>CM077205.1:4401349-5601349 GCA_039654625.1 Rhinogobio ventralis | reverse complement strand
AGCATATATGGGATTACAGAACCTGCAGTCAAGTTAGAAAATCGGTTTATTAAACAGTGAGAAAGTCAACGTGATATGACATTCTCAACGCATCTCAAAGCATTACTTCTGTAATGTGAAGAATCTCAGAGCGAACAAGAATATACAGTGGGCGATAATGTTTTTTTGCCGCAAGATCTGAAAACTAGGCTTTAGCCCTATTCTGACAGAAATTGTTTCTCATGTGGACGGTTGTAAAAATAAATTTGCATGCCACCTCAATAAAAGTGTAGGCTACATCTTTAAAATGCATCTAAATTACATCGTAACCGTACGGTGCTCCGCAGTGGTCAAAAATGATATAAACAGTGAATTTTGAAGTGATCTCTTCTTGAAAACTCAGAGATTGTGGATTCGGGCGGCAATTAAATTAACATACGACCTTGGTGTTTGTAAAAAAACAGTAGGTAATTCAGCCGGAGATTTTTACGTGGGTGGTGTGAGAAAAACACTGAAATTCTGGATTCGGACGGCAAAAAAAAAAAAAAAAAACAGACTAGCCCCTGTAAATCATGAAAATACCTTACGACCCCATGAGAAACAAATTACCGTCCGATAGGGCTAAAGAAATTATCAGACTACACTCCTCTTCAAAAGTCTGGAGTCAGTCATTTTAAAGTCAATAAGTTTTATAAGTCAAGACATTTAATGTAAAGTTTCTATTCATCAAACAAACTTTTGAATGGCAGTGTAGTTACATCAGCAAATAAGGAAAAGTCACTTCATAGGTGGAGAATGTTATTACTTAAGAAAATAATGTGCACTGACTGCATGACAACACCAGGAACATTTATTAAAAAGCTAATTAGCAATAATTTGGAGGATTCAAATTTGAATTTAGGATCTAACCATATCTAAACACATCAGCATTTGTTGCTCACTTGTCTGTGTTGGCTGTTTTGCGGAACTCGCGGAGTGTCATTGGCTTCTTCTGGATGTTGTACTGAGTGAAGAGACCAGATTGGCCAGTGACCACCTGTTGAATAGGGGTGGGAATCACCAGATCATCAATGTCATCATATGTGCGCCGGGGCTTCCAATCCTTTGGTGGCACCACCTGCAGCAAACAAACACAGCAATGAGCAGTGCAAACGTCAACGCGAAAAAGTCTCTCACAGCAATTTGAGTTGAATGAGAATCTTATTATCAACTTCAACAAAGAGCGGCTAACCTTTGCCATCCCGGCTCTGTGAGCCCCCTGCGACTCCATATATGCAATGTATCTGTTGAAGTCTTTGAACTCCTCTTTTGTGGGATGAAAGGTCATGATCCTGATGGCAGGGCTCTGGGAGCTTTGAGAGACAGAGTCCGAAGCCATTCTGCCACTTGGACTGTATGAAAAACATGAAGAATTCAGCAACAAAGAAATGAACAACAAAACAAAATCCTTAACATAACACGCTCACTTAAAAAAAAAAAAAAAAAACTCACACCACAGACACATTGGTGGGTAAACACCTACATTGCATTTACATTACATTTTTCTCCTAACAAGTGTCTTGCTCCAGAAAACATCACCTGACCAACTACTAAGCTATGTATACCACTACTACTACTACTACTAATCAAGGCGTAAACACATATATTCATGACAACTTTAAGCAATTTAAAATATCTGCATAATAAGGAAAATAAAAACATAATATACAAGTCAAAGTTTAAATCATTTCAAAATAAATAAATATTCATTTAAGAAAGTAATAAAATGCTCAGTTTCAAATACTATATTTAAAAATCTAAAAAATGTATTATATATTTATTTAAATAGTATTAAATGATGACTAAAATTATATTTATTTATAATTAAAACCAATAATAAGAATAAAAAACTATAAATATTCCAACCTGATGAAATGACTAAACTAAACTAAAAACAATTATTTAGAAAAAACAACAATAAAACAGCAGTTAATTAGATAATATCAATTAAGTTCATATATATTTAAACTCGAAAAACTACTAAATATGAAACTGGAAAACGACTAAATGAATAAAGTTTGTGACCGTTGACAACATGCACTTTAGTGACAGAATAAGCTTAATGAACTGTTTTATTCAAATCAACATTTTTTACACATAAATAAATCACTGATCTCTTTTATTCAAGCTCACGGTATATAATAAAAACATCAACCCACTGTAGTGTTTAATAACTGTTATGATTATGAATGTTGAAGCACCTGTGTAAACTCACACTAGCATGCTAGCTGACATTAGCCACATAAACACATAAAATATGATAATTCGGATAGTTTACTCAGAAAGTATTACATCTATGAATCTGTCAGGATCTCCTCATCAGGTTCTGCTCAGGATCATTTAAAGGTTGACACCGAAATCTGTCAAACTCACAGCAAAAACAACAACAACTACACACTGACGGCTAAAACCGCTCAAATGAACACAAACTTACTCCGGTCGCACAAACACACAGATTCAGCTCAACACACACACACGCTCATATCCCTTAATACAGTGTAATTAAAGGCTTTTGGAAGTTTATAACTGTGTTATTACATGAATTATTGATCCGCTCCAAACTTTGATGAGCCTGATGGCTAACTACTGTAAACACCGACATTCACGCAATAAAACACACACGAAATAACACCACACACATAAAAACCCGATTATATGTGTTAGGAGAGGACGAGAGGAGTTTACTCACGGGTGTCGCGGGATCAGCTGAGGGATGTTGGGGGCGCAAACTCAGAAAAACAGCGCAGAAAAAGACGCTTACAGACCAGACATGTCCTCCATTAGAGCGAAGCGCGACTGCGCATGCGCGCACACTGTTTACAAAGATGGAAGAAGGCGTTCCCCTGCGCGCGGCCCCTAATCAACGCACTGCACATGGGCCCTATGGGGCCTTTTAGATAACATGGAAAATGTATAGGTATAAATGTCTCTATATATATGAACGATATGGGACCATAAAATAATATGGATTATAGATAGGGATACAGGGATTCCCTTCACATATAATATGGGACCATACCATACCATATAGAGTAAATACATAATATACAGTATATACATGTATGACACACTCAAATTAAGTCCTGTGTGGTGTCTATATATCCCATACAGAACCTTATATGTATTGATTATATATATTGTTTGTATACATCTCTCTATGTATCCCTATGGGACTATATGCTATCAATGCATCTCATATAAATTTACATAGATATGAACATTTAGCTTGTATAGATAACATGATGTTTCTACTGGCCTATAGTGTTCATAAATAGTTTATACATAATATTTTAATCCTACACAAAGCTCATATAGTCTGTACATGCATACGTCGCAAATATCATATAAAGTCATGCATATGAGTAGCCTATACTGTATATGGATGTTTTATAGTTTATTTGTATAGATATGCTTAGTACGTATCAGTTTAGTCATAGACTAATTAACATCTCAATACACAGCCAAATAGTTGTGTATATACTGTATAAATTATACAGATGATATATCTGACTATACATCTCTACTGAGTCATATGGATGCAAACATAAATATTACTACCACAGAATATAGCCTCCATATGCAACCATTTCAATGTGATATAGCCTATTGTACAAATAATATAGCTATAAACCACATTATTTCCATACAGATCCAAATATATAAATCCAATAAATAATTTATATTACTTGTGGATGTTAAAAAATGTGCAGTCAAATTATTTTTTGAAGCTCCAGCAGTAAACAAAGACATTGGTTATTGTCTACAAACTGGGAATTAGGTGTAATTATTTGTTAATTAGTATCTACAATGAGAAACAACAACTCTGACCTTAGAGCAAAGGGGCCATTTTTGCCTAATTAGTTGGATAATTCGTTTTTAATACAATTAGCAAACCTTCCTGTCCGGTAGCTGGGTTTTTGGAGGAGAACTGAAGTCTCCAGGTGTTCCACAACTAATGAATCATTAGGAACAGGCACAATCCAGTCCACATGCCTTCACATTAAACTGCAATGGCCGGTGGGCTGACTAGCTTTGGCTGCGGAGATCTGGCTTTCTGGCAAGGACACAAACACACTGGAGAGGGACCAGCCATCTGTTCCCCTGGAAATGTGCTGAAGGAACCAGGATACAGCAAAGCCTCACAAGGAACATGTACAAAACCCAATTAAGCATTTTATTAACACATATTTCTCTCCTTTTTTATTAACAAATAGAAAACAGACTGCCTGTACAACAGATTGAATGCCGTTTTTGTCTGTATGCGAACACAAAGTCAAATGAATTCTTCCCATGTCTGCATTATTCATCTTGCTTTGTGCTCAGGCCATAGGAGGAAAGAAACACTTGAGTATGCACATATTTCCAGACCAATGATGCTGTCGTGACGTTACGGAGATTTGTCTTTACGAGCCACAGTGAGAAATGATCAGATGGCCGTTAATACCACATGTGGAGAGTCGGGAGGTTTTGGATTCCCAGCCTCAGCCGGTGAGGCGAGTCGTCTGTTTTCTGCCGGAGATTTTCCCGCTTCAGCTGCTAGTCTGATGGCAGAGGTTCTACTGGAGGTACGTGACGGCTGTACATGTGTGGGCAGGTCTGTCGGGTCAAGGCCTGGCTGTTCAGAACGAGCTGACCTTTGACTTTAGCTGACCCGGCATGGAACAAGGACTTTGCATTGGCAGCAAGAACACCATTTTCTTGTCTTTCTTTCACTCGATAGGTCTTTAGAATGGAAGGGTTTCGAGAAAACTGCTCTATTCAGAGCAGAACGAGTCAGAATGTGTTCTCACGTTTCATTCGTTTAGTCCTTAACGACAGCAGGTTCATCAAGGTCACTAACTCAGGTGTAAATATACTTGATTATACTGTTTTATAAAGTATCAGGAGGTGAAAAGGTTGATTTTTGTTTTATTTATAAAAGTTCCCCTTTTCCCACCAAATAAAAGTAGATCATTAAAATATAATAATGATAAAAGTAAGAAATCATCAGCAGCTCTGAATGCTCCTCTTACAGTATTAGTAACCTGGGTCATGTGAAAATACATGTCCACATGTGCTAAAAATAGTTGAACATATACGTAAAAATTACATATGAATAATAATAATAATATAAGAAAACAATAAGAATAAAAAGATCCCCTTAGATATTCAATGATCAGCATAAATGATACAAATATTGTATTTTCTGACAGATTGTACTGATGATACAATAATAATAATGATAATAATAATAAAAACAAAGGCTGATGATGATGATCATAAAAATAAAGCAGTAAGGTAATACAGAGACAGGAGCTGTGCATTAGAGACCAGAATGAAGCTTTTGTTGCTGTTTTCAGAGAGAGGAACAGGATTGCAGTGATTCCAGTGAAAGTCGTCCCGTGATGTCTCCTCTCTTCCGATATTCCTCTTCTCTCTGTCTGTTTGTCAGTCTCTCTTTCTCCCTCCAGCTGTGGTGACTGAATAGGTAGGATGACTATGGCTCAGAAGGAAGCGGCGGCTCTCCGGAGGTGGCGTTCTGAGGCATTCTGGGAGTGGTTACGTTGCATAGTGATCGAAGCTGCCCAGGTACTCCAGAGCTGCTCTGTAGCACAGCTGGTACTGGTCCTGTACACATGGACACACACTGTTAAAGGGGTCCTATTATGCTTTTTTACACGTTCATCTTTATGTAGTGTGTAATGTTGCTGTTTGAGCATGAAAAAAGTCTGCAAAGTTACGAAGTACAAAGTCCTACTGAAGGGAGATATTCTCTGTATGGGTAACTTCCTTAAATGTCACAATATTCCTCATTTAAATAATTGCCGCCCAAAATAAAGGGACAAGACCTGGTTAAGTTATAGTTAGTAGTGCTTTGAAACTCGCGGCTATGGTAAGGGGCATGCCATTTCCAAAATACGCTCAAAGTTTGAGTGAGCTTACCTCTGTCTGTACCATGGCAGGTCTCTGCGTGCGGAGCGTTTTTATGGTCTGGAACATGTCCACCACCCCTTCATACCTCATCCGCTCCAGAACAATACTTAAAGTGATGAAGACTCCTGTTCTGCCGACACCAGCACTAAGACAGAGAGAGAGAGAGAGAGAGAGAGAGGAGAGAGAGAGAGAGCAGTTCAGCACACATATACAACATCTACTGTTCGAAAGTTTGGGGTCGGTAAGATTTTTAAATGTTTTTGAAAGAAGTCTCTTCTGCTCGCCAAGACTGCATTTATTTGATCAAAAATTCTGTAATATTGTGAAATATTATTACAATTTAAAATAACTGTTTTTTATTTAAACATATAGTAAAATGTTATTTATTCCTGTGATCAAAGCTGAATTTTCAGCATCATTATTCCAGTCTTCAGTGTCACATGATCCTTCAGAAATCATTCTAATAAGCTGATTTGATGCTCAAGAAACATTTATTATTATTATCAATGTTAAAAATATTTTTGTGGAAATAGAAATCTTTTGTAACATTATAAATACTTTTACTGTATTAAAGTATTAATTTCTTTCAAAAAGAAAAAATCTTATTGACCCATGTACAGATACAAAGTGAGCTCTTAGATGCATCCAATAAAGTTTTGACTTAGATTTACAACATTTTGGACATCACATTATATGTGAATATTGAATTTATCATGCAGCACTACTACAAACACACACACACTGCATGCTCTACTATGCTCGTTCCTTCTGCTCCTCACCTGCAGTGAACAGTAATTGGTCCGTCCTGTCCAAACTGTTCCTTGGTTTTGTGGACTTGGCCAATGAAATCAATAAAGCCCTCCCCTGTCTTTGGCACGCCTTGTTCTGGCCAATCGGTGAACTGAAACTGGCGGATCGTCCTAGACTGGCCATCCTGCGAGAGAGAGAGAGAGTGTTGTAAGAGTATATTTCAAAGACACAGCACAGCTGAAGTAATACGCGTGTCTACTGAACTTACCCTGGCGTCTGTGACTTTAAACTCTCGTAAGATGTACTGTGGCATGTTGTATTCAGCCATGGGGTCCACGACGAAGTACTGGTAGCGTGCAGATCTCTCTGCAGGCCAGTACTGATGACACTTCTCCTGTGGAGCAGAACACACAGAGTTATATTTTATTGTTCGTTTTTTTATTTTTACGTTTCTTGCCTTATGTCCCTTTGATGTAATGCGTAGCATGACAGCCTGAGGCCAGCATACAAGCTGATTTTCAGCATCATTAATATTGCATTGGTCATTCAAGAATAACAGCATTTTTTTTGTAGTAATTGCAGCAGTTTTTCCTCAAATAAACATCCACATTGCACACTGCATGTTTATTTTATTATTATTTGCTACACTAAATCAGTCCCTCCAGAGGATTTTGCGATCTTGCAATTGCAAGAATTAATGCAAATATAATAGAGCCCATTATTATTTGTGGCAGCATGCATTTTTGCATAGTTCCACAATTTTTCCACAAAAACATTAACCTGAGGGGGTGTTCAAATGCCGGACCATAACTGATTTCAGTAATTATGCACAAAATTTTTTGCAGTAATTGTACTGTATTTTTACTGTCACTAATATAATTGCATAACTACATAATGATTATTGTTAGGTTTTTATTGAAAAACAAAACAAAAAATGCTGCAAATATCACAGATTTTTTTTTTAGAAAAGCTGCAGCAAATTCAGTCATTTTGGGATGCAGAAATTAGAAAAAAAAATCCCACAAAATCCTGATGGGACTCTTAAATGGATAAGAAAGCAGATGCATGTAAATCTTTTGCTTACTGAAGCTGCACATACACATATTTTCCATGACCATGGATAGACTAATGCACAATCACACACATACAAAGCTACTTCATGAGTAACTACCTCGTCACGTTTCAATAAACTTCACGTTTTGCTGCTAAAATGCAAAAGTGTTGCAAGGTGTCACGGAATCAGAGGTTAAAATGTAAGCAAAAACAGTCAAAAGTCTTTGACACTACGTAAATAAATTGAGTTGTTCCGAGTTGTGCTGTCTCAAAGCACTGTTATCTTAGTACTAGTGATGTACTATTGTAGTTTTTGTTACTATTTTGCCTGAAGCCGGATACTATGTTCGGAAAGGAAATTACACATTTTACGGAGCCCCTAAAGGGACATGGGTATGAAAAAGTTGGGTAATTATATTGTATATTATTTGCGGTTATCGGGGAGCTGCTATCAATATGCAGGATATTGAAATCACTTGAAATGCACTTTCACTTTCCAATTCGTAATCACGCATTCTCTGTGTATAGTGAGCAGCTGTACTGACCACACATTATACAAGATATACACGCAACTACCACTTTGACGCTTCAAAATGTTCAAAATGAGATTGTAAAACTTTTAGTTCAAATTTTCTGAAGAGCCTCAATCGCTTCATATGATTGACAGATTTAATTTAGGCGTTTTATTCACATATAAACGATCAGCAAACATAAACAGAAGCTCAACTGAACCTGCTTGACACACGAGAACAAACCTCTCGTGGAAGCTCAAACGTGCTGCGTAACACAAGAATGAACCTCAATGGTTCTCGCTGAAGCTCAAACGTGCCATGTAACACAAGAACGAACCTCATTGGTTCTTGCGGAAGCTCAAACGTGCTGCGTAACACAAGAATGAACCTCAATGGTTCTCGCTGAAGCTCAAACGTGCCATGTAACACAAGAACGAACCTCATTGGTTCTCGCTGAAGCTCAAACGTGCCACGTAACACGAGAATGAACCTCATTGGTTCTCGCTGAAGCTCAAACGTGCCACGTAACACAAGAATGAACCTCATTGGTTCTCGCTGAAGCTCAAATGTGCCACGTAACACAAGAAGGAACCTCAATGGTTCTCGCTGAAGCTCAAACGTGCTGCGTAACACGAGAATGAACCTCAATGGTTCTTGCTGAAGCTCAAATGTGCCACGTAACACAAGAATGAACCTCATTGGTTCTCGCTGAAGCTCAAACGTGCCACGAAACACAAGAATGAACCTCAATGGTTCTCACTGAAGCTCAAATGTGCTGCATAACACGAGAATTAACCTCATTGGTTCTCGCTGAAGCTCAAATGTGCCACGTAACACAAGAATTAACCTCATTGGTTCTCACTGAAGCTCAAACGTGCTGCGCAACACAAGAATGAACCTCAATGGTTCTCACTGAAGCTCAAATGTGCTGCATAACACGAGAATTAACCTCATTGGTTCTCGCTGAAGCTCAAATGTGCCACGTAACACAAGAATGAACCTCATTGGTTCTCACTGAAGCTCAAACGTGCTGTGTAACACAAGAATGAACCTCATTGGTTCTCGCTGAAGCTCAAACGTGCCACGTAACACAAGAATGAACCTCATTGGTTCTCGCTGAAACTCAAACGTGCCATGTAACACAAGAATGAACCTCAATGGTTCTCACTGAAGCTCAAACGTGCTGTGTAACACGAGAATGAACCTCATTGGTTATCGCTGAAGCTCAAATGTGCCACGTAACACAAGAATGAACCTCAATGGTTCTCACTGAAGCTCAAACGTGCTGTGTAACACGAGAATGAACCTCATTGGTTCTCGCTGAAGCTCAAACGTGCCACGTAACACAAGAATGAACCTCACAGGTTCTCGCTGAAGCTCAAACGTGCCACGTAACACAAGAATGAACCTCATTGGTTCTCGCTGAAGCTCAAATGTGCCACGTAACACAAGAATGAAACTCAATGGTTCTCGCTGAAGCTCAAACGTGCCACGTAACACAAGAATGAACCTCAATGGTTCTCGCTGAAGCTCAAACGTGCCACGTAACACAAGAATGAACCTCATTGGTTCTCGCTGAAGCTCAAATGTGCCACGTAACACAAGAATGAGCCTCATTGGTTCTCGCTGAAGCTCAAACGTGCCATGTAACACAAGAATGAACCTCAATGGTTCTCGTTGAAGCTCAAATGTACCATGTAACACAAGAATGAACCTCAATGGTTCTCGCTGAAGCTCAAACGTGCCACGTAACACAAGAATGAACCTCATTGGTTCTCGCTGAAGCTCAAACGTGCTGCGTAACACAAGAATGAACCTCATTGGTTCTTGCGGGAGCTCAAATGTGCTGCGTAACACGAGAATGAACCTCATTGGTTCTTGCGGGAGCCCAAAGTGCTGCGTAACACGAGAATGAACCTCATTGGTTCCTGCGGGAGCTCAAACGTGCTGCGTAACACGAGAATGAACCTCATTGGTTCTTGCGGGAGCTCAGACGTGCTGCGTAACACGAGAATGAACCTCATTGGTTCTTGCTGAAGCTCAAACATGCTGCGTAACATGAGAATGAACCTCATTGGTTCCTGTGGGAGCTCAAACGTGCTGCGTAACACGAGAATTAACCTCATTGGTTCCTGCGGGAGCTCAAACGTGCTGCGTAACACGAGAATTAACCTCATTGGTTCTTGCTGAAGCTCAAACGTGCTGCGTAACACGAGAAGGAACCTCATTGGTTCTCGCACATCAGGCAAACATGCTTGAGCTTCCGTTTTCCACAACTGATGTGTGAGTTGATGAATGTTTATATGTGAATAAAAGACTAAATTCAATCTGTTCATCATATAAAGTGATTGAGTCTCTTCAGGAAAATTTGGACTAAACCGCTCAATTCATATGGATTAATCTCTTTATGCAGTTTCATCAAAGTGATAGCTGCGTAGCTGTCAATGGAGGGACAGAAATCTCTCAGATTTCCTTAAAATATCCTCATTTATGTTCCGAAGATGAACAAAGTCTTACGCGTTTGGAATGACACAAGGGTGAGTAAATGATGACAGAATTTTCATTTTTGGCTGAACTAACCCTTTAAAGTCAACAGGACATCAAAATTCAGGCCCTTTTCACATCCCAATCAATTTCCAATGGATACAGTCAAGTGCCTTGTTGAATATCTTGTTTCACTCTGAATCACATTACAGAAGTAAAATGGGCTGCAAAGAGCAATCCACATTGACTTGGTTCATTGACGTGTGCAGGAATGTGAGAATCTGTCACAACTCACCCGTCCCATCTCTCTGAGCTTTGTCAGCATCACGACGATGGTGGAGTTGTGCTCCCAAAGCATCCTCCAGAAGTCCTCTGTGGTTTCAGACAGAGGACCTTGTGTGGCGATATACGCCTTCTGCTGCCTGCAGGAACAATACATGAAGATACAGCTTAGAAACACACAGAATGCTAACAAACAGCTCTCTCCAGTACATATATTATACAGCTTCTGTAGTGATGTGGCTAGATTGAGGGAGGAGTGATTCCTCTAATCTAACAGCAGGAGGCGCTGGGGCTCCGTGACTATGGTCAGAAATGCATAAGACAGACAGAGGAGGAGATAAAAATGCAGTGAGCGAGAGAGGATGAATGAGAGTGTGAGACAGGTGAGAAAGACAGAGAGACATGATTGTGTTGTGAAGGCAGCAGAGCTCCAGATCACTCAAACTGTGTCACGTTTGGTAGCATGGGGATGCTAGCAGACGCTTTCAGCGCTTATTTGGATGTCATGCTGTGAGATACCCAGGTCTCTGCTGAAGGTTTCTTTTGAGATAAACTGAGCAAATGCATCTCTGCTGTGCTTGAACAAGTGGAGGAAATGCCTAATCCACCTTCTGCGGCCTCTTTCTCTCATCGCTGTACAGTTGGTCCTGCTGCTGGTTAAATGTCATTTCTTTTACTGTACACATTCTAGAGGGAAAGGTATTTGTATACCTTGCAGTAGATGCATAATCCATGGATCCATCCACCCATCCATCCATCTAAAACTACACTTAAAACTTTTGGCCAGGCTTTCTCAAAGTTTGTTTTGATGAACTTTTTGATCTATTTTTATATCATGGTGAGGTGACATTGTTGTGGCTATATCTTACATAAATATCATGATTGATAAATATCAAAATATAAATATTCACACAGGGCATGCTGGGAGAAAACCACATTCATCCAACATATGCTGAAGGGAAGCCTCTGCAGGGCTGAGAGAGAGAGAGAGAGAGACAGAGAAAGAGGGATCCCTGATCTATATTCACACATCCCACAGGTGTGATAGAGCCTCATTTGTTCACTAAATGACAGGAAGCGAAATTGCTGCCCCCCACCCATCACACACACACTCATGCTCATCAAGCTAAAAGCATGTGAAAGCCCTTCTCCCTCTGTCCTTCATTACAAACACGATTACTGCCAATTACACTGTTTACACTTCAGTACGGCGGCAGATGCAGTGGGAGCTCTTTGACTGGTCGTTAATTTGATTAAGGGCCAATAATGAGCATAGATTCTTGACACACCTCCATTCCTCCACCTCACATGACCCCTCAGCAGTAAAAAGAAGTACTTCACATTTGATTCTGAATGTTATTAAAGTATTATTATTATCGAGCACGAATATTTACTGCAAACATTCGCTGTGTCAGAAAGTTGCAATGAATAAATGCATCCCAAGGCCTATAGTCACAGAGACAGGATATTTTATATGACACATATGAGACTATATGGTCCATTGAGTAGGTTGTACTGTCTTAGGTAATACAATTTTAATATCCATTTTTCCAGTTTTTCATTCACAGGAAACTGTTTAATTAAGTATTTTTTTTCCAGCACAATCCACTGAACATACTGCACTGCAAGAAAAATTGATATGAATAGTCACTGCTTACAAAATAAGCATGTACTTAGTATGTAAACTATTATTACACTCTCTGGAATACTTCATTCTGATTTGTCAGCTGCAGCATTCTGTGGTCATACTTGTTTGAGTTCTAAACTGTCTAATTAGTATTGTCATCTTTCTGCTAAACATCTAATTCTGTGTCCCATAGAAGACATAAAAAGTAATACAGGTTTTACAGTGACATGAGGATGAGTAAATGATGAACTATGAGACCAGGCAAAGACCAAAAAAGAAGGAAAACCTGCACCCCGCCCCCATTTTTAATAATAATAATAATTTTTTTTATTATTTAAATTATAAAAATTAAACAAATCAGTAAAAATATTACTAGTTCAGTGATGAAACTGCATAATAATAATAATAATAATAATAATTGTATTTTACAGAATAACAGTAAAATTACAATACTAATATTTATGGCTATAAAAAAGCTATAGAGCCTTTATTTTGCCATAAAAAATGCAGGGAGATCTTAAATTTTAAAAACAGATTTTCATAACATACTTGGAAAGATGGCTGGTCCATGCTGCATTTTCAAATGCATGTTATAAGTGACACAAACTCTCCACGTTGGCAGAGAAGAGTTTGTGTTCAGCAGCATTTACTGCGACCCGAGCCACTCCAAGACACTGAAAACATTGAATCATGAGCTGCTCATGTGTAAATAAACACAGTGTCCTGCTTCACTCTGAAACACACAACGCATCAGACTATATGTATATTTAAATCTCAGCCTTTGCAATTCACGTGGGTCATAATTCAGGTTGGAAATATAGAAATCCATATAAATACCGAACCCCTGGGAATTCTTCCTTTAGCTCTGTCTCAGTGGTGGGCTGGACTTAAACCCACTGCAGTCTGCTGAGCGTTTATCTGTGTGTGTGTCTGTGATAGATTGAGCGCTGCATGGAGACCGGACTCCTCATGACGGGTAATCCTTTTATTTGTCCACTGAACTGTGTTCATCACCTGTCAGCTCGTGGCCGCAGGGCCACTCCGATTCCCCAGTGCTGATAGCGCTCCAGTTATGGACAGTCCTGCCAATAAGAACAATTTGTCCTGACAACTAGCAGCACAAAGGCAGTAGACACACTTCCGAGATGGGCCATGACTCTGAGCTGTCACATCCAGCAGGAGTCAAAAAGACGGGGGACAGTGACAGAGAGACTCGCTGGCATTCATGGCAGCAGCATCGCTTCAGAAGAGCATGCCATGTTTTATCCGATTTCTCCAGAGCCTGAGTCACAGTTGCTCTCAATTGGTTCTCAGATCTCTGTTTATGACTTTAGGCAAAATTCTGAATTTAAGATCTGTCTCCCTTTCAATTCAGGAGTGCGAGTTTGAATTAAGTTGGCCACACCACAGGATGTTGAATTGAAATGAGAGGAAGAGGAATTTACTGAATTGCAATTGCACAACCCTGATTCTCACACGCACGTACCTGTATCCATCGATGAAGCTGGCGTTAATGTAGTCGGATCCCTCCACCCCTCTGATTGGCTGCAGACACACACGGCTGGACTCGAAGGGCATAATGTTTACCAGTCGGTTCTTGAATTTGTTGCACGGCAGACTAGCACTGATGAATCTGGAGGTGTGTGCTTTAGAGTTGGCCAGTTTCTGCAGTGAGAAAAGACACAGAACACATTCATATTGTTCTGAAATTGTGAAATAGATTGATACACACTGCCGTTCAAAAGTTTGGGGTCTGTAAATGAAAGAAATAATACTTTTATTCAGGAGGAACGCATTAAATTGACCAAAAGTAACAGTCACAGTAAATGTTACAAAATATTTATATTTCAAATAAATGCTGTTTTTTTTAACATTATTAATAATCAGAAATGTTTCTTGAGCAGCAAATCAGCATATTAGAATGATTTCTGAAGGATCATGTGACACTGAAGAGCATGATGCTGGAAATTCAGCTTTGATCACAGGACATATTAAAAATATATTCAAACAGAAAACAGTTATTTTAAATTATAATAATATTTCACAATATTCCTGTTTTTCTGTATTTTTATAAAACAAATGCAGCCTTGGTGAGCAGAAGAGACTTCTTTCAAAAACATAATAAAAATCTTACCCAAACATCTTATTTGGCATCATTATAATGTGTTATAATCTGTTTTAAATATTAGAATCAGCATTGATCATTAATTAATGAAAAGAAAGCAATGCTCTGGGTTCAGAATTTAAGATTCAAGTAATCGTAGCACAGAAATGGTTTGAACTCAAAAGCAGTTTTTCCACTGTCAACATTTGATGTCTTTCTTTGGCAGAAAATGAATGTTTTGAGTGGCTTTGTTCTCAATCTTCAAATGATACGTGCTTTTTGAATTCCAGCGTGTCACCAGGAAGCATCATGGGAAAAAACAGCCCATTAAAGTAATTCTCATGTTGTGCAGGGAAACCCAAATGTGTCTACACACAGTTCCGATCACATGATTCTTCACATCATCAAGCATTTAAAACCTGATTGCATCCTCTACGCATCTATAATGATTGCTTGAAAACATCTCTGAGCCTCATGATTCGGGCTGTGAAGCGTCTCAGAGGACAAGGACAGCTGTTGTATGTTAAAGCCCTGCAGCAGCTAAAACTCTCACCAGTCACAGATACAGGCTGTCAGCTTCTCCATTAGCTCCCAATGTATTATTAAAATTAAAACGTGCGCCTTTGCTTTCGTAAGGATTTTTCGGCAAAGAATTTCAATGTGCATTAGGGCTGTCAAATTCAAATTCGAATTTTGAATATTCGTCGCATTTAAAATAAAAATCCACATTCAATGCAAAAACTGTGCATCCGAATTTTAGGTATGCGTCAGGCACTAGATGCGATGATGTCGCTGTTGTGTTTTAATGTTTTTGTTAGCCTATCCAGTTGAAGATGTGGCGCTAAATGCGAAAAATTACAGAAATAGAGAAGCTCAATGTGAAAAAGATCTTGGTTACAGCTTTGAGTTGAGCACCTCTACACACAAGAGTGCATTTTCTGTGCTGCTTTTCCATTGTTTTCTATGTAAACATGCACTAGACGGTCATCTTTGATTCGCATCTCACACAAGAGAGCCGCATATGTTTAGAAAACCATGTAAAGTTAAAGAGGTTCAACAAAAAAAAAAAAAACACGCATCGAGATTTTTTTTTCCATTTCACTGCATGTCATGATTTTAAACGCAAAAAAAGTACTATGTGTGTTTGGTTCTTTGTATTAAGCACAACTGCATAAATACATGATGCTGTCATGTTCATAATTGTTTATGCAATTTACGAAATTATATTTGATTTACAACGTTAATTTAAACATTATGCACATTTTTACAGACTGTCATGTTATTTCATTGCCTTGAATAAACAATTTAGGGCCAGATTTACTAAACAGGGCAATCTAGCACGAGAGCGCAATTCCAGAAAAGCGACGATGGGAGTGGAAAGCTCTGCGCGTGATCTACTGACGCACACATTAAAGAACGCAGACGCAGCCAGATCATTTACATAATGACCAACACAATCTACCAGTAAGCGTCTGGTTTAAGACGTGCTGTTTTGGGAGTTACATAATGGTGCAAACACCAGTAAATGATGAGTGCAAATCACCTTGCTTGATTCATTTAAATACTCTCCTCCCAGAAATTTTGCATCTGAAAGGGAAACTCCTACAAATGCATATGCAATAAGGTCAGCCGCAAAAATAACCCTGTCCACGCCTTTTTAGCACAAATTTTTCACTGTGTGCCTTTAGTAAATCCTGTTAGTAGTTTTTTAACGCCAAAAGAGGGTTTGCGCTGGAAAAAGCCGTTATTAAATCTGGCCTTTAATGCGGTGCATTAATATTTTGCCCATTGCGCCCTCTTGTGGCCTCAGGAGAAAAGCCAAAAGCTTTTTTTCCTCTAACTAATATTATGCCTTTTAAATGAGAATATACATCAAATATTAGTAATATCTGGAGTATAAAATTTGAATATAGTTTTGACAGCCCTAATGTGCATGGCTTTTCTGTGTCTACAGCTGTTTTTGTTGTTGCGGTTCCAGTTTAGTATTACTGAGAAAATGCAATCAACCTTTACCATTAGACATGAGAATCATAAGGAATTTTCCAATTCAGTTATTATTCCAGTTCTGTTAACAAAAGCAGAAATATTCTTGAATAAAATTTCCCGATTAGAGTTATTTAAGTATTATTTATATACTAGTATATAGTTTTTTATTGTTCATTAGCTTTTATTTTTAGTTTTCATTTAAAATTTTAGTTTCATTTTAGTTTCATTTTTTGTAAATTTTGTTATGAGCTTTTTTTTTCTTTTTTTTTTACATTACTAGTTTTTTATTTTATTTCAGTTCTTGTTTTCATTTTTAGTTTCACTTCAGTTGTAACAGAGTTTAAATAATGTAATAAATATAAATTGGGAAAACTCGCCATTGGTTGTTGAGCTGCTTGTATTCACATACACTATATTGGGGGGCAGTGCTACATAATCGGCAGCAGTGTCACGATGCCTCGCTGCTGACTCTCATGCATCATCAGTGATCTGCATTCTAACCAACCTTTGGTTCTGGTTGTCCCAGTGTCTGTCCAGGTCAATAAAAAGAAACCTTGAGTGACCACCCACCCGATTCTCAGCGTGAATTAATCCATCAACATCAACACAGTCACACAGTTATAGTTTTTATTTATTTCCAATTAGTAATTTTAGCGCTTAAGCTTAAACATATTTCACTTAGTTGCCAAGGCAATATTTATAATTAAGTTTTCATCAAAAAATGTTTTATTTCAGGTTTATTTCAATAAACAAAATCGTTTTTAATAATGAAAAAAAAAAAATGATAATAACCCTGTTCCCAACTCCACTAATCAGGCAAGATAAACCACTAAGCGATAAACTGCATCTCGTCCATTAGAGGTTTTTATCAAGCAACAAGGCATTGTGTCGATCATCTTATTGATCCAAAATTCAGTTCCATAGAGTTGTATCCTAAACATCAAATCCGTCCTAACCGGCTGTGATTTTGTGCCTTCATGCAGTGTTTTGCTTTCAGTGAGGAGAGAAGAACTGACACTGGAACCCTGTTGTGTCGTGCCAGGTTAGGAACATATATGAGAATATGTGTGTCCGAGTGTGTTTCTGACCTTAAACTCCAGTTCCATGGCGGTGACGGTGTCTCCGGGCGACACCTGCGTGAGTTTCTGGATGTGTGTGTACAGGCTCCGTGCCGGGACCTCCGTGTTCCCGCAGGTGCCGGCCTCCAGCAGGGCCTCATGGATGAAGATATACTGATCTTCTGTCTGCACCATGTAGTTCCTCTGAGCGCGCATGCAGGTCACGTGACCGTAGATATCCACTGACTTCTCGTGCTTCATCCGCTCGAGCATGGCCTCTATTACGATAAAACAGCCCGTCCGACCCACTCCAGCGCTTCCGCGGAAAAACACAAGGGAAATCTCACATTTAGATTGAATTCACAGATGCATGTGCACACTTGTAGATATGTGAGCGGAGATCATAATCTACCTGCAGTGAACCACCATGGGTCCGGCATCAGGTGGGTTGCAGGCCTTGACCCTGCGTAGAAAGGCTAAAATTGGTGTAGGGTATTCAGGAACGCCGTGATCCGGCCAGGCCATGAACTGGAATTGCCGAACTTCCCGTTTCTCACTGGATCCATTCTGTTAGAACAGATTCAAGGAGATATATGATGAAAAAAAAGGTACCATGCTCCGCGGCCCAGGTTCGCCCATGCTCCACGCCTCCCCGCCATCCCTCCCCAAGACCACCCTCCTGGACTGTTGTAGGTTTTGTTTTGTTTTTATTGGGCGTCGGGGGCTGCCCATAGAGGGGGGGATCTGTAATGTCTAGTGTTTTGTTTCATGTTCAATGTCATGTTTCCTGTTGTCATGTGATTTCCATTGTGCCCTCATGTAATCCTGCCATGTGCTCCCTTGCCATGTGTTATGTTGTCATGTTCTGATTGGTTCATTTGTTGATCATTGTTCACAGGTGTCTCTTGTCATATCATCAGTAGTATTTAAGCCATCATGTTTGCCAATGCGTCTTTGTCTAGCTATGTAAATGTAACCCGCTGTTGGTGTGTGTTCAATGTTATGGTCAAGTCTGTTCTAGTCACCTCAAGTTCTAGTCATTGTTTGTTTTGTATCTGTTCATGTTTATCATTAAACTGCACTTGGGTTCATCTACACTCGCATCCAGTGGACTTGTTACAACTGCAAAACATTGGTCGTGGCAACTGATTTTTTTCTCTCTCCAGGAAACCTGGACTGACAGTATAAATGGACAAAAAGGGGGAAATGCTACAAAAGTGCACAATTTGACCCATTTACAGTAATCTTCTAAAAAAAATTAATTTGGGTAAAATGCCTTGTGGTGTGACTTTCTTCATCATAAAGTGTGAAACAGAGAAACCTATTTAAAATGAACCATGCTAATAAAGTAAATATAATACAGTATACAGTAAGTCTTAAAGCCTATACAATTTGTCATAAAATCCTTTTCTATTTGGGAAATGTTGGCAACTAGTACACTAGCAGAATCAAAGTTACCAAGAGGGAGTTTCATCTTGTACTACTAATTAAATTTGGATGTTTTTGTGGAACTATTTCCAGGCTCATTTATTCAGTTCTGCTGTGTGATGCCTCCACATCACAAAAAAGACATTTCTAGAATTAATGAGCAGAAAAGTTTCATTCATTTGTGTGAATGCAGCGTATCTAACCGAGTTTCAAATTTAAATCAAACCAAAAATGAACATCTAAAAGCAGGTTTCATTATTATTTTTATTTTTTTTTGGAAAGCCTGAATACAATATACAGGAGGAGAGCAAAATAAAGTAAACTGTGAGATATTATACCCAAATATTCTTCATACAGTGTACTACCAGTAAAATTGATAAATTTGGGACCAAAATTATTCAGACACTTTGACCTGACCATTGTTTGCTCAAGTGTTTTTTCTTTAATTGCTAATGCCTTTACACCACAGACTGAACAAAATGAAGCATTGCTTGGTCATTGGTTGACCTAAATTGGTATTATCTAATTGTGTACTTAAATTTAACAGCTGACAGCTGATTGGTTGATTGTAATCCATTACACAGTGACACAGTTTAACTGAGTTATTTTCATGTTTTATTACCATTTTCTAAACTATAGCGAATAAACTGTGATAATGTGAGAAATGTTGAAGGTATCTGAATACATTTTGGTTTGACTGAAAAATAAAAATTAATCATCTATAAACACACACAGACCTTATAGAGAGCGAAGGTTCTGACGCTGTAGGTGGCCAATTCCACTGTATCCAACATGGACACTTGAATCATGCCGTATGTTTCTGTTCCACGGCTCGGCCAGTACTGATCACACTTCACCTACAAGCACAAACACACGCATCACACAAGGACTCACACTGTGCTTCTGCTTTAAAGACCACAGCAGACGGGTGAGAGGAGGCCAGCTGAAGCTAATGCAGGGCCGTGTGGCCTGAGGGTCTCTCTCTGGCACTGCTTGGGCAGATGGGGGCATCACGCACCACAGAGTGTCCAGAACTGTGGCTGAACCTCAGGCTCTGATAACGCACACGGGTCACATACTGTGTGCATGCACACGCGCCGAGCACAGAGGGCTGTGTTAGTAATGACCGGTATGGCTGGGGTTGAGATGCATTAGCGTGACCCATCTGGGCTTTGGTAAACACTGCTGTTCTTCCTTAACAAAGAACAGGTACAATCTGTGCACTTGTTCAAGCTAATTAATACAAATTTAAGAAAAATCCAACCCCCCATATAACATTTTGCATTTTAGAATGAACAAAAAAAAATGGGTTACACTTTATTTTAAGGTGTCATTGTTAAACTGTAATTATATATTTAAGTACTGAGTAATATTAATTAACTACATGTACTTACTATAGGGTTAGGGATTGGTTTAGGGTTAGTTGTATGTAATTATGCATAATTTACTGTTGTTACTATGGTAAGTACATGTAACATATATAACAAGGACGCTGTAAAATAAAGTGTTACCAAACAATGTCATATTCATGTTTTATGTCTTTTTCTTTGTCAAAAATTTCTTATTTCATTTTTCTTGTTGAGGATGTCCCCTTCTTCAAATCTTAAGAGAGTTTAGAAGGTAACGAAGCCATTTCATATTGTGAAATTAATACAATCCTGTTACATTTCAGGGTGCACAATAATGTATATCTGTGATAACAGAGCACAGCAGGATGTTTCTGGGTGTACAACATTAATTTTCTACATAGAGTTTAACCAGTCTGTAATTAAAAGCACATAATACCAAGGCTTATTTTTTCCAATTCAATCAGTATATTCTCTTTCTATTTTGGTGTATTCTAGCATGTATTCTAGACTGAAATCAAGTTATGTATGTGAAGAATGAAGTATACAGTATACATATAGAGAACTTAATCCGATTGATATTATATTGCAATAAAAATGGAAAAACATGAAGTACATAATTCAAATAGAACGTTTGGTAACACTTTATTTTAGGGTCCAATTCTCACTATTAACTAGTTGCTTATTAGCATGCATATTACTAGGCTATTGGCTGTTTATTAATACTTATAAAGCATATATTAATGCCTTATTGCATGACCTTATTCTACATCCCTTATACCCAATACCAAAACTTAAACGCTACAAAAACTACCTTACTAACTATTAATAAGCAGTAAATTAGGAGTTTGAGGCAAAAGTCGTAGCTAATAGTGAATATGTGTTCCCCATAGTAATGTGATACCGAAAGCGCACATTAGATCACATTCATGTGCATGTTTTTTGCGACTGAGCATGTGGAGGAAAAACAGAATGACCATATGGTCACACGGTAGGGGAGGGAACATGTAACGCCTCCCTCTCACAAACACACATGCACACACATCACTTCCTGTTCTATAGACCTACAGGACACTTATGGTCACTTCCTTTTCTATATAATTCTCGGACAGGCCACATGTTTGCATGTGTTTACGAGGTTGTTGGGATATTTTTTGACATCCTCAAGAGCACTGTTGGGAGTAACTGATACAAAAGTAACACCATTACAGGAATATTAAACTTTTTGCTGAAACGCAGTAATATAACGTTAGTAATAAAAATTTTGTAATATTATACCGTTACAATCTATACCATGTCACCCTCCACTGGATGTATAATGAACAGCAATAAACTACATTTTAGAATTTTAGAATGCCTAGTCATACTTCTGTGGTTATTTTGGTGAAAGTAACTCAAAAGTAACGCAGAAATAGTGTAACGCATTACAATTCAAAGACAGTAATATTGTAATGTAACTAATTATTTTCAAATGACAGTAACTAGTAACCTGCCCAACAGAAACACAAAAATGAATCTGGCATTCCAAACCTTCCAAACTCTTTCTCTTCTGTTTTAAAATATTTTATCTGTACAATGAAAATCATTGATATTTAAAAGAACATTGGACTTTCATTATACTGACAAAAAAAAAAAAAAAAAAAAAATCTCAATGCATCTTCTTTTGTGCTCCCTAGAACAAAGTCATACAGGTTTGGAATGACATGAGGTTAAGCAAATGATGACAATTTTCATTTTTGGGTGAACTATCCTCCAAAAGTACTATAAGATACTACTATAGATATCAGATAATATTCCCATGATACAACACTGAGCATAATCTGATATATAGATATATATAAAACAGCAGCATCTCTCTCACTCTTGGGCAGGAATCAGACAACACGAATTGATGAGTGAAATCTCACCCTGCTCTTCTCCTCCAGTCTTGTCATCATGACGATAGTGTTGGTCCTCTGCTCCCACACCATCCTCCAGAAGTCACTGAGCGTCTCAGGCAAAGGACCTTGAGTGGCGATGTAGGCGTTCTGCTTACGGTAGCCGTCGATGTAGTTGCCATTGATGTAGTCACTTCCCGGTACACCTGCAGTTAACACACATTTAAAGGCTGCTAACTGAGCATACATTGTACAAAACATGTCCTTGGTAGGCCCACTTTTTTAGATGTTCTATTTTGTAGTTCTATTTTAAAAAATGCTAAAGAGCATTGAGATTACTTTGAAATTTTCCTAAATATTTAATACAGACATGATTTAGGACTTGAAGGCCTTTCACAGAATTCAGTAGGTGTAGTTCCCTTTCAGTCAGTACACTACGAGTTACGTCAGTTACTGACGGAATGGGGGTTTCGCTTAGAAGCCAATCGCCTTTGAGCTCTACAAAACGAGCCAATGGCATGAAAATGCCATGGGTCTGCGGAATTTGCATGCCGCAACCCCGCCCCACGGCGTGGGTATAAAGGGCGTTGCGTGGCAATCTCGCATTATGTTTTTGCTTCAGAGCCGAGTTTACTGCCTGAGCGCTTCCTCTTCAAGACGAGTTTCTCTCCAGAGTGTTGGTGTTACGGCACGTTCCAGCGAGTTCCGCATTTCCTGTCTGATCTGTGCAGTGATCGAGCACAGCGTGCGCGTTCTCCCTGGGTGCTTCGGCATTCTGCAGAGCTTTTCACTCCTCTCTAAAAGAGCTGCACGTGGCACGTCTTTTTAAAGATGGCTCGCCCGTGCTCCGTTTCTGGGTGCGGTCGACTGGTACCTCCGTTTGATGGTCATGATCGCTGTTTGGCGTGCTTGGGCCTCGTGCACGCTGAACGCGCGTTCATGGATGAGTCATGTTCTCACTGCGGGAACATGACCATCTCAGTGTTGCGATCGAGACTCCATGATCTCCGTAATGGGGGGAGAGTCCCCTCTACCACACCCCAATCTACTTCCTCCACTGGAGGGGGTACTTTGGCTGGTGGTCAGGGTGATCTGAGGGTTACGGTGTGGAACAACTCGACGAATCCTCCTCGGGCCACACCCCCCTCCTGCACACTGCAACCCATGGTGTTGCCTGATGAGGGCGCCGGGGCTTCCCGTTCGGGGCCCTGCGTTTCATTTGGCGCACCCGCGGAGGATGCTATGTCGATCGCCGCATCACAAGGTGGGCTGGACTCCTCCGGAGATGACGATTCGGCTGTGTTGCCTCCTTCGGGAGTCCCAGCATTGCCCGAGTCCGATCCGGAACTCACAGCCATGCTTGCCCGGGCGGCCGAGGCGATTGGGCTTGTGTGGAACCCTCCGCCATGTCCCGAGCGTTCCCGGCTAGATGATTGGTATCTGGGGGCGGCCCGCGCCGAAGGCGCCCGTCAGCCCCCAGTGCCTTTCTTCCCGGAAGTGCATGAAGAGGTGTCGAAATCGTGGAAGTCTCCCCTGACTTTTCGCGATCGCTCGGCAACCACTTCCGCCTTCACTGCCCTCGATGGCGGCGCGGTGAAAGGGTACACTGGGGTTCCCCCTGTTGAGCGCTCTGTTGCGATGCAACTGTGTCCTCAGAGTGCTTCGACATGGCGCGGTGACCCAAAGCACCCGTCCAAAGCCTGTAGATTCACGTCCACGTTGACGGCGAAGACCTACAGAGCTGCGGGCCATGCCGCGTCCGCCCTGCATGCCATGGCCACCCTACAGGTCTATCAGGCCAAGGTGCTCATGGACATGCACGAGGGCAATGCTGACCCTGCGTTAATGCAGGAGTTGCGGACGGCCACCGACCTCGCTCTACGAGCGACGAAGGTGACCGCTCGCTCTCTTGGTCAGGTGATGTCCACTTCGGTGGTCCAGGAGCGACATCTATGGCTCAACCTGGCTGATATGAGAGAATCTGAGCGGACACGTTTCCTCAATTCTCCCATTTCCCAGGATGGGCTATTCGGCGGGGCGGTCGAGGACTTCGCCCAACAGTTCTCGACCGCTCAGAAGCAGACTGAGGCAATTAAACATATTCTGCCCCGGCGCCCAGCTGCTGCCTCCACCCAGCCGCCGGCTCAGATGCCTCAGTCTGCTCCCCGCCGAGGCCGCCCCCCTGCGACTCCCGCCCCTCCTGCCCGGCCCCAGCAGCAGCCTTCACCCGGGCCGAGGCGTGGAGGACGTCGCAGAAAGGCGGCCCCGCCCGTCCCAGCCCCCCAGCCTGCCAAACGGCAGTCTAAGCGGCGGTCCTGAGACGGGCGGCTCGGAGGTGACCTCGGTTCTTTCCCAGGAGATGGTAGCAGGACCACTCCTTCCCCCGGTGGAGGGCCGGGGGAGAATCTTTTGTTTTTCCCTTCCGCCGCTGGCCTCACGGCCGGCGGTACCCTATCAATGGTTAAAGAAAGAACTGACATTCTCACCTCCGAGCCTCAAGAGGGCGCGGCGAGCAGTGCGCGACGCCCCATGGCCTCGCCGCTCTCGGCCCCCTCTGTCGCCAGCCCCCTGGCAGACGAGACCCCCGTGGAACGCTGGTCCTTCCCTGGTCTCCTCTGTCAGGGCGCGGAATTCGACCCCGCCCACACCCCGGGACGCTCCCATGCCTCCCTTGTCTGGGCCGGTCATTCCGCCTCGCTGCCCCATCGGGGTTACGCCGGTGGTTCGCATGACCCCGCTGGTTCAGTTCTTGGGAGCCTGGCTAGCGCTTCCCAACCTGTCCAGTTGGCTCGCTCGCACCATCCGGCTCGGCTATGCGATTCAGTTCGCTCGGTCTCCTCCCCGCTTTCGGGGAGTCCGCTACACCGTGGTGGGTGGCAATGCCCCTGTCATGCGTGCGGAGGTCGACACCCTACTGGCGAAGGGTGCGATCGAGATCGTCCCTCCAGCCGAGATGAAGTCCGGCTTCTACAGCCCTTACTTCATTGTACCCAAGAAAACCGGTGGGTTACGGCCAATCCTGGACCTGCGCGTCTTGAACCGAACCCTGCACAGGCTTCCATTCAAGATGTTGACAGCCAAACGCATTTTCGAATGCGTTCGTCCCTCGGATTGGTTTGCAGCGATCGACCTGAAGGACGCGTACTTTCATGTCTCCATTCTTCCTCGACACAGACCGTTTCTACGGTTTGCCTTCGAGGGGCAGGCATATCAGTACACGGTTCTCCCCTTCGGGCTAGCCCTGTCCCCTCGCGTCTTTACGAAGATTGTCGAGGCAGCCCTTGTGCCGCTCAGGCAACACGGGGTTCGCATCCTGAACTATCTCGACGACTGGCTGATTCTAGGCCACTCTCGGGATCAGGTCTGCGAACACAGGGATCTGGTGCTTCAGCACCTCGCCCGTCTGGGCCTTCGGGTCAACTGGGAAAAGAGCAAACTCTCCCCAGCGCAGAGGATCTCTTTTCTCGGTATGGAAATCGACTCGGTCGCCATGTTCGCGCAGCTTACGAGCGAGCGCGCGCAGTCTCTGCTGACTTGTCTTCGCCAGTTCGAGGGCAAGAGTGCGGTTCCACTGAAACTTTTTCAGAGGCTCCTGGGGCATATGGCGTCAGCAGCCGCGGTGACCCCGCTTGGTCTGCTCCATATGAGACCGCTTCAGCACTGGCTTTGCGATCGAGTCCCGAGATGGGCATGGCAACACGGCACCCTCCAGGTCCCAGTGACCCGAGCCTGCCGTCAGACCTTCACCCCGTGGTTGAACCTCAGCTTTCTACGGGCAGGTGTTCCCCTAGAACGAGTTTCCAGGCATGTTGTTGTCACAACAGATGCCTCTTCCACGGGCTGGGGCGCCATGTGCAAGGGACATGCTGCCGCGGGCTCCTGGATAGGACCCCAGCGCCTATGGCATGTCAATTGCCTCGAGTTGCTGGCACGTTCTGGTCCGTTCAGACAGCACGGCAACAGTAGCGTACATCAACCGACAAGGTGGTCTACGCTCCCGCCGGATGTCGCAACTCGCCCGCCATCTCCTCCTATGGAGTCAGAAGCATCTGAGGTCGCTTCGTGCCATTCACATCCCGGGAGACCTGAACTGCGCAGCCGACGAGCTGTCGCGGTTCCAGCCGCTCCCGGGGGAATGGAGACTCCATCCCCAGACGGTTCAGCTGATTTGGGAGCAGTTTGGCGACGCACAGATAGATCTGTTTGCCTCCCGCGACTCTTCCCATTGCCGCTGGTACTATTCCCTGACCGAGGGGACCCTCGGCACGGATGCACTAGCGCACAGCTGGCCGCGGGGCCCACGCAAATATGCGTTTCCCCCAGTGAGCCTTCTCGCACAGGTTCTGTGCAAGATCAGGGAGGACAGGGAGCAGGTCCTTTTGGTCGCCCCATATTGGCCCGGCCGGACCTGGTTCTCAGAACTTGTACTCCTTGCGACAGCACCTCCCTGGCAGGACCTCCTGTCTCAGAGACGGGGCACCATATGGCACCCGCGTCCCGACCTGTGGAACCTCCACGTGTGGAACCTGGACGGGACGCGGCAGGTTTGAGTACCCTGCCACCTCAGGTGGCGGCTACCATCACTTCCGCTAGAGCCCTGTCTACCAGACAGGCCTATGCGTTCAAGTGGAACCTCTTCGTCACCTGGTGCTCCTCTCGGCGAGAGGACCCCAGAAGATGCTCGATCGGGTCCGTGCTCTCCTCCCTCCAGGAAGGGTTGGAGCGAAGGCTGTCTCCCTCCACCCTGAAGGTCTATGTGGCTGCGATTTCAGCTCATCATGACCTGGTGGATTCTAAAACGGTTGGACAGCATGACCTGGTCAGTAGGTTCCTCAGAGGTGCGAGGAGGTTGAATCCTCCTCGCCCACCTCAGGTACCCTCTTGGGACCTAGCAGTGGTCTTAGTTGCCCTGCAAAAGGCTCCCTTTGAGCCATTGCAGTCAGTCGAGCTGAAGTTCCTTTCATTGAAAGTGGCGCTCCTGACTGCTTTGGCCTCCATCAAGAGGGTAGGGGACCTGCAGGCATTTTCGGTTGACGAAGCGTGCCTGGAATTCGGGCCGGCCAATTCTCACGTCATCCTGAGACCCCGGCCTGGATACGTGCCCAAGGTTCCCACCACTCCCTTCAGGGACCAGGTGGTGAACCTGCAAGCGCTGCCCTTGGAGGAGGCAGACCCAGCCTTGGCACTGCTCTGTCCAGTACGCGCCCTTCGCGCTTACGTAGACCGGACGCAGTGTTTCAGGACCTCAGACCAGCTCTTTGTCTGTTACGGAGGGCAGCAGAAAGGGAAGGCTCTCTCCAAGCAGAGGTTGTCCCACTGGATAGTGGACGCCATTGTCCTGGCATATCAAGTCCAGGGCATGCCATGCCCCCTCGGGGTAAGAGCACACTCCACCAGGAGTGTTGCCTCCTCTTGGGCTCTAGCGCATGGCGCCTCGCTAACAGACGTTTGTAGAGCTGCAGGCTGGGCGACACCCAACACATTCGCAAGATTTTATAATCTCCGAGTGGAGCCTGTATCCTCTCGTGTACTCGCCCCTACTGGCCAGTAACCGGACAGGCTCAGGTGTCTTCGCTTGCTGCGCCATTCCACTCCGCGGACTGGATGAGTGCGCTATTCCTCTCAGGTGAGCTTCCCAGTAAGCCCTGAGCTCCTCCAGCACTGTCGATGTCGTCACCAGAGCGAGTGCCCTTTTCAGGCCACCCCTCGTGTTCGGCTAGGTGCCTCCGTGTGCATGGTTCCCCCGCTGGGCAACCCCCACATGTGTATTTCCACGGTAAGTCTCTGGTAGCTCGTGTCTTCCCTTGGCAAGACACCTTGCCACGCCTGGGGTTGAAAATTTCCACCTTCGGCTGGATACCCCAGAGTGTTCCCTATGCAGCTCCTTCGGGTCATAGGTGTATTCTTCAAGTCCCCCCCTTTGGGTTGGCATTGTGTTGCATTCTCCACGTGGGATATGCTTCCCAGTGTACCTTGGTAGCGTTGAGCCTAGCCCCTCGTTCGTGCCACACTCACGGCAGGGAGCCCGGGTCAGCGCAGGACGCTGGAAGACAGCCGTCATGGCGAGATTGTATTGGGACCCCCATTCCGTCAGTAACTGACGTAACTCGTAGTGTACTGACTGAAAGGGAACGTCTCGGTTACGTATGTAACCCTCGTTCCCTGAAGGAAGGGAACGGAGACGTTACGTCCCCCTGCCATGACCGCTGTACCGCTGGAACTGGCCGGGCGCTCATGCCTCGGCTCTTCAGCAGGTAAACATAATGCGAGATTGCCACGCAACGCCCTTTATACCCACGCCGTGGGGCGGGGTTGCGGCATGCAAATTCCGCAGACCCATGGCATTTTCATGCCATTGGCTCGTTTTGTAGAGCTCAAAGGCGATTGGCTTCTAAGCGAAACCCCCATTCCGTCAGTAACTGACGTAACGTCTCCGTTCCCTTCCTTCAGGGAACGAGGGTTACATACGTAACCGAGACGTTCTGTCAGGACCACTATCGTCAAAGATGATTGATTGACTATTAGCATACAGTTTGGATTGGCGGTATGGTTCTGTTCTGGGCAAGAACTCCCTGCGCATCCATGCAGCCTAGCATGGATAACTATTGCAGATATCATTAATGTCAATATTAAATACAACATAATTCGGGAATTTAGTCTGATTCAAAGGGGAATCAGAATACCAAATCATGACTGGACGAGAGGAGGAGCTGGGGATGGATGAGGGTAAATGAGCTCTGGAGAACACGATAGCTGCTGATAATACTGAAGGAGCTTATATATGTATGCTGTGATAGACATCATATTCCTATAGGTAGATGTCATCAGCTGACAGTCAGCTAATGCGAGCTTGACTAACATGACCTGTCAGAACTGACGCTACACTTGATATTCTGTGCAGAACTCATCATTGCTGAATCTCACTTTATTTTAAGATGTCAAGCTACATACACTACTGTTCAAATGTTTGAGGTCTGTAAGATTTTTGCATTCAACTGATCAAAAGTGAGCGCAAAGACATTTATAATGCTAAGAAAGATTTTTATCTCAAATAAATGCTGTCCAATTGAACTTTCTATTCATGAAATAATCCTGAAAAAAATGCATCATGGCTTCGACAAGCAGCAAAAACTGTTTTCAACATTGATAATGATAAGAAATAATAAGAAATGATTTCTGAAGAATCATGTGACACTGAAGACTGTAGTAGCAGTAATGATGCTGTGCCATCACAGGAATAAATTACATTTTAAAACGTATATATAAGTATATATAACAATTTTATTTTTGATCAAATAAATGCAGTCTTGCAGGTGAGCAGAAGAAATGTCTTTCAAAAACATTAAAGAATCTTACCGACCCCAAACCTTTGAACAGTAGTATAACATAGGTGTGTGTTTTTGATTTACCATCAACAGGCGTCAGCACGACTCTGGAGTGATCGTAAGCGATGACGTTTGCATAGCGGTTCTTGGGCTTGTTGACCTCCAGGTTGGAGTTCTCCCAGGTGAACTGCTGGCCAGGATCGATAGACTGCAGGACAGAAGGACAAAACATTTATGTAAGGTCAGTTAAAAATCTATCAGCATTGAGAGAATAAATGAAGAACCCCCCAATCTTATGCCATTGGTTGAGCCAAACAGACACACTGACTCATGAAAACCTATTTTATTGTAACATAACTTATTCAGGATATTCAATGAGAAAATATTCAAGTTTCATTTCATTTTCACAAAGGCATAAAGACAAATGCATGGAATAATGAGCACCAATGAATCATTCATAATAAGACCAGGGTCAATTCAGATTTCATGATGACTCTGACACACTAGGAATTGAATTTCGGTTTTCAGCTGCAGTACAAAATCTAGCAGATGCACCACAACCCTGCAAATCTCCACCTTGACCTGCCTATAGTTTCCTGCGCGATCACGGCAGTCGGAATCGGCCCGGCGCTTTAGAGTCCTGCCTAATCTACCCTGCTGTTACCATAGTGATGAGATACAGGGCCAGTCGGGTGAGCTTTAGACGTCTGTTCTCTAGTCTCTCTGCATCACATTACTGCAGCTCTGAGATGGTGGAGATGGTGGAATTTTAAAAATTTGGAGTCGATAAAATTTCCAATTTTTTAGTTGCTTATTAGCATGTAGGCCTATATACTAGGATATTGACTGTTTATTAGTACTTATAAAGCACATATTAATGCCTTATTCTGGATGACCACATTTTACATCCCTTAATCATAGGCTACCCAATACCTAAACTTAACAATTACCTTACTAACTATTAATAAGCAGTAATGAGGAGTTTATTGAGGCAAAAGTTGTATAGTTAGTTAATAGTGATACTTGGACCATAATCTAAAGTGTGACCATTGCATCAACTATTATATACAGGTCATTCTAAGGGCATTTTTCTATTAAATGAATTGAAAAGGCTGATATTCTGTCTAGTAACAGATGGTTTATGAAGTCAGTGACTGTTTGACAGCTTACTCTGTCCAACAGCACAGTGTTGTTATGCTTTTGTTTGTGTTTATGGCTGTGTGTGTTTGTTGATGTGTACTGATGAGGACTGCATTGATTGCTGGCAAAGGCTGCAACAGCATTTAAAATAAACACACATAAGCCCTATGCAATTTCTACATTTCACACCGTAACATTGTGTGCTAACCTGACACAATAAGATTCCCAACGAGCAATTTGCCTGTCCACACTGCTGCACAACACAACACAATCATCACAACTTATCAAAAAAGTGTGTGATGAGCTCTGTCTGTTTGTGTGCTCTCTACATGCTGAACAGCATAAACTTATATTTACAGTATATAAGAAACCTCAGACCTACTATATATCAGGTCTCCTGAGTAATTTAAAAGCAAAATCTGAGCAATAAATTGTTCCTCTGGGTAATTTTAATAGCATTTAATGGTCTTTTTCTGTCATACTGTATAGTGAAGTCTCCTTCTCTCTCGTTTCTATCTACTGTATGAGAGGTTCATCAGGTCATCAAATAAAATGCATGTCAAACTCGGTGAGGACATCCCCATAGATGACAGGCTCGTACCTATCTATCACTTTCTTTTTATTTACCTACAGGTATCACATTCTCTCCATCTTTGTACACAATTCCTTCCCCATAAGCCAATCTTTATCTGTTTATCCTGTTAGCTTCTTTTGTATTGGAGTTTAATGTGAGTCATTTGGCGTTTGATTAGATCAGTGTTGCTCCCTCAGTATTTGATGTCTATATTAAGGTCTTGATTGTTTAAGTACTCAGAAGACCTGCTCGCCGTACAATAACAACTCAAGCAGGCAGCAGAGTCCTGCCCCATCCCCCAAACACACACACACACACACACACACATACTGCAGGATTAGCAGTCTAATAAAGCAGGTGACTCTCACACTCACTACACTCCTAATAGAGTCGTTTCCCAGCTTTAATTTCAAGCTCTGGCGACCTGGGTACTGCCTGAGATGCTGACGTGACTGTGTGTATGTGTGTGTGTTTGTGTGTGGGCTGGTGTGTGTATGCATGTGTAAGTTGTAGTGTTCTGTAAATGTATGAGTGTCATTTTAGCACATACATAGTAATGCACAGCAGTACTTGCTGAACATGAGATGCTCATGTTCATAATCTTTCTGAGATTGTAAAATGAACATATTTAGCTGTTTGTCTGTGAAGCAGTAGTCGCAGTATCAGATAGACTGCCCACAGGCCATTCGCTGACTGTCTGATCCATTTTGCAAACAAAAACACCAAGATCTGACTCAAAATTAGCAGTTTCAATCTTATTGGCTGGCTTTACCCAACTTCTGAGAGTTGGGTGCAGGTTAGTGGCAATTTCTTCAGTGTTCTCTGTACAGACAGTAATGGATAGAGGTGGTCTTTTATTGTTGCATCAGTAACACTTTAGTTTAGGGTCCAATTCTCACTATTAACTAGTTGCTTATTTGCATGTATATTACTAGGATATTGACTGTTTATTAGTACTTATAAAGCACATATTAATGTCTTATTCTGCATGACCACATTCTACATCCCTTAAGGCTACCCATTACCTAAACTTAACAATTACCTTACTAACTATTAATAAGCAGTAATGAGGAGTTTATTGAGGCAAAAGTTGTAGTTAATAGTTAGTTAATAGTGATAATTGGACCCTAATCTAAAGTGTGACCGTTGCATCAACTATTTTGAATAACCCCACCCTTAACTGGCAAGTAAAAATACAAAAAGATGGATTATTCCAAAGACTTTATACAAAGACGGTGCACTCATATTACTTATGAATGGGACAAAGCCCAATGGGCAATATGGTGGAATAAGTCCTGCCTTCTAAATAAAAGAGCCTATGTGCAATTGGGTTTTCTCTATTCTGTCACCTGATGAAGTTTTGGTTCCTTGCTACTGTTGCCTTTGGCTTTTGGCTTGCTTAGTTGGGGACACTTAATATTCAACAATATTATTGATCTGCATTAACACCATTGTATGAGAACTGAACTGAGCTGGATAATGACATCACTGTTTTCTCCAGAGCGGCTGTATTGATAAATTAACTAAATTAATATTGTTTTTACAACAGAAATTAACCATCACTGAACTTACTTAGACTGGACTATGACACTATTTCCTGTTATCACTGTAAAGCTGCTTTGAAACAATCTGTATTGACTTGACTTGACTAGACTAAAGTCTGTGTTACTGCAGCTGCCGATAGAAGCAGTTTGTGAGATTTAAGGATTTCCCCATCCAAATAGATGCCCGAAATAGCTGCCCGGAGGCGTTGCAAATATGGCCGCCGTGTGAACAGACTTTCGTAACATTATAAATTGAATGTGTCCTTGTTGAATAATAGCATTCATTTCTTTTTAAAAAAAAATTAAATGCTTAGTGATATGATTGGCACGATTAAATGCATATGCTTCTGCAGGACAGTTTTTTGAGCTCATTAAGGGAGCACTAAACAGCTCTGAGACTGATCTGCTTCAAAAGTACAGACATAATAAATCAACAAAACACAGCTGTTAGTGAGCAACCTGCATCTAAAACTGCTTCACGCTTCCCTTCAGTGTCTTGTCCTACAATTTAGATGTTCCACACATGCAGATGTAGGTCAGATTGAGCACAAGTGTTTTCCAGATGCACAAGTAATCTATAATGGATGCATTCTCCTCCTCTCATTGTCCTGATTTATCTCAGCAGACAATTTTATGTAAATTTCTGATGTTTGTAGGACATCAAGCAATTATCCCTCAGTGGCTTTAACAGAAGGAAGAGAGGGAGGACAATTCTCCTCAAGGTTGCTTAGACAGACACAGCACATCTCATCTGACGTGACTTGGGACGAGTTACCTCATATTCCTGTGAGAAGCGTAGGCCGTCGTTGGCTTTCAGCCGCTCGATGTGGTCAGCCAAAGCACAGATAGAAACTGGAGGGTGTTCCCGCATTCCTGCAAGGAAAAAGAAAGGATGAACTAATAGCGGAGATTTCTATTGGATTATTTTGTTTTGCTTGGCTGAACTGTGGGGAACAAACACACTTTGGTTTATACAGTTTTTAGAAGATGAGCAAATGGGCACACATGGAAACAACCCAAAGCATGTGAGAAATAGAAGGCCAAGGAGAAAGCTTTTAGCACCATGCTATGTGCTAAGGCTAGCCGCAGTGATGTAAGCAGTGAACGGACATGCTCATTGGCTGACAAATGAACATCTTCCGGGTCAATAGCAAGGTGGCGTAAGCTGTCCTGTACAATCCAAATGGCATGTAAATGACATCTGCATTTTACACAGAAGGACTACAACCTGAGCACACATTAAAAACACTGATTGTTTTCCCTCCCATCCCGTGTTTGAGACGGACGGCCTGTGGAGAGGACGTGAGAGATGGGGGCGCTTTAACTGAGAGCAGCCAGAGTGGTGGAGGGGACGTGACTTTGGACTCGATGGACAGGTAGGAGGAGCATTTAAAATGAAGGAAGTGAAAGTTCACACAGGAATGAAAGAGCAAAACTAACTTGAAGTGCTGGGGCAGCTGAAGGCACTGGAACCTGCAGAAAGAAGATGAGGAGGGGCTGTGATATATGTCACTGACAGAAGAGAGAGGAAGAGAGGAGAGAAAGAGGAGGCAGAGGATGCGCAAAAAGAGCAAGAGAGCCACCCATGACGAGCAGAAGACATGAAATGGCTTCCCCAACATATTTAAGTGTATATGTGCATATTTAGTGTAAATAAAAAGAGGGTGATTTGATTGATTTGATTATAAAAAGCTTGCTGAGAAAATACTGGTTTAATATTATTTTTTTCTCTCCTATGCAATTTCGTTTTCAAAAGCAGAGAAAATTATTATAATTTTTTATTTTTTTTAATAAAATGTAAATCATACATAATAAGATATTTCTAATGTAAATAAACTACCATTCAAAAGTTTCTATTTTAATATATTTTAAAATTTGTGTCACATGATTCTTTAGAAATCATTCTAATGCTGATTTGCTGCTCAAGAAAAAATTCTGATTATCAATAGTGTTTCCATCCAAAGTTGTGAATTTAACTTATGCGTAAAATTGGAATATTGCATAAAACATTTGTGAATAAAGCACTGTTTCCATCCAGTGAGTCGAAGGGAACAAAATCGTCACTTCTTGATAAACTGCCGATAAATAGCACTAAGAAAAATGGAAGTTGATGCAGTAGGAAAAGCCACTGTATATAATATATTATACGAAACACTACGACGACAGACTTTGCTCAGGCATTTCAGTATGAGCAAAACAGCTGGTTGGTCCAGTTATGCCGTCTCATCGGCCAGTCACGTGACTTTTTGATGCACATCGAGGAATTTATTCGGTAAATGTGTTTCCATTGTAGTTTATGTGCGTGCTTTCTTATCGGATAAAATTTTTATCCGACTCAGTTAAGCGCATACATTTTTTTATGCGCATTTTGGCATTTCCATCCAGCGTATTTTTTATACGATATACCAAAAAGCTCATAAAAATAGTTGGATGGAAACATACAGTTAAAACAAAAATTATTCAGACACCAGATATAGTTTTTTACTAGTGGGTGCAGTACACTATAGTTCATTTATGTAAGTGAGGACAGCAAAATAAAGTAAACTGTGACATACCCAAATATTCTTCATACCAGTAAAATTGATAAAAATTTGGGACCAAAATTATTCAGACACTTTGACCTGACCATGTTTTGCTTAAGTGTTTTTTCTTTAATTGCTAATGCCTTTACACCACAGACTGAACAAATTGAAGCATTGCTTGGTCATTGGTTGACCTAAATTGGTATTATCTAATTGAGTACTTAAATTTAACAGCTGACAGCTGATTGGTTGATTGTAATCCATTACATAACCTTTCTATCAAAATGATCTGACATTATCAAGATGAATTTGTTCTGACACAGTTTAACTCTGAGTTCTTGTCATATTTTATTACCATTTTCTAAACTATAGCGAATAAACTGTGATAATGTGAGAAAATGTTGAAGGTGTCTGAATACATTTTGGTTTGACTGTAGCTAATGTTGAAAATAGTTGTGCTGCTTCATATTTCTGTGGAAACTTTTTCAGGATTCTTTGATGAATCGAAAGTACAAAAGAACAGTGTTTATTTGAGATAGAAATCTTTTGTAACATTATAAATGTCTTTACTATTACCTTTGATAAATTTAATGCATCTTTGCTGAATTTCATCTCTTAAACAGTAGAATAGGATCAATGCTGATTTTATGTCATCCTATAGAGACACTGAGGCTCATCCTTACTGGGTCACATCAACCTTCCAAAGGAGGAATAAAAGCTTGGCAACCTCTGAAAGGCACTGTCTTCCTTTAGTTCATATTAAAACTCTTAGTTCAGAAATCAAGGACTGTTTGGATTTCAGCATGTCAACACAACAGGATGTTTAAATGGCACCTTGTGTTACATTATTCACTGCTACAGCACAGTCCAAAGTACGAGCGTGGTGCTGGAATATAGTTTGCACGTCAAGGATATCTTTTCAAACTGTTTGCCTGAAACGTCAAACATGTAGCTACACTACAAACACTCTTTATCTGTGAGGTAAGCTATTTTTACATTTTCAAAGTGTCCTAAAGCTTTTTGAAACACAAATGCTGAACTTTCACAAGTAAATAAACAACAACACTAGCCTGGTTCCTCATTTGAAGATTCACAAGCAAGGAAAATAATTTTTTATGGCAGGAGAGTTGACATGAATATTTCTCCCAGTTTTGCCATGAGAAAGATTGTGCATCAGTCGAGCTTGCGCTTGCAGCCCAACGATCTGACATAAGAACATGAGTCACTTTGCAAATGAAGCAAAAGCAGATTCTTATTGAAGTCAGCAAAATGTCTGAGCATTCTTAAATTTCCACCGAGAGAGAGAAACAAAAAAAACAAAAACAGAAAGAGACGAAAAAAATGGATGTGAAGAAGTGAGAAAGAAAAAGATTTTCTCCTGCGAATCGTCCTGCTTAATTTTTCCATCAAGTTCAAAGCTCAGTCTGAACTGAATGAAGGAATATGACTAATGCTGCTGTGTGTGTGTGTGTGTGTGTGTGTGTGTGTTTGAGATTAGCTGGCAGGTTCTGCTCCTCAGTGTGTGTCCTTCACCTGACAGTGCGGCTCTGTGAATAATGTTTTGTCTTCACACCGAAGCTCCAGCATAACCTCACATCCATAAATCCAGAGATCAGTTCTGTCTCTCTTTCTGAGGTCTACATCCAAACAACCCCAAACTGATTCATTTGGAAAAGAAACTTTAGCTCTGTTGCAAAACCGAGTGAGCATTTTAAAGCATCACAGAAGTGCTGTAACAAAAGGTGGAAAGTATCTGCTTTCCAACCTTGTTCTGAGGCAATATCACATTTCAGAACACACATTCATATTTTAGAATGCACATTTCAAGATGATAGATGAAATGTCCATGATAGTATAGTCCATAATATAGTACAATCAGTACAGAAAAGTATGAATAAAATGTAATACTCTTTTACCCAATTTGTGTGTTCCTAATGCTTTATGGAGTATGTTAGCTTAGAACACAAGAAATTATTTTTTTTACAGAAAAAGACTATAAACTGCAAGTTACCTAACCATATATGGCATAAAATTAATGATTAACTTGCATTATATGTAATTGTATAGTAAAATACTGTAAAAAATTCCCTGCATGACACAGGACATATGATTATATTTTATTTAGTACTGTCAAATTGATTAATTGTGCATAAACATAAAATGTGTGTATACACACACACACACACAGAGACATATATATAATATATATAAATATAATAATATATGTACACATATATTACGTAAACAAAAACTTTTATGTTAAATGCGATTAATCAATTTGACAGCACTAATTTTATTTAAATACTTCTGTTTCATTTAATTTTTGTTATCGGTAATGTACATTAGGGTGGTTCCTGTTACATTTTCTGTTATTTACTGAATGTCTGTTGCATTATTTCAGTGTCATGTGTGTGTATCACCTGTATTATTATTAAAATATACAGGTTATCAATACAAGTTACAAAGAAAATGTTGGTAGTTTAAGTAGCTACCAAATATATGCATCATATGATATTTAAAGTATATATATAATTTAATAGTAATCATTTATAATTAAAAGTATATATATTATATATATTTAAAATAAATATAAATATGTTTATTGCAATACTGTAATACTGGAAACATTGTCACTGTTGTTTTACTGTGAATTTCTGGCAACCTCAACTGCTGTTGCTGTAAATTTAACAGGATATTAAGGATATAAAGAAGTGTATTGGCATAATGTGAGTCATGTAAAGTATCATGCCATGTCAAGAGTCTATGGCTTAGAACACACATTTTTGTTTTTGTAAATGTGATAAGCTGTTTCTAACTCATTTGCTCTGTATTAAAACAACAGAAGTCTATAGAAAGTCTCTCTTATGATGAGTGTGGTGACATACCTTGTGTCTGGTAGTTTAGCCTCCTCATTTCCACCGGGTCAGAGGAATGGGCCAGTAAGTGATCTTTAACTCCAGCTGAGTGCTCATCTTTAGCCGAGGGAGAGGAGCGCTTCCTGTGCAGCCAGGAAATGACATCAAACATGAGCGTATGAACACACAGCGATCAGGTGGATGTGTAAATATGCAAGATGTTTCCTGTGTGTTAGTATCTGTTAGGAGAACATCAGCACTAATCTAAACTCAATTAAACCCTCCGATTGCCTCTCATTAAACACCAAACACAAACAAGCGTTTGTTATCGGATCAAAGAGAACCGCTCGATACCCACCTCTCCTGTTTGCTGCATCCCACGGAAAGAGATGGAAAAGCAGAGGGGGGGAAAGAGAAAATGTCACAGGAAGAAAAAAACTGCACAGACTGTGTGTGTAGGGTGAATTTGTCAGAAATGTGGAAATGCCATTGCTACTAATGAGCTCCGATTCTAGCTGACATTTGCGAAATTAGTTTTCTTTTCACTCAATAGACATATAACTTAAACCGTGGGCATTTGATTCTCTTACATTGTTCAATAAGACCAGCTGAATGTGGTTATAATTGAGAAGAGCGTTTTTATCTGTAACTTTGAGAGATCAGATTTTGTGTGTGCTATCATGACTTTTTCTATTGCGTGAGGGAAAAGATCATTTCTGCAGTCTAGTTCAAAAAAGAAATGACTATTATTTAAACATTAAAGTTCTGTGAAAGTATAAAAAGAGTATTCTAAGAAAAAAACACTTAAATTGCTGACTGTCATACTGAAATAAGATTTCTTGAATTTCGATTTTTGACTCTTACAGTGAGTCAGCAACGTCTCTGAGAGAGACCAGCTATTTATACCTGACAGGAGGAAGTACAGTAAACTCAATGTGTTTGCTACGCACGGTGAAAAAGAAAATATGGTCACTTAAGCAGAATGTGAAAAATATGCTTCTCTATGATCTCGGTGCAGGATGAATTATTTTATTTTCCTTGGAAAAGCACCAGTAAAGTAATTGTACTTCTGTTTAAAAAAGCAGGCAGCTTCCTTACCTCTTGAAGAGCAGGATGGCTATGACGATGATGATGATGAGGACGACGGCCAGCACTGGTCCCATCACCCACAGCATCTCCGGGTCCTCAACGTGGCGGGACATCCCGCTGTGGAGCTTCACCATCATGGGTTCAGAGTAAGGACTCACCGTGAACATCTTATGATACAGAAAGAAAAAAAGAAAGAAAGAAGAATAATTACTCAAAAGATCAAACATTTAGGCACAGCTCCTTATTCTACATTTCAGAATAATAGGAAAGTTATCAAAACCATGAAATAACACAAATAAAAATAAGGAAATTATGCAGAGATGTATTAAATCAGGGATTTCAATTTTTTTTGTTAGCTAAATCTCTTTAACCTAAAATATTCACTGCCCAACCCCCACCAAGAGATTTTAATTTAATATTTTAATAATTTCAAAACACGTTTGCATGCTCATGGTTCTCTGATGACATGCAGGTAAACAAATAAAATATTTGTTAACACTTTATTTAAAGCCCTTATGTATAATGCATTATAAAAATATTTTTAATGCAGTAATTATGCCTTGTAATGAACCCTTATAATGCATGGGTGTCCAAAGTCGGTCCTGGAGGGCCACTGTCCTGCAGAATTTAGCTCCAACTTGCCTCAACACACCTGTCTGGAAGTTTCTAGTATGTCTAATGAGACCTTGATTAGCTGGTTCAGGTGTGTTTAATTGGGATTGGAGCTAAACTCTGCAGGACAGTGGCCCTCCAGGAGCAGGATTGGACACCCCTGTTATAATGCATTGTATGTTCTCTTGATTAATTGTAACCTTTAATTGTAATTGCAACCACCATTGTAAATATATATATAAAAAAAAATCATAAGTGTGCTCACTTACCCACTTTTTCATAAGTGTATTTAAGTAAATGTTTTTATTTGAAATTTTTGAATGTTTAAATTTTTATGATTTAATAAATTTTTAGCTTTTCATTACCTCACAAATTCCAATGAATGAATGAAAGCTTATCTATTTAAGCATAAATAAAGAAATAATAAATAAATAAATACAGTTTTTAAAAAAATAAATAATAGTTTTGTAATAGTTTTATATAAATAATATATAAAGAACACATGTCTCTTAATAATACATGACTAAAAAACTAATGACAAACATTTAAGCATATGCTTTTAAGAAAAAGAGAACACAAAATGCCACTATGAATACCATTTAATACATCATACAGTCTTTATAGGATGTGTTACCTGATTGAGATCAAGCAAAAATATTGTAGTAGATTTAGTTTTTGCTGTTCCTGTAATCTATGCCACATCCTACAAAATGTTAAAGGCTGAATTTTGTAGGTAAAAGTAGGTGTGTTTTCAGTTTTAGGAGTTGAGAGGTGCGTCAACATTATCATCTACATAGCGGTGTGTTCTACAGTACACCTGAGCCTTAATGTGATGTGTAATGATCACATACAAACTGAAAGACTATTGAAGGGTGTATGAGCAGAGCAGGAGGAAAGCCTTCAACTCTTCAAAGAAGTCTCTTCTCCTTCCACAAACACTGGCAACTAATCGCCTTAGTAACACCTTTTAGACATCACAGCAGGGCGCGCGGGAGAAAGAGGGATGGAAACTGGAAGATTATCGGGAGTGCGAGAGCGAAAAAAAGAGCTGAGGGAGAGGTAACCTCTTCTATCCCACTGAGAACCGGAGGATACACATCATCAAGCAAATCCCATCAGTGCTACACCTTCTGCATTCCCTCCGGAAGTGACACCAGGAACCACAGACGCCATCGCTGCCCAAAACGCATTTACAGCAGCACAGCATCAACACAGAGTCTGAACCATATATATATATATATATATATATATATATATATATATATATATATATATATATATATATATATAAACATGTTTTCAGAAAATAAGGCTTAATATTATACCTTAAGTCACTTTGCTTCTCAAGCCTATGTAATTTCCCTGCTAGAGGTTGCATATTCAAAACAAAGGCGTAGCTTGATGATGCTGTGATTTTGTCTAATATAACACTAATAATATATTAAAGCGTTTTTTGGTGTTTTCATGGTTTCTACAAAATCTGGAAATCGAGGGTAATGTGGGTATGATGTCATTGATAGGTGACGCACGGACACGGTCCGTGTTCTGGTTAAAATTGCTGATTTCTTTTGATGTTTTCTCTTAAACATTCTTGGAAACATTTGGGATAAAGTAGGTACACATGTCAACAAAATATATAACACTGTTCTAGTGGATTTTAATCTAAAAATCTTACATATTGTGCCTTTAAGAATATTTAAATATTTGCAATGAAAAACAAGACAAAACTACAGAGTAAGAAAATCATTTTACGCAGTGCATGAGGATGAGTAAATGATGACAGAAATTTCAGTTTTGAACGACTTTAACATCATTCACGATCTGAGATGAACCAGATCAGTTTTATCTAAATATAAAAAAAAAATATGTCATATCTAATTGGACAAGGCTGTGAGGAATTCCTAAAATAATAATTTTATTTCTTTGTAGTTGCTCTTATATTGCTTGGGACACTTAATTTTTTAAATACATAAAAACAGATGCAAATGAGTCAATAGTGCAGATACAGTAAGAATGTACATCTGTAAAATGTAATGCAGATAGCAGCTCAGACCATTTAGACATATAACTTGATAGTTTCTATTCTATTCTATATCTATTTTTCAGCTACAGACCAATCTGAGCACAGATTGAGACATAAAGATATCTTCTGAAACTCTGGTATGCATGTGTGAGAATCTCCATTTAATGTAAGAGGATAAACTTTTGAGAAATTAAACTGATCTCAGTAGTTTTTTTTCTTGTCAAAGCAGAAATAAAAAAACGATAGGAAAACAATTGGCTGAATGATTGACACCAATGAAGACACAACAAATCGAACTGTTTTTGATTGTGTCAAATTAAATATAGCATCCACTTGCCTATGCAGACTTCATATTTAAACAATATTCAGGTTAAATATAACCTATAAACAGGTTAAATATTCACAGACACTAGTCCATATCATGACATTTATTAATCCAAAATTTGCCAAATTCTGTGACATTCTGTGTTATAAAGTAATTCCGCAATTCCACATTTCTCGCATCACAAAAATCACAGGGCCGTCGATCTGCTGGGCTACTATCATCATCACCTCTGTTTCTCTCCAGTAGCATTCAGAGAGGATCTTTTGAACTCTTGCATGACAGCAGAGAGAGAGAGCATCTAAAAGCCCTGTGGGAATCTGTCAGTGGGAAACTTTCATAGTGATCAATTTAATCGGCACTACCTCAGATGGAAGCACATCCCACAGCGTGAGTAATGCACCTCTGACTGACTCCAACCACTATTTGCTGATGCATATTCATATGTGTGTGTGTGTGTGTGTATGTATATGTGTGTGTGTGTTTCCATTTCTCTTTCACCTCTCCTCCATCTCTTCATCTGTTACGCTCAGGTCTCTCCACCATTAATGATACCATCTCTCTCTCTCCTGTCGTCACACTCTCTGCTGATCTGCCGCAGTCCTTCATGTGATGTCTCTTTCTCCTTCCTTTCTTTCATCTCCTTCTCCTCTAATCTGTTTTTCTTTAAGTGCTGCGGTAGTTTTGCAGTCGACCTCTTTCATCCAATTTCACACTTGCTAGTCTGTTTGTCAGCCCACCACAGACTGTCCTTTCACAAGATCCTCTCCTCCTTTTTCTTCTCTCCTCCTCTAATTTTTAACTGCTAGTTGGTCAGACTATTTGTTAACATAATGACTGTCTTTATGCAACTGGCCATAGGGCTCAAATGTGTTGTGTGTGTACAGGTTTGGCTATACATGTGAGGGCCAAATATCCTCACTTAAGTAGTGAAATATTATGGCAACCGAGGTAGGTTTTTTTTAGGTAGGTTTAATGGCCCGTTCACACCAAGGATGATAACTATAAAGATAACGATAAAGATATAGTTCTAAAAATCGTTCTCAATATTAAAGCATAGCAGAGTTCACACCACAGCTATAATGCTAAAGGCACAGAAAAACAATATCGTTGGAATCACAATTTTATCCAGCTGATGAACGATAAAAACAGCCAATCAGAATCCTGCTGTAACAAACTCAAGCATTTAAAGTGACAGACAAGCATGCACTTAGAATAAACAGAACGATATTGTCCACTGGTGTGGACGCTAATATAGTTATTTTTATAGTTATGGTGTGAACGGGCCTTAAGGGTTGGAGTTAGGCTAGGCAATAAAAATTAGCATTAAACTAATATAAAATCAATGAAAGTCTATGCAATGCCCTGTGTGTGTGTGTGTGATAGAGACTCACTGAATCCCGGTCTTTCAGTGCTGCCAGTATAAACGTGCGGTACTGCTGCTGTCCAGGTAGAGGTTTATTATAGAAGCCATTGTAAGTTTTCTCATCTCCTAACACAAAGGTTTCTGAAAGATGCTCCAACTTGGCAGCGATGTAAGGCCGCAGGAAGTCCTGAGTTTGTCTCCTCCTCCTCTTCCTCACATCTGAGTCTCCATTACTCCCCAAAAGCTGATAAATCAAAGAGAACACATCACATGAAACACATCAGTAAAATGACAAACGATGACAATGCATTAAGGAAAAAAACCATGCATCCACATACATAAAACCAAATTTTTTTGTACAATTTTGTACAAATAATCAAGGCATGTTTTCCACACAGTTTCTCACTAAATTAACCATGTCAAAGTCACATTGTAGCTTAATTTTTTTAATAATTTCAAAAATATTGCAAATATATACAGTGGGGAAAATAATTATTTGATCCCCTGCTGATTTTGTAACTTTGCCCACTTACAAAGGTACAAATAAATTGATTAGCATTTGATCGAGTGAAATAAGTATTTGATCCTCCACCAACTAGCAAGAATTCTGCCTTCCACAGATTGGTTATGTGTCCATGTGGAACACAGATTAATCCTGTCACTTTAAGAAAGTACTCCTAATGTCAGCTTATTATGTGTATAAAAGACACCTGTCCACAGAATCTATATCTTCCATTCCAACCTCTCCACCACCATGGGCAAGACCAATGAGCTGTCAAAAGACGTAAGGGATAAGATTGCAGACCTGCACAAGGCTGGAATGGGCTACAAGACCATCAGCAAGAAGCTTGGTGAGGAGGAGGCAACTGTTGGTGCGATTATTCGGAAATGGAAGAAATACAAAATAACCATCAATCGCCCTTGGTCTGGAGCTCCATGCAAGATCTCGCCTAATGGGGTAAGGATGATCATAAGAAAGGTGAGGGATCAGCCCAGAACTACACTGGAGGAGCTTGTTAATGATCTCAAGGCAGTTAGGACCACAGTCACCAAGCAAACCATTGGTAACACACTACGCTGCAATGGATTGAAATGTTGCAGCGCCTGCAAGGTCTCCCTGCTCAAGAAGGCACATGTACATGCCCATCTGAAGTATGCCAATGAACCTCTAAATGATTCAGAGAAGGCTTGGGAGAAAGTGCTGTGGTCAGATGAGCCCAAAATTGAGCTTTTTAGCATCAACTCAACTCAACTGTGTTTGTAGGGAGAGAAATGCTGACTATGACCCCAAGAACACCATCCCTACAGTCAAGCATGGAGGTGGAAACATTATGCTTTGGGGCTATTTCTCTGCTAAGGGTACAGGATGACTTCACCGTATTGAGGGGCCAATGGACTACAAAATCTTGGATGAGAACCAGCCAGAACAGCGAAGATGGGTCATGGATGGGTCTTCCAGCATGACAATGACCCAAAATAAGCCAAGGCAACAAAGGAGTGGCAGCAAAGGAGTGGCTCAAGAAGAAGCAAATTAAGGTCATGGAGTGGCCCTCTATCCTATTGAAAATCTGTGGAGGAAGCTGAAACTTCGAGTTGCCAAGTGAGAGCCAAGAAACATTAAGGATTTAGAGATCTATTCTAGAAAGTTCAAAAGAACAGCATTTATTTGAAATAGAAATCTTGAAAAAAAAAATCACAGTTTCCACAAAAAATACTGTCAAACTGTTTTTAACATTGATAATCATCAGAAATGTTTCTTGAGCAGCAAATCAGCATATTAGAATGATTTCTGAAGGATCATGTGACACTAAAGACTGGAGTAATGATGCTGAAAAGTCAGCTTTGATCACAGGAATAAATTACATTTTACAATATATTCATATATATTAAATGGTTATTTTAAATTGCAATAATATTTCACAATATTACTGATTTTACTGTATTATTTATCAAATAAATGCAGCCCTGGTGAGCAGAAGAGACTTTTTAAAAATATGGAAAAATCTCAGCACAACTTTAGGTCTATTCTGATTAGCATTTTCAGTCCATGAAACAGCTGGACTGTGATCCAGAGGTCAGAGGTCAGATATTAGCCTCAGGTGCTTTAGTCAGAGGCATCATTAGTTAAAAATGACATACACACAGTCTCCAAGAGCTTCATCTGTCTCTTTACAGACCACTTCCTCTGTTTTTCCATCCCTCTCCCTTTCTCTCTTTTTCTTTCTCTCCACTAACATAATATCCTGCTTCTTTAGCTGTAGTAAAGCACATTTGGTCGAGACTGAATCAAATCCAAGGCCACAGGATTGCAGCTGAACAAATGGGGTCTAGCGGCAGAGAGAATGAGGATTGCAGCGGGACAGCGGGTATAATATCAGCACAGTGATAAACACCAGCACAACACGGGATCCAATAATACACCTCTCATTTGACTCTGCAACACTCATAAATAAGGGGCAACCCGGGGGAGAACGGCTGCGTGAAAACGGGCTGTTTCAAAACACTGGTGACACCATTGTGATTTTTACAGCGTCGTTGCGTTTTGATATTCAGTAGGCAGCACCTGAAAAGTTTTGCCTATTTTGCAGACAATAGTTTATTGAAAGCAAGCAAACTCATGAGAAAGCAGAACCGTGTTGGAGCCAGAAAGCTCAGTAGTAATAATAAAAAAGCAAAAATGCCAAGAGAAGCTTTTTAAGAGCCAACAAAGTGCCTGTGTGTCAGCTGCTGCAGAGATGCAGAAAAAACTGAGAAGGTAAAAAGAGGTGAAAAATAACGACAAATATTAACATGCTGTAACTTAGAAAAGACACCATATAATCACAGGCCTCATGTATGACTGATAACATGAATAAGGTAACAGAGTGTGAGACATCTGTTTATGTTATTTGCATCTGATCATTACAAACACACACTCACCTCATCCAGATCCATATCCTCTGGGTTTTCCCAGCGACGTAGAGTTGATGTAGTTACTGGTACCACTGCTATATAAAACCATCTAGGAGGAAAACATACACACACATGTCATTATAGTAAAAAATGTCCTATCTATCTATCTATCTATCTATCTATCTGATTGCATTTCTAAATGATTTTGTGGCAGCCGCGCAGCCCGTGGCTCATTCAATGACTAAAATAAACACTTGAATCCCATGATTAACAGCTGATTAATTCCCACGCTCTCATGACAGCACTGAGCAAGATCATTGTTTAATATGTGTGATTTCTATATTGTCTGATGTAACTGCCTCTAACAATCTCGCTTTGGCTTTGATGAGGAAATATGTCCGGTAATTTCTAATTAAAGGATTTCTGTGCTGTCTTTGGTCAGAACCGATCCTGCGGGCAGCGTGGGTATTTTCAGAGTTCAGCCAGCTCAGACTGCACTGCATTATGGCAAATCCAGCTCACTGCAGTGGACTAAACCCATGTGAGATGACTCCTCTGAGCTGGGATAGGAAGTGTTTGAGTATTAACCTCGGGCGGCCTCAGTCTTGCTAAAGCACAACGGTCCAATACTTGCCCAAAGAGGAACAGGATTCTTGCATGTGTGCGCTGGTTGAACTCTGAGACTCTGGCAAACATCTCCTTGAGTGCCAACACGCATCCTCTTTGGGTTGTTTTAAGATAAACAGTGAGGAATAAAAGCACTAATTCTGTGATCGAGTAGACTGCAGGCAGATAAGCAGTAATGATAATGATTGCTTTTACTTTGGTGTCAAATGTCAGTCAATGCAAAAGTTAACATTACTTTTTTATTATTTTTTTCTTTGTCTCTTGTCAAAGCACTTAATGTAGCCCATATGTGGTGCACGTCGTGTAAAAACTATCTATCTCTGCTTTTACCGATCATTAGTTAGCAATGCATTTTTTAACAGAGGGCATCATTTTGCAAGGGGAAAACAAATGCTGGTTTTCATAGTAACCCATTTATTCCTTTTTATCAAGAAAGCAATTTTTTGCAAATGAAATGAAGCGAAAATAAGAAATCTGCCAACTAAGTGAAAAAAACTGCTGTGGATACAAGCAACTCAGTGACGAGATGAATTGGAAACCTGGGGAATCACTAATCTCGACTGCAGCAGAATTTATTTTACAGATTTAATTACAGGTAAAATACATATCAATAATCATCAGCGCATTGTTCCTGCAGCTACAATGCAATGTATTATGTTGATAATAGCACTAGAAAAAAAAAAAACACTATATGTATTGAAACTCGAAGTGGTCGGAGTGCAGAGTTGTAATGTGTTTCAGTGGAACAAAGTGTTTTTCTTCATCTCATATTTATTTATGTATTCATAGCCTAGCAATGTCACATACTGTACTGAAACTTTTTTCAGTTTTTTCCTCCTTTCTATATGACTACATAATAATAATTGTTGTTCAAAAGATTATTATTATTTTATTGAAAGCAAGCAAACTCATGAATCATGAAAAAAAATGAATCATGACCACAGAAGAGTTGATGGCTGCACAAGATTCATTGACGATTTTATTATGGCATTTCTCTGACCGACCTGACGAGGGCGCTGTTGTGCACTTTGGGCAGTGTGATGGTGAGTTTGCCACCCTCCTCTGGGTCTTGCTTAAGGTGGGCCGGTTTGGTGATAAACAGGTCTGGGGCGGTGCGGATGGAGACCTGCTGCTGCAGTCCGCCGGCGCTGTTCCCTCGGCTCATCAGCACGAAGGAGTAATCGGTGTCCGGCTGTAGCCGTGTGATCAACTTCCTCTTCAGGTCCCCCTGCACCTCAACGCTCTGCTGGTTATACAGGATCTGGCAGCAGGGGGCGCACAGGTTAACTCAATCACACAATAAGACTCATTTTACACTGCATTTTCTACTTCACAACTGCGGAATGACAGGGAAAAGGCACCTTGAAAGGCACTTGGGACTTGTAGGTTTCCGGTACCTCCCACGTGAGCAGGACAGATGTCTTCATTACAGCTTTCACACCAAAGTTTTTAGTGAACTCTGTAGAGGAGGTGAGAATAAAAGAGTTACTGCATGCCACAGAATCCTCACAGACGCCATCTCTTTCCAGACCGGCTCAGTGATTGGCAGAGGAACCGCATCACTGCACTGATTAACATGCAGTTTGAGACATCTGTACATGATAACATCTTAACACCATCTCAAACGACACAATAAAAAATCAAAGCCAACTATCTGCTCTCTGCATATGGTTTATACTATAGGGAAGCTGAGAAGTCAGAGTGCAGAGATATGAAAGAGACGCCATCTCAGCAGACATATTTAAAGGGATAGTTCACCAAAAATGAATATCCTGTCATTATTTTGTCACCCTTGACATTCAAAAATGATTAATTATCATACAAATATTTGCAATGAACGATTTAATTGTTTGCTTACAATGTAAGCCTAATACTATCATTTTTTATTTTATTGATAAACAACTTAATAGGTCCATATGTTTTTCTTAAATATAATATAACATAATAATATAAAAAGTGAAACTCTAAGGACCAAGAATGTTTAGCATGATGCAAATGTTAAATAACAATAAAATGGGACCATCTCACATTACTCCTTGATTGTCATTTGTTTACGTGCTTAAATTTCACGTATTATTTTTTTTCAAATAATATCTCAAATGATTTTGATTAGATCAAATAACCACGGTCTGACATGTAATTAATAATCTAGTTGCAAACCTGTACTACAATATTCCGTGAAGCACAAAAAGGAAATGAAAATGAATGGGAACGGATGTTGTTGAGCTCTAAAAATAACACAAAGGTAGTCCATATGTTCCATGAAAGAAAGAAAGTCGTACAAGTTTAGAAACGACATAAGGGTAAAGTAAGCCTTTAATGTTTCTAGCATAAGATAAGCCGTATGTAGAGTTTAGCAGTGACTGCAATTCACAAGCCATACGTCTCCAACCATCTGCTCTGTGTGAGAGTTTTTCAATGAACGTGTGTATGAGACAAACTGACAAACAGAGAAATGCGACATGGCAGCGTCTGGATCTTTTAGCGAAACAAAGAACATAATATGACAAGCACAAAACACTTTACTTCCATAATGTAACACATTTTCAACAGAAACCGAGTATTGGGTGATTTTTGGTGGGAACTGACATCATCCATCAGTATTTAAACGCACTGAATCAAATCTTGTCCGAGTTCATTCAAGATTTTTCCCTAACAGCAGTGACTGTACACAGCATCATGCGACAAGGCATTTTTTCAGCCGCTTGGCTCTATTTTTATCACACTGCACTGGGCAGCTTCTCCCACAGTGGAATCTCATTGGACCAAACTCTTAAATGTCTCAGTTGGTTTTCCTAACAGCAATGATTTTTTCTCAAATCTCCTGCTTCTCAGATATTTCTCCTTAGAAAAAAACTCTCTAGCACTCACTAAAACTAAAACCATGAAACCCACTTTGATTACTTGAAATTAAAAATAAAGAGTTGAACTTTGCAGCATATTTAGAATTTTTTTTGAGAATTAGGCATATCTGAATTTAAAAGAGCTCCTTACCCACATACATTGGAGTAAATTGATAAAAATGATCTAATTTTACAGAAAACACTCTAAATGTTAACACAGTGGTGGAATATTGCATATATTCTATTGTATTTATTCACAATTTTATGATAAACACATATAAAAAGTCATATTTTGATATATTTTTAAATTCATTTTTTATTTGAAAATCTGTAATTTTGAACCTGTTTGGTCTATGTCCCTTCAGAAAGTTTCTGTTGATTCTACTAGTTGGCAGTAAACAGGGGTAACATTTTTTTCTTGATATCTCCTTCTAAAAAAAGTTATTGAGATTAATCTGTCCAAACTATCTAATAACTCCTACTCATCTGCATTGATTGAAGCCAGCTGCTGGAAAATCGAAAAGAAGGCCCTGCCTCCTCAAATTTGTAAAGGGAGATCTCGGGTTCTGATTGGTCTAGAAGCATGATCGACGTGTCTATAGAGAGCTGAGATACTCAGCTTTTTTGACGTATGACTCAATATGTGATGACGTCACCAGCAATCGTGGCTAACAAAGACGATCAAAACTAAGGATAATAAGAGTATTTGTCTGCATCGCATTTTTTGATCTGGACATCGGTGACATATTACAGTGTCGTTTGGCCATGCATGCTCACAGACATTTTGAAGAAAACAACCTAAGGAACAAGCTGATATAGCGTTTGAGGCTAGTAGCTTCACACGGAGGTAGTGATCCAAACAGGAATATGACTTATGTGTTTGCTTGTTCCAAGGAGTCATTTCCATCTTTGTGATTCTTTTGATAATAACGTTACTGTAAAGTGCCAGTAAAATGACAGCACAGTGATATTCCTGAGAGTGAGAGCTTTCATTTGATATATGACTTGTCTATTTTGGTGAGTTTGTGTGATATAAATATGAAATTTGATATTATTCATATGATTTTCTAAAGGGGGGGTTGTTGCAGGGGATTTTGATTTGAATTCCAATTTTGTTTCCTTAATGATTCCATTAAAGGTGCTGTATGTAAGTTTTTCACTTTACTAAAGCATAAAAATACCATAATATGCTTGCAGATATATAGGAAACATGCTACATTCACCTACTTGTTTCTCAGAAAACCAATGCTACAGCCAGTTATTCTTTGAAATGTGCGTTCCATGTTGGAATGTCTGTTTTTGTTTTGGTCTGCCAGTTTGCCCAATAGTATTTCCGCCAGTTTGCCCAATAGTATTTCCGCCAGTTTGCCTAATAGTATTTCGACACCCCAGGTTGCCAGTTGGCGGAAAACACATCGTATTGCAGCCATGGAAGCCAGCAAACAATCTGGGTCAGAAAACGCAGATTCTACCCAAATCTCTATGAACGAGAGCATATTAAAATGCGGATAAATCAACTCATCAACTTACAGTGTGGCTTTCATTGTCAATTGCGCTCGCTCCTGTTGTGTCCTCAAGCTGGCAACCCGTGTGAGTCGAGTCTGAGGAGGAGGGGGCGGGGGAACAACGATCTCCAATATTTTGAATTTGGACTGCAGTACCCATGTCAATCCTACATACCGCACCTTTAAGAATTATTTTAGAACTTTTGAGGACTGATTTGTGAGTCATTTCGTCTAATTCATTAATTGAATAAACCAGCTCATTAGAGTCATTTATTTCTGAATCTGACTATTTGCAATATGTGTAACCACCGAGAAAAAAAGATGTCTTTGTTAACTTTTGCAGATCTTTTTTTCTCATCACATTCAATTCAGACTGCACAATTCAGTTCAAACTCACAGCTCAACTAAAACACTCATTTTGTTATAATGTTATAGCCTCAATAGTGGCACAGTATTACCTCCGAACATCAGTGCAAGTGTATTTTAGTGCAGTTTCATCTGCATTGGTGGACGCACGCAGACGTTCAAGAATGAATAACGAATATGGAGTCATTCAGAGCTCTTTAAATAACTCACCAGGCATGGAGGTAGACATGGTTCTGCTCTGGATGCTGGGGCTTATCGGACCCCCTCCTTTCCCCGTGAACGCTCTCACTCGGATGTCATAGGTGGTGTCCGGCTGCAGACCCTGGATGGTCATTTGCGTCTCCGCGGTACCGTTGGTCTGGTTCTGATGGCTGTTGATGTCACGGTACACCACCACGTAGCGTACGATTTTCCCATTCCTCTCGGGCAGAGGAGGGGGATCCCAGGCCAGTTTAGTAGTGGTGGTCGTCAGGCCCACCACTCTGAGGTTTTGTGGGTAGCTGCTGGGGACGTCGTCCGGGGTGATGATCTCTTTGCTGTACTCTTCCCCGTTTCCTGCGCGGTTCTTGGCGCAGAGTTTGAAAATGTAGGTGGCGCCCTTGTGCAGGCCGGTGACGGTGAAGTGGTCGTCGATGCGTCTGAAGTCACGGGTGGTGTAGGTTTCTTCCTCTTCACGCTTGTAGCGGAGTCTGTAGCCCATCAGTTCGCCCACCATCTCTTTAGGGGGCTGCCACTGGATCAGAGCTGTGTTCCCAATGGTGGTACTAATGATCATGGTGGGCTTGCCTGGAACTGCCAGTGACAGAGATGCGAGATATCCAGGTTATTTGTCATTTTGTCAGTCATGGCTAATACTGAGTAAACAGTTTTATTTCAGTATGATATTTTGGTGTAGAGCTGCATGAGAAATAAAATAGATATTGTGATATGACAGTGTTTCAGCATCTCAGTTTTGTTAATTTACTGCGAATCAAGCCACTGTGAGATGCCGAAACCAGTGTTATTTTAGTATCATTGATATAGTATAATAGTTTTTGTTAACATTTTGTTGTTTATTTTTATATTTTCTGTTTTCATTTTATTTTAGTTAAGTTTTAGTAATTTTGTTGCGTTTTTGTCATTCAAGTAATAAAAATGTTTTTTTTTTTTTTTTTTTATTTATTGTTTTACTTCTAGTTTTGTTAGTTCTAGCAATAGCCGGCAAACCACCAAAATAAAAGCTTGATGGTTTAAAGTTTGAAAATTATATTGGTTCTACATTTGTACTATATTATTTATACTTTATTATTTTGTATATCTTATTTTACAATAGTAATATATTTATTTTTTGTTTAATATTTTAATTTAAATAAGATTAAAAATCATTATATATTATATTATATTATATTATTGTCAAAAAGTGGTGTTGACTTATGGTTACTGAAAGAGGTTTGAGTTGGTTCTTGTAAACAGTACCAAAATGTGAATACGCACAATACACTTTTCCCAAATTGTTCAACCCTAAAAGGATGGTTCAAACTCCAAAAGGTTTCAGCATTTTTAAAAAATATATTTTTTTGTGCAGATTCACTCTTCAACAAAATCACCCCAATCATTCTATAATGAATAATTCTTTCCAAATATAGCTATTCAAGTAATCTGGTGAAATGCCTTTATTTATTCATATCGCAAAATATACCACAGAAATCAATGTCAATTTTTTTCCTATATTGCACAGCCCGTTTTTCGTGTAAAATATGCTCACCCTGATTCATTTTGTAAGGCACTACATGGATAAATAATCTCTTACCCTAGAAAAAGAATGATGCAAATGAATTTCCACTTCTATTTAATCTACAGTACCTTAGCTGCATTGTTCAGTTGATGAAATGGGTGAAGAGCTGAAAATACAGCTATAGTGATAGTGGAGGTCATGGTGTAACTTTTTACCTCTGAAAATACTAAATGCACTTAAAGGGATAGTTCACCCAAAAATGAAAATTTATCCTAGGTGTATATGACTTTATTCTTTCATCCAAACACAATCAGATTTATATTAAAAAATATCCTTCCAAGCTTCATAATGGGAGTGAATAGTAACTTTGAAGCACAAAAAAGCGCATCCATTCATCATAAAAGTAATCCATACGGCTCCAGGGGGTTAATAAAGGCCTTCTGAAGCGAAGCGATGTGTTTTTGTAAGAAAATATCCATATTTATGAACTATAATCACTGGCTTCCAGTGGAAGAGTGACCTCTGACCCGACTTTTGATGTGTAGACGAACGCGGAAGCGCAGAGGATAGAGCAAAACACAACACCGTTCATGAATTAGAAGTCTAAAACAAGAATTTTTAAAGAGAAATGTCAGAGGAGCTTGAGTTTGTTGGCCAGCCCTGTTTGTTTGAACCGTGAGAGTCGTCGACTCTCACCTAAGCTTACGCTACTCTTACATCCTATGTGTCGGGTCAAAGGTCACTCTTCCGCCGGAACTCGACTCGCGAATGGCCTTTACTGGAAGCCAGTGATTATAGTTTATAAAGTTATTATTATGGATATTTTTCATACAAAAACACATCACTTTGCTTTAGAAGGCCTTTATTACCCCCCTGGAAACCGTATGGATTACGTTTATGATGGGTGGATGTGCTTTTTTGGGTTTCAAAAATTAAGTTACCATTCACTCCCATTATAAAGCTTGGAAGAGCCAGGATATTTTTCAATATAACTCCGTTTGGCTGAAAGAAGAAAGTCATATACACCTAGGATGGCTTGAGGGTGAGTAAATTATGGAATTTTTGGGTGAACTAACCCTTTAAATTCTAAACTTCAAATGAACTCTTAAACTGTGACTGGAATAAAACACACACTCTCACCTGCCCCAGTCGTGGTCACTACTTTGGCTCTGCTCCGTGCTCCGTCTCCTTTAGTGGTGTACGCCGCCACAGTAACAGAATATGTTGTTTCAGGCAGCAGGCCGGTGATGATGGCCTCCTGAGAGAGAAACAGAGAGAGAGAGAGAGAGAGAGAGTCAGTTAAATAGCAAGCAGAGACATACTGTGCGGTTGGTCCTTTTTCATCGTTCAGTGTGCTGTCACATTTCTGACATGCCTGTTTAATATTGTTGAAGTGCATTTCAAGGTTTTCATTAAACTTTAAGCATTCAGTCAGGACATGCAGCTTTGTCTCAATTTTGAGTCTACCTCAAGGTGCTTTTCAACTTCCTATCGGTCAAGTTTTACTTTGTCTGGGGTTAAAATAATGATATAATCCTGTTTTCTTGTGGTCAATAAGATGCTTTCAGAATTGAACTACTCTTTTTGTGTCTTAATACTCAAGGATAATGGACAAATCCTGTTCTTCGTACCACGCTCGTTCTGCATGCAAAGTGAATGTTTTAAATATTTTCAGCAGATTTCAATCAATGCAAGATTTTTGAAGCACAAAAGGCTCTTCTTTATTTACTTTGAGTTAATTCACTGCAGGGCTGAAGGAGCCTGTGGAAGTGCCTTTAAAGCCTACATTATTACAGCATGATGAATATGTGATGTGGTTGGTGCCTAATGTGAATCTGTTTTTATTCCCCAAGATCTAGATCATTTTTAGAAGGTCATAATTCTAGTTTTATTCATTTCACAACCAGTTCTGCCTGTTTGCCAGCACTATTGTAGATCTAGTTTTCTCTGATAGACTCGAGCTGGTACATTTGCTAAAACAAGCACAGAAAAACCCATCGGAGTGACTAAAGATAGTCATCTCAACCAAAACAGAGCAAACATGGGGAAAACTGATGCAGGGATTTTGTTTCCATGAATGGTGAAGAGGATGCTTGAGTCTGGAAGAACAGCAGGAGGCCGCGAATCAGCTGGCAAAATGCTTCTAAAGTTCCTTCCTATTGAATATAGACGTATGACATATTGCAGTCTCCATTTTCAGGGGAAACTTTAGTATCACAAAAAAAGTTTGTAGTACAGAAAATCCACCTGTTCATGCTCACGCATAAACAGACTTCATTGTCTTTTGAAATTGTTAAATGCTTAAAGATTGAACGAATTTCCCAATTTCTTGTGATCATAATATAACTATGACTCCCTATAAACAGACCAGCTGAAAGAAGTACACAAACAGCCCATGTTATCCTCATTAAATCAGCAACCTTAACCTCTCTGCAACCTTAAAATTCGCTAAGAGGAGAGTGCAGACGCACAGCAGAGAAAATACCAGACACAGTGGGCCTGTTTACACATGGTCACTTGCGTTTTCTCTGATCAGATAGCTGGATTCAATTGTGAAAAGACCAGGTGTTAATGCCCTCCGACACGCATTTGAGACGGATTTAAATCAGATCGCTCAAACCACTACAGGGTGGTCTGGGAGTGGGACGCATTCCAGACGAAACTGGACAAGTGTAAATGCATCTGGTTGTTGAAACCACATATGTAAATTTTACTCCTCCCAACAATGCTAATAAATAAGTGTGTGACAGCGTGTTATAGGCTATATGACATGTTATAGCCAGATATGACAGCACTACTGCAGCACGCATCGCCACAGACGAGCAGTTGAATATCTCTTCAGCAAACTGCCGCAAATGAAAGTGAAAGTTGCAGACGCTCAATACACAATCATCATCATTAAAAGTAAAGAAACTAAATGATCTTACCAGTGCTTATGCCACTCTCTCTCCTATTGTGGTCTTTGATTTTGAATTAATCTGTTGATTAATAAAATGCAGCTCATATCTGTTGATTTCGGTGATGTGAACGCCATTAAATCTGCATATAGCGCGGTAATTGAAGAACGGATTTATATTTATAAGAAAAATATAAATATTGAATTGGGGAGGGGGGTTACATGAATGCATCTCTGAATGAAACAGAATAGTGTTTATGGCATTTTTACAGTGGCACCCAAAGAAACCCTTCTTATGCACCACCTACTGTCAGAGATTGAATTTGCATTTTTATTCAGTCCATCTATTTTTTGTGCAAGTGTGTCTTATGTAACAATTTACATAACAAAGCTAAAGTCAGACCATTCTGTATTTGCTCTAAGTCTTAAAATTATGCAATAATGTCAAAAACAACTGCTCATGCTATGTGTGTATCTTTGTTTGGATTGTGATTACAATGCAGTGATTGCCTCTCATTTCAAATGGCAAATTTTTTAAGGCCAGTTTGGCCTGTTATAGAGCAAATAAACAACAAATAAATTTGCTTAAACAAAGAAAAAAAAAAAAGGCAGCTGGTATCGGAAATAGCCAATTTGCTTGTAAAAAACCTCTGAATCGGCCATGAAAAATCTATAGGTAGATCTTGCCTTTCATCAAGGCTGAGGTCAGGGATCTTTGGCTTGAAAAGGTTGGTGACCACTGGTTTAGGGCTACTGTAGAATCACGACGGCGCAAAATGGTGATTTCACTGTAAGGGGACCCGTGGTGTATGTAGATAGAAATGGCTCATTCTAAGGTAATAAAAACATAACGGTTCATTATGTAAGGTCTTTATACACCACTGAAAACATAGTTATGTATATTATATTGCATTTCTGTCAATAGATCCTCATAAATACTACACACTGCACCTTTAATACATGTAATTCACACTTTTCACAATCTAGATGGATCACATCCTACCCATTTTCTCTTGTTGGAAAATCAAGTTTCTCTTGGAAATATATCACAGTACAGAGGAAAAATACAGTAGGTTGCAAACAGAGTTTCACATTAATGACTTAAATTATCACTTCACAGCTAGTCGTACAATTTCAGACTCTCTCGCAGGAGGTCAAAAGAAAATGTGAACATGCGAATCATCTAAAGCTTTTAAATGCTAGTTAAAAGCTGCCGTGTGGCAGGGGTCCCTCTCTCTTGCTTTATTTTCCTGTTTTGAGTAGTCTGTCTTATCTCTGGCATATGTTTGGGAGAGTCATTGGGTCCTGAAAAGTGGGAAGACTTTAACATTTCACATTAAGGCATGATGGATAGGCAGCCTGTGGCAACACAGAGTTTACTAGAGCCGACCACCATTGAGAGAGACGGCGCTTTATCTGTTTAGAGTGATATCACTGTCACGACTCATTAATAAAGAAGAAAAGGAAACACGGAGAGATGGAGGGATGGAAAGGGCTGCACAGGGAGGCACAGACAGACCCACATACAGACAGAGAGGTTTAACAGGCAATGGCTGCAATTCTCTCATAATTTACTCATTAACTTGGCATTCCAAACCTGTATGAATTCAACTGACACAAATGAAGGAGAGATTTCTGTCCGTCCACTAAAAGTCTATTCACCCAAAACTCTGACGCTTCAAAGGATTAATAGACATTCTCTAAACAAGAGTCACATGTTGTTTCTAAATGAATCAGCGTTTTCGAACAAATCGGTTGAATGAATGATTCAACTAATTCACTTGTTGCCACCTACTGGTGCAACGACGCAACCTGCAGAAAGAGTCACTGAAAAATCTAAAATATCCACTACTAATGCACAGACAGTCTGGATATATTACAACTGTTGTATAAACATGATTATATGGTTAGTTGCATTTTATAATTTGCATTCAGAATTATTTTTCCCTGCTAAGGCCCACCGTCTCACAGTCTTATTAATCTAGAGTTCCCTTTCGTTCAGTCACTCCGAGTAACGTCAGTGACTGACTAATGGGGGTTTCGCCTAGAAGCCTATCATCTTCGAGATCTTAGAAAACGCCCAATGGCAGGCCAATACCATGGGCATGCGAAATTTGCATAGTGTAGCTCCGCCCCACAGCGTGGGTATATAAGGAAGTACGCTGGCAACATCGCATTATGTTTCTGCTTCGGAGCCAAGAGTATCGCTCTCTTCACTCCTCAAGCCTTCTGAGTATCGTCAGCTTCTTCGCGACGAGCAGCTTTCCAGTCGGTGTTGGTGTTACTGGCCGGTAATGGACTAGGCTCAGGTGTCTTCACTTGCTCGCCATTCCTCTCCACGGACGGGATACGTGCGATATTCTCCTCAGGTAGTTTCCTTGAAACCCTGAGTTCCTCCAGCACTGTCGATGCCGACACCAGTGCGTCTGCCCACTCACTTTCGTGTCAGGCTAGGTGCCACCGTGTGCATGGTTCCCCCTATGGGCGACCCCCACATGTGTATTTCCACTGTAAGCCTCTCCGAGCATGTGTATTTCCCTCGGCAAGCCCTTGCCTCCCCTGGGGGTAAAATTTGTCCACCTTCGGGTGGTTACCCCAGAGTTCTTCCATATGCAGCCCCTCGCGGGTCATATGTGTCTCCTTAAGTCCTCCCTACGGGTAGGCACTTTGGCGCATACTTCCACCTGGAATATGCTTCCCAGTGTACCTTGGTATTCCTGTGCTAAGTTGGAATCCTTCGTCCGTACTAGCTTACGACAGGGAGCTCACACTTACACAGGGCACTGGACGACAGCCGAGTGGCGTGATTAGATTGGGACCCCCATTTGTCAGTCACTGACGTTACTCGGAGTGACTGAACGCAAGGGAACGTCTCGGTTACGTATGTAACCCTCGTTCCCTGAGGAGGGAACGGAGACGTAACGTCCCTCTGCCACTTCCGCTGTACCGCTGAAACGGCCGGGAGTTCAGTCTTGGCTCCTCAGCAGGTAAACATAATGCGATGTTGCCAACGTACTTCCTTATATACCCACGCTGTGGGGCGGAGCTACGCTATGCAAATTCCGCATGCCCATGGCCTGCCATTGGGCGTTTTCTAAGATCTCGAAGATGATAGGTTACTAGGCGAAACCCCCATTCGTCAGTCACTGACGTTACATCTCCGTTCCCTCCTCAGGGAATGAGGGTTATATACGTAACCAAGACGTTCCCTCAGCTAAAAAAGCAGAGCTTCAGGTAAAATCAATGACTTTATTCAATGGGAAAACAAAGCTCCCAGTGGACAAGTGAATAAGAGCGTTAGACAGCAGCAATGCTTTGAGTCGTGTAATATAAATACAGCATCTTCAGGGTACAGACTCTTATCTTTAGAGACATGAGGGAAGATAAATCTAAAAGATTTTAGTGGCAAAACCATTTCTTTGTGAAATTTCATAAAGATGTTAATCCATTCCCCAACGGAAGAGCACCAATCCACAAAACTATGGCTGAAAGCACTTGAACAGAGCAAGAGAGATGGAGGGAGAGAATGAAGGAGGTGTTAGTCTCCAGTCTACAATCACAACACACAAGCTGTATTTCAGGAGGCAGATGGAGGCGTATTTCTGCCGTATGGCCTAATCCCAGAACACACTGCAGTTACTCACGTGGTCCATGAGTCCTCTGCATCCTACAGTCATAAAAACACAAGTTTTTTGTGGGGTTTGTTGCAGCTTATTCTGGCCAAGAACCACCAATTTACTAAGAGTCATCAGAGTGACATGTACAGCGACCATCCATTGTTAATGAATCCTCAAAAAAAGTATCAAGGTTTCCACACAAAGAAAATATGAAAATAAGAACATTGATAATAATGAGAAATGTTTCTTGAGCAGAAAATCAGCATATGATTTCTGAAGGATCATGTGACACTGAAGACTGGAGTAATGATGCAGAAAATTCAGTTTTGATCACAGGAATAAATTACATTTGACAATATATTCTAATAGAAAATAGTTATTTTAAATTGTAATCATATTTCAAATTATTACTGCTTTACTACATTATTGATCAAATAAATTGAGCCTTTGTGAGCATAAGAGATTTATTTATTTATTTTTCCGTTAATGGTTTTGCATGGTAATGTATAAGCGTGTGTGTATACACACACTCACAGAAGTCAGCTAAATCTCAACACATAGAGACTCTTTCACCTAGATATTATCACATAGAGACTGTGTCTGTTCCATGAATTAGTAAACACAAAAAAACATCAAAACCATTGAACGGTAAAAATGTAATTGATATCCAACAAATAAACGACAGATATAATACAGATGAACAAATGATAAAGCTCGGGCTGCTGAATATTCGATCAATATTTCCTCAAAAACGCTTATTGTTAATGATATGATTACAGATAATAATCTAGATGTGCTGTGTTTGACAGAAACCTGGCTAAAACCTGACGATTACATTACTTTAAATGAGTCCACCCCCCAAGATTATTGTTATAAACACGAGCCGCGTCTGAAAGGTAAAAGGTTGCTGTAATTTATAATATCTTCAGTATTACTCAGAAGTCTAGTTTCAAATATAATTCCTTTGAAGTTTTGGTGCTTTATGTAAGGTTATGTAGTGAAATTGATAAATCCTGTTTGACATTTGTGTTGGCTACTGTATACAGGCCACCAGGGCACAATACAGACTTTACCAAAGAATTTGCTGATTTTCTATCAGAGTTAGTACTGGCTGCAGATAAAGTACTAATTGTTGGTGATTTTAATATCCATGTAGACAATGAAAAAGACGCATTAGGATTGGCATTTAGAGACATTCTAAACTCTATTGGAGTTAGGCAACACGTGTCAGGACCCACTCATCGCCACAATCATACTTTAGATCTAATATTGTCACATGGAATAAATGTTGATACCGTTGAAATTCTGCAGCAGAGCGATGACATCTCAGATCATTACCTAGTATCATGTATACTTAATTTATCTAAGGGTGCAAAGCCATCCCCTTGCTTCAAATATGGCAGGACTATCACTGCTGCGGCTAAAGATTGCTTTGTAATTAATCTTCCTCATCAGTTTCATCTCCTCAGCATCCCAGATAGCCTAGAGGAACTCGATGTTGCAACAGAAACTATTGACTCTCTCTTTTCCAGCACTTTAGATACAGTTGCTCCTCTGCGCTTAAAGAAGATTAAAGAAAATAGTCCAACGCCGTGGTACAATGAGCACACCCGGGCCCTTAAAACAGCAGCCAGAAAAATGGAGCGTAGCTGGAAGAAAACAAAACTGGACGTTTTTCGCATTTTGTGGAAAAGAGAGCATGATTGCATACAGAAAGGCCGTAAAAACTGCTAGATCTGCTTATTTCTCGACTCTCTTAGAAGAAAACAAATACAACCCTAGGTATTTATTCGATACAGTGGCTAAATTAACCAAAGATAAAGTTTTAACTTCTGATGTCTGCCAACAGCACAGCAGTAATGACTTTATGAACTTCTTTACTTGTAAGATTGATAATATTAGGAAAAAAATTATAACCATGCAGCTGTCTACTACAGTATCACATCAGACAGTGCATTGTAATGTCACTGAGGAAAAATTACACTCATTCACTGCTATAGGAGAAGAAGAATTGGCTAAACTTGTTAAATCATCAAAATCAACAACATGTATGCTCGACCCTATACCGACTAAACTACTAAAATAGATGCTTCCAGAGGTCATAGATCCTCTTCTTAATATCATTAATTCATCTTTGTCATTAGGATATGTACCGAAAACTTTTAAATTGGCTATTATTAAACCACTCATTAAAAAAACGCAACTTGATCCTACAGAATTAGTCAATTACAGGCCAATCTCAAATCTACCCTTTCTGTCAAAAATACTAGAAAAGGCAGTGTCCTCACAATTATGCTCCTTTTTTATAAAGAAATTGTATCTGTGAGGATTTCCAGTCAGGATTTAGACCGTATCATAGTACTGAGACTGCTCTCATTAAAGTTCCAAATGATTTACTCTTATCATCCGATCGTGGTTGTATATCTCTATTAGTGTTACTCGATCTTAGCACTGCATTCGATACTATCGACCACAACATTCTTTTGAATAGACTCGAAAATTATGTTGGCATTAGTGGAATTGTATTGGCATGGTTTAAATCATACTTATCTGACCGTTTTCAGTTTGTAGCAGTAAATGAAGAGATGTCCCACCGATCACAAGTTCAGTATGGAGTACCGCAGGGCTCACTGTTAGGACCTTTGCTTTTCACCATGTACATGCTACCACTGGGAGATATCATTAGGAAGCATGGCGTTAGTTTTCATTGTTATGCTGATGATACTCAGCTCTATATTTCTTCACGCCCTGATGAAACTTACCAATTCACAAGATTAAAGGAATGCATAGCTGATATAAAAAATTGGATGACTAGTAATTTCCTGCAACTTAATTCAGAAAAAACAGAATTTTTAATTATTGGACAAAAAAACTCCACATGTAGTAACCTAGAATTCTGTCTAACACTCGATGGCTGCTCTGTCAAGCCCTCGTCATCAGTTAGGAACCTGGGTGTGCTCTTCGATACCAATCTTTCATTTGAAAGCCAAATTTCTAGCATGTGTAAAACTGCATTCTACCATCTTAAAAATATATCTAAATTACGGCACATGCTTTCAATGCAAAATGCTGAACAGTTAGTACACGCGTTCATGACCTCAAGGCTAGATTATTGTAATGCTCTACTGGGTGATTGCCTGCTCGCTTAATAAACAAACTGCAGCTGGTCCAAAACGCAGCAGCTCGAGTTCTTACTAGAACCAGGAAGTATGACCATATTAGCTCGGTTCTGTCAACACTGCACTGGCTCCCTATTAAACATCGCATACATTTTAAAATCTTGCTAATTACTTACAAAGCACTAAATGGTTTAGCTCCCCAATACTTGAGCGAGCTCTTAACGTATTATACTCCATCACGTCTATTGCGATCTCAAAATTCTGGCCAGTTGATAATACCTAGAATATCAAAATCAACTGCAGGCGGTCGATCCTTTTCCCATTTAGCACCTAAACTTTGGAACAGTCTTCCTAGCATTGTTCGGGAAGCAGACACACGCTGTCAGTTTAAATCTAGACTAAAAATGCATCTCTTTACTATGGCATACACATAAAATATTTTTAATTTATATTATTCAAATCAATTAAATGATTGTTAGGCTGCATTAACTAGGTCAGCCGGAACCGGGAACACTTCCCATAACACCTGATGTACTCATTATTATAAAAAGAATGGCATCTACGCTAATGTTAGTCTCTCTGTTTATCCCGAGGTTTACTGCAGTCAGCCGGATCCGGGCCGTATACAGATCAGATGGTGGACCTGCACCCAGACAGGACCAACGCATCCCTGAAGTGTCTGCAGAGACCATGCCAATTAGTCTCCCCTCTGAAATTGCCTCATCGACATGCCATCCTCAATGGATCCGTCTCCGGCGTGATGACTCGGATCTTTCGAATATTCCTATTTAATCATTGTTTATTTGACACGTCATCAATAAACCCGTCTCTGGCGTGATGCCTCCGATCTTTCGAATATTCCGATCTAATATGACTTCTGACCTTTAAGGTTGCCAAAATAATAATCATACACTGTTTGTTAATTGGCCAGAGGAGAACTGGCACCCCGACTGAGCCTGGTTTCTCCCAAGGTTTATTTTTCTCCATTATGCCACCTGATGGATTTTGGTTCCTTGCCACTGTCGCCTTTGGCTTGGCTTGCTCAGTTGGGGACACAACATTTTCAACTAAATATCCAAATAAATTGAATTACTAAACTAAATTAAATTCTGTTGCATTATTTTCCTGTTTAACACTGTGAAGCTGCTTTGAAACAATCGGCATTGTAAAAAGCGCTATATAAATAAAGTTGACTTGACACACACACACACCATGCAAAACCATTATGTACCATGTAAAGGATTGTGTGTGAGAGAAAATGGGTACTGAAGAGGGTAAATTGTTGTATAGATTGTAACACACACACACACGTGCTGTACCTTATGATTTAGCCCCTCTGTCAGTAAGTAGAGATTAAGTTTCACCTTCAGAGGTTAGAGGATATCTGCTTATTCAGCACCTCGCTCAGGGATTACATTTTCCCCCTATTTCCCCCTCTTACACACACACACACACACACACACAGCGCTCAAAGAACCTGCCGTCTGCCAGTCAAAGCCTCACTTCCTACACACGCTTGAGGGCAGCAGGGTGATTTCTCCTCTTAATATGGCAGCTGCATATTCAGTGAACGCTTTGTCTTCCCCCAGATGCACATGAAGCGCTGCCATCTCACCACTGATGGAGGGATTTATATTCCGCTCCATAACCTTGCTGAGTAACAGCAAATAAAAAACACGCCGCCTGCAGCCCCTTTGAAAATGCTTTAATCATAAAACAGTGAATATAAACACATAGAAAGACAGACAGAGAGATGAGAAAGCTAAAGCCAGACCAAAGAAGTGATTCAACGGGGACGGGACAAACTGCTCACTCCATCAAACACAAATGTAAGTCTCCGGGTCTGCACTGCAGTTTATAGTCTCACAGAGATGGACTTTGCACTATTTTATTCTGGACATCATTTATTGTCTATGAGAGCTGGCGATTTTGGGTCCTTTCTGAGTGTATACTCTGAGTCTCTACAAACCCTTGAAGCAATGGTGTGCAGTGATGTTCTGAAATGAGGAGGCAAAGTCACTTCACGTTGACACATTTCTGTCATGACAACTCTCAGAGAGATGAGCATGGAAACAGAAATCTGGGTAACACTTTACAATACGGGAGCACTAATATGCAATAAATAATTCTTAACTATTGCACAGATAATCACGAGTTAAAAACTAAACCATTTATTAATGATTACTGCATCAGCAACTAATGAACATTTAACACAATTAATAGATTAAGTAATATATAAATTGCTAAATGTGTCATCATGTATTAATTCCATAATAACATATTATATTAACTAATAATGTAAATTCATATGTTAATTACCACAATGGTCAAAGCTATGTACTTCAACTTCCAGTTGTTTGCTTTAATTCATCATTAGCTAATGATTTGCAAAGATATCATGTTATGACTTTAGTTGTTGAGTCACATGACTATTAACTAATTGTTAAGTAATATGTCATTATGGTCATGGGTTTTGGATTAAATTTGAATTAGTTAACAGTCATGTGCCTCAACAAGTGAGTTAATGCATATTAGTGCACCCGTATTGTAAAGTTTTACCGAGATTTGCATGGTAATAAATATGGCAATGTTAATTTATTTGTTCTTGGCAGAATAAATCTGCTACGCTGCTGCTGCTGCAAAGCAAGTACCGAGACTTGCTACTGCCAATACATTCACAGACATGCTGCTGCACAGGTAACATATATGAAAGGTGGATGGTTTCTGAAAGCGTGTTGCGTGATTTTTTTTATAACTCATCCGTTGAAATTATATTATGCCTTAAAGTTCTGCTTAATTAAGGCCGTGGCCACTTGAGTGACGGGTGGATTGCCACTATGGTCGAGCTAGGCGGGCATGGTTTCAGCAACCAGTCACCTCACCTCCACCCACGTCCCGTCTCTTTGCCCATTTTCAGTTATCCGGGGGTGACGCACTGCCAAGATGGCAACGGTCGACTTTAGGCTTCAAATATTCTCTTCAGAAACCTACGGGTGACATCACGTCACATTTTTTTTACAGTCTATGTTCAGAATTGGCCTACAGGTCCAGATATTTAGCATACCAAATATCTCACGGGCGTCGCCGACACATTCTCTCAGATCACCTCTTTGATAATGCACACTGCGTGATTGTCACTCCCGATTTGCCTATGATTTCGGGCATTTGTCTGGGATTTCACAAAACCTGTCAGCGAGTCAAAATCGGGGCTAAAAACGTGCAGTGTGAACTCAGCATAAATAATTGCTCACTAAAAACCCTCACACATGATGTTTAAGTCATTTCAAGTTTGATATGACAGTGGTAATATCAAGTGAGTGAGTTTACTTGCTTTTAATTAGTATTTCCATTAACATGTTAATATATATATATATATATATATATATATATATATATATATATATATATATATATATATATATAAAATACTGTAATCAGCATAAGTTTTCAAATAGAAACCATTTAAAAAAACGTACTATAACATGGGCTAACAGGGTTGAATGGTTATTTACTTGTCTTCCTGCCATGTTGTAGAAAGGGTCCGAATGCTGTCACTTCTTGTGTGTGTGACAATTTAAAGGAACGTTACAAATGTTAATTTTTGTACTAGAGATAATTATGCATCCAGAGGACTTTAAAACAATCTACTTCTCTCGGGTAATAATATGTTAGCTAATACAAAGTAAATGCGATTTGTGCCTCTAATGGTTTTACAAATGTCATGAGACACCAAAGTGTATCATATTCGTGGAAAGTGCCTTCAGCTGCCACAGGTCTGGAGTTTGAGTGCTTTTTTTCTCCCATTTATGATGAAGATGAGTAGTAATTTGGCTTTGACACTGATGCCTCTTATAAGAGCCGAGAGAACTCAGTAATGTTCTATCAGACATTCCTCACTAGAGGACAAGACACTACACGACTGCTTTTCAGGCTTGGGCAAATATGAGAAAAATGATGAAATATGACGCCACGCCAACTATTTGTGCTGTTAAATTGTTATATCAGTCAGCACACATTGAGGGTCATTTTCTGTTTGAATCTCACCCTTCATTTTGAGCTGATAAAAGCTTCCATTAGCATGACCTGATGCCACCACTCTCTCTCTCATATTTCATCACAGTTGGATTCCAGGGAACCGGTTTGCTTAGCTAATGCCAAACACACACTACGAGACAGAAGGTCGGCACTCAGCACACATACTAAGACTTCGGTTTTCGGTTGCGTACTTTTCAAAACAAATCACAGACTAGATGCATCATTACAAGATCATTATCCTCCCTGAATGTACCTAAAATTCAGATTTTTGACAATATCAGAAAAAAATTATTTAGGTAAATCATGTACTTGTGCAACACACACACTGGTTAACTATCTTTGTGGGGACTCTCCATAGACGTAATGGTTTTTATACTTTACAAACTGTATTTTCTATCCCCTTACACTAAACCTACCCATCACACAAAACTTTCTGCTTTTTTACATTTTCAAATTTAATTCTGTATGATTTATAAGCTTGTTTCTTCATGGGGACCCCAATTTAGTCTGTGTGCATTCAGTCCCCACCGGGATAGAAAAACATGAACACACACACACACACACACACACACACACACACACACACACGCAGTTTATAAATGTTGTTGGAAAATATAAAAAAAAAAAAAACAGCTGGACACATGAACCATAAATTTACGCCTCACCAAATGCAAGCTTTTCAACAAGGGTTCTCAATGGATCAATAAAGACATCATACTAAGCAATTAGGCATTCGTTTATAAATGACTAGCTAAATCTTGCATTAAGAACAAATGGTGCACCCACATAAAGTATATTGGTTAGTTACAAGCATGTGAGATCTCAGTGCCGGAGGATGCTGTGTTTCAACTGGTTAAGTGGCTCTGGCTTCGTTCTGCAGGGGTAGATGAAGCACAGGCCCTGGATGGAATTAAACATGTTACAGTCCCCTCATTAAATACTAAATGAGAGCTGCTGGGAAACTTTGATCACTTGACACTTTTAACTGTGAAACATGTTATGATATGATATGACTACCGTTACCGCTAAAATACTTGTATCCAGTAAGATTGCATTAAAATAATCAAAAGTGACAGTAAAAACATTTATAATTTTACAAAGGTTTTCTATTTCAAATAAATGCTTTTCTTTTGAACCTTCAAAGTACATTAAAAAAAAATCTAATTTCAACAAAAATATGAAGCAGAGCAACTGTTTTCAACATTCATAATAATCATAAATGTTTCTTGAGCAGCAAATCATCATATTAGAATGATTTCTGAAGGATCATGTGACACTGAAGACTGGAGTAATGATGCTGAAAATTCAGCTTTGGATCACAGGAATAAATTATATTTAAAATATATCTACATAGAGAACAGTTATTTTAAATTGTAATAATGATTCACAATATTACTGTTTTTAATGTGTTTTGATCAAACAAATGCAGCCCTTGTTGTGTATTCATGTTTTATGGGGACTTTCCATAGACATAATGATTCTTATATTGTACAAATATTCTATCCCCTACCCCTAAAACTACCCATCACAGAAAAAAGAATTTTGGATATTGCCATCTTTTGGCATAACGTAGAGTTTACCAGGACCACACGTTACACACACACACACACACACACTGAATCCCTGTAAAAACACTACTCAACATGCCTCATTCTTTTATTCAGTAAATAAAGGCCATTATGCCACCCTGCGTGGAAAAGATAAGTTTTTCCCAAAGATTGGTCCTCTGAACCTACACAGAGACCCTCTATGTTTGGTAGTGTTTATCTCAGTCTCCTCATCTCTCTTTCTCTCCCTCCCTCACAGTGACCGGGTCACCGCGCACACCCTCTCCTGTGCTAAAGGAGACATAGATCAGACTTTGACAGCATGTCTTATCTGATGAGACGTGCCTCATGCTTCACAGCTCTCCTCTCACTCTCACACACGCAGGGGATCATCGAGGTCCTCAGGTATGAAAACAAAAATCATCCGCCCACTGTACTGTACCAAACAGCTCCTGTAGATCTAAAACTCAATCCAGAGAGAAGTTCCTTCAGGAGGAATCAAATCCCACATAAGCATCTTCCAAAAAGACCAAAAGCAATGCACAGTTACCCATCAGACCTGTCTAAAAACCAAACTCTGAGCAAACAACACTGTGAACAATTAGAGCCAAAAAGTCTGATACCGCAAGAAAACCTTTAAACCTTCCACAAAGCATGTTGGATTACACTTTGTTTTACAGTATGTGTACTTATAGTGTACTTACTGGGTAAGCACTGGGTAATATGAGGTAACTACATGGGTTAAGGTTAGGGTTTAGGGGTAGGTTCAGGGTTAGTACCTAGTTATTACCCAGTTATTGCTATTACTACATGCGGGAACAGGACTGTAAAATGCTACTGCATGTTTTATTCTCCAGTTCAGGGCTTCACGACCCTTTTCTCAGATGAAACTTTTAAATATTTACTCTAAACATCCTCTGAGATATCAAGTAATGTAACCTCTCACCAAATAGGCTTATTTTACAAAATACATTTGATGACTCTTGTTTTATTGAAGATCAGAGTGAAGTGTTACACATTTTACAAGGATTCACAACCCATTTTACTTCTACGACGTCATGGCTTTCTAAATGAAACAGGGTAGGCCTATGCAACAAGTCACACTGTAGGAAAAAACTGACTGGATGGTGAAAATGGATCAGCTGAATATGTACATTTAATGCATATTTAAAAACCTGGAATGAAGTGCACTGAATAATTGTACACAGTAAGGCCATAAATGCATAAGAAAGTAAATGGAGCCCATTTTCATTCAATTCATGTTGACTTTAAAATGTATACTTTTTAATATTTCAGTTAATTTTTTTTATTAGCATTTATTCCACAATCTCATGATCCCACCATAGTTCCACCATTAGCCACTAGGGGTTCATAAAAGCCACCTGTTATTTTAGTATTATTTATATTTTTAAGTATAGTAATTTTTATGTGCTTTTGTAATTTTTATTAGTTTTTTTAAATATATACTTTAATATATTTTTAATTCAGTTTTTAGAAATTTCAGTATTTTATTTAATTTAGTTACAAATGCATAATTTTCATTTAGATTTCATCTAATATTTATATTTTATTTTATTTCAGCTTTAAGTTTTAATTAATAGTTTTAGTTAATAACAACACTGAACCAATACAATGATAAAGAATCTATAATATTAAATTTCTGGCTTTCTGCTATTGCGCATCTTCTGAAAGAGTACCGAATCTCCAGATCAAAAGACGTGAAGAAGAAGTAGAAACAAGCAATATCATATATAAGCATATGTAAAATAACCAACATTAAACAGCATATAAATCAAAACTGCCTAATGTTACTGAATGAAATGTCGACCCAGGACGAGCTATTGGACTGTGCTAGCATTAGGGGTGTTGATGGACTCGATCTACTCCATCTGTGTTTTGATCATCATTCTGAATCTGATCCAGATGTAGTCTTTGTCATGAAACTTTTGTGAAAATGATAAAAAATGCTGGCACTGGCTGGCAACCATTTTAAAAAATGCTGGCGGGGAAAGAGTTAACCTCCAAACAGCTTTAGCCAATTCAAGAACCTACATGGTCACAAATGATTCTTGACAAGACAAGGGCTGTTTGCGGGACTTTTTTGTTAAAAAAATTAATGTGTGACTATATTAGAGCCATATAAACTCCCATAAAACCCTGGGAGGCAACAGCTAATCAAGGCTTTATGTAGCAGTGTTTATGCAACACGTTCTCACTCCCAACTCCCAACATATTGACGCTTGGTCAGGACACCTCGGCGTCACTTTTTAACGCATGTGGTACCGCTTTAGCGTCATTTTGCGACGTGCAGGGTGCTCCGTTGATTTCAATGAGAAACCTTTGGCGTCATACACAGACATGTTGGGCATGGGAATGTTATCGTCATGATGAAATTATATATTGGGTTATGATTTTGCCATTATGACATGTTGGAGTGTGATTCTCAATTTAATCAGCCAGTATAACGTTACTTTTATTTACATTTTTTTATTTATTTACGCTATTTAGACACAATTGAACATATAACCCAAACCCATCCCATCCCTAAACCTACCCATTTGTGTATTATATGATATAAAACACAGGATATAACAGGCAGATACGACTGCGGCACAATTTTTTCAAAAAGTACAAATATTCCAAGTGTTTCGAGGCCAAACGATTGATTTGTGTGAAGAAAATCCCCAAAAGCGGTCAGCGTCTCAAAAGCACACATTAAAAAATTGCCGCCCGAAGAAACATTACATCAGCTTTGATAGTGAAATTGCACTGGCTCTCGTATGTCTCGTGACCAATTGCATCAAGTAAGCTTTCATTGTAAAATGTCATTGGCTCTCGTGTGTCTCGTGACCGATAGCGTCATGCTAAAGAGTCGTGTGTATCTTTTGAATGAGATATGACTGAGTGTGTGCATGTGTTCACAGAGCGGCGGGATCCTCATTTTTAGCGATTAAAACATTAAGATCAACTCTGTTCTTCACAAAAAGATATCGTATGACTTCAGAAGACTTGGAATGCAACATGAGTTAATACTTTTATACTGTTTTTGGTCAGTTTTTGCAATAAATACCTGTGACTGTACTTTTATTTGCCTGTTACATGTTTTATATTGTTTAGAAGTGGGTAGGTTAAGGGTAGGAGTAGGGTTAGTTGCTCCAAAAATTTACAAAAATATTCATAAAATCATAAATCATCATAAAATCTACTTTTAAAAATGCAAAGAATGAAATGCGTCTTTATTTGACGCATTGGGCAAAGAACTGAAATCAATGGAGTACCCTGCGCAACGGAAAATGACGCTAAAGGGGTACCCTGTGCGTTAAAAAGTGACGCCAAGGGGTCCTGACCAAGCGTCAATATGTGATGAGTTGGTGTGAGAACATGTTGCAACATACCCATGACGTCTTAAACTTCCACATCATTCTATTTGTTTTTTTTTAATTGGTCAAGGCAGAGCAGGCAAAAAGACCAGCTATTAAAGAGAGACGTTATTGCTAAACACAGTCTTAGATAGCATGAACTGAACTTCAGTCATCAAACTGAGTTTAAGCTCCAAATCAGATGCAGTTTCACTTCTGATTTCAGAGGTGTGGAGTACAGGAAGAGAAAAGAGCATAACTGCCGGACAGACTTTACCAGGACGGACAGCCGAGAGCCACTTCACATTGTTCATAAACATGGGCACGGGCAAACACTTGGGTGGCGAGAGAGTGCAGTCATCAGCCTCTGAGACTGACAGAACGGGCCACTCAAATTGATTCAGAACACGCTGCACAGATTCAATCCATCACGCGTGGATGTGATGTATGAGTGAGCCGGCCTCAGCCCAAACTCATCTCATCTCTGCTCATCTCTTCCCCCGGTCCCTGTGGCCCAAATAGGACAGAACATGCTCCATTTGGCATTTCTGAACAGAGAACAAGCAAACGATCTGCTGTTTATCGATTCTAATGTGGAAACGCTCCGGTGCCCAGCTGGCCTTCATTACACAAAGCCAGGAACAAAAACCATCGACACAGACAGAGATGATGATGGTGAATTTTATCCTTTTTGCTTACAATAACTATTGTCTGATTCATTTTTTCCTTTGTAAATTATATTTTTTATGTCAAATTTGCTGATTGCTGTCTTTACTTAATAGTACTCTGCACTGTTATATTATCTCATCTTAAATTTTCACATTGTTTTATACTTGGGCACTTTTGAATCTGCAGACTCTCTGAAAATAAACTCCAAAATATCATTTTAAATAATGTATCATGTTTAATAGCATTTTATAGCAATTTTTTTTCCAAATTGCAGGCTTTTTTTGGGCTTTTTTTTTTTGCCAAAAAAAGCATACTAATCTAAAATTGAATTGATAGAGAGAGAATCAGTCAACATAAAATAAGATATTTCCGATCTGTGATTGATGTGTAAATGTATTTATGTAAACTGTCAAGTTAGTGTGACAAATAGATGTCCATGCCATGTAATGACTAAGTTTGCATCTGATGATAAAAACAAATGTGCAAAGATGTAAGAAACTTGCTCAAGACCCCTCGTATCCATACAGGAATGCAGCTGATGAATGGAAAAACAGTTGCAAGTTTTATCTGCTGGGAGGGAAAAACAAAAAACCAAGATGAACGTGTGTGAAAAGCAGACGAGGTTCTCCACCCTTCAGAGAAAAACAGCAGAAGTGAACGCAACACCGAGGGCAGCCAACAGGAACGAGGCAGATCCTTTGAGGCTGCATCTGAACATTTCAGCAGTTTGACTGAGCATCTCGTTCTGTACCTTGAGTTCTGACATTCACGAGGCACAGGCCTCTTAGCATTACGCATGCTGCAAGTCATGCATGCTATGTAATTCCCTGTCACGTACACACACACACACTCCAGTAGGCTCACTGAGAGGCAGATACCTGGAGTCAGAGAGTCGGCGTGCTGCTGCAAGCTAAACGCTGAATAACAATCCTCCTGATGCTCGCGTCTCGCCTTATAGCAGCTCTCCACGGCCCGCTGCACCCTCCCATGAATACTCAGCAAGGATTAGAGCACCACTACAGCTCCTGATCCATTTCATCAAAAATGAATTTCTCTCAAATATATATATTAATATTAACTTAATTTGAATACCATTTGGTGAGTTCGGATCATCCCTCTGCAAGCTCTTTTGAATAAAACACTTCCCACTTGTTCTCTGACTTTTGTCTGATCGAGATGACAACCATATTATTTATTAAATTATGTTCTTTACAATTTGGTGATCTGGTGGATCTCACAATTGCACAAAATGTTTAATTAAATCAATAAATTAGAATTTTGTACTTGCAGCCATGCATTTATTTAAGTAGTGGCTATAGGTCCCCTGGAATTCTTCATAGGCCCTGTTTACACCTGGTGTTAAGATGCATTTTGGTCGATCGGATCACAAGTAGACGAGGGAGACACGTACCCGTTTACACCTGGTGTTTAATCCGTCTCTTTTGTCCACTTTTAACCACTTCTGTCCTGATTTCTTTGAGGGGAGGATCTTTCGAACTAATGGACAAAACTTGCGCAATTCACATATGACGGAAGATGGAGACGACAGAAAACATACGGAGAGCAGCAGCTTTCATTTCTGCTTTGACAGCCGCAAGACCACGGCAAACACTGTGAGCGTGTGTTAGAAATCAGGAATGGTGTGAGAACATTGTGCTTGGTACGATTTTCTTCTTCAAACTTGGGTCTTATTGGCGACAAATTTTAAATCCCATCTGGCAGGCGCACTTCCCATAAAGTTTATGCGTCAGGTCAGTAGGCGGAGAGTAGGCGTCTTTTGTGGCTGTTCGAACGCATGGGACCACATGAGCGTCTACACTAATAACAATGCGTTACACTAACAAATGCGTTTTCGACTACCTGTGGAAGTGGTCTAAAGTGGACAAGCACCAAATGTTTTGACCCCGCTTACACCTGTATTTAACGTCGTCCACTTGTGATCTGATCGACCAAAACGCATCTTAATACCAGGTTTAAACATGGCTTTAGAGTGTAAGAGCAATAATTCTTGACGATGATTAGGATTTTGTAAAAATATGGCCATCCATATACAGTGACTTGGTTGCACTTTGTGCAATTGTACATGTCATATTTCAGTACCTGCGCCTCAGGTAGGGCCACGTCCAGTATGATGGGCTGCCCGCGTGGCTCTCCGTTCTCCAGCCGTGAGTAAACCACCTGATAACCGCGGATCTGTCCATGCTGCTTCTGCTGCAGAGGTGGTTTCCACGACACCCGCAGGGCCGTGGAGTTCACATTGTCCACCTCAACCTTGCGTGGAGGGGCACCAGGCACTGTGGGAGGTAGAGAAGTCATGTTTAATGCTTAATCACATACTCACAACACACAAGGGTCGGTGAAAGGTACAAACCTGCTCCCAGGCTACAGCCAACAAATTTTTAACAGCTTTTTAGTTATAACTTTAGACATTACATTTCTCAAATTCACAATAGCCAGCAAAAATGAAAGGGATAGTTCACCTAAAAATGAGAATTCTGACTTCATTTACTCACCCTCATGTTGCTCCACACTTGTATGACGTTTTTGTTCTCTAAATAAACACTTTAAAAATAAATAAAGTTGTAAATACAACAAAAATTATTGGAGTATGTTTTAGAAAATGTCATGTTTAATTCAATGTGTTACTTATGGAAGCTTGTTTCTGCCACTGAATAAAACTATTTAAAAGATAATTGTGACTTTTTATCTCATAATTCTGACTTTTTTTCTCAAAATTGCGAAATATAAATTTGCAATTGCGAGTTATAAAGTCAGAATTGCCTGATATAAAATCTCAATTGTGACAAAAAGTCACTATTACCTTTTTTCTTTTTTATTCTGTGGCGAAAACAAGCTTCCGCAGTTACTTGCCATTTCTTTGTAATTGTTTGCGAAATTTAATAGCAATTTCTGAGTGAAAATTATATTATATAATGAATCTATATAATATCTAAATGAATGCATCATAAAAGTATCCAAACATTTAGACTAATATAACAACTTTTTGTCAAGAACAGAGTCAAATTGAATTTTGGCTTTTTATGCCGTTTTTTGCTTGTTTTTGGAGCTTGACAGCTGCTGATCAACATAAACGTTGATTGCATGGAAACGATCAGTGTTTGAAATGACATAAGGGTGAGAAAATGAAGACTAAATGTTTATTTTAAGGAAACTATTCCTTTGGCATACAATTCACAAGTACAAATGCATTGCATCGAGGAGCCTGGGAGACAGGCTTCACCAAGCCCACATAACGCTTCTCGCACACGTCTCGTGGAGGAAGCCAGCTCAGCTCCCCCTGGAGTTTGGGCTGAATACCAATCTGACAAGAGTGCAAGAGAGCAGCAGTTCAGTAGATGTTAATGACAGTCAATTGATAGTCAATAGAGGAGGCAGCAAAGGAGGAAAGACAGGAGTGAAGGTTAAAAAGCGCAGCATTAAGAGATTAATAACCAGACAGAGAACACCCTCTCCCATCCCAGAAGTAACAGCTCAGAGCACAGAAGATCTATGAAGGCTCAAGTGCTGAACGTCAGCAAAACAGGCTGCACTTAATTGGAGTCATTTAACTGTATAAATGTGCTTGGCGCTCGCTGGAATTCAGCCTTGACCTTCAGAGGGGAAACAAGTCGATGCCTGAAAACAGATAAACAAAACTATAGTGCTCCTCGGCAGATGTGTGACCTGTAACAAAACAACGTTCACCCTGTGGTTAACAGCATGTTTGAGAGAGTTTAATACAAGTTAAGCTCAACTGACACCCTTAGTAGTGTAATATCAACTACCACAGACAAAAAGAAATTACAGTTTTGATCTTACAATGGAAGTAAACTAGGCTGCTGTAGCATAGGGATTTGAAAGCAGAATTAATTATTCAGTCTTGCATGTGTCATGTGATGTTACCTGGTTTACATGGCTTCATGTGTTCATTGAAAGTAGAGTAAAGATTGGATATAACTTTACACAGACAAGGTCAGCATTTGATTCTCTCACACTCATACTAACATGCACGTTCAATCCCTGTCACTACTCATTTTAAACTGTGTTTATTTTCATTAGGGATGCACAATTACTACAAAATGGTAAATAATTTTCCTTATTATTATTATTTCTAGTTTGTAATTACAGTGTTTATTTTTTTTTTTTTACTCACAAACAGAAATGTCAAGGTAAATATCACATGATGCATGCAAGACTGAATAATTAAAAAACAATTATAATAATCCCAATAATGCTCTTCATGGTTTACACTTTTTATTACCAACGAATTAACATGACTTTTCTAGTTTGTAATATAAATTATTTTTTCTCACAAACAGAAATTTCTACCCAATAAAAAAATATACCTAATAATAATAAAATATTATATGATATATTCATTTCTATGATTTTATTTGATTTCAGCTTACATTTTAACTCTTGTTTTGTCTTTATTTAAAATAATTTTAAACCATCTCACGGTCTTTTAGTGGGTCCCGCCACCCTGGTTGAGAACCACTGATGTAGATTATTATTTTTGAATAATTATGAAGCTCTAATTTTTATATTTTTGTCTGCGTACTAACTTTTGTAAGCGTTTTATTAATCATATATTCTCAGAGACTCTGGGACAAGTCAAAATAATTTTCTGTGGTAATCGATATTATGCCACAAGTGCTGTCGATAGAGCTTTACTCATATTGAACTCGTAGCATTCCTTTGAGGGATGAAAACGCAGACTTTGCTTCTCAAATCTTCCAGATTTTGCTTCTGCTCCATCCTGACGTTTGACTCCGCCGTCTCATGCTCTCTCAAGTCTCACTCACTCGTTTTCTCGTTCTCACCCCACATCTCCATGGAAACGGCAGAGAGACGGATGGGACGGGTTCACACCACGCTCCGTGCTCACAGCTACTTCACTCCACTTCACTCCTAAAGCACATTACCCAGAGTTCCAGGCATGAAGGTAATATCACAGGGAAATTACACGTGTGCTGGCGGGAAGAGCGACGGATTCATAATATGATAAAGATCAGAGATCACCTGAGACCACGTTACGGCCCATAAGGGTTCTCAGCCCAGCCTCATGCAGGAAGTGTGAAAACAGGATTTGGTTTACTGAGACCTGCTTCACGCATCACAGACGGCATCTAATCACAACCTGCTAATATGCAGAACACAGAACAACACGTGGGCTGTTTTTATAAGGCAATACATTTCTAATGAGAAAACAAGCTCTGATTTCCTGCTGCATTCAGAGTCTGTGTGCCGTGACCTTGTCTCAGACTACCCATTTACTTTGCTTTCCTGCATAAAAGACATACACAACTCTGGTGAATCAAACTCAGAAAGTCTCAAACCAAAGTGTGTGCTTTGATTTTTGAGAATACACCAGTTAAAAACGCTCTGTTCTGTTCAGGATTCACTAACGAACGATCTCGTTGCAACATTCCTTCTTGATGAATATGGATGTCTGCGAGCTTCTCTGAATGGGCAGAAAAGGCAAGAAGAAGCGATGGAAAAGTTTACAGATAAAAAGCATGGCTAATTTATCAATGGCTGCACCTGCAACCTCCTTTTTTCACTTTCTGTCAGCGCCGTTAAAGCCTTATCAGCCACCGCAGCACATTATTCTCCCCAGAATATGCAAGAGAAAACTCAATAGCTTGATTTATCTCATTTTGGCCTGATTAATAACCCTCCAAAAGAACCTGAGATGAAACTGAATAACGCATATAAAGTTCACCATCTTCCAAGTTTAGTGCATCAACTTTAAAACAGGCCCCAGGCCTACATGAATATTTTGTGTTCAGGGTTTTGCTTGCTAAAGTAAGAATCACTATTACTGCTTATTTTTAGGTGCAATATGGGCTTACATAAGGTGTGCTATTACTGGTCTAATCAATCTAACTTACTTTTTTTTTTAACTAAATTTTTGCTTGGCAGATGGTAAAACTTGTGGAATCACTTGCATGTAGAGATGAGAATATCACAGAGAACCCGAGGCCATAAGTTAACAGCCAGAACACCCTAGCAACCACCTTGCAACAGTCCAGCAACACCAGAACAATAACCCAGGAGACCCTGACAACTACACTGCCGTTTAAAAGTTTTAAATGTGCAGTATGTAATATTGCTAGTGGTTGAAATGGGTACTGCAGTTCAAATTCAAAACACTGGAGTCCAAGGTATAAGTGCAGACCGGAGATCTCCAAAATGGGGCATGAACTCCAAAAGTGGGAAGAACCACGGGGGACGGGGTCTCCAAGTGAAAAAACTTTCACTATTGGCTCTGGCTTCATCCAATTGTCATTGACTTACATTTTAAAATACATTTTCATAAATTAAACATTATTTCTAGTTGATATTAGAGCAAAAAAAGTTATAAAATGTTATAATATGCTATATAAATAAATATGCCTATAAAAAATAAATATGCTCTGTCAGAGAGAAGGCCAGAGCTCGTGACCAGTGGCATTGGGAGTTTCGGATCGGAGTTTGAACCTCTGCTCAATTATATAATGCCAATGTCCGGTGAGGTCCGGTTTGTAAGTTATGGACAGCCCGGCTCAGCGCTCTCATATCGCATGATCTTATCACTGATTATCTCCTGAACTGTCATATTGATTAGCATGCTACTCAGCACAAATCCTGCCTTGCAGTCAATTTTACTGGTTAGGGTGTAGGGTAGGTTTAGGGCTTATAATTGGTTGTAGAATAGCATAGTATGAAATCAGCACTGATTGACGTGACCAATTAAATCTTTAGAATTGGCTGCAGAGGTGGAGTTTGCGCTGAACTTGATTGGGGGGCAAAAATCACGCATACGTATCATGTGCCTGTCTGTCAGTGAGAGGAAGCCACGCCCTATTTTGGAGCTCCCACCCTGTTTTGGAGTTCCCATCCCCATTTGGAGATCTCCAGGCTGAAGTTATTAGGTGTGTTCGACATTGGCTGGATGTAACCGATTGGCGAGAGTAGCCGCGTGCAGGCGGGGTGGAGCTGCAAACAGACGTGAAGTCGAACACTTTCTGCTTCACTGATGACGCTCGCGCTGTGTTTGCATACTTTATCACAGCTGAGAGACATTTCAGAGACATTATTGTCATGTAATACTTTATGCACTGCTTAATACAGCGTGTGTTTGTACAATAATAAAGTTCAACATACTGTATAAGCTTACACTATCAATGAAGTGGGGTCTAAGTTTTTTTATCAGTTTTATATTGATAAACATGACAATATAACATCGCGACTACATGAAAAGAGGTTTTACTGTTATAAAAAACAGATTTGTGAGCATTAGTGGAACTGAAGGTTTTAGAATAAACACGATACACACGTGATCGCCGTCATGCGGTGAATCCGGCCAATCGTGGAAAAGCTGTAACAATGGAAGGCGAGGAGACGTACACACTGTAAATTGATGAGTTGATTTATCCGCCTTTTAATATGCTCGCGTTCATAGAGGTTATGCGATCTCTGTTTGTTTGCTGGCTTCCATGGCTTTAATACGCTGTGTTTTGGCAACCGGGGTGACGAAAAACTATTAGGTAAATTGGCAGTGGGCGGGATCACACAGAACAAAACAGAAACAGACGTTCCAACATGGAACGCAGATTTCAAAGTAGATTAACTGGCTGTAGCATTGTTTTTCAGAGAAGCATGTGAACTTAGCATGTTTCCTAAATATTAGCAAACATATTATGGTATTTTTATGCTTTAGTACAGTTAAAAAAATACATATAGCACCTTTAATGTTTTTGAAATAAGTCTCTCATGCTCACCATTATTGATCAAAAATACAGTAATTCTTGAACAGAAATAGAAATAGATGTATAGAAGGTTCAAAAGAACAGCATTTATTTGAAATATAAATCTTGTTTCATTACAAATGTCTTTACTGTAATTTTTGATCAGTGTAATGTGTCCTTACCGAATAAATTAATATATAAATTTCTTTTGAACAGTAGTGAACATAGCAACACTAAAAACACTCAGAACACACTAGCAACCAGCTAGGAACAAAAAACAAACTTAAAAAGGTTTGATGTTTGACTATTCTGATTGAACAACATAAGTGACTCTTAAAAAGTAACATTAATGTCGCAAATGTTGATCCTATAACAAATCAAAAGGACTGATTTCACCAGGGCCGCATGTGATGGGTTAAAATGAAACAGAAAGAACAGCATCAGGAGAGATGAGAGAAACAGGTTCCTTTACCACCACTGTAAGCAGGCTGGAAGCAACCACTCATAAAACATTGCCTCCAGGAAAAAGAAAAATACAAAGAAAGAAGAGAAGAGATGGGATATCAGAAAGACAGTGTATTGTTAGATTGACAGGCTTAAAAGACAAGGGACATGTACTTCCGGCATTCACCTGTCAATCAAACTGCTGAGCCCAGAGGAGGCAGAAATGTGCAGCATTAAACAAGCCCCATATGTAGGCAGGCGCACACACTCAGAGTATGATGTAACTACATTTTTACATTTCATGAAGAAAATGTGAGTGGTGCTTGCTCATGCAAAACGCACCGCTAAAATGTTAGGGTGTTGTGGGCATTACTAAGTGGTTGCCAGTGTGTTCAGGGTTAGTTGCAAAGTGGTTACTCACTGGCTCAAATCTAATCTATGTGTCTCTAAATATGGCTCTTGTCTCTTCTTTTTATGTACACTATCATTCAAGTTATCACACAATCTCTCAATAAGATTTTAAAAAATGAGAGAGAAATTAATACTTTTTTTTATTCAGCAAGGATGTATTAAATTGATCAAAAGTGACAGTAAATACATTTATAATGTTACAAAAGATTTCTATGTTTCTATTTGAACTTCCTATTCATCAAAGAATCCTGAAAAAATCTATCACGGTTTCCGCAAAAACATTAAGCAGCACAACTTACAACATTGGTAATAATTATAAATGTTTCTTGAGCAGCAAATCAGCATATTAGAATGATTTCTGAAGGATCATGTGACACTGAAGACTGGAGTAATGATGCTGAAAATTCAGCTTTGATCACAGGAATAAATTACATTTTACAATATATTCACATAGAAAACAGTTATTTTAAATTGCAATAATATTTCACAATATTACTGTTTTTACTGTATTTTTGATCAAATAAATGCAGCCTTGGTGAGCAGAAAAGACTTCTTAAAAAACAGCAAACTATTGAACGGCGAGTAACTAATAATAATCTTCCCTAAAAAAAGGTGTGTTGCTGTGTGGGAGCATCTCAATGAAACCCACCGAAACTCTCAGTTTGCCCACTCTTTCCCTTCACGAGTCTTTCATCACACAACAAAGTCTGACTCACAAAACAAAGTATCAGTGCTGGCCTGAACTTTCACTCCACTATAGATACCAGCTCCTGCTCTCCAGTCTTGTGTACAAAAGCCACACTTTAATAACAGAAGAGCAAGGAACAGCAGGCATGAACTCCAGCGGAATAGAAGAAAGAGAGAGAATCGCACAGGGAGGAGTAGATTCATGCCGTTCAGTCAGGTAACCCAAAGCGGAGTTAGTGCTGATGAGTTTGGTGACTCAGCAGTGCTAGTTAGAAGGTGCGGAGAGCAGATCTAGATCACCCGTGAGCTGAGCATTACCGTCCTCTCTGGTTCTGACCCGGGTGCTGCCGCTCTCTGGGCCGGGCCCCACGTCGGTGTGCGCTTTCACCCACACCATGTACTCTGTCCATTTCTCCAGCCCCTCCAGCACATAGCTGGACACATCCGCAGGGATGTCCTTGACCTCGTGGCGCTGCTGGTCCTCGCCCGACACCGCCTGATAGGCCAGAGAGTATCTGACGATGTTGCCGTGACGACTGCCGGCTGGGGGAGCCGCCCAACTCACCTTGATGCTGGTGGAGCTGAGACTGATCAGGTGCACTTCCTGTGGGGGGGCGGACGGGGCTGGAAAGGGGTGCAGGAACACATGAGCTGGGACTAGTTGCATACACACAGCCACTATGTTAAGACTGTGTCTTAAGAACTAGCCTGACCAACTATCAATTTACCAAGGAGCACTTAAGGGATTCAAATTAGACCAATCTTACTTTTTATGTAACTGAATTAAAAAAGTTATGACTAGTCTTAATGACTCGCTTGTAAGACGAGTCTAAGCAGTTTATGCAACTGGCCCCTGGCCTGCAAAGAAGATAAATGTCCTTTGCAGAACTTGAGTTTAAGAACTCACACCAACACACACACACCTGGTTTCCATGTTTTATGGGGACTTTCCAAAGATTTTTATACTGTACAAACTCCCCCTCTACACTAAACCTACTTATGACAAAAAAACTTTCTTACATTTTCATAAAACATCACTTAGCATGATTTATAAGCTGTTTTCCTCATGGGGACCAAAATGTTCCCACAAGGACAGGGCTTTTGGATATCTTTGTGGGGACATTTTGTTCCCATAATGTTGGGTTTAACAGGACCACACACACACACACACACACAAATATGAACCATGAAAACTCATTTTGGAGGATTCCAGATAGCCTCTATCACCATTTGATTCAAAGGATATACAATATAAAGCACTTTTGTTCAAAAGTTTGGGGTCAGTAAATTTTTTTCCCCCAGCAGAAATGCATCATATTGATCAGAAGAAGTGACTGTACAGACTTGTTGTTACACAATGTTACACAAAAAATCTACTTCTTTTCATCATAGAATCCTGACAAAGTTATTTTAAATTGTATATTTTATAATATTACTGTATTTTTGATCAAATAATAGCAGCCTATGCAGACTTCTATCAAAAACATCAACAATCTTACCGACCACAAACTTTTGAATAGTAGTATATACTGTATGTCATCATAATATACATCATCTGTCAGAAGATGAAAGGTGAAGCCCTGTCTGGGGACTTCAAAGCAACTGTTTTAGCCCACAGCCTTCATCAACTCATACTCTGTGATAAAAACAACCCACGGGCTGGGTAAATATAGGACAGAACACATGTTGGGTTAATTTTACCCAACAAATTAGGTTGTTTATTGTTGATTACTTTTTTACTATAATACTAGCTTAATTTTTTTTTAACTTCCTACATGAATTAATGTTTACGGATGAACTTAAATCTTCTAAACTTTTTTTAAATACTCCACGCAATCACTAGTTTGCATGATAATTCCTTTATTTTCGATCATATTTTACAGTATAGTATATTTTATATCGTTTTTTAATACTTATTGCCTACATTTAAGCTAGTTTAACAAATATTAGAAGTAAAAATTAAACACTTAGAAGTTATTCAAGTGAAATCGTCTCTGTTGTCCCATTTCCACCATAACGGCGCTGGATCTCATGCCGGAGCTTGTATCATTTTCAGCGGGGGAATTTCTAACTTCAGACCGCCGCCCTGCGTTTCACTCATAGCCGAAATATGCTGTAGCCAACTGTATACTGATTGTTTATGGACAGGTTATGGAACTAGTCACAGCTCCATAACCTGTACATAAACGATCAGTGTACAGTTCTGAGGACATATTTTAACATCCTATTTATATTCGGTTTCTTTTTGAATAAAATCATAAAATTGTATACAAGGCATCAGGCGTTTCCACCACACGTGTCATGTGACACTCGTGTAGGTGACTCACATCGCGCCCCTGTATGTTGCTTTGCATGAAATTAAACGATATACAGCACAATAACAAATTTATAGACAAAATAAAATTTACACAAACCTGTATTTTAGGCATGCACCAATTTGACGGATCTGCACTGCTCTCTCCTGAAGAGGTCGCAAAAAGCCTGTGATTAATAACTCAACCCCAGGGTTGTTACGTCTGACCCAGGATCTGGGTAACACAAAAACTACCCAAACGCTGGGTTGTCATGTCTGACCCAGGATGTGGGTTACACAAAAACTACCCAAACACTGGGTTTTTACATATGACCCAGGATCTAGGTTACACAAAAACTACCCAAACACTGGGTTGTCATGTCTGTCCCAGGATGTGGGTTACACAAAAACTACCCAAACACTGGGTTTTTACGTCTGACCAGGATCTGGGTTACACAAAAATTACCCAAACATTGGGTTTTTACATATGACCCAGGATCTAGGTTACACAAAAACTACCCAAACACTGGGTTGTCATGTCTGTCCCAGGATGTGGGTTACACAAAAAAACTACCCAAACACTGGGTTTTTACATATGACCCAGGATCTAGGTTACACAAAAACTACCCAAACACTGGGTTGTCATGTCTGTCCCAGGATGTGGGTTACACAAAAAAACTACCCAAACACTGGGTTTTTACGTCTGACCAGGATCTGGGTTACACAAAAATTACCCAAACAATGGGTTGTTACGTCTGACCCAGGATCTGGGTTATACAAAAACTACCTAGACAATGGGTTGTTACGTCTGACCCAGGATCTGGGTAACACAAAAACTACCCAAACACTGGGTTGTTACATCTGACCCAGGATCTTGGTTACACAAAAACTACCCAAAGACTGGGTTGTTACGTCTGACCCAGGATCTGGGTTACACAAAAACTACCCAAACACTGGGTTGTTACATCTGACCCAGGATCTGGGTTACACAAAAACTACCCAAACACTGGGTTGTTACATCTGACCCAGGATCTGGGTTACACAAAAACTACCCAAACACTGGGTTGTTACATCTGACCCAGGATCTGGGTTACACAAAAACTACTCAAACACTGGGTTGTTACGTCTGACCCAGGATCTGTATAACACAAAAACTACACAAACACTGGGTTGTTACGTCTGACCCAGGAGATTAAATCACAATTAATCTATTTTATTCTAAAGTTTTAACAAAGTACAATCTGGAACCTGTTTTAAGTCCCTCTGGTTGAGAATTACTGCTTTACACATGTCTGCACATATTGCAGTCTAAATACTGTGTTTTGGTGGTGAAAGCAGAGATTGATGGTTCACTTCTCTTTTGTGTGTATGTTTTGTCTGTGTAAGTATGACAGAGATAACAGATACATTTTGTCTGACACACTGTCTGTGGCTAGACATGTAATTGATGTGATTGATGGCCTGTCCGATTTTTGAGATGCTGTATCGATTTATTTTTAAAATCACTCGAGTTCACAGAAAATCCCTGCCTATCTCATCCTGAGAACATGGCAAACTAAAACAATATACAGCAGGATTGTTACACGGCTCTCTGGAATACTTGATTCTGATTGAAGCGGCAGCAAACATAACATACTGGCTTTTCTGAAATGATAAAATAGATGGAGTATGTATGCATCCAGCACTATGAAGATGTGATAACTGTTTAGCTCCTGTGTTTTATTCAGCAGAGCAGGTGGGAAATGTCTTCTGAGAAAAAAACTAAATAAAATAGGAAAAGGTTTGACTCCACATAGAGGAACAAGAAACACATTTGTGAGTGTGAATCAGAAAAGAAGATGGTCATCACCTGTGGAGAAAGGAAACCAGGAGAGAAAAGACAAAGACTAAGAAAGTGTGGGAAAGGGCATGAGAAATAGGTGAGAAAACAAGATTAAACTGGGAGAGACTGAGAAAAACAACAGAGACGAGAGAAACTGGACACATCTGAAATTCAAGAGTGAGTTGAGAAGAAAAAAAAAATAGTAAGAAAAGGAATAAATACAAGGAAATGAGAAAATGAGCACACGGTTTGAGAGAGAATGAAGTGTGAGGAAACGGAAAGAGAGAGTTTATTTCTCACCTGCAGAAGAAGAAAGTGTGAATGAAATACAACAGGAAGAGAGAAAAGTGAAGAAACAAAAAAGACAGGAGGGAGACAGAGAAGCAAGACAGCAAATGAGCAGATGGAAATGAGAGACTGAAGTGAGAGGAAAGGTGCATTAAGAGGTATGAAATGTCAAACCCAGTGAATTTGAAATGCTTTTCACTTTTGGAGGATTTATTCCTTTAAAAAAATGTTTATGCTGTTTAAAAAAAGGAGACAAAAAAGGTGCAACAAAAAAGGGGAGATTTTAAAGTCACCATAAAATGATCATTCTTATTTTTTCATGGAATAGTGTTTATTAATAATAATATACAGTAGGGATGAAACGGTATGAAAATTTCATATCACGATTATAGTGACCCAAATTATCACGATTATCAATATTATCACGGTTTTGTTCAAATGAGACGAAAGTGTTCTAAAATAACAGATGCACACACTGAAAACATTTCAACAAGCTTTATATTTGATCAACAAATACGGCATTTCAGAATGTTTGTAAACAACTGGCACCAAGATACTTCCGGGTGGCAGAACGCGAGCGGCTTCTACTGACCAACTGAAGAGATCCAGCCGGCTACTGTAAACAGTTACATAGTTAAAAACATTGTTGTTGATCAAAGTTGAAACTATGACGAAAACGTGTTGTGTTTGGGGTTGCGCCGCCAGATATACAGCAAAAGGTGTAGGATTTTATCGATTTCCTTCAGAAAAAAGTAAATATATCCAGCGGATATACTTAGTAAACTTTTATATTTTAAATATTAGTAAACTTGAGGTCTCTTTTGAAGATCAAACTCATTTCCAGTCACTGCCTGAAGTAAAAGTATTATACAAGGAAGAGACAGAACTTCTAGTGTCATGTAGGCTACTGATCAAATATCAATGGAAGAAATAGAAAAAGCAAAACATAGTTGTATGCTACTGCTGATGGATGATTGATGCGTGTACCACATTGGTTTCATCATCACCGCGAGTTTAGTTTGAGTGAATGCCTAACTTAGCTGATTAGCGCTAGTCTACAGCGCGCTATCCTTTTCACCGTCAAAAGCTCACGTCTGTGCCATCCGATCCGAGCAACAGAAAACGATCATAGCCTTTTTAGTTAGATAACAGGGAAATAGACCATCTACCATAGTGCCGACAGTGGGTCTCCCTTTCAAGCAATTTACTAGCGTTGCCATAGGAACGCTTTGGCTTTTGCCACCCGGAAGAACATCTATTATTGTTGTGACGTCATGGTGAATTGTCGTATAAAGCAAGCAGCTTTATGCATTTTAAGGAAGATTCTATTCTGTGGCATTTACTTCCTTATAATGACCGTCGTCAATAGCAATGCATTATAACAGCACACATCCATGCATCACAACGGGCGCGCGCTCTCTCGTTTCATTCAAATGCTACATGCATCTTGCGTCTCTGTTTTTGATTGTATTGAAAATTAAATCAGAGGACTTAACTATTAATACTACTATAATTATTACTATAACTATAACGATCATCTTGTCTGGACGATTATTATGTACACTGTACAAAATGGATTTATAAACAGGTAAGATTTAAAAGATTAATCTCAATTCAATATGTCCCTGTAATTATTTATGTGGTAAAGAAAATCTGTGTAATAAGAGTACAATGAATATACATTATTATCCCTTAAATGTCACCCTAGTCTTGTCTGAACTTGTTCGTTCGTCTTTGGCTCAAGCTTCACGTTATTATTTCCCAGACTTAGTTTTAGTATTGAGGTCAAAGTCCACTTGCCTTGCGTTCGCAGATTTGAAGCGTTTCCTCCTATTATCCTATTACAGCGACTTTCTTCTTGTATGTTCTGCAGACAGGGTGACCATCTTCGATTAAGTTTCCCTCAGGACTTTTGTAAAAGCCAAAATATGACCACACCTTAGATTTGGTCCTTTTAGAAGGCTGAGAAATCTTCCGGCGCTGTCACTGCCTTCTGCCATTTCTCCTCATTTAGAAAACAGCGTTGCGCGATTGACTGGATAGGTTTTAGCGCAAGTTTTCAAAATCGTGATGCTCAAACGTGGTTTTAATGATAATTAAATTTTAAACGATACTACTAACCGTCAGTACATTTTACCGTGGTTTATCGTGAAACCGGTAATCGTTCCATCCCTAATAAACAGTATACATGTACATATTTTTTTTAAAACAGCATTATATTTTTCATATTTTTCATTTAAAGGCCTTCTGAAGTTTACTAAAACTTTACAAACTGTAATCTCTTACTTCCGTTAACTGTTGTACACGCGTTCACGAGAGACTGGTTCCAGTGTATAAACGTAGGACGCTCCGATGAGAAAATTGCTAGTTCTCATGAGAACCAAGTTCTGTATGGTTCTATCCTCTGCACTTCCGTGTTCGTCCCCGGAATTTACGCTATGCCTGCATCCTACGCCATACGCTGGAAACAGAAACAGCCATTCACTGCCATTATAAAGCTTGGAAGAGCCAGGACATTTTTTAATATAACTCTGATTGTATTCATCTGAAAGTAGAAAGTCATATACACCTAGGATGACTTGAGGGTGAGTAAATCATGGGCTAATTTTCATTTTTGGGTGAACTATCCCTTTAAGGAATGTTCATGGCGCTTTTTCAGCTCATAGTGACCATTGCTGTTACGCAACAACACCGAAAAAGCATAATAAAGTGTATTATCGATATTGCACTGACACTATTGGATGAGAATAAAAACTGAACTGAGCTGAATAATGACACTAACTTTGCTAAATATAATCAACTAACTACATTTAATCAACATTGAATTCAACATCACATTTAACGTGTTTTTCTATTCCACTGTCCTACTTTTCGATGTAAACATGAGCTAGACAAACATGTTTGACCATTGCGCTCACAATTTGCGTCTTTTGCAGCATCTCATGCATGACATGGAGTTCTAAAAATGCAGCGCTCAAGTTAAAAGAAATTCAACTTTTAAAAATGCATCTCTAGACCTTGGGTTTTTTTCCCCTTCCACAAACTGGCCCTTAGAAGGTAGCTGCCTATGAAGGCAGTGAAGCAGCTTACTAGGATCTCACACAGAATTAGAGAGAGAAAGAAAGGGAGTGAGAGAAAAAGGGATTTTGGTGTCTCAGCTCTCAGGTCTTTGAGGACAGTGACTCAGAGAAAAAATGGACTCGGAGACGGAAAGAAAAAGCCAGTGTTTCTATGGGAACCAAGAACAAACTTTTCAAAGCTGACATGTCTAACAAATAGCTTTGAATACCAGGAGATCTCTGTGAGGAGCTGTCATAAATATCTCAGCTTTAGTCCATATCTCTGGAGACGGAGGAAGATGAGGACAGAGATTAAGCTGTACCGCCTGCGTCATTCTGACGCCACAGAGAACACACACAATCAGTGTGTGTCACACTACACGGTCACTGCAGCTCTACACGAACCCTGAACCAGAAACCAGAACATTTTGAGCTTTTGACACTCAAAACTGGTTTGATGCATTTAAAATGTGTATGAAACAGACGCCAGCGCTGCTCTGCTCTGGAAAACACGGGGTCTTTTGTATGGCGATAGAACATTATATTGACATGTAACATTTTAGTACATGTTAAAGGTGACATTTTAATTTATACCCCCCAAAACCACTTATAATGTTAGTCAAGGTGTCTTTAACCAAAACCAGTTGTGTTTAGTATTACATGGTACCAAACACATTGTGCAAAATATATCAACAATATTTTTGTGCTTTTGACGGTCACTAAATGTTTTATATAACAATGTTTCATAAAAGCAAGTGACATGGTATTGTATGGTTAACAAAATACAAATGAAAACATGAAAAGTTGGGGTGGTTAAAAAAACGGAACTCATCTTTAGCCAAGTGACTAGGCTGGTACTGAACTGCTAAGAAATGTTCAAACTTTGAGATGGTGTAGTTTGAGTTAGGCACTTACTGGACTGGGCCGTGCGGGCCTCTACAGGCTGTGTGTACACCCCGAGCCCCATCTCAGAGCGTGCGGCCAGCGAGAACTTGTAGAGTGTGTCTGGCTTCAGGCCTTCAACAGCATACGAACCAGCTGGGTTAAAGGTGATGTGGTGCTGCGATGGATAAAGATAAAGAGAGTGTGAGACACACACGTATGCCATGTTCAAAATGCAATATTAGTGTACTGCAAACTGCATACTGCACAGTGTATATTGTAATGGCTGCTATTAAAAAAATGTGAACACTACATAGTATGCAATAAACTGCAGTGTTGTCACTGTTAACTAAAACTAAAACTATATAAAATGTTGGTAACTGAAATAAAATAAAATATAAATATTAGATGAAAAACATAAACTTAAATGAAAATTAGAAATGTTGCCTTGTCAACTAGTAGTACTTAAGTTGAAGTACTAAAATTATTAAAACTAAAACTGATATAATTCGTTATGGAAGCTTGTTTTCACCACAGAATAAAAACTATAATAAAAAGGTAATTGGGACTTTTTCCCCCTCAAAATTGGGAGTTATAAAGTCAGAATTGTGCGATATAACCTTATCAATTCTGAGAAAAATGTGAAAAAAATGTTTTCCTCAGAATTGGACTTTATATCTCACAATTCTGAGAAAAAAAGTCAGAACTGTGAGATAAAAAGACGCAATTGTCTTTTTAATTGTTTTATTCTGTGGTGGAAACAAGCTTCCATAATTATTCAATTAATTAATTATTCAAACTAAAACTCATATAAATATAAAACAGAAATATATGAGAAAAAGTATACAAATTATAAATGCACAACAAAGTTGAAAAAATGAGAATATAAAAATAAAAGCTCATTTAAAATATTAATAAATTAAAATAGTAAAATAATAATAAATAAAAATAATAATAGTGAAACAACACTGTTATCGTGTTACATGTTATCATGTTATATGTCACATGACCAATACAGTGACTGCATATTTAAAGGTGCAGTAAGCGATTTTTTTAAAACACTGGATCGGACCGAGCAGCAAAACACACTTGTAACCAATCACCAATCAGCGTCCACTCATGATGGGGGAGGAGAGAGAGCTCAGTGCATAAGACAGACATTAGCAGGATGACTATAGAAAGAGAGAGATGGCAGAGGAAATACAAAAGAGGCCAGGGGAATATAACTTGGTGCAATGGTGCTACACAATACTTCACAAAGTTGATTACGCTTTTAAGTGATTTTCGAGTGATCAAGAATATTCCAATGTACAAATAAGATTTCCTTTGATTCCTCTGACCTCATTTTCTTTCCTTGCATCTTTTCTCGCATCCTATGGTGGGTGGAGCTGAGACGCGAGGATGCAAAAATAAGAAATGAGAAGCACCCCATGTATGTGAAAGTGGGGGCGGAGGCATCAAAATAGGACAGATCACACCTTTTGGGTAGGGGCGTATTTGTTTTGTTTGGTTTGATGATTTCAAATATCAACAGTGTTTACCAGAAATCGCTTACTGCACCTTTAAGCAATTTTTTGTGAAAATTATTATTATTATTAGAGTCAATCCATTACAAAAAAAGACAAAAAGTCAATAAAAAAACAAAACAAAAAAAACATAGCTGATATCCAATTTATGTGTTCAAAATGTTTGCATTTCATTATAGGATACAGCCACACAGTGTGCTCATGTTGTATACTTTACATTGTATACTGTAAGTCATCCTGGAATGATTTCCAGAAAATTGGCATTCTGTGTACATACTGCAAACTGCAAAGACATTATTTTCAGTATGCTAATAATGCCATTCTGAACCCACTCTAGCCATTCAGTCATTTTAGCTGTGTTTCTGCCTTGTACCTTGTTGTCAGAATCGGCCTCCCAGTATGTAAGCTCATATTTGGTGATCTGATCCTGGACGGGCCACAGCCATGACAGCATGATTTGAGTGTCGAGCTCTGCCTCTGCTTCAAAACCAGTGGGCTGGGCCGGGACTGTGGTCAGAGATGCAGTTTGTCTTACTACACACTTAAATCACACAACATATTACACAGCTCTCTGAAATGCTTAATTCTGATTGGTGAATTGGAGCATTCCGAGGTCAGATATTGCCCTATAATTGCCCATTGTCAATAGCAATGCTGTATCATGACGCTCATCCGGGTATCTAAGGCCATGTCTCTCGTATCACACCGCTCTCACACAGCTTTAGTTATCGACTGTATTTACTGTAAAATGAAACTTCAGTATTAATAGTAGGCCTCTACGGTAATTTTGTTGAAGTATTCGTCTTGTTGCTAGAATTAGTTTTGTACACTGTAAGGATTATAATATCTTAAACAGGTGAGATTTTACGATAGTTTCTGCTTAAATCAATATTTCATCTCACCTTCATTATTTATGTTGTGAAAAACTGCAATAACTGATACAACTGTACATTATTCCTTAAATGACTGTTTGATTGAATTTGTTTGTTCGTCTAGGCTCAAAGGTGCTTGCTTGCGATTAATGAGCTTATAAAATATTTTAACTTGAATATTTTTTGTGTTTAATTATTTACTTATGTGGCAAGCAGCCATGCAATAAGCGGGATAATGTACATCACTCCACAGAACAGCCGGATGGTTGTACTGTACAATTTTAGAAAAAGGTTTATTGGGGGTTCTATTTAAAACCATAGGGAGTTTGACTCAAATTTTAAAGAACCCTTTATGCCAAAAAGGTTCTATATAATGAAAAATGTCTTAAATGATTGCATAATACTTTCATGGGTTATTTAATTTTTTTCTAGTTTGTTTAATTCATAAAATTGAACTAAAATTAAAAAAGAATTCAAACCAAATTAATTAATAGAAACTAAATCCATAAAATGGTCCCATATTGGGAGACCCTAAAATTTTCTGCATATGATATGCCTGATAGAACCTTTTAAGTACATTATATCATCTTTTGTAGTGTCTTTAAATTATTTTCATTTGGAGTCTTTTCTTAGCACATATTAATATAAATTTGATGAGAAAGTAAAAAACAAACAAACAAACAAATGCAATGTATTACATAAGCACACATCTCACCTCCTTGCTGTGTTTTAACCTGCAGTATGTCAGAGGGCGGGCCGTCTCCCACGGAGGTGAACGCCAGCACGCGGAGACCGTACGTGATGTCAGGTACCAGGCCAGAGATAGTGGTCAGGCTGCTGTCCTCTGTGTTGTGTTTCTGCCATGTGCTGAGTGGGAAATGCAGGTCGGATGTGTAATAAACTCGATATCCTCGTATCTGTCCGTTGGGCTCTTCGGGAGGTTCCCACTGCACCAGCATGGTCGTGGCGCTCAGCATCCGGGCCTGAACGCGCAGGGGAGGAGACGAGGGGGCCTGTTCACTGGTCCGTGTCTCTACCGTCCCGCTGGGTGGCCCGCGGCCGATGTTATTGACCGCCATGACACGGAATTCATATTCAGAGTAAGGACTCAACCCACCGATGCTGTAGCGCGTGGACGCAACTCCATCCACTTCCTGAAAACCGTTGTCCGAGACTTTAGCCCGGTACTGAATCACATAGTATGACACGGGTTCGGGGTTGCCGGAATCCCATGTTAGAGTTACACTGGTGGCGGTGGTTTCTGTGACGATCAGAGAGGTCGGGGGGCGGGGCAGAGCTGAGAATGATATATAAACATATTTAGCTCCTTGACAGTTTTGATTGTAAACAGACAAATGTGTATGAACTTTTAGAGCAGTGCAAAACTCCTGCAAAGTTTACTTCCAAAACACATAACCGTATTTTTTTTAATAAGCGTGAAGGACTTAATTAGCTGGATCAGGTGCGTTTAATTAAGGTTGAAGCTAAACTCTGCAGGGCTCTGGCCCTTCAGGAACTGAGCTTTGCATCCCTGATCTAGTGACTCAAAAAGAGCAGTGTGATGTGTTTTCTTTAATTAATTAAGGTGAATTCAGGCACCATATTTTAACAGCAAATTAGACCTTTATAACTTTTATATCTCAAACACAACAGAAACACATTGTTTAGTTTAATTAAGTAGCAGTATTTGCCCCAGAATAGATTTTCAATGGGATTTTTATTTAAAACACACAGTGTTCTGTTAATTTTAAATGCTTTGAATTAATTTAATAAATCTTTAAATTATTTCTCAGTCTAAACATTTATAGTTGTCACCTATAAAATCAAATTATCATCATAGTACAAACATGTAAATAATAAACAATAATGCAAGATCATAACACAATAAAGAATGTACTTTAAATAATTAGTAAGTCACAATCTTATATTTCACTGTTTCAATGTTATGGAGTTGTCAGGAGAGTGTTCGAGGCAATTTATTTCTGATTGATTAATTTGGCAAAAACAATTTCATAACAGCTACACAAATATCATAGACAGCTTCTCTGACAGCTACAGATCACTGTGTGAAACACAGTGCAAAAACACTAAACCTATAAACAGGCCTTACATAATATAATAATATTGTTCAAATCAGTGTTGTTATTGTTAACTATGTAAAACTGAAACTATTAAAAATAGTTTTTGGTAACTAAAATATATATATATATATATATATAAAATACAAATGACAAAAGCACATAACAAAATTACTAAAAATATAAAAATAAAAGCGAATTCAAAATATTAATAAATGCTAACATTGGTTCAAATCAACTGCTATCAAATGTTTGATGATAGAAACAATCAAAAGGAATTCATTATGCAGGCATTTTAAATCTTCTCCGTGTGTCTGCCACTAAACCACATGTTCTGACATATGCCAAATGAATGCAAATATAGTCCTATCTGTGACATTTCTCAGGGTAGATATGTGGTAATGACCTGGCATTTGACATGAAAGTAGGAAAATGTGCTGTGTTAAACACTGTTATTATGATTATTCTGTGTCTGTATCATAGACTAGTTCGGTCAGAACGTCCTATTCCCACAGGCGGGTTGAAAAATGCCTGCATTGTCATAAAATAGCTTCTGAAATTGACTTTTATGCAATATGCAATTGGGCAGCTGTCAGAATCAAAACAGATCACCTTGAATAAGCAGCAGCAGTATGGAAAAGGATAGAAAAACACATAAAAACCTGTGGCCGTGTGCCGCTTTAGGAGGCTTAACGCACCACAGCTGATACAGGCCAAGAAATCCCAAAACACATGATGTATTTCTCACTGCTCTGCTCTGCCGTCATGCATTATCATGCTAGCTGAGGTTACACTCAAAACGCTGTAGAAATGATTCGCTCTGCTTTAATCAATGCTAATGTTGTAAATCGACTCCATTTGCCTGCATCAAGCTCAAATTCTCTTTGACTACTGCTCTAAATTCTTTATTTTAAACACCCTAGACACACCGATAAACGTTTGCTGTTTTACAGACTAATGAAGAGCTCAGAAGAATCAGTACAGTAACACAGTACACTTTGTAAGGATATGTGCTCATAAAAAAGTGAAAATAGTACTGTCCTGCTGTTATGATTCTAGCATGTTGGTGGTTTAGTTTCCTCTTTCTGGATTTCACAGAACAGTAGTACTGAGTGCGCTCTTTCACGCAAATGTTTAACATGATAAATTTGGGACAATTAAATATTTCTAATAGAGTCATTATCACAGAACAGCCCAAAAATAATCCTTAATGATCATTGGGAGCGCAGAGATTTTGTTCAGGAGGAGAGAGATCTCCTCATCACATTTCAGTTTTGATGAAACATTGATGAGGCGATTGCATGCGCTGTCTGTCTGGGTTGGTGGGAATCCCCATGAGTGTGTTATTGACGAGATTTCACTCTCAACATTTCAGGGCCCAGCCTCCAATCTGATTAGAGCAGCTTTGTTTATTACCGTCTCGATAATCACAGCTAATCACAAACTTTAAGTACACAACTGATATCAATGCTAGCTGTATGATCACTTGGGGACAATGATTAAAAAAGGCAATTTATTTATTTAATTGAATGTTGCCAATTACTGCATTTGAGTAGAATTTTTAGCAATATTACTACTTTATTTGATTTTAAATGTTTTTGAAAAGCAAATGAAAATGTTTATTCCAATACATTTCTCCTTTGAGTGGGCGCAAATGTAGTATGTATAATTGATTCGCAATATATTATATAATATATATATATATATATATATATATATATATATATATATATATATATATAAAATTCAGCAAGGATGCATTAAATTGATCAAAAGAGTCAGTAACAACATATATAATGTTACACATGATTCTATTTCAACAAATACTTTTTGTTATTTTGAACTTTCTATTCATCAAAGCATCCTGAAAATATGTATCACTGTTTCCAACATTGAAATGTTTCTGGAGGTCTCTTTTAGGGTCCATTTTTCACTATTAACTATAACTTTTGCCTCAATAAACCCCTAATTACTGCTTATTAATAGTTAGTAAGTTTAGGTATTGGGTAGAATTAAGGGATGTAGAATAAGGTCATGCAGAATAAGGCATTAATATGTGCTTTATAAGTACTAATAAACAGCCAATATTCTAAAAAATATGCATGCTAATAAGCAAAGCTAATAGTGAGAATTACTATTTTAAATTGTAATAATATTACTGTTTTTACTGATACACCAATAGCTTTTGAAAGGTAGTGTATCTTTAATAATATATAAGAATGACAATTAGGCACTTTTCATTCAAGTGCAAAGATGTAGTATATCCTGAGGCTAAACGTCTCTTACCTTTGACCGTGATCTGAGCTGTGGTGTCGATCATGCCCAGGGAGGATATAGCCACACAGGTGTAGTTAGCCGACTGGCGGATGTTGGTAAGCTCCAGCACATTTCGGCCAATGGGCATCTCCTCCTCTTTGGTTAGTTCCTGTTCACCCTTCATCCACTTCACGTAGGGCATGGGAGCGCCCACCGCCACACAGGTGAGGTTAACACTGCCTCCCGGCATCACTTCGTGATTGGTGGGCGGGATTGAGAAACGTGGCGGAACTCGCCGTACTGTTGGAAGAGCGCAGGTGATGTTATAAGCAGAATGCAGATATAGGAAGGCAGAGAATATCTTTCAGGTATGGCTCTGGATATACACCATTGACCTCTAGGATATAGAGTCTTTATTTGAAAACATGAGAGATATAATATATGAATTTGCTCTCTGACTGATTAATCTGAATGGACAAAAGCCAAACTAAATCAAGGGAATACAGCGGAAAGCCTTAATATTCTAAACATTCACCGTATAAGAGTGTTTTTGACAGTAAATGCATCTCAAGGATTTTTTGGCTCTACAGTCAAGTCTCCTTATTGTCTCACCAAATTTAATTTCTTTCAAAGTGCTGGCAAGCTATTTACTGTTATGTCACTAAATTAACTCAATGTAATATCTGTCTTTGTATCACAAATACACAGTAAAAATGCAGACAAAGAGCAACCTCAATCAAAACTGGTCACAAAATCCTTTCCTAAGACCAGTATCACTGTGCAATGATTTTTTTTCTACATTACAGGTCCCTGTCACACTATCTTGGACTGACAGACACTCAGGATCTCAAAGAGATGCAGACAGGCGAATGCCACGTCTCAGATTTGAACTTTAGGCTTTCTCATCAATGTGACTGATAGCTTAGCAGTGCAATGCATATTTCCTTTATCTTTCATAGATATAAACTGGGAAACAGACTCTGAAAAGTCAGATTTTACAGAATTTTCTACTAGTCATTTATAAAGTTCTACACCTTCACTACCCCTTGCATGCTTAATAATTTTAAGATAATGTCCATTTTGGAAATTCTTTCTTGTTCAATTCATATGCCTCATTTGTGTATTTAAATTATGTCATGACGAAGCTCAGAAGTAATACTATAAACTTTTTAAAGAGATACATCTCACTTGGATCAAGAATGGCATAATTTGACAGCAGAAGATTGTGACCCTTTACACACATTTAGTTGGTGTGCAGCCAAAGCCAAACCATCCTGTCCACTGAAGACACAGCAAACACTCAGTGTGTCTGCAGAGCTCCAATAAAAGAGCACCATTTTCTGTAGACTTCATGGGTAAGCAGTTGCCTGACAGTGTCCATAGAGATTGCTAATAAACCAATCTTTTATAATGTCTCTCCGTATATAAAGTGGAATTGTTTGCAGATGGCAGCTGAGTTTAACAGGGAGCTCTGCGGCCAGACATTTGCTTATATTCCACGGATAAACAAGTCTCACTTCTGAGAGACTTCAACTCGCTTCCAAATCTGAACATTACCTGTTCATTTCCTTGTCATTACCATCACACTTCCAGACACAGGAAATTATTGTGGATAAATGAGGAAACTGTGTGGCTGAAGGATTGCAAATGCTCAGTATTTATTTGACTTGAATGCAATGTTTAGGAAATTAGAGAACTAGCTACCACCCAAACTCCAACAATAAACTCAAGACAAGGTGAGACTGTGTGCAAATTAGCGCTGGAAAGGCGTGGACAGGGTTATTTTTGCGGCTGACCTTATTGCATATGCATTTGTAGGAGTTCCCCTTTCAGACACAAAATTTATGGGAGGACAGTACCTAAATTAATCATAAAAGGTGATTTACTAAGGTTTGCACTCATCAATTTACTGGTGTTTTCTCCATTATTTACCACCCAAAAAAACACGATGCTAAACCAGATGCTAACTAGTAGATTGCGTTGGTCATTATGGAAATGATCTGGCTGCGTCTGTGTTCTTTAATTGGAATTGCGCTCTCACGCTAATTTGCCCTGTTTAGTAAATCTGGCCCTAAATGTGTAAAGTAAGACTTTAAACCAATGAGAATGCACTGTACACAAACAAAAATGAAAACCAACTAACCAACTGACAAACATCTTGCATGATAGTGGCTAGTTAATACAAAAAAACTGTGCTTGGTTATGACGCTTCTTTGTTTCTATTCTGTGTGTGTGTAATTTGAACATATTGCTGTAGTTCAGGTACAGTAAATCAATATTTATTGCAAAATGTATTGACTCAAGTCAGGTAAACACTGAGCAAATTGTGCTTATGGTGTCTGATCTGTACTGGACGTGGCCAGAGGCGGACATAATAATCGTCAACTTTGAGAGATGAGCGTAGAGTTTGGTATTTTGAGATTGAGTTAAATTTGTTAGTTGGGCAGGAATGCCTGCAGGTGTAATAGTGTAAGAGAGACATGACATTAATCCACGTTAGTCACTGTACATAGAGAGGATGATGTTACCCATGGACATGAGGGATGGTCACGACATGATGGCAAGAGTTTCTCTCAGTTAGAGGTTGTTAATGTTTGAGAAGTCTTTGCTGGCTAGTAAAACAGACTTGTGTGAGCGATGCCAGTGGCCGCGGTGAGGTTAGAGAATGGGCGGAACAGAAATTAGTCACTGATCTCGTGAGAAGTATTGCTGGGAGTGTTAAAAGAGCAATGGAAGCTTACAGTTAGACATGCAGACAAACACATACAAGCAATTTGAAGGGAGAGAGAGCGAGAGAGAGAAAGATAATTGTTTTAATGGGGAGGTGATTGCAGGAGAGGGAGGTAGCTAGGCTTTATTCAATGCACAAGCAATTTCACATGCACACACACACACAACATACAATCCAAAGCACATCAATGGCCATGCAAGCATGAAGCAAAAAAGCACACATCAGCGATAGTCAACAGAGCATGCATGCGTGACATATAGAATAAAACCAAACAAATGGATCTAAGTATGAACAAAATAGTGCAAAGAATCAAATTTTAGCTTTGTCTGATCAATACCAAAAAAAAAAAAAAAAAGATTAGATAACTATCTGTAACAAGCTGTGATCAGAGAGGGATTCCACAACAAGCAAACTCCTGATCCTGCCAATGTTTCTGCTGTCAGGAATGGACATTACATTTGAACCATTTTCTGCCCTGTCAACTTGCTGCAAATCTTCTGGTCTGAGGTGGATTAGGAGAATCAGTCTCTAATCAGCATCAAAGCTGTGCTTTACAGACTCAACCAACTCAAAATAAAAGTCCCATTCAAATACTGAAGAATGAACAAGCTGAAAGAGAAACATGAACTCAGGGGTCAAAATGAACACTCACCGAATGCCAATTGAGAGTAATTTTGTTCAACCACCATTTGGCTAGATTTATTGTGAACTACAACATACACAAATGATAGATAAATAGATAGATTGACAAGTGTCACAACTAGTTCAAAACTAAGTTTTAGTTCAAAACTAAGACTATTATGTTGGAATGTCTCATTTGTGCTCTGCAGATGCCAATGAGAGAGACTGCAGAACAACAGCAGTTAAGATATCTCGCCCAAGGCCACATAAACTGAAGAATGCGTTAAGACATGAAGACCTGAAGAGATCATTAGCATAGAGATCGGAGTGACCTAGAAACGGCTGCCAGAAACCTGGGACACAGTAACCCAACCAGCATCTCAATATCAAGAACAATTGGCGGCTATGGTTATTTGAAAGTTCTAGATGTTACATTAGGCTCTTCAAATGAGTTTATTGGAAAAGTACCTAGATGGTTTCCAAAAAACATTTTTAAAAATCCATGAATAAATAAATGTGATAATAATAAATAAATGTGACATTTTCTTGACAATCAAGCAAAATTATCCTATTTTTATTACTGTAATGTGAAAAATAATGTAAATTTTCTAAATTGTAAAGTACAATTGTAAGTATACAACATAGTACTTTTAAAGTTTATTTTATGCAGAACAATTATGTGACTTTTATTGTTGTCAAAAAAAAAAAAAAAATAATAATAATAATTATATATATATATATATATATATATATATATATATATATATATATATATATATATATATATATATATATATATATATATATATATATATATAAATTGTATGCAAAATGATATTTATGTATATGTATATTTTTGATTTTGGATGTGAAATATGACCCAAATGCAAGATTAATTTAAAAAAAAGCAACTCTTCAAGATTAATAATAATAAAAAATAAAACTCTTTTTATTGTTCTTTTACGTCCAGCTGTAAATCTCTTTCTTGTGTTAACTGGAAACTAATTTTTCAGTGCTGTAAGTCCTGGAAGACCAACTTTCTTTGACAGTGTTGTTTTTATTTTCCTTAAAGGGTTAGTTCACTCAAATTTTTTTTGCCATCATTCACACAACATTCTTTAAAATATCTTCTTTTGTGTTCAACAGAAGAAAGAAACTTACACAGGTTTGGAACGACATGAGGGTGAGTAAATGATGACAAACATTTCATTTTTGCATGAACTATCCCTTGAAGTGTCCACACTTCAAATGGAAAAGGCTATTTTATCAATGTCATTCAATGTTCTGGTCTAAACTAAACAGCTTGTTTCTGTGATAATGCACAGAATTCCTGGGTTCATCCACTTCGGGTTTTCTGGAAGGATAATGACTCTATTTTAAACAAACAACGCTGAGAGGAAAACTTCATTTGCTTTCTGCCATCTTATTTTGAGTCTGTTTGTATTGTTCTCCACATCGGAAGTCCTCACCAAATGACTAATTCCAAAATAAACAATGAGAGCTGCTTTAGCCAGCTTAAATACTTGAGAACTCAAAAGGCTTTCTGGCAGTTCAATGGCGTAACAGAACAGGCCCTCTGAAGAAGGAGCAGAGCAGAACAGACAGGGGATTGCTGCCATCTTTGAAATTTGAACTGGTATATAAACAGGTCTGATCCGCTAAGCTAAGGGTGGATTCCTCTGATTGTTATTTGACCTTTGAGTTCAAGCTTTGAACAACAGCAAATCACGCTGTTCATTGCTACTATCCTCTGTTTTCACAAACAAGACCAGACTATGCTACACAAAATGCCTACAATTCATGAGCGTGCACGCAAGAAAAACGTCTGTAAACAAGTACATAAAATGCTTAATACGAACCAAATAACTGGAAGAAATCCACACGAGTCAAAGGGTGTTTTCACACTTCAACTGTTCATCTTTTGCGATGCAACCACAGACACAAGTGTCATTCTGTGCATGTTACGTTTTAGTAGTTAAAACCAAAGTAACTAAAACATGAGTACAAATGTAAAGTAAAGACTCATTACTTGGCTATAGCGAAAAACTGTTTCCGCTATATTCAGTACTGCTGTTCAAAAGCCAAATAATGTGAAACAAATCAAACTCATTAGTGCAACAAAAAACAGCCAGATGGATATTTTGTACAGACTTCAGCATAATTTGCAATTGGCATTAATGTCATTTGGCAAAAAACAAAAGCATGACTGAAAAACTTAACATTGGTTTCCATTTTTTAAACAAAAGAACTATGGTTTGGAGCCAAAAAACACAATGCATCGATCTCAGGTTCAGACCAAGCAATCGAAGTGTGAAAACAGCCTAAAAAGATCCCTGAAGTTGCTTTAGGGCTTTTTACAAATGTCTGAAAACAACAAAACAGTCCACAGTTCTGACACATGCAACATAAAGAAGAAGACCAGGCTGAAATGTGATGCAGCCAGCAGCATGCATGGATTTGTAAGGGAGAGGACAGTGTCAGAGATTCAGGTAGAGCAGAGCTCCAGAGAGACTGGCACACGACACGGCAGGAGCTGCCAGCAGGGGGATGCACGCCGCCTCCCATCCGCCGACCCTCTGCGTAGGAGGAGAGATAGTGAAAAGAACGCACCTTCCCGCTGGTCTGAGAGTGAGGAGTGGATTGATTTTGGATGGCAGGGTGCGATGAAGATGGAGGAAGGGAAACAAAAGAGAAGAGAGCAGGAGGAAGACAAGGAGAAACAGAGAGAGTAAAACAGGCAAATATTCTGCTTATCCATAAAAGATAGATGAGAACATGGAGACAATAACAGCACCAAAACACACTCGTGCATCCATTCATTTTTAGATTTCTTGTATTATAAATCAAGGTGTATTTTATGACAGTTTATGCATAACATACAGGTCAGATTTGAATGTCGATGCATTGCAAGCGTATACTTAACATGCATTCTTGCATTACTGTGGTGGTAACTAACCTCAGTGACAAATTATAATTACTATAAACTAACCCAAACCATACCCTACAAGAAAACATTTAGCATTTTTTAAATAAAAAACTACTACATTATGTTATGAATTGTTTTACGTACACTTGTGTGCACACAAAATGAATTAAGTAACATATCCATATCACATCTACAATATTCCAACTGCAATTTTATTTTCCTACTTAGAATTTTTGTCTTGTTTTCATGGAAGCTTGTTTCTGCCACAGAATAAAACATTTTAAAAGATAATTAAGTTATAAAGTCAGAATTGCAAGACATAAAGTCAGAATTGTTAGATATGAAGTCAGAATTGTGTGATATAAAGTCAGAATTGTGAGATATAAAGTCAGAATAGTGAGATATAAAGTCAGAATTGTGAGATATAAAGTCAGAATTGTGAGATATAAAGTCAGAATTGTGAGATATAAAGTCAGAATTGTGAGATATAACATCATAATTGTGAGATATAAAGTCAGAATTATGTGATATAAAGTCAAAATTGCAAGACAAAGTCGGAATTGTGAGATATAAAGTCAGAATAGTGTGATATAAAGTCAGAATTGTGAGATATAAAGTCAGAATTGCAAGACAAAGTCAGAATTGTGAGATATAAAGTCAGAATTGTGAGATATAAAGTCAGAATTGTGTGATATAAAGTCAGAATAGCGAGATATAAAGTCAGAATTGTGAGATATAAAGTCAGAATTGTGAGATATAAAGTCAGAATTGTGAGATATAAAGTCAGAATTATGTGATATAAAGTCAGAATTGTGAGATAAGTCAGAATTGTGTGATATAAAGTCAGAATTGTGAGATATAAAGTCAGAATTGTGAGATATAAAGTCAGAATTGCAAGACAAAGTCAGAATTGCAAGACAAAGTCAGAATTGTGAGATATAAAGTCAGAATTGCAAGACAAAGTCAGAATTGTGAGATATAAAGTCAGAATTGTGAGATATAAAGTCATAATTGTGAGATATAAAGTCAGAATTGCAAGACAAAGTCAGAATTGTGAGATATAAAATCAGAATTGTGAGATATAAAGTCAGAATTGTGAGATATAAAGTCAGAATTGCGTGATATAAATTCAGAATTGTGTGATATAAAGTCAGAATTGTGAGATATAAAGTCAGAATTGTGAGATATAAAGTCAGAATTGTGAGATATAAATTCAGAATTATGTGATATAAAGTCAGAATTGTGTGATATAAAGTCAGAATTGTGTGATATAAAGTCAGAATTATGTGATATAAAGTCAGAATTGTGAGATATAAAGTCAGAATTGTGAGATAAGTCAGAATTATGTGATATAAAGTCAGAATTGTGAGATATAGTCAGAATTATGTGATATAAAGTCAGAATTGTGAGATATAAAGTCAGAATTGTGAGATATAAAGTCAGAATTGTGAGATATAAAGTCAGAATTGTGTGATATAAAGTCAGAATTGTGTGATATAAAGTCAGAATTGTGAGATATAAAGTCAGAATTGTGTGATATAAAGTCAGAATTGTGAGATATAAAGTCAGAATTGTGAGATATAAAGTCAGAATTGCAAGACAAAGTCAGAATTGTGAGACATAAAGTCAGAATTGTGAGATATAAAGTCAGAATTGTGAGATATAAAGTCAGAATTATGTGATATAAAGTCAGAATTGTGAGATATAAAGTCAGAATTGCGTGATATAAATTCAGAATTGTGTGATATAAAGTCAGAATTGCGTGATATAAATTCAGAATTGTGAGATATAAATTCAGAATTGTGAGATATAAAGTCAGAATTGTGAGATATAAAGTCAGAATTGTGTGATATAAAGTCAGAATTGTGTGATATAAAGTCAGAATTGTGAGATATAAAGTCAGAATTGCGTGATATAAATTCAGAATTGTGTGATATAAAGTCAGAATTGCGTGATATAAATTCAGAATTGTGAGATATAAATTCAGAATTGTGAGATATAAAGTCAGAATTGTGAGATATAAAGTCAGAATTGCGTGATATAAATTCAGAATTATGTGATATAAAGTCAGAATTGTGAGATAAGTCAGAATTATGTGATATAAAGTCAGAATTGTGAGATATAGTCAGAATTATGTGATATAAAGTCAGAATTGTGAGATATAAAGTCAGAATTGTGAGATATAAAGTCAGAATTGTGAGATAAGTCAGAATTATGTGATATAAAGTCAGAATTGTGAGATATAAAGTCAGAATTGTGAGATATAAAGTCAGAATTGTGAGATATAAAGTCAGAATTGTGAGATATAAAGTCAGAATTGTGTGATATAAAGTCAGAATTGTGTGATATAAAGTCAGAATTGTGAGATATAAAGTCAGAATTGTGTGATATAAAGTCAGAATTGTGAGATATAAAGTCAGAATTGTGAGATATAAAGTCAGAATTGCAAGACAAAGTCAGAATTGTGAGACATAAAGTCAGAATTGTGAGATATAAAGTCAGAATTGTGAGATATAAAGTCAGAATTATGTGATATAAAGTCAGAATTGTGAGATATAAAGTCAGAATTGTGAGATATAAAGTCAGAATTGTGAGATATAAAGTCAGAATTGCAAGACAAAGTCAGAATTGTGAGACATAAAGTCAGAATTGTGAGATATAAAGTCAGAATTGTGAGATATAAAGTCAGAATTGCGTGATATAAATTCAGAATTGTGTGATATAAAGTCAGAATTGCGTGATATAAATTCAGAATTGTGAGATATAAATTCAGAATTGTGAGATATAAAGTCAGAATTGTGAGATATAAAGTCAGAATTGCGTGATATAAATTCAGAATTATGTGATATAAAGTCAGAATTGTGAGATAAGTCAGAATTATGTGATATAAAGTCAGAATTGTGAGATATAGTCAGAATTATGTGATATAAAGTCAGAATTGTGAGATATAAAGTCAGAATTGTGAGATATAAAGTCAGAATTGTGAGATAAGTCAGAATTGTGAGATATAAAGTCAGAATTGTGAGATATAAAGTCAGAATTGTGTGATATAAAGTCAGAATTGTGTGATATAAAGTCAGAATTGTGAGATATAAAGTCAGAATTGTGTGATATAAAGTCAGAATTGCGTGATATAAAGTCAGAATTGTGAGATATAAAGTCAGAATTGTGAGATATAAAGTCAGAATTGCAAGACAAAGTCAGAATTGTGAGACATAAAGTCAGAATTGTGAGATATAAAGTCAGAATTGTGAGATATAAAGTCAGAATTGCAAGACAAAGTCAGAATTGTGAGACATAAAGTCAGAATTGTGAGATATAAAGTCAGAATTGTGAGATATAAAGTCAGAATTGTGAGATATAAAGTCAGAATTGTGAGATATAAAGTCAGAATTGCGTGATATAAATTCAGAATTGTGTGATATAAAGTCAGAATTGCGTGATATAAATTCAGAATTGTGAGATATAAATTCAGAATTGTGAGATATAAAGTCAGAATTGTGTGATATAAAGTCAGAATTGTGAGATATAAAGTCAGAATTATGTGATATAAAGTCAGAATTGTGTAATATAAAGTCAGAATTGTGAGATATAAAGTCAGAAATGTGTGATATAAATTCAGAATTGTGAGATATAAAGTCAGAATTGCGTGATATAAAGTCAGAATTGTGAGATATAAAGTCAGAATTGTGAGATATAAAGTCAGAATTGTGAGATATAAACTCGCAAATTTGAGTTATAAAGTCAGAATTACATGATATAAAGCTAGATTTGCAAGCTATATAATTCTTTTATCTCAGAATTGCGAGTTTATATCTCACAATTCTGACTTTATATCTATCAATTGCGTGTTATAAAGTCATCACAATTATCAAAAAATTCTTAAATCAAGACATAGTTACTTGAGAAGCAAAATGATTTCTTAAAAATCTATACACATTTAAGTGAGTTTATGCTTAAAAAGAGAACAAATTTCTGCCAGAGTCAGTAAAATATACTTTCCTCTTTGAATTGAGTTTTAATCCGGTATAGTGCGTCATAGTGGACGATAACCGATGCCTAGCATGTTTAATTTTTCTCTGTCCTACACGACAGGTTCCATCACATGTGTGACGCTGACCAATAGGAGCACAGAAGCTCTTCCATACACAGCTTTCAAACATGGCAAAACGAAACAGACGATGGTATTGGTGCTGCTAAGTGGAATTATGCAATGGAGGAAAGGTTTGTGGAGCTTTAGCAACAATATTCCTGCCTTTATGATGTTTCCTCAAGTAAAAAAAGATAAATGCTGGCAAACGCTCTTGTTTCTGAAAGTCAGTCGCTAGTTCCGCCTTCTCAATGACATCATAATTAAAGACGGCAAACGATGATTCGTCGGGAAGCAACGTGCAGTCTGACATGTTTCTTGTCCACAACACAACAAGAATTTAGGAGTCAAAATGTATCTGAACCATACATAACTTTAATAAATGATTAAAGTAAATGTATCTAGATTTAAGAATGCTTAGATATTTGCCCTGGAAAACAAGACAAAAATAGAGTAAGAAAATGTTTGCATTGTTCTGCCTAAACCTCCCAAATTTACAAAGGCACAAACACACACACAAACAAACAAACAAACAAATAAACAAACACAGAAGCATGATGCAGGACCCTCAACAGTGCTTGAGTGTCTCAGTGTGATAAGGCACATGGGAATGAGAGTGAATACACACACTTCTTTCACATGAAAGGATAAGCAATTATGGAATGATCACTCTCATATACAGTGATACTCACTGCAGTTGAACCCAAAGAAAAAAGAGAAATAAGAGTAAAAGAGAGATGGGGAGGAAGGGCACTAAACAAACACACACAGGCCCACACACAGCGTTCAGAAGAGATCTGTTAGATGTACGTGTGTGTCAGTGAAGTTTACACACCTGTAGAGAGACTGTAGTTAGACTATAAACAAGAACAAAACCACATCACAGCATACAAAAATATCCTCATTAGTAGAGCTGGGTGATATACTGGACATTTACAATATGCAATATTATTTTGTTGGCACTATAAAATTGGCTTTGCACCTGCTGCTCGATATCAAGACAAATTTGAGGTTTAAATGAGAGATTATATTATTTTAGTATTTTAATACATTTTAATAGCATTATTACTCATTTTATCTCACTATCAAAAACATTGGAAAGTGATTCAATTCTTTCAAATTGTCCATTTCAATGAAAAGTTCAGGGATTCAGTCATTCAATGATTCATTAGATCAAAATGCTAATTGAAGTGCCTGTGTGACAATTTATATGCTTAAAAATATTTTTGTAAAAATATATACCTATGAAAATACCGTTTACTGTCATTACTATTTACAATAAATACAAATAAAATAAATACATAAATAAATCTGATAAAATATTCTTCTCATTCATTTAGTGAAAACCCATGTGAAAAACATTTCTTAATTATTTTTTAACTTTAACATTTTTACTGTACTTTACTTGTTTTAAGCTTTTTGAGTTTACTTGCAATGACTGTTTGGTTAAACTGACTTAGCAAATACTTAAATATTGAGATGTAAGCCAAAGGGCTAAAATATTGCATATATTTTTTAAGGGCTATATCGTCCAGCCCTACTCATTAGTTCTAGGATAATAATGCAAGATAAACAAATATACACACAGTTAACTATGAAGACACATCAATAGTAAATCCTTGAATAGAAATGCAATAAATGTATGACACTACCATTGAAAAATTCATGGACTAACAAAATGAGAACATCTCTCTCTCTCTCACCATAAAGCATCAGATACTCATACATATATATTAAATGTCATTCATCAAAAGGCACGTCCTGAGAGTGTGTGTGGTCTGTGTAAAGATCAAAGGGCTCCGGAGAGAATTCACATGATATGATCTTCACGATGCATCATTTATATGAGTTCTCTGATTGGTCGAGGGCTTGAGAATTTATGGACAAAGATTTGTCTCTAGTTCTCATTTCCCCTGCTTTCATATCGAACACCGCTCACACACACACACACACACACACACACAACACACTATCAAAGAGCAACGTATCACCATATTTAAAGGTCTGAATTTGAAGTGGGCTTTAAGCACTTGCCAGGCAAAAGTGAAAGTTAAATAAAAAGGTTTTTCTTTGAAACAAGGTTTTAGTGGTCTCTGAATCTGCTGTAATACATCCCAGCATTAATGAGGGAATTTCCACAATGGGATTCTCCAATCTGGCTTGCAAGTCTCAACATGGTCCTTTCTTTGATGCCCTGACAACACTTACACCATTTCCATCCTTCATGACCAGCAGCATTAGAAGACACTTTTAATATTCTGTACTATTTTAAAACATATTCTGCACTTTTCCCCGAAGTGTAATAGTTTAACATCTTCAACCTCTCTCTGACTTTAATTAAATAGGCTGTTTTTGCTACTGTACCTTTAAGACTTTTATATGTAAATGATCTCTGATGGAAGGCTGACCTCTTCACAACTAACACTTGATGCGGTCTGCACAGTTTATAGCACAGTTATCAAACATATTCTGCAAGAATCAATTTAATACTCAACAAATGTTGCAGATCGCTAATGGACAAAAATGATGAGAATATAATCATTGTCACGTCATCTTGAATATGATAACTCTTAAAAATGACATTAATAGTAAAGATAAGCTTATTATTTCACAGTAAAGGCTTAACACCAATAAAACCTGAGGAGAGAAAAAAAAGGACAATTTTGGAGGATTTGGACATGATTAATTTCAAGTGAATCAGTTCTTTCCATTTCAATTAATATATTCAGGATTCAATGATTCACAGAGTTTTGTTTGCTCAAAATTGCCTTTGTGTCAATTTTACTGTAAACGTTTTAGTAAAATATCTAGGCAAATACTGTTAACTGTGCATTACTATTCAGAATCAATCAAATAAAACTGATAATTTTTTCTTCTCATTCATTTAGTGAAAACCGTGTGGAAAACATTTCTTGATTATTAAAAATGAGAAAACAATGGAGAAGTTCTCTGCTGCAGAATCATGCTTCTATTAAGACAAATGGGTGATTAAAGAGAAATGTGAGTTTTTGAGCGACAGGTCCTGTTCTGGCCGTGGTAAAGCCTGTATGGAGAGCAGAGCGAGATGAAATGGGATGGGGATTTGGATGTGGTTGAAGATCTTACCTCTGACGTAGAGGTTGGCAGGAGCGGAGTAGCGTGTTCCTGCGCTGTTCACCGCCACACACTCATACTTGCCCTGGTCCGACTCCTCGCTGTTCTCGATCTGCAGCGCCCCTGCAAACACAACATAAGCAATCACAAACTGACAGAAATGCTCTCTCACACACTCACAAACAATCGACACCTCCATCGCTTTAAACGAGGGTGGCCCGGGGAAAATATTTTTTTTTCTACACACTTCATTGACTAACACTCGGCTGGCATATGGCCTTTCTTGTCTCTCTAAATACTGAAAGAAAAGAGCAACATCTTTCACTCCATAATTCAATAAATCTAAAGCAAACTGAGTTATTTATTCATTGTGGCAAGTAAAAAGACCTGCAGGCTACGCCAGCTATAACCGTCACTGCATATAAGCTCTGCTATTCTGCTAGCCGAGACAAAGCTGTACTCTTACAAAATGGATCTATTAAGACGTAACACAGACGCTGCAATTACTGTCAATAAATCCTCAATGCATCCAAACAATAGAAAGTACAGGTGGACTAAAACTAAAAGCTTGTTTTTTTTCTGCCAGCAATATCATGACAGATAAAGTTCTCGCAGTTCGTTATCTCCATCTCATACAGCCACTTACCTGGATTCAGCATTCTGTTCATCTTAATAACACAAAAATTAGCACAAACATTTCACTGACATTTTGTTCTGACAAAGCAAATGAAATAATCAACTCATTGGGTTTTTAGTATGGCGGTGCTGTTTGTTTGCGTGATGTGACATACATCATGCAATCTGTGGATGATGGAAGCACACCGAGAAAACTAAAAATGTTGTCAGTGTATTTCAGAAGAAGTCCTGAAATGCATTATGGGATGGGTTTAAACGTGTGCATTAACAATAGAAACATAATCGAAAGACTGTGAGTGTATGAGACCTCATTACGATACTGAGCATTAACCTCGCTCCAAGATTGCATTATACAAACGAATGACCCTTTAAAACACTTACAGCACACATAAACACATACACACACATTAGATCTGTTCCAAACCCCAGTGAGCTGCCTCGCTGTCTAAAGGCCCGTTTACACCAAGGACTATAGCTATAACGATACAGATATAGTTCTAATCTGTATCTAATTCTTTTACATTTAAATCACTTTAAATGTAAAAGAATAGTCACAAACCACAGCTATAACGGTAATGGCACAGAGAAACAACATCATTGGAATCGCTTTCAGAATGATTTTTTCCAGCTGATGAACGATAAAAACATTGACATCCAATCAGAATCCACTAGATTTCAAAGAGCTCAACGATTTAAAGTGGCAGCTGACAAAACTGCAGCGCGTGTGCAGAATAAACAGAACGATATCGTCCGCTGATGTGGACGCTAATATAGTTATTGTTATAGTTATCTTTATAGTTATCGTTCTTGGTGTGAACGGGTCTTGATGTCTATTTAGGGATCAACTCATGGTTATTATTGTTAACTAAAACTAAAACTATATAAAAAAACATTTTCATTACCTAAAAAAATATACATGAACCGAAATACAATATAATATAATAAAACTTGAACTTATTTCAGCTAGTTGCCAAGGCAACATTTCTAATTGTCATTTAAAGTTGAAGTACTAAAATAACTAAACCTAAATAAACTAAACATAAAAACTAGAAACTTAATAAAATCTATGACCTATTAAAAAAAAAATATTCAAAATATTAACAAAAAATAGAATAGTATATCAGTGATACTAAAATAACACTGGCATTCCTGACTGTATTCCTGACTTAAACACCAAGGTCATGAGTTTGATTCCCAGGGAATTAATGAACTGATAAAATGTATAGCTCGAATGCAAAGTCGCTTTGGATAAAAGCGTCTGCCAAATGCATAAATGTATGATTTCCAAACCTGTGTCTTTTAATTTAGCAATGTTTGCAATAGACTTCACTTTACACCTATGATACTTACGAATGCAGCTCAACAGCGTTTGGAGCAGAGCTACTGTCTCTTTCTCTAGTCATCAGGAAAGCAGGCTGTTCTATCACTTATTACATCTGAAACCCTAGTATCCGACTGATACTGAAAGATGTCATTCTGCCCTCTCTCAGTCTAATCTCACTTTCTCGCCCTGATATTCCCTCTGAAAAGATAGGCTCAGAGATACAGTCAAATTTTGAATTTCTTTTTCTTTCTTTCTTTTTTTACATCAGTCCTGTCATGTCAACGGTGAGCTTTTCTATCCCTCAGTCTGGACTCTCCTGCTAAAAGCCTGAAGACGAGAGGTGCTTAGATAATACAAACTGTCATAATGACATTAAGTTTTTCTCCTGCGGGGAATGAGATGTTGTCAAGGTATCTGACAATTTCTCAAACAGCACTGCAGCTCTGCTGAGTTATTGATCAGACAGACTGCCAGTCATCAGAACAGGCCTACATCTTTGAATAAAGGTCAATTCAGATGAAAATGACAGTTAAGCACATTTCCCCCAAATCCTCATTACTGTAATACTTCGGAAAAATTGTGGTAATTTCTGTTACTCACAAAGATGATACTTCCTACCGCAATTATATATATTACAGTATAAATTGAAAATAAATAAATAAAATCAGCATATAGTCAGTACAATAAATACTTTGATGTATTAATATTATTGATAATATTAATATCATGCATTTATGTAATAAACTAAATTAGTATAAATCAGTATAAAATTTGTATGAATATATTAATATAGAAATAATTTTGCGATAACATTTGGGGGAGAATAGGTTAAATTAACATTAAAATAATGTCACAATGTAAAATTCTTAATGGTGCTAAAACCGATTTCATTTTATTTATGCAAAATGCAATATCTTCTTCAGAACATGTTCTTGACAGGTTTTGTGAGATTCACCCATAAAGATGTTAATTGGATGCATTGTTGTGGAGAAAACAACTTCAGGTTTCCGGTGGTTTGCTATAGCTGTCTTTAAACATACTGATGTATTCTTTTCAATTAGGCTGAATCAGACGTCCATTAGTGAGACAGACGAGCAGAGGTTCATGCACAGAGACGAGGCTGGATTGAAGACGAGGAGGAGGAAGACAAAGAGAGAAGACTCCAGAATGGGGACAGGGTGATGGAGGGGGGACACTTTGAGGTGAAAACGGAATCGAAAGATGACGCATTTGGATATTTTCTGTTTTCAGCATTCTTACCTCTGATTGGTGTACCACCTGGTGAGGTAATATGAATGCAAATAAGATTAAAGAGAACTGTTAGTGTTAAAGAGAGAGAGAGAGAGAGAGAGAGAGAGAGAGAGAGAGAGAGAGAGAGCTAGAGAGAGAAGAGGAGAGAACAGGAGAAAAAGATTTCTTATTTAAGAAGCAGCATGTACAGTCTTCCCAGAAGATGTTTGGCTCTTCTGTTCTCAGTGTGTGTTAAGTCACATTACGTAGTTTACATTTGCTGCTTTAGGCCAGAAACATACTCTATGCCAGCACACAAAAGAGTGTTGTACACACATGTTGTCCATTGTTGAGTTACTCCTTCAGTACTCAAGGGAGTTACTGTCCTAAATGTCTGTACAATCAAAACAGATGTTATTATTCAGGTAACTGGCTTGAAACATGGTGAAATTTGAATTAGTTTAAACTAAACCGCACGGCAAAACATGAAAGTAGTGGACTTGAAAAAGAAAACTGTACAAAAAAGAGTTTACACTAATATCTGCAATAGCGCCCCATATGAAGCTTGTACTTTGAAATGAATTGCATTTTGACACGTTTTCAAGCACCATGTGTGAAATTAAGCTTGTTTAGTTAAAAGTCTCTGAGTTCATGTACTTGTGTAGAGTATGTTTTGGCCTTTAAATGACTTGTGACGGCTGAGCCAGTAATAATTTCAAGGGTCTTCTGCTATTTTTACAGTGATGCACATTCTACCTCCTGCACAACTTTGGCCTTTGGATCCGACCACAGCTGTGCTAAATAAATACAGTTGACTGATGCAAAACAGAAGAAAACCCTTTTTGAGAGTGAGAATTCAATCTCATTGCATTGAACGACCCTTGAGTCTTATTATTTTCAAAAGAGAAAGTGACTTTTTTTAACTTTGAAAAAAGCGTTGTCTGTTGACTATGATGCAGATTCTTTTCAATCTGAATTATAAGTCAACCACTCCACCATGTGAAAACAGTTCAGATTCGGGAGGGGGGTCAGAGACACGAGGAAGCCCCTGTAAACTGTGTGGATTGTGATCCAAAGCCATCAGCAGTTTACAGAGAGCCTGGCGTACACTGGGACCCTCAGAAAGCCCAGGATGTCCTAAAATCCTGCTGACAGGATGAAAGACTTTGGGCAGAGTCTGCAGTGTAGCATGAGCATAATGAAGAATAGTAGGACTTTACTATATCTGGCTAAAGGGAGAAAACTCAAGTATGTGTTCATTTTTCCCCTTAAAGAGCAGTTGGAAGTAAGAGTTCTCCATTCGCCGGCAGTCGAGAGACAGTCACTATCAATCCTGGCTGTATTTAAGACTTTAAACAGCAGCTAAGCTGGACATTCATTATCTTACTGATGATAAATCAATAATCAGCCTGACACATCTCTGTTCATAAAGATCTGCACACCAATCATCACAAATCACCTCTGCCTGAGAGCTTAGTGTGGTAACAAATCGGTAACAAATCAGGGGATTTTCATCTTTTTATCATCTGCCAGGTAAAAATGTTTCGACTGCTAATAAAAGTAATTGCACAATTTAAGAAAATGCTCAGTTTAAAGCATCATGCATGTCCGTAGCAAAAATTATGCCGAAAATTAACAGCCAAAATGGATTCTTACGACTAGGAGTTTGCTTGAGCAATGGACTATTTTCAATAATATCTGTCTGCAGAGCCGCAGAGCCACAGTTTTACCCCAGAAGCAGTTTCACCCCAGCAGTTTTGCCCACGCATGCGCAGTTTCACTACAGTAGTTTTGCCCACGTTGTCGCATTTCATTTTTAAATCTTGGTGACTGTTCTGTCCTAAAACTATCTAATGGTTATTGTTGCTCCTGCTGTTATTTTTTGCATCTGTTTAAGGGTAGGTTTAGGGTAGGGGTGGGTATGGATGTTAAAAAAAAGCCTCAAACCACATGAATATGATACTGGTAGCACAATCTGATTGGTAGCATTTTTTGCTGTTGAATTGTGCTACCTACTGTTTTAATGGGAGGTAGCAAAATCTGACAAAGTAGGACAAATCGACAGAACACTGTAACATGCATCTCGACGACATAAAACTCTCACGACGAAAGGCACATGCACGGACAAAACTGCTGTGGGGTAAAACTGTAGTTGGGGTAAAACTGTGGCTCTGCGGCTCTGCAGCCAGACCCTTCTCACTATTGTCACAGACTGTGATGTAGATTTAAAAAAAAAAACTATATTTTGTGTTTTATTACCTTGGCATTAAAATACAGAAACCTACACAAAAAAAATGGTGTAGATACAATTTTTAAAGTCATAGAAATGCTATTGCATGGGTTTATTGGAGCAAATGGGAATGCAAAAATTATAATTGGTGTAGTTTTCGTTCAGCACTATAGAAGTTTACCCAACTATGACGACTTTCGCTTTTAAGAACCCTGGAAATGTGAACAGGGATAGTGATGTTTATCTACACTAATATCTGAATATCCTTCAGCTAACATGTGTGAGGGGCTTGACTCCTGACATATAGTCTACCTGTGAGTGTTTACATTGAGAGTAGCAGGATTACAAATCCTAAAACACTCTCATCCTCTCTTTCCCATCTCTCTTTATCCGATTCTGCCTCCCTGTCTGCTTATCACCCAGCTTGCATTGTAAACAGATTGTTGATTGATGTCCAGGGAAGAATCACCTGCTTCAGTGGGGTTGGTGGTAATTACTCGTACACAATGACATGTTCCAGTGAGATTAAGGTTCCGTTTGAAGAGGTAGGTATTGAATCATGAGTGCTTTTCCTATTTGTTCCTAGCCGTTCTGTAAAGGTCACGAACTGAAAAATTGTTTCATTAGCATTCGTTAATGGAAAAAGGCCTTCACGCTAATGGCTGGAGAGCAAAGCTAATCTCAGGATCAAATAATGGACTGTATCCAAACAAATAAATTATGTGATTGTCTGGTAGCTGCGAGATGGATTAGACGAATAGGAATATGACAAATGCGGAGCTGTTTTACGATTGACGCAGGATATGATTGTTGACAGGGGCCGATGATTCTAATCAAAACAAATCACTGTGCTGTCATTTTAATCATGTTTGTGTGTCCTAACCGGAGGGTTATGTGAATAATAACTGCAAGCCAGTCTGTCTTCCTGTTTGTTTCCGTTTACTTTAAGACATGAAATGAAACCAGAGGCTCATTTCATCTGAAATGTCACTTGTCATACAGATGCACTGCCTTAGCTGCTATAAAGCACAATAGCAGGATTCCCGGAGAAAAAAATCCCACTCATTTCCTCCACAAAGATTTAGTGAATGTAAAGCTTTCCAGACCTAGACCTATGACCTACGTTTAATTGCCAAATTCACAGTGAAGAATTACACTACCTTGAATATTTTGCAATAAACGTCAAGTGTTAAGTACTTTATACTTTTATTCAATGACTTACACAAGCATTCAAAAGTTTAGGGTCAGGTATTGAAAGAAGTCACGTAACAAGGCTGCGCTTATTAGATACAAAATACAGTAATATTGTGAAATATTATTACAATTTGAAATAACTGTTTTCTATTTGAACATATTTTAAAAAGTAATTTATTCCTGTGACCAAAGCAGAATTTTCAGTCTTCAGTGTCACATGATCCTTCAGAAATCATTCTGATATGCTGATTTGATTATTATCAATTAAAGAGTTCAGATGCAAAAGCCGCTAAACGCCACTTCTGTCAAAAATGAGATGCTCTCCGCACATAGTATATGTTCATCAAATACTTTCGCTTCAAATCCTCTAAATCCCTACTGTAAATAATCAATAACTGACTAATAATCTTTTCATTGCCATTAAAGTAAAATTACTGAACCTAAACATAAGAGCCTGATTAAAAAAAAATGCTAATTTAAAAGAAAACGTCAGATAGACTTAGTGGTTTTTGCATCTGAACTCTTCAAATACTTTCAAGTGTTGCAATATAATGCATCTGGGAGCTGGTTTGGTTCAAGGCTTAGAACTCTTTATTGAAGAATTTTCTGAAATCCCTATGAAGAAAATGAATGGGAAAATATTCTTTTGTGCTCTATATTGTCTTTGTTGTCGAGGTTAAAAAAGAGGAGGTTAGAAAAAAATAGCAGGGAACGCCGGCTTCAATGTATGCAATCATCATCTTTGCAAAAAGCAAGTGCACTCATTATAGTTTATTCTTCAAGCTTCTTCGGCTTTTGTGTTTACAGGGTTCTTTTTACCTGAACGGAGTTGCTTGATTCGTCCATTGCTGCTGTTAATGTCGACAGGCAGGAAGTCTTTGAACCAGGAGATCTCTGGGTCGGGGTTCCCGCTGGCAGCACAAAGCATGGTGGCAGTGCGCGTTCGCTCCACCACCTTCAGCTGTGGACCCATGTCTATGGTCGGGAAGCCATGAGGGATCTGGTCCTCTGGAAAACACACACAAAACGACAAAAATAGAGGCGTCAGCACACATGACTGAATTCCACGATAAGCTGTGCTTTTTCGGTCGGAAAAGTGGCACGGCTCGTTTTTCTAAAGCCCAGCACTTACAAATGTGTGTACGCAGGACCACCCGGGGCGAGTGGTCTGTAGCAGCTGAAATGCGTGACTGTAAGACACAGTGGTGGAGTAGAGATCACGGTGTGAAATCCACCGCTAATGTAAATACGAGTGGGCCGAGGCGTGACTAATCCGCCCGTGGTGTTTCTGGTCATGGTCTCAGTGAGAGGGGTGATTTCCCTCAGGCTATAGTGACACCTCACTGAACTTCTGGCTCTGCCTGACCCACAGTTTGACAACAGGAAGTCTAACGCTGGCATTGCTAAATTAGGCACCAATACTACTAAAATGCAATGGTAGAATTACATGTTATGTTCACATGCCTCTTTTGCACTGCAGAGGACATGGAAAGCTCTCGCTCTCTCTGGCCCTGTTTACACCTGGTATTATTATGCATTTGTGTAAACCAAGTAGCCGAAGTTGCCCGCACACTGAAAAAATGCAATCAGACCAAAAAAGGTCTATCAAAAATTATTTAGGAGCACTGAAGAAAGCTATGGGCTGAAACACTTTTATTACACTTTGCACTTTTTTCACTTTCAAAATTAAAGATGCATTTTTGATAGGCCTATTTTGGGGTCTGATTGCATTTTTCCAGTGTGCGGGCAACTTCGGCTACTTGGTTGACAACTTATTTTGTTCTACACACCTTTTATTTTTTGATGATTATTATGCATTTCAAATGCATTTCATCAAGCGGAGGGTCTCTGATTGTGTGAATACAGTACATACATCACTTAATATGTTGTTAGTCATAGGAAATATGCTCAATGTCAATCCAAACCTTGGTGACTTTTTTCTTCTATTGAACACAAAAGATGATATATTTTTGAAATATATTTTTTGTGTGAGTGTATATGCTCCACAGTACAGACAGGTAGGTAAGGTTTGGAACTAAATAAGGGTGAGTTATATTAATTTTTGGGTGAACTATCTTTTGTCTGTACAACCGTTCAAAAGTTTGGAGTCAGTAAAATGTTTTATTGTCTCTTATCCTCACAAGGACTGAATGTATTTGATCATAAATACAGTAAAAACAGTAATACTGTGAAATATTATTATGATTTAAAATAATTGTTTTATATTGTAATACATTTTAAATGTAATTTATTCTTATGATCAAAGCTGAATTTTCAGCATCATTACTCCAGTCTTCAGAGTCACATGATCCTTCAGAAATCATTCTAATATGCTGATTTGATGCTCAAGAAACATTTATGATTATTATCAATGTTAAAAACAGTTGTGCTGATTCATTTTGTAACATTATAAATGTCTTTACTGTCACATTTAACCAATTTGTTGTTGTTATCCAGGATGCATCAGAGCACATTAGCGTTTACAATACACAATACAAAAAAAACACAATACTCTGAAAGTGGCTTGAGTGATCCAATCAAAATGTGTCTTCAATACCCCATTTTCTCTTGCATTTAAACCCCATTTACTCTTCTCACTTATGATTTCACTTACTTGAGATGGATGTCACTACCACATGTAAACAGGGTCTATGAGGCAGAGAGCCCTGTTTCTCTGATATGTGGTTGAGTGGTAAGAAAAGGGAACAGCACAGAAGTTTCCATAATGTGCTGTGAGTGTTTCTATGCATGTTAGAAATGGGAAATGAGGAGTGGATGAGCACAATCAGAGAGAAACCAAACAGCATCCAGCGGTCACCACACTCTTACTGCTAGCAGATAACGGAGGATAAAACAACTTTATGCAAATCAGCATCATTAAGAACAGCAGGTGCTGAAAGGAAACATACAGAACAAAATGCTCTAACGGTTCTCCGTTTATGCGCTAATTCAGCTTTACCAACACACAAGGGCTGCACAATTAATTGAGATAACATCAAAAGTGTGATTATTAAAAATGGCAATTTAAAGTGATCTCGATTTAACTCGCCACAAACTCAATCTTGGGAGCTGCTCTGAGTTTGAGTCGCTTTACTATTGCATATACAGTGAGAACAAAAGAGGATCTGGATTCTTCATTGCATCAACTAAAAGAGGCCTGAGCTTTCTTTATAGAATTTAATCACCATTAAATAACAGATTATTTTCATCCTACTAAGAGAAACAACGCAAGTTGACGTTTAGTCACTGGTTTGATTTACTGACTCACAGACAAAGAACATCTGACTGTACATGAATCATTACATATCAGATCAGGCATTAGAATGAACACAGTTACTTACATGTTGCATTACTGTCGAGCCCAAGCACTGCACAATATTTTGTAATCCTCAATGGCATGTTTATTGCTTGGTAGCTCGATCCAGTTTAACACTAGGCCTATGTTACATGCACAAATCGGTGGGCGGGGCTAAACAGGCTGTGATGAAGTAGGCGTTGATCTTCTTCTGCTGAGGCGGTGTTTCACCACACATTTAGACGTCACAGCCTGGCGCATTCTGAGATCGAGCGTTTGCTGGGTCTGGTGTCTATAAAAGCTTTTCTTTGACTAACAAGGAAGTTTTCAGCTCCGAAACTTACAGGATATTCTTATATCACAATGAACTTTTATATAATCAAAGGCTGAATGAAAAGTTGATTTCTCAATTCATGACCCCTTTAAAGAGAACAAGTCTGAACACTTATAAAAAGTCTAATTCTTTCTACTGGTAGCAAAGCATGATCATTTTATCGTTCAATTTTTATTGCAGAAAAACATTTTGTTTTATCAGTATTTTGAAGTATTCATCAAAATGTCCTTAAAACTAGTTAATGAAAGATAAGTCGTTTTCAAAGAAAACATCTTGAATTAAGTTTATTCTTCTTACAATTGCTAGTTTTATAAATCTCATTACATTTTCCTACATAAATTATAAAAAACAACACTTTTCTTAACAAGTCTTAACATCTAATGTTTTAAGAATGTTTAGATATTTACTGGAAAATAAGACAAAAAAAACTAATTAAGAAAACGTTATAGTGATTTTTTTGTGGTTCAAATACCAATCATGATTTGAAAGGAAAAAAACCAATAAAATAAATAATATATAATTTAAACAAATAAATATATAAAAATAAAATGTTCAATATCTCGCATTCCATTTTGGCACTGAAACTGTTAAACATTGTTTATGGGTTTTCCTTTGCAAACACAATGACGAAACCGGACTCCTCTGTGGTTAAATTACGGTGTCACCGAAGCACTAAAGTTTACTTTTCTCACAGGAAGGTTCTTTTATGCTACACTACAGCTGGAGAGTTTCTCTGTGAGACAATAGGAGAAAAAGCTGGGAAAGCCTTCATAAAGAGCTTAGCATGAGCCTTGCAATGAGAGAATATGCACAAATGAGGTGAGGGAGACTCCCTGGAGAGCTCACCGTCTGTCTGTCTGTTTCTTGATGTGTGAGAACATGTGCCTGAGGAACACCTCGTCCTGCTGGAAGAGCTGCCTTTGTTGCTGTGTTTGTTTTCTGTTGAGAAGGTGCATTGTGGACTAGGTAAGGTCACTGTAGGGTCGCAATTATGCACCACAGATATTTGTGTGACATGCAGGTTTGGTAATAGACCCCAGTGGGAATAAACCAACACCAGCTGCAGTGAGATACACCTTCAGGTTCTAAAGGAATCGTCCATTCCAGGTCACTGCCACGGGGGAAGGAGGGTTTGAGACAGATACTATTGTATACTATTGTATCATGTATGGTTTAGTAGAGAAAAAAACAAAACACAAATGAGATCTCTTAAATACATCTCAACTGTTTCTCCCTGCCAGCAATACGATTAAATGTAGCAAATAAAGTCAGATGTTTTACCTGAAAACAAAAACAAAAAATCTCATGTGTCTCCTCTAAAGTCGGAAAAGAGATCTCAACAGGGTGCTCAGTTTTACATGCCAAAAGTCTATGCTTTTACCAATAACATACTAAAACTATTAATAATGGTTCCCTTTCAGTCGGTCACGTTCTACGTACGTCGGACGTCACCGACGAATTGGGATCACTTCAGGGAGCCCCTATCAGCTTCGAGATATAGAGAACCGGCCAATGACTATTGGCGTGCGAGATTTGCATCTCGCGCTCCGCCCCGCAGCGCGGGTATAAAGCGGAAGCGAATGCAGCGCACTGTTGTCATTCACTTCGGAGCCGAACGGCGTTGATGAAGCACAGACTGCCTGTATTCAGCGAGAGACAGAGAGAATTGGCTGAGGATCGTTCTTGTGCTGGTCAGACGGCACAAAACAGCGCGACCGCGGGCTCACCGCTGCTGGAAGCAGAAACCAACTGCTGTTTTCACAGCAACAGTTAAAAAAAAAAAACTGCTGGTTCGTAAAGCGTTTCACTTGAGAGCAGATACAGGCTGCACTATCTCCTGTATTCTGCCGCGGTCTTCCCTGGGTGCTTCAGCACTAAAAGAGCGTTTCCTCACAAAAAGAGCAACACGGGTGTGACACAGCGTCTTTTTCAAGATGTTATTCCACCCGTGCGTTTCTGGATGCGGTCGTTCCCTGTCGCCCGCTGACGGTCACAATCGCTGTATCACGTGCCTGGGCATTCAGCACGCTGAGGCAGCTTTTGTGGATAGTTCATGTTCCCACTGCGGGAACATGACTATCGCGGCGCTTAGGTTGAGACTCGCCTACCTTCGGGAAGGTGGAGTCCCCCTACCCATACCTCGATCTAGTGCTATTCCTGCCCAGCAGAATAGACCTACTTCGACGGATGGCCGGGGTGACCTGAGGATTACGTTCAGGGCAAACCTGCCGAGCCAGCCTCCGCAGGCCCCTGATCCCTCACAAGCGCCGCAGCCGGTAGGGCTTCCGGAGGAAATCGCTGGCCCCTCCCATGGGCGTCCAGTGGTGACCTTCGGGGCTCCAGTAGACGAACAGATGTCGATCGCTGCATCGGAGGGGGAGTTCCGGTCCTCGGAGGATGAAGATTCGGCTGTACTGCCTCCCTCTGGGAGAGTGGCAACGGCCGAGTTGGACCCCGAGTTGACGGCTATGCTTTCCCGGGCCGCCGAAAAGGTCGGGCTTGAGTGGAACCCTCCACCACGTCCCGAACCTTCTAGGTTGGATGATTGGTTTCTCGGGGCGGGTCGCGCTGGTTCTCAGCGTCACGCCCCGGTGCCTTTCTTCCCGGAGGTGCATGAGGAGCTCACCAGGTCGTGGACGACACCATTTAGTGCCAGAAACAGACCTGGTGGCTCCTCCCTCCTCACTACCCTTGACGGCGGGCAACCCAGGGGGTACGTGGGAATCCCGCCAGTGGAGCGGGCCGTCGCGATGCAACTGTGTCCGGCTACCGCCTCCAACTGGCGTGGTGACCCGCGGCTCCCGTCCAAGGCCTGTAAGTTCTCTTCCAGTCTGACTGCGAAGGCTTACAGGTCTTGTGGCCAGGCTGCGTCCGCCTTGCATGCCATGGCGTTGCTCCAGGTGCATCAGGCCCAGGCACTCATGGACATGCACGAGGGTAGGCCTGACCCAGAGCTCCGCCGGGAGCTCCGGACGGCGACGAACCTCGCCCTCCGGGCGACAAAAGTCACCGCCCGTTCTATCGGTCAGGCGATGTCCACCTTAGTGGTCCAGGAACGGCATCTCTGGCTCAACCTGGCCCCAGCGCCAGCGGTACCCAAATTTTCAAAGAAAGAGCAGTTTCCAAAATCTCTGGGTGCCAAGAGAGCGCGCTTGGCGGTGTTCGACGCTCCCATGCCTCAGGCGCCTCTCCAATCGCCAGCAGGGGGTGCCGGCTGTGGGGATGCACACAAGCGGCCTTCTCACACTCGCACACCCCCTCAGCGGAAGCAGGTAAGTGTTACGCAGCTCACTCAGACCCCACTTCGGGCCGCTCTCATGCCATCCGAGTCGGGTCCCTGCATGCCGCCTCGCTGCCCCGCTGCGGGTATGTCTGTGGTGCCGATGGTCCCGCTTGTACGGTCGCTGGGAGCCTGGCTAGCGCTCCCCAGCCCGTCTCGCTGGCTCATCCGTACCATCAGACTCGGCTATGCGATTCAGTTCGCCCGGCGTCCCCCCAAGTTCAGGGGCGTTCACTTCACCTCTGTGTCGAAGGAGAATGCCCCTGTGCTTCAGGCGGAGATCGCAGTCCTACTGGCGAAGGACGCGATAGAGCCGGTCCCTCCAGCCGATATGAAGACCGGCTTCTACAGCCCATACTTCATTGTACCCAAGAAACGCTCTTTCTTGGATCTGCGATTCCTGAACCGGTCCCTTCACAGGCTACCGTTCAGAATGCTAACGCAGAAACGCATCTTCAGGTGCATCCGTCCCCAAGATTGGTTTGCAGCGATCGACCTGAAGGACGCGTACTTTCATGTCTCGATTCTCCCTCGACACAGACGGACGAGCATATCAGTACAAAGTCCTACCCTTCGGGCTGGCCCTGTCGCCCCGTGTCTTCACGAAAGTTGCGGAGGCGGCCATTGCTCCCATGAGAGAGCGTGGAGTTCGCATCCTCAACTATCTCGACGACTGGCTGATCCTTGCCCAGTCGCGAGAACAGTTGTGCGAACACAGGGACATGGTGCTCAGTCACCTCAGCCGGTTGGGTCTTCGGGTCAACTGGAAAAAGAGCAAACTCTGCCCCACGCAGAGGATCTCTTTTCTCGGTATGGAGCTGGATTCGGTCGGCCTGACAGCGCGCCTCACCGAGGAGCGCGTCCAGTCGGTGTTGAACTGCTTGAATTCGTTCAAATGCAGAACAGCGGTACCACTGAAACATTTTCAGAGGCTCCTGGGGCATATGGCATCCGCAGTAACGCCGCTTGGGTTGCTTCATATGAGACCGCTTCAACGCTGGCTACACGTCCGAGTCCCGAGATGGGCGTGGCACTGCGGATCCCTCCGTGTCCCTGTGACTCCGAGGTGCCGCCAAACCTTCAGCCCGTGGTCGGACCCTTCATTTCTACGGGCAGGAGTTCCCCTAGAACAAGTGTCCAGGCATGCTGTTGTCTCCACGGATGCCTCATCCACTGGCTGGGGTGCCACGTACAACGGGCTTGCAGTTTCGAGTCTGTGGATGGGGCCTCAACTGCAATGGCATATCAATTGCCTCGAGTTGTTAGCAGTTCGTCTTGCGCTGGGCCGCTTCAAAACGCCGCTACTAGGCAAGCACGTTCTGGTCCGCACGGACAACACTGCGGCCGTTGCGTACATCAACAAACAGGGTGGTCTACGCTCCCGTCGCATGTCACAACTCGCCCGCCATCTCCTCCTATGGAGTCAGAAGCATCTGAGGTCCCTTCGTGCCATTCACATTCCGGGCCTGCTCAATCGTGCGGCCGACGAGCTCTCACGACAGCCAGTGCTCCCCGGAGAGTGGAGACTCCATCCCCAGGTGGTCCAGCTGATCTGGAGTCGCTTCGGGACCGCACAGGTAGACCTGTTTGCCGCCCCGGACGCGACCCACTGCCAGTTGTTTTATTCCCTGACCGAGGGGACCCTCGGCTCGGATGCGCTGGCACACAGCTGGCCCCGGGGCCTACGCAAGTATGCGTTTCCCCCAGTGAGCCTTCTTGCACAGACTCTGTGCAAGGTCAGGGAGGATGAGGAGCAAGTCCTGTTGGTCGCTCCGTATTGGCCCAACCGGACTTGGTTCCCGGAACTAGTGCTTCTCGCGACAGCACCTCCCTGGCCCATTCCTCTGAGGAAGGACCTCCTGACTCAGAGACGGGGCACCCTATGGCACCCGCGTCCGGACCTCTGGAAACTCCATGTCTGGTCCCTGGACGGGACGTGGAGGTTCTAGGTGGCCTACCACAGGCTGTGGTAGACACCATCACTTCCGCTAGAGCTCCCTCTACGAGGCGCCTCTATGCGTTGAAGTGGAACCTGTTCGTCGGCTGGTGTTCTTCTCGCCGAGAAGACCCCCGGAGATGTTCGATCGGTTCCGTGCTATCCTTCCTACAGGATGGGTTGGAGCGAAGGCTGTCTCCCTCCACCCTCAAAGTCTATGTTGCCGCTATCGCCGCTAATCATGACATGGTAGGTGGTAAGTCTCTAGGGAAGCACGATCTGATCGTCAGGTTCCTGAGGGGGGCGAGGAGACTAAAACCGCCTCGCTCTCCCTCTATACCCTCTTGGGACTTAACTCTGGTGCTAACCGCACTGCAGAGGGCGCCCTTTGAGCCTTTGCAGTCAGTTGAGTTAAAAATCCTGTCTCTGAAGACAGTACTCCTGACTGCATTGGCCTCTATCAAGAGGGTAGGGGACCTGCAGGCATTTTCGGTCGACGAATCGTGCCTGGAATTCGGGCCCGGTAACTCTCATGTAATCCTGAGACCCCGGCCCGGATATATGCCCAAGGTTCCCACCACTCCCTTCCGGGACCAGGTGGTGAGCCTGCAAGCGCTGCCTTCGGAGGAGGCAGACCCAGCCCTAGCTTTTCTCTGTCCAGTCCACGCTCTGCGGACTTACGTGGACAGAAAGCAAAGCTTCAGGACCTCAGAGCAGCTCTTCGTCTGTTATGGAGGCCAGCAGAAGGGAAAGGCTGTCTCCAAGCAGAGGATGGCCCACTGGATAGTGGATGCCATCGTCTTGGCGTATCTAACCCAAGACGTGCCCTGCCCGCTCGGGTTAAGAGCCCACTCCACTAGGGGTGTAGCTTCTTCCTGGGCGTTGGCTCGTGCCGCCTCGCTGACAGATATTTGTAGAGCTGCGGGCTGGGCGACACCTAACACGTTCGCTAGATTTTATAGCCTCCGTGTAGAGCCGGTATCTTCCTGTGTGCTCGCTTCCCATAGTCAGTAACACCGAAGTGCCCGTTCTAAGTGTCAGCTTGCTGCGCCACTCCCGTCCCTATGGAACGGATACGTGCGCTTATATGCTCCAGTCGAGTTCCCCAGAACGGCGAACCCTGTTGAGTCCTCCGCAACCCGCGGCAGTCGGATGTGGCGGAGCGTCCGACGCCAGGTCTAACACTCGTATGCATTGGTGGAACTTGTGTTAGGCTGGGTTCCATATGTTGTGACCCCCACGGCGGTCCCATATGTGTATTCTTCCACGGTACGGCTCCCTACGGCGAGCCCGTGTCTTTCCCTCGGCAGAGCTCTCTGCCGTCTCAGTTAGGTGTTGTTCCCCCGCCTGTTTGGCCGGGGCCACCCCTGGGACTTCCGTATGTTGCACTGCCCACGGCCAGTCCATACGTGTTTTCTCCACATGGTAACTACCTTCGGGCATGATGTGGCTTCCGCAGCGTCCCTCTGGGCACGCTTTCCCAGCGTTATCCAATAGTCTACTGAAGTGGGTCTTGCGGAACAGCAGTGTGACTTCCCTGCGTGAATTCCCCGCCCGGAACAGACGGGGTCTGAGGGGCTCTCGCTGGGCGCTGGAAGTGGTAGTAACTGTGGCGTTTTCCAAAGGGATCCCAATTCGTCGGTGACGTCCGACGTACGTCGAACGTGACCGACTGAAAGGGAACTAGTAGCTAACATCCCCTTTATCCTACCCAATACCTAAACTTGACAACTACCTTACTAACTATTAATAAGCAGTAATTAGGAGTTTATTGAGGCAAAAGTCATAGTTAATAGTTAGATAATGAGAATTGGAAAAAGCGTGACCAAAAAAAAAATACTAACACAAATGGCCTAGAACACTCCAAAATTAGTAACTAAAAAATAAAAGATAATTCAAAATATGTTTAAAAACTATAATAGTGTATAAATAATACAAAAATAACACTGGTAATTTTATATAATTAAAAATATAATTTTTCCTCAATAATTTTTCCTCAAATTTGGCCTCAAATGATCTGAGCTGCTATCGCTCTGTAGAGCATAAATATGACAAAGAACTATTTTAGGCAACGTCAAAAAACAATTTTCATTAAACATTTAGGGCCAGATTTACTAAACAGGGCAAATTAGCGTGAGAGCACAATTCCTAAAAAAACGCAGATGGAAATAGAAAGTTCTGTGCGTGATTTACTGACGACGCGAAAATTAAAGAACACAGACGCAGCCGGATCATTTCTATAATGACCAACGCAATCTACCAGTTAGCGTCTGGTTAAAGGTGCAGTGTTTCGGTGGTGTATAAAGACCTTACATAATGTTTTTATTACCATAGCATAAGCTATTTCTATCTACATACACCATCACAGAGATGTGCTTTTTTTTGGGCAGTAAATAATGGCACAAACACCAGTAAATTGACGAGCACAAACCTTAGTAAGTCACCTTGCTTGATTCATTTAAATACTCTCCTCCCATAAATTTTGCATCTGAAAGAGAAACTCTTACAAATGCATATGCAATAAGGTCAGGCTAAAAAATCACCCTGTCCACGTTTTAGCACAAATTTTCACTGTGTGTCTTTAGCAAATCCTTACAGTAGTTTTTTAACACCAAAAGAGGGTTTGCACTGGTGCAAGCTGTTAGTAAATCTGGCCCTATAGTTTTCTTTAGAGTGTAACTCCATTAATGCTATATATTTATTGCAAAGCATTATTGCTTTGACTAGATTATTAACATTTTCTTTTGTTTCTAACTAACTTTTTGTTTTATTTGGGGTTTTTTTTGTAAAAAAATTTGTCTATGCAAAACCCAATGCTACAATGCCAGGGCATTCTGGGAGGTTGCCAGGGCCTTGCTCAGGTGTTCTCGGTGTTGTTTAGTTCAGTGTTATGAGGTTGCTAGGGTGCTGCAGGTGTTTGCTTAAAGCCCCAATTCAAAAGAGTCATGCACCCCCTAGTCTCTCTGATATCCTGGTCCCCTAGTTAAGGCTCAGGTCCCTCCTTCAGTGTCAGTCTTTGGGGTATTTTTGCCTGCCTTAGCAAGCATCACTAAAAATAAAGACGTTTCATGCCCCGCAGCAATGCAAATGTGTAGACTGTGCCAACAACATCATCCAAAGTGCTCCAAAAAACAAAATGCATTGAAGAACTATAGACAAGTCGCTTTTGAATCTGGGTTTCACACGGCAGTTTGAGTTTATTTTGTTGCAAAAACTCCACACGGAAAGGTCGCTACGTCACACTGGAGACTTTTTGTATATCAAAGCCCTTTGTTGAACCTGACGGCTGAAGAAAACATGTCATACCTCCATTTGTGCACTTGAAAGAGAAAGAAAACCAATAATCAAGGAAAACTCTTGAAACTCAATCCCCCTTATTAATTCTCCAATAATAGGGTGACGTGAATAATCACACCGACAGCACGACTGCGTTTTTGACCAGCTCACAGCGATGACGCCAGCACGCATCATACATGCAGATTTTCCCACAGTAATTTAACACCAAGGTATTTAATTAAAGCATGCAAGGAGCTTGAAACAGGGCTGGCTCACCTATGACAAATTAGTCAGGGGGAAATATTACGCCTTATTACATGACCCCAACACTGCCATGATTATACGGAGGAATTTATGGATTACTCCCTCCACCCTGTAATCCCTGAATGCTGGAATCACGGCAGAACTGACAGCCTGTCAGTCAGAAAGAATTAGCCACGGAGATGACGCCGTCCCGACATGCCTCACCGTCTTGCTCGCAAACCGTCGCCACATTTCTGCCTGCGTATGGAAGCTTATTGCCATGGCAACCCCCAGGAAAATACATCAGAGGGATCGGGGGCGACCCGTCCTCACCCGCTGGAGGAAATAAAATGAAAGAACATTCTCCCTGTCTGTTTCCATCCCTGTCTTACCTGATAAGTTCATCACCTCAGGGAGATTATCAAAAACACCCAGACTGAACATATTACACTCTGTGAAACAGACGATAAGCAGTGTGCCAGTACATATTGCCATTGCCAAGTGCAAACACATGACTGCACTTCTTGAGGACTAAACTGACAATTAAGGATTCAACATTGTTTTAAGACAGATTGTAGAGTCTCAACCACATTTTAAAGTCTTTCTTTATTAGGGATTGAGCAGTGTGACCTATTAGTATCATCAATAATTAATCATGATACAGTTATTTTTGCTGGAAAGTCAACACAAACAAGTTTTATGTATTACATAACATGCCTACAATTGTATGATAATCCTCTAAATTAAATACTTTAATTATTTAAATATTTTATATTTGGAATTTGAACAATTTATAGCATCCGATCGAATTTGAACAACCTGCACCAGAAATATACATTTTATTTTAGATAAAAAAATAAATAATGTAATAATTTTTTTAAAAAGTATTTTTTTTTATTCAGCAAGGATGTATTAATTTATAAGGATGTGACATTTATAATGTTACAAAATATTTATATTTCAAAAATTCTATTCATCACAGCATCGCAACTATTTTCAACATTGATAATAATAAGAAATGTTTCTTGAGCAGCAAATCAGCATATTAGAATGATTATTAAAGAATCATTTGACACTGAAGACTGGAAAAATTCAGCTTTGATCACAGAAATAAATTACATTAAAAAAACCACTCAAATATACAACAGCTATTTTAAATTGTAATAATATTTCCCAATATTACTGTCTTTACTGTATTTTCAATCAAATAAATACAGTCTTAGTGAGCATATGAGACTTCTTTCAAAAACATAAAAAATTCCTAACTTTTGAACCGTAGTATGTAGCTAAATCTCTCGTACACATTTCTACTGCCGTGCATTAAATACTGTCACACCACCCAGACATAGACTGTATAAAATGCAGACAGAAATCTGTTGCACTTTGCATTGCAGGTCAGGTGTGTGACTGAAGCATAATGAAGTAGCCCATTCAGTCAGACATGTGTCACGATGACCTGTCCGCCCAGCTCTGGTGTGTGTGTGTGCAGGGACAAGACACCTCTGCACTGGGGCTTTTGTTTTCCGAGTGTTACTGTGACGAGGTGTTTGGCTCAGTATACCTGCTGGATTCTCAGACATTTCTGGAGGCAAATAAAAAAAGAGTCACATTCACCTGAAACGCAGACAGACAGAGGGAAGGATTTGCTCAGGGGAAGACAGAAGGATCTTTATGGGTTGCGAGTGTCGGTGAGAGTGTGTCTGATGCTGCTGGGCTCTGCTGAATTTAAAAGACATGAGACAATGTGACATTAGGCCCTGAGGATATTGTCTAATGTTACTAGGTTGTGAATTCCTGGACTAAATGCTGCACAGAATCAAACTATGTCACACAAAAAAATGAACATAATTTTAACGGTAAAAGCTATAAAAAGCACTACGGAAAATAATTGGTTACTGGCAAGTTCCCTTACTTTATACAGTGAAAATTTGTAATATATCTATATCTATTGGGACATTTCATGTAATTTTACAGTAAAATACAACATTTTGTAGATAAAAAATTTATTAAATTTACAGTTTTTAGAAGTGAAAAAGAACAAATCATCTTATTATTTGCATTAAAAAAATCTGAATTCTCTCTGTGACAGCTCACATTTGATAGATTTTCATTGAAACAACGTTTCTTAGTTTTTCACATTTATGCAGATTATTGCATTATTTAGCATTGTGTTAGCATGATGGTGTTTTGTGTTTGTGTGTATGACATGTTTGATCTGTAGTTCTAGCAAACACAGCAGCCTTTTTTTTTACGATACTATTTTTCTATGGTGTGGGATAAAGTTGATAGAAAGTTTGTTCAGATTTATAACCTTAGTATAAGTAATTTCAACAGTTTTTCAAACTGTGCTCAGATTTGCCCAGATACCAAGTCTTTCAGAGATTTTCCATATGGGCTCAAACATTTCTCATCACTAATTCTAACCCTTTCAAGATGAAATCCACGTTCATGTTATAGCTCTATATATCTGTATTAATTTTTAGGGATTTTAGAAGAGACATCTGAGATGGTATTTAAATAAATTGTAAATAAGAACTCCATTAACTCTCTTAAGAAATGAAAGAGCAATCCCTGAACAATAAAATGCTCCCCAGGGCTTATTAGAACAGGCATATCCATGTTTCAGAGTCTGAACTACAACAACAGTTCACACACTGTGAGAATTCCTCACCCACAGTGCTGTTCAGCAGCAGAGAGTCCATGTACACGCACTCATGTCCAGACTGACAGGTGGTCTTGCAGATCGTTTACAGCTTTGGAAGTTTTCACAGGTCGCGGCTGCGAGCGAATGCTTCAGAAATGCAACAATGCTGATTCTACATGACCCAGATTAGACATGCTAATCCTGAAGTCCTGGTACTTGACTTATTCACATACACCAAAATTAAAAGTAAAAAATGCATACAGTTATTTCACAAAGCGCCATTTGGATGAAATATAAGAAATGTAGTTGAATCTTTATAATTGATTGTCACATTGCCATTTTGCAAGTGATCAAATGTTTTGTTTAGATATATGTACAGAATTATTGGCACCCCTGGTAAATATGATCAAATATGATTTTTTTGACCTTTCACTTAAAAACTTTTAATTGAAGTAAAATAATTGATAGTGTTTGTGGGGTGGGAAGGATCACATTATGAAATAAATGTTTTTCTCCAAAAAACATTGGCCACAATTATTGGCACCCTTAGAATTTTTATGAGTAAAATAAAAATAAGTATATTCCCATTAATATTATCTTCTTTTAGCACACTGTGATTAGGAACATGACACTGTCCAGCCATGACTTCTTGGAATTTACAGGAATATAAATATGAGGAAACACAAAGGCCAAATTCCTTTAATCATTCATCACAATGAGTAAAACTAAAGAATATAGTTCTGATGTGCAGCAAAAGATTGTTGAGCTTCACAAAGTAGAAAGTGGCTGTAGGAAAATAGCTAAAGCATTGAAAATTCCCATTTCCACCATTATAGGAGAAGACTCAGAGCTGTTATCTTGGCAAAAGGAGGTTGCAACAAGTATTTAATAAAAGGGTACCAATAACTGTGCCCAACGTGTTTTGTTTCAAATTACATTAGGACGTAAAAATCCCAAGATTTTATGTGTGATTAGAAACAACTAAATGGATTTGAGACAGATACACAGCAGTCTCAAGCAGTCTCAGTGATAATTTGATCAATTTATCCATGCCTAAAGGTTTTTCTCCAAAATCATGTAGCAAAACAAATGTGGAATACTTCGGACATTAATCAACCAAGACAAAAGTAAAATAATCACAGTGTGTTGATTTTTCTGACAGATGCCCTTTAACTGAGAAACTGAAAATTAGCACATGTATGGAGCTGTGATGTTTTGATACAATAACATTGTCAAAATATAAAAGAAAAAAACTCAAGTAAATAATTGCATTGAAAAAAAAAACAGATTTAAGAACTTATTGCATTGTTATAAAAAATGAAATTGAATAATAAAAAAGTTTCCATATTTTCCTGCCTACTGTCCTGTAAGCAAAACATTTCTTGTTTTTTTTCATTTAGTTTAACTATTTTTAGTCAAATGTAAAAAGAAAAAAAATCTCAATGACACTAAAATAACATAGTAATGCACGACCGTTCATGACTTTATTTTTACATAAACTTATAAAGCATGTCTACACTTCCAAGTGAAGCTAAAATGCATTACGAGTCTTTAGATCACCATGCAAATCTCTTATAGAGTATAACAACTAGACCCCTGACAGGAGCAATATTAAACGGTGGAGATTTCATTTCTTCAGGGAGGACGAACCTCCTGCCCCTTGTTAAATAATACTGTTATCGTCCCTAAGCAGAGTTTCTCAGGTAGGACATGCACGCCTCATCAAGGCCCTGATCCCCACCGGACCGGACCCGGGCCCAGATCACATCCTCTAGCTACTGCTGTTTTAATTAACACTACATGAACTCCTCTCCACCTGGGAGGAAGAGACAGACCAAAACAAACAGAACACTCCTCTCTCCTCCCCTCGTTCGGCTGACATTTCCTTGCGCAGCCTCTCATCTCCTCTTTAATCAAGGAGCAGTCATGATCCCCCTTGGGGAAATTGAATGCTTTTAATAAAATCTTCCTGCTGGCAGATAAAAACAGATTGCATGGGGATGAGCGGAGGAGAAGAGAGGAAACAGAGGTGATGGGGGTAAGTAGGGATTCAGGAGAAGGACAGATCTGGCATATATTAAATAGAGCAAGGTCTCTCTTATTATTTTTTCTTCAAGTTGTGCGTTTTCATTCAAAATCTAATGTGATTACATAAAAATATTCTGCAAACTACAAAGAGAATAAATAGACAACACATCTTCGGTGGATGCATGCAAAAACTAACACACAGCACGATCAGTGATTCATGAGTGTTTGATTCTTGTGAGCCAGAAAGAACAAGTCATATGACTCACTGTCAGAATGTCTATATCACTAAACTGGATTTCTAAAAAAATTTCAGAACTGCTAAACTATTAAAAAAAATGATAAAGAAATTAGTTATCGTTAACAAAAAAAAACAAACGTATAAAGTCATATAAACATTACAAGTAAAGTAAACATTAACTGAATATATATATATATATATATACACACACACACACACACACCCTGATCAGGCATAACATTATGACCACTGACAGGTGAAGTGAATAACACTGATTATCTCTTCATCACAGCACCTGTTAGTGGGTGGGATATATTAGGCAGCAAGTGAACATTTTGTCCTCAAAGTTGATGTGTCAGAAGCAGGAAAAATGGGAAAGCATAAGGATTTGAGTGAGTTTGACAAGGGCCAAATTGTGATGGCTAGACGACTGGGTCAGAGCATCTCCAAAACTGCAGCTCTTGTGGGGTGTTCCTGGTCTGCAGTGGTCAGTGTCTATCAAAAGTGGTCCAAGGAAGGAACAGTGGTGAACCGGCAACAGGGTCATGGGCGGCCAAAGCTCATTGATGCACGTGGGGAGCGAAGGCTGGCCCGTGTGGTCCGATCAAACAGTCGAACTACTGTAGCTCAGACTGCTCAAGAAGTTAATGCTGGTTCTGATAGAAAGGTGTCAGAATACACAGTGCATCGCAGTTTGTTGCGTATGGGGCTGCATAGCCGCAGATCAGTCAGGATGTACATGCTGACCCCTGTCCACCATCCGAAAGTGCCAACGTGAGCATCAGAACTGGACCACGGAGCAATGGAAGAAGGTGGCTTGGTCTGATGAATCACGTTTTCTTTTACATCATGTGGATGGCCGGGTGTGTGTGCGTCGCTTACCTAGGGAACACACGGCACCATGATGCACTATGGGAAGAAGGTAAGCTGGCAAAGGCAGTGTGATTTGGGCAATGTTCTACTGGGAAACCTTGTGTCCTGCCATTCATGTGGATGTTACTTTGACACCTAAGCATTGTTGCAGACCATGTACACCCTTTCATGGAAACGGTATTCCCTGGTGGCTGTGGCTCTTTCAGCAGGATAATGCGCCCTGCCACAAAGCAAAAATGGTTCAGGAATGGTTTGAGGAGCACAACAACAACAATTTGGCCTCCAAATCACAAGATCTCAATCCAATCAACCTGTTTGTTTTTATATGAAAATATAAACAATTTGTCCGTGAATCATCATTACTGTGCACATGTTCATGTGGAGATGAGATTTAAATCATGTGCCACTATTAAGGATTAGGGTGTACAAACCCCTTAGGAGGACTTGAAGGAAGCATTTTCCAGATTCAGCAGAGCAGACACTCACTGTCTGCTGTCTAACAGCACATCATAAAGGAAACCAGCACAAGTGGCAGTGACAGTGATGTAGGCGTCTAGAGAGAGTGATGTCAGAGGGCGTGGCCTCATCCTGCTCTCCTCGCCCCTGTAAATTGCTTCTGTCAATCCTGCCACCACTGTCGCACTGACCTTCTTTCCGTTTCATCAAGGATAATTAGCTAACAGAATTTATTTGCATTGTTAATTCCTTCCCCTCAACTATCTGCCTCACACATAAACACACATGCACACCAACACACGCTCACACACACACACAGCATCTCATTAACTAATAAGCCTTTAATAGCTGCTGTTTGAAGCTGGCTCTTTGAAGCATCTTCCCAGGGGGTTGCAGAAGTCTAAAGCTGGTGGACGGTGCTGTTTGTGACTCTGTGAATCTGAGTCTCAGCACTGGTGGAACAGAGGGGACAATGTTTGTCTGTCCATGTCTGCAACTTTTGTATTATATCACTGGGCACAATTTTTACTAATAGGGTACAAAGAGGTTCTGAAGCTCTATTCCTATTTTTGATGGTCAATGAGGTACTTTACCTTGAGGAAATATCCGGAGATCATGCGCCTCTTTTTTTAGCAAAGAATATTAAATAAACATTGAAATGAAAGAATGATTAAAATGACAAAAAAGCCATAATGGGTGTCTACAGCAGCTACTGTTCATGCTATGTTAAATAAAAGTTTATCTCACTTATTTAAATGTTCTCATGACAAAAAAGGATACCCATTTCAAAAAAAGTATTGACTAAAGTGTACCCTATTTGTTTGCAAAAAGTGCAATAGGCTATCAAGGGTAGTTTCAGCAGTGTCCTGCAGTTTGACATGCTATACTTAATCTAAAACCCTTTTTTGTATAATTATTATGCATGCCGTCTTTTATGGTCTCATAATTGAGAGACTACAATATTTGTACAAAAATATGTGTCACTCCAGAGGACTAATTCAACACGTTCTCACTCTCAACTTGGTCAGGACCCCTCGGCATCCCTTTTTAAGGCACAGGGTGCAGGGTACCCCATTACATTCTGTTTTTTGCCTTATGTGTCAGATCAAGGCACATTTAATACTTTGCATTTGTAAAAGTGCAAAAAATTTTCTTGGGGCAACTTTTGAATGTGAGCACAGGATCTGAGCTTGACGGTGGATAGAGACGATGATAGTTTTTGGCTCTGATCCTCACACAAATGAATTGTTTGGCCTCGGAACACTTGGAATATTTGTACTATAAATTGAATAAATTGTGACTGTGGTTGTATCTACCTGTTATATCCTGTGTTTTATATTATATAAATAAACGGGGTTGGGTTTACGTGCTCATATATGTCTAAATAGTGTAAATAAAAAATAAATGCAAATAAAATTATTGTTATCATATGTCATAGTGGCAAAATTATACCCCATATATAATTTCATCATGACGATAAAATTTCCATGCCCATCGCATCTGTGTATGACGGCAAAGGTTTCTCATTGAAAGCAATGGACCCTGCATAAGTGACACCGAGGGGTCCTGACCAAGCATCAATATGTGATGAGTTGGGAGTGAGAATATTCTCAGTAATATGCATACATTTTATAAAATGTAACCCAGCTCTTAAGTGACAGATTTGTCTACTACCCAACATTACATGTGGAATTATGCTGGTGCATGAGAACAAAGTGAACATCTGAACAAACAGTCAATCGGGCACACTGACCACTTTTTTTGTTTCATCTGCTCTTCAAGAAATAATCAAATGTTTCTTCAAGCACCTGTCTTTGCAACTAAGCAACAGCATTTCTTGTCAAATGTCAATGTGAAAAGTTTTACAAAGTCAACTGCAACAGTGTTGCAAATTACCCTCATCTGTAGGCAAGTTTTAATTTCATAGTCGTGTTTTGCCCGCACTGTAAAACAAGTTATTGTTCTTGCTGACTTGAAAAGTATAGTCAACATGAAATGTGAAGAACAATTTGGATATTTTAGTTATCTCAAGTTAAATCCGGTAAAGTTATTCTATAGCAAATTGCACATTTTTTTTTACATTGCATGTTATTGGTTTGGTTTGGTAATGGGACATTTGGCTAACCTGAAAGGAAAGCAGAGATGCCGTCTCAAGAACTTAGTCTGTCTGGGGAAATTCAAAACAAGACGCAAAATTTCCTTGACACAAATTAGGACATCAATAAACAAACTACAATAATAAATGAACAAATAATTTTCAATGTCAGGGAAGAGGAAAAAATATCTGGTAAATAAGTTGTTATTATTGAAATAAGAAATCCAGCAGCTTTAATTACTTCTTTATCAAGCTCCGGCATCCCTGCGGAGCTGTGTGTGTGTGTGTGTGTGCATGGCCTGTTTGCTGTAAGATAAACTGCAGTTTCTCTTGGCTAATAGCTGCAGCATACAAATGTGTCTGAAACTCCAAACACATTGGATCTCCTGTGGCACGCCTTGAGACAGGACAAAACCACGCACATCCATTAAACAGGTTATATAACCACACAAATGCAGATCGGCCAATACTTAAAATACACCTTGAAAAAAGATAAGGATAATCAAGTAAGAAATATAATCACATTGCTCTTAAAGTAGGTTAACATTAGCAATGAAAGTAAACTCAGATTCTTCTTCCTTCCCACTTTCATAAACTGTTGCAGAGCATTAGCTACTGAAAAATATTTTGCCAGGAAGTTATTTTTTATGTAACAGGTTAATAACAGAGCGAGACGAAGCACGTCTGCAGGTATGCATCCTTGAACAGAGCGCAGAAGAGCAGAAAGAATCGAGCAATGAGAGAGAAAGAGAGAGAGATAGAAAGCCTCAGGGCTGACGGCAACACACAGTCTAATGATGAGGTTTAGAGGCGACGTGCAGCGCTAACTACCCAGCATGCTTAGCTGCATGCTTCTCATTTGCTCTTTATATAACATCCAATGTTACCCAGTACACTTGTTCTGTGAGTGCCTCCATGTACCCGAGGCCATGGTTAACACCCTCTCTACATTGCAAATTAGCAGACGACACCATTAAGACATAAGTCGATGCAAAAGCCGGTGGAATTTCAAAGAGATCCTATAGAGTTACCTTCACTTTGTGCTCATGAACAGAGGGCAGTGTTGTAGTGTGTGATGTATGTATGAACACCTTGCTGTGTTTTTACAGTTGCTGCAGTAACAGTATCTCCCTACAGTAACCAGGTAATCAAATACACTTTTTTTTGTCTGTTTCAGAGTTTTTGTACACACTCTGTATATATAATGTGTGTATGTCTGTGTACAAATCACGGGCAGCGATAATTTAAACACTATCATTCACAAAATTTTACAGATCCCCCAGTCTAGTGACTTTATATTTCTAACAACCTTGTAGACTCTTACCTAATATTAAGTGAATAAGACAATAGGTTTTGTGGATGTGTTTCTGATGTTAAAATGAACATGGATTCAGCTCAAGGTTTGTATTTCTCTGCTTTAATCTACTGAACAGTACACACGGACAGGTCAGAGATCAGGACTCCACCATGGCACCACACTGGCGCCTCTGAAACAGACATTCTTTTCTGACATGCGGAAATTACATGCTACATGCACACGGTTTAAATGGCATCTCATATTTCAGCCATTAACAACTAAAGGAATGTGGGTTTCTAATGCTAAGAAACTCTTATTATTCTTAGTTACTTAGAGTCACAATTCTGTGCCATTTTGTGGATTTATATAATCCAAACAAATTTTTCATAAACCAACATGCACAAGGTATGAATGATGGCTGTACCAATGACGTGGAAATCTTTGAAGCTTTCTAAGGACTTCCATAGCTTAGCTTTTGTTAAGATACAGCAGAGCAGGCCCGGTTCTATGTGCTAAGCACCCTCAAACGCAAGCAAGAACACCCTTAGTTGATACTGTAGTAATATATTAGCGAAACAGATTTGGCAGACGCTCCAGTCCATATTTCTGTTTGCACTCTAGAGAACGTCAAATGTATCTATTTACAATGTGTTTTTGCAGCGGTGAGCAATGTAGCCAATCACAGACATAGTTGTTGATCTCTTGAACGCGATGGCCTGGCCAATCAGAGGTGTTTAAATTAGTTAGAATCCACTCACCGCTCAAAAACGAGTTTGTATTCAGTGTTGAATTATGCAGTACCCCGAAACCTCTTGCCAAACAAACAAAGTGTAGACACAATGTAAGTAAGAGATTTATTGTGCATTGTTGATAGCTCCATTTATTATAACGGAACTTTGTGAGATCGTGATGAACTGACAAAGTGACAGTGTTTTAGTGATTGTAGTTGGCTCACTTTCAAGGCTGTACAGTCTATAAAATCCATTGAATAAAACTATTGTTTTTCATGCTGCTAAGAGGACAGACGGCCAATTGCATGCTGCAAAGTTTCAGTAGTGACGTCTACATATAAATGCTGGATTCACTCTGCACAGGACAGAAATATCCTCATGAAACAAAGAATAGATATTTTGCTTCTAGAGGACATTATATTTTAGCGAATTTCTCTGACAACATACATGTCACAGCTTTAAGTCTGGATATTCTTATGAAATATGAGATATTCTTATAAAAATATTTTCAATTATTTTCAATTTTTTCATTCGATTTTGCCCCCAAAATACATTAATATGTAAATTAGATACAGTGTATAGTTGCATTGCATAGAATGGGAATAGTCATGTTTACACGTATTGCTTAAAGCAAAATGGTATATCAAATCATTGTTATATCTTTCATAACATAAGTTTGGATAAAAAAAGCTTGAAACTTAAAAATGCCATTGTTTTTGCCCATTCATGTCTTTTAATTTTCTTAATAAATGGGTCCGGTTGTCCTCTACAGAGGACATGGCATAACATATGAATATTTTTTCCCCCCCAAAATGTCTTTATTCCAATTGTTTCTTATGCTCCAAACAATGTAATGACTAAACAAAACTAAATTAAAACCTTTTTTCTGGTTCTCAGGAAGATATATGTTAAAATACTAGTAATACAGTAAAGCAATGTAAAGGCAGACTAATAAATTAATAGAAAAAATATTCGCAGCAAAATATTTTTGGTAATAGTGATACCAATAGCACCCTCAGTAATTTCAGAAGCACCCTTAGTGATTTGATTCTGGAATCGGGCCTGCGGCAGAGACAATGGCCCCATCCAAATTCTATTTTATACCCCGACTTAAGAGAATGGCGCCCGTTTTCAGTTTGAAAATTTCAGCTCATGCTAAGCTCTTTATGAAGGCTTTCCCAGCTTTTTCTCCTATTGTCTCATAGAGAAACTCTCCAGCTGTAGTGTAGCATAAAAGAACCTTCCTGTGAGAAAAGTAAACTTTAGTGCTTCGGTGACACCGTAATTTAACCACAGAGGAGTCCGGTTTCGTCATTGTGTTTGCAAAGGAAAACCCATAAACAATGTTTAACAGTTTCAGTGCCAAAATGGAATGCGAGATATTGAACATTTTATTTTTTATATATTTATTTGTTTAAATTATATATTATTTATTTTATTGTTTTTTTTCCCTTTCAAATCATGATTGGTATTTGAACCACAAAAAAATCACTATAACGTTTTCTTAATTAGTTTTTTTTGTCTTATTTTCCAGTAAATATCTAAACATTCTTAAAACATTAGATGTTAAGACTTGTTAAGAAAAGTGTTGTTTTTTATAATTTATGTAGGAAAATGTAATGAGATTTATAAAAAACTAGCAATTGTAAGAAGAATAAACTTAATTCAAGATGTTTTCTTTGAAAACGACTTATCTTTCATTAACTAGTTTTAAGGACATTTTGATAAATACTTCAAAATACTGATAAAACAAAATGTTTTTCTGCAATAAAAATTGAACGATAAAATGATCATGCTTTGCTACCAGTAGAAAGAATTAGACTTTCTCTTTAAAGGGGTCATGAATTGAGAAATCAACTTTTCATTCAGCCTTTGATATATAAAAGTTCATTGTGATATAAGAATATCCTGTAAGTTTCGGAGCTGAAAACTTCCTTGTTAGTCAAAGAAAAGCTTTTATAGACACCAGACCCAGCAAATGCTCGATCTCAGAATGCGCCAGGCTGTGACGTCTAAATGTGTGGTGAAACACCGCCTCAGCAGAAGAAGATCAACGCCTACTTCATCACAGCCTGTTTAGCCCCGCCCACCGATTTGTGCATGTAACATAGGCCTAGTGTTAAACTGGATCGAGCTACCAAGCAATAAACATGCCATTGAGGATTACAAAATATTGTGCAGTGCTTGGGCTCGACAGTAATGCAACATGTAAGTAACTGTGTTCATTCTAATGCCTGATCTGAAATGTGATGATTCATGTACAGTCAGATGTTCTTTGTCTGTGAGTCAGTAAATCAAATCAGTGACTAAACGTCAACTTGCGTTGTTTCTCTTAGTAGGATGAAAATAATCTGTTATTTAATGGTGATTAAATTCTATAAAGAAAGCTCCCTTTGCAAACGTTGGAGCAGTGCGTGCTGCAGCTGTCAATCAAACAGAGAGTTTATCAGTGACGCGTTTATAAGTGACTCCCGTTTTATTCAACGAATCTCTTAACTATATCACGTTTGCACTGTTAGTTATGATGAAAGCATATTGTTAGAGTACAGAAACTGAGTTGCAATGACATGATCACTGCTATTATTCGCTCAGCATGTGTGTGATCGGCTACAATGTTCATCTCTGCAACCTTTCATGCCACAATCTTAATATAATGCCATAGATCTAAATGTAATGCAACACTTTTCACGATTAATTAACCATGAGAGCTGTAATAGTAAAAACGTGCTAAAAGAGAGAGTAATATTATTTCAAATGGAAAGACGTTAGCCAATCACAGCAGTGGGCGTTTACACTTAAGTCTCAAAGCAGAGACACGCCCCTTAAAACAGAGCGTTCTGTACAGAGGGCTAAAATCAGGGTAGGAAAAATGCCTTTTATTTATAAATTATAACATAAAAAGCATAAAAAGCATTTTAACATTTTTGATGTAAAAAGCATTCTAACATTATAAGTGCACCCCATATCATAAAACAATAAAAAAAACGCAGTTCATGACCCCTTTAAAAATTTCAAGCTCAGGCCTCTTTTAGTTGATGCAATGAAGAATCCAGATCCTCTTTTGTTCTCACTGTATATGCAATAGTAAAGCGACTCAAACTCAGAGCAGCTCCCAAGATTGAGTTTGTGGCGAGTTAAATCGAGATCACTTTAAATTGCCATTTTTAATAATCACACTTTTGATGTTATCTCAATTAATTGTGCAGCCCTTGTGTGTTGGTAAAGCTGAATTAGCGCATAAACGGAGAACCGTTAGAGCATTTTGTTCTGTATGTTTCCTTTCAGCACCTGCTGTTCTTAATGATGCTGATTTGCATAAAGTTGTTTTATCCTCCGTTATCTGCTAGCAGTAAGAGTGTGGTGACCGCTGGATGCTGTTTGGTTTCTCTCTGATTGTGCTCATCCACTCCTCATTTCCCATTTCTAACATGCATAGAAACACTCACAGCACATTATGTAAACGTTTGTGCTGTTCCCTTCTCTTACCATAATATAATGTTATAAAATATTTCTATATCAAATAAATAATGTTCTTTTGAACTTTCTATTCATTAAAGTAGCCTGAAAATGAATCAGCACAACTGTTTTTAACATTGATAATCATCATAAATGTTTCTTGAGCATCAAATCAGCATATTAGAATGATTTCTGAAGGATCATGTGACTCTGAAGACTGGAGTAATGATACTGAAAATTCAGCTTTGATCATAAGAATAAATTACATTTAAAATGTATTACAATATAAAACAGTTATATTAAATCATAATAATATTTCACAGTATTACTGTTTTTACTGTATTTATGATCAAATACATTCAGCCCTTGTGAGGATAAGAGACAATAAAACATTTTACTCACTCAAACTTTTGAATAAAAAAACAAAACAAAATTAAAACCTTTTTTTCTGGTTCTCAGGACGATATATGTTAAAATACTAGTAATACAGTAAAGCAATGTAAAGGCAGACTAATAGATTAATAGAAAAAATATTCACAGCAAAATATTTTTGGTAAAAGTGATACCAATAACACCCTCAGTAATTTCAGAAGCACCCTTAGTGATTTGATTCTGGAATCGGGCCTGCAGCAGAGACAATGGCCCCATCCAAATTCTATTTTATACCCCTTCGCCTACCCCTTCCTCCTGCCCCTTGAAACAGAGTGGCAAGACGTAGGGGTGAAAATATTCCCCTAAGAAATGGGACACCACTACTACACCATTACACATCATCATACTTCATCATATACCGCTTCTTTTATTAGTGTCCTGTAACATTTAACCAGTATGAACAGCAATGAAGTGCACATATCTAACAGAAATCAGTTTATCAGATTACTCACTCCCAACATTGATTTGCACTTTATTTGGACTTAAGAGAACGGCGCTCGTTTTCAGTTCGAAAACGTACAAGCCTTCAAGTTTTTTAAGACGATACAGAATGATACAGAACATACAAGACTGGTGGAACAGTTTGGCCCGATGGAAAAGCGGTTCCAGCTGTCTTGTATGTTCTTTATAATTCTGTATCATCCTAGGAAACTTGAAGACGAAAACGTACGAGCCTTCAAGTTTCCTAAGACGATACAGAATGATACAGAACATACAAGACTGGTGGAACCGCTTTTCCATCGGGCCAAACTGTTCTCTTTGTTTATTAACCGTTCCATTCCTTGTCAATCTGAGCCAGTCGGTATGGATATGGTTTCGTTTTCTACTGTGGTGCTGTGATAACGGAGCGATTTGCAATGTAAGACAAACGAGTCAGTTGTTGCCTTGGTAACGCAAGAGTTTACAGACAATACCAGATGTAAATAGTGACTGCGTTACGAAGGATGTTCAGATATTTATTTTAACTGTTTTATTAATTTGTGTTCACATCACTCAAATAGCACGTTTAGCAAGCTACAGAGAAACTGGCAGCCAGGCAACACACAAGTGATCGATCCCGAGTGCCAACATCACTACACGTATTCTAGCAGTACAGTAGTCGGTGTATGTTCGTTCGAAGTGTAGTCCTGAAAAATCTTTGTTTGAAGGGCTATCTGGCCCTTCCCCTTATCCCTACCACTCCTGCCAAAAGAGAATTGAGACACCCCTACCCCTTCACGTGAACACACAAAACGAAGGGGTAGGGGAAAGGGAAGGGGAAAGGGAAGGGCTAAGGGGTAGAAATGGGATTGGGTCTTGGAAACGTGGAGCTCATCAGAATGCAAGTGTTATTCGCTGTGCTACTACAGTAATTTATTTAACATGTTACACTTTTGCTGTTTATATCTCACTGCAGGTAATGAGGTAGTTAGTTTAGCGGTCAAGTGGCCAGCGTTCATTTCTAGTCTATTCCATCTCAGTTATACAGTTTAACAATTGAGCAAATACATGGCTAACTGCCTCTGTAATAAAGTGCTTCTCTGCCAGACCGATTCCACCCCAGCAGGGCAAATTACTGCTCTTGTTGTGGTTACTTCACACACTGCTGTGTCGCTAAGCTAGCAAAGAAATGAACCAATGCCCTCTCAGTCTTGTAGTCCTTTCATATCTCAGTGTCTTTGAACTTCCATTTCTACTTTATTATTTGCTCAAAGGACAGAAACAAACGTTCCAGAAGAGCAAAGGATGATCACAACAATATACCATCCAGCCATGCAGAATGACCTACAATAAAAGATACCAAGGACTAAGAGGATTTGTAAATACCCATGAACCGGCCTACTTTTCACCTTAGCATAAACATTTACAACAGAGAAAATAATCAGAGCAGAACATGAAGCTAAGTTCAAAATGACAGGGAATCTCACAAAACCTGTCAAGAAATGTCTGGGTCACATTTATTCCCAAAATCAATTGACTATATATAAAAAAAAACAATTATATATATATGAATGCAAATAATTTTTATATGTACACATACACTCACCTAAAGGATTATTAGGAACACCATACTAATACTGTGTTTGACCCCCTTTCGCCTTCAGAACTGCCTTAATTCTACGTGGCACTGATTCAACAAGGTGCTGAAAGCATTCTTTAGAAATGTTGGCCCATATTGATAGGATAGCATCTTGCAGTTGATGGAGATTTGTGGGATGCACATCCAGGGCACGAAGCTCCCATTCCACCACATCCTAAAGATGCTCTATTGGGTTGAGATCTGGTGACTGTGGGGGCCATTTTAGTGCAGTGAACTCATTGTCATGTTCAAAAAAACCAATTTGAAATGATTCAAGCTTTGTGACATTGTGCATTATCCTGCTGGAAGTAGTCATCAGAGGATGGGTACATGGTGGTCATAAAGGGATGGACATGGTCAGAAACAATGCTCAGGTAGGCCGTGGCATTTAAACAATGCCCAATTGGCACTAAGGGGCCTAAAGTGTGCCAAGAAAACATCCCCCACACCATTACACCACCACCACCAGCCTGCACAGTGGTAACAAGGCATGATGGATCCATGTTCTCATTCTGTTTACGCCAAATTCTGACTCTACCATCTGAATGTCTCAACAGAAATCGAGACTCATCAGACCAGGCAACATTTTTCCAGTCTTCAACTGTCCAATTTTGGTGAGCTTATGCAAATTGTAGCCTCTTTTTCCTATTTGTAGTGGAGATGAGTGGTACCCGGTGGGGTCTTCTGCTGTTGTAGCCCATCCGCCTCAAGGTTGTGCGTGTTGTGGCTTCACAAATGCTTTGCTGCATACCTCGGTTGTAACGAGTGGTTATTTCAGTCAAAGTTGCTCTTCTATCAGCTTGAATCAGTCGGCCCATTCTCCTCTGACCTCTAGCATCAACAAGGCATTTTCGCCCACAGGACTGCCGCATACTGGATGTTTTTCCCTTTTCACACCATTCTTTGTAAACTCTAGAAATGGTTGTGCGTGAAAATCCCAGTAACTGAGCAGATTGTGAAATACTCAGACCGGCCCGTCTGGCACCAACAACCATGCCACGCTCAAAATTGCTTAAATCACCTTTCTTTCCCATTCTGACATTCAGTTTGGAGTTCAGGAGATTGTCTTGACCAGGACCACACCCCTAAATGCATTGAAGCAACTGCCATGTGATTGGTTGATTAGATAATTGCATTAATGAGAAATTGAACAGGTGTTCCTAATAATCCTTTAGGTGAGTGTATGTACACATTCACTCTTCATATGTCTAAAGTGTAAAAAAATAAAAACGTTTACTGTCATGTCAAATTCAGTTATAATATAATGGCATATTTTCATTACAAAACGGTAAAATTTCTTAAAATTTTTTAGTTGTTTGCATCACTGAATATTACTGCCGAACGCTGAACGTTTCTATCGTAAAACAGTTGTCAAATATTAATTGTTTAGCTACTTACATCTTACGACGCACTCACATTGTAATTCACACTAACAGTAAGCAATTTGATTGGCCATCTCACTCATTCTGACAGTGACGGGCGCTGTTAGGCCCGCTGAGGCAGACCAGTCTAAAAATGTAACATTTAAAACTTTTTGTCATCCTAACAACATACAGACTTTCATACGAAAAAATATATTTGTTTTTTACTTTTTTATTTTGATTGTGTGAATTAATATGACCAGAACAAGTTTTCGTGAGATTCATAACTCTCTGGCCTGAGGGTCTGAACATACATGAGACATGTTTGTAGGAAAAGCAGTTTCTTCTGTGAAAAGCAGTCTGGAGGATTTCGAAGGATCTCTTTCAGCATTCAGTGACACTGTTGCTTTGAGCGTAAGACAGCTGAGCCACGGTCTATGATATGAGGTCATATCTCGCACATCCTCAGGGAAATTAAACCTAAATCGAAGCTCTTTCTTCATTTATAACCGTGCCTGATGATGTTTAACACTGAGCATCTGAAATGACTGACCAATGTAAATATGACTGAAATGCCTTCTCAGGGGTCAAGTGCTTTGACGGCCTGAAACCTGGTGAAAAATACCTGTCATAGACACACATATGCCTATAACGCGGATTCAATTCACCATCATTAACGTGTGTCGTAAATCTCACAGATTAACAAGACATATTAAATTGGAAACCATTTAAGAAGCATGTCATGTTCAAAAGCAATACAATTTTAACTAGAATTTATGATCCAATAAAACATGAATTAAATTCAGGGCCAATCGTCACTGCCATAAGGAAATCCATTAGGAAACATAATGATTAATCATAAATATCTTAATAATATCTGCATCTCTTTCACATATTCTATTTTGTCATTGTTTTAAACCTGTATGACTTTATTTCTTCTGAGGAACCAGGGACACCTATTATCACTAACTAAAAAATTCATTACTTGAAATAAAATAAAATGTACATATAAAAAACTTTTTTTAACTTCAGCTAGTTGCCAAGGCAACATTTCTCATTTTCATTTAGTTTAAGTTGAAGTACTTAAATAGCTAAAACTAAATCTAATCTATACAGACTAATAAATTACAAACAAAAAAAACAACAATACAATTTCTAAAACTTTAACTAAAATCGAAATGAAAACAGAAAATATAAAAATAAAAGTCAAAATATTTACAACTATAATAGTATAATAGTCTAATTATCAATGATACTAAAATATCACTGTGGAACACAAAATAAGGTATTTTGAAAAATGTTTTCCTTTTTTGTCCATTCAATGAGGTCAGTGGGGTATTTTTGTTTTGAACCTCACCGACTTACAGGATTGGAAGGATAAAAAACAGTTTAAACATTCTTGAAAATATCTTCTTTTGTGTTTTACAGAAGAAAGAAAGTCATTCAGACTTAAGGGTGAGTAAATTGACAAAATTGTAATTTTTGGGTGAACTATCCCTTTAAATGCTCAGTTGGAAAGTTCATGCTTTGATGCAGCTTTAGACGTGATGTTTCTGAGGAAGACTGTTTATACATAGTTCTTCATCCAAAGAAAATTATCTTTCATTTCAATAATACATGATACGTGTAGAAAAAAAAGTGAAAAAAAAATGCTATTTCTGAGCTAGAGCACACATTTGCTCTGTATATTTAATCCCAACATCAATTGAAATGAGACGTGTTCCTCTGTTGTATCTCCTCCAGTGTCAATTATTCAACAGCTAGTCCCAGATCAATTTAAGGTGGAGAAGAGAATTGAAATGCTTAGAGGAAAAGATTTCAAACATTTTATATTTCTGTGCCTCTCAACTGGATCAAACACCATCCCCACTAACAGATAGATTACAGAGGCTCGGAAGACACAGATTCAGTACGACAGTTTAATGAGAACACAGTGAAGGTTAGCGGGACATTCTAAACTTCAAAGAAAACATAAACAAATAAACAACTTAATTAATGAGCCATAACAGCTTGAGTTACGTCTGTACCATGTTTTTGTGGATATTGCTTTTTAAAAATGCACTATGAAGTACCTTTTACTGCCTTGGATTACAACAGTATATGACGATTGTAATCATGCAGTCTCATGGTAGACTATATATAAAATGACCAAGAAACAGATACATCACTTTACCATGGTACCACCCAGTACTTTAAGGGTTGTAACCAGCTGGAAAGAGAACATGTGAAGCAGATGGATAGATATATAAAGGGCTGTATTTAGCTGTGCTCATTCAAATTTAATGCTGATCATTTATGCATATTCTTCACTAAGTGCAACAGCAGAGTGTGCATGTGTGTTTATGCATGCAAGCATGTGATTAAGACTCTGTAGGTCCTCTTCAAACAGAGCTGGTGAGTGTTCGTCATCATTCATATTTCATTACGCTGCACATTCTGATCACAAACATCAGTCTCCCACTCTTCCACCCAGCATCAGGTGCACTTTCTGTCTGTTCTCCTCGTCTGGCGCTTTCTTTGCAGCAGTGGGCTTATAATTGCTCTGTAGTGTGAATTCAACAACAGAAATAGATAGATAGATAGATAGATAGATAGAACGTCAGAATGACAGACAGAACGAAAGACAGACAGACAGACAGACAGACAGATAGATAGATAGATAGATAGATAGATAGATAGATAGATAGAACGACAGACACAATGACAGACAGAAGGACAGACAGAACGACAGACAGATAGAAAGATAGATAGATAGAACGACAGACAGAAGGACAGACAGAAAGACAGACAGATAGAAAGATAAATAGATAGAACGACAGACAGAAGGACAGATAGAACGACAGACAGATAGAAAGATAGATAGATAGAACGACAGACAGAAGGACAGACAGAAAGACAGACAGAACGACAGACAGATAGATAGATAGATAGATAGATATAGAACGACAGACACAACAACAGACAGAACGACAGACAGATAGAAAGATAGATAGATAGAACGACAGACAGAAGGACAGATAGATAGATAGATAGAACGACAGACAGAAGAACAGATAGATAGATAGATAGATAGATAGATAGATAGATAGATAGATAGATAGATAGATAGATAGATAGAACAACAGACAGAAGGACAGATAGATAGATAGATAGATAGATAGATAGATAGATAGATAGATAGATAGATAGATAGATAGATAGATAGATAGAACAACAGACAGAAGGATAGATAGATAGATAGATAGATAGATAGATAGATAGATAGATAGATAGATAGATAGATAGATAGATAGATAGAACGACAGACAGAACGACAGACAGATAGAAAGATAGATAGATAGAACAACAGACAGAAGGACAGATAGCTAGATAGATAGATAGATAGATAGATAGATAGATAGATAGATAGATAGATAGATAGATAGATAGATAGACAGACAGATAGATAGATAGATAGATAGATAGATAGATAGATAGATAGATAGATAGATAGAACGACAGACACAACGACAGACAGAAGGACAGACAGAACGACAGACAGATAGAAAGATAGATAGATAGAACGACAGACAGAAGGACAGATAGATAGATAGATAGATAGATAGATAGATAGATATAGAACGACAGACACAACGACAGACAGAAAGACAGACAGAACGACAGACAGATAGAAAGATAGATAGATAGAACGACAGACAGAAGGACAGATAGATAGATAGATAGAACGACAGACAGAAGAACAGATAGATAGATAGATAGATAGATAGATAGATAGATAGATAGATAGATAGATAGATAGATAGATAGAACAACAGACAGAAGGACAGATAGAAAGATAGATAGAAAGATAGAAAGATAGATAGATAGATAGATAGATAGATAGATAGATAGATAGATAGATAGATAGATAGATAGATTGATAGATAGATAGATAGATAGATCAATCGATAGATAGATAGATAGATAGATAGATAGAACGACAGACAGAAGGACAGATAGATAGATAGATAGATAGATAGATAGATAGATAGAAAGATAGATAGATAGATAGATAGATAGATAGATAGAACGACAGACACAACGACAGACAGAAAGACAGACAGAAGGACAGATAGATAGATAGATAGATAGATAGATAGATAGATAGATAGAACGACAGACACAACGACAGACAGAAAGACAGACAGAAAGATAGACAGTAGGCTTGCTGCGATAGTCGGTGTTGCCGGTGTTACCGGTGTTCAATCGAAACACCGGTTAAATCACTTGCCCACCGCGGCACCGCCCCCACCGTCGTTTAGATTTTAAACAGTTTTTAAATAGTAATAAAATCATTTAGTTCAGTTAGAGAACAGACACTACAATTAAAAACTGAACGTGCAGCGTGAGCCGAACGAGTCGCAGCCTTTTTTTACAGTCTATGGTCGCGGACCAGACCAGTAGGACTGGAGTCAGATTTAATTCATCATGAGAGTGAGCTGAATGAGAAGATGATCGTGGAAGATTTGGTTTCAAAGCGAAATGTAAAAGCGCCTATTTAAAGACAGACAGATAGACAGACAGACAGACAGACAGATAGATAGATAGATGAAACGACAGACAGAACAACAGACAGACAGATAGATAGATAGATAGATAGATAGATAGATAGAACGACAGACACAACGACAGACAGAAAGACAGACAGAACGGCAGACAGATAGAAAGATAGATAGATAGAACGACAGACAGAAGGACAGATAGACAGATAGATAGATAGATAGATAGATAGATAGATAGACACAAAGACAGACAGAAAGATAGACAGTAGACTTGCTGCGATAGTCGGTGTTGCCGGTGTTACCGGTGTTCAGGCGAAACACCAGTTAGTTATATCACCCACCGCGGCACTGCCCCCACCGTCGTTTAGATTTTTTTAATAGTAATAAAATCATTTAGTTCAGTTAGAGAACAGACACTACAATTAAAAACTGAACGTGTAGCGTGAGCCGAACGAGTCACAGCCATTTTTTTTACAGTCTATGGTTGTGTGCACAGACCAGTAGGACTGGAGTCAGATTTCATTCATCATGAGAGTGAGCTGAATGAGAAGATGATCGTGGAAGATTTGGTTTCAAAGCGAAATGTAAAAGTGCCTATTAAAGGGAGTTAATCATTGTACTGTTCTGTTGTGTTTTTCATTAAGAATAATAGACTAATGAACCCACCATTCAAGCAATCCGCCCCCGAATTGGAGCTAATTTCAAACCGAAAGTAAAATGTAACATTCATTCACGGTGCTAGTCCACTGGCAGGAGATGGCGTTGTAGTCCACATGTTGTTACCTATAAAAGGTGTAGAGTAACATAACAGAAGCTTCACTGAATTCATTGAAAAAATTCATTGAAAACACCCGCTTTGCTCCGCACCGTTATGAATGCCTGTGCGGCCGTTCACATTTTACTTTCGGTTTGAAATAAGCGTTTTAAAAGCCCCCTCAAAATGTCCTCACCGTCACATCCCTAATAGACAGACAGACATACAGTCAGATAGAGAGAGAGAGATAGAATAACAGAACGACAGACAGACAGACAGGTAGACAGAACGACAGATAGATAGATAGATAGATAGATAGATAGATAGATAGAATGACAGACAGAATGACAGACAGACAGATAGATAGATAAATAGATAGAACGTCAGACAGAACGACAGACAGAATGACAGACAGACAGATAGATAGATAGATAGATAGATAGACAGATAGATAGATAGATAGAACGTCAGACAGAACGACAGACAGACAGATAGATAGATAGATAGATAGATAGATAGATAGATAGATAGATAGATAGATAGATAGAACGACAGACAGACAGACAGACAGATAGATAGATAGATAGATAGATAGATAGATAGATAGATAGATAGATAGATAGATAGATACCTTTTACCAAACCTCAGTCAGATACGCTCACACACGCTCGCACACATATGCAGTGATCTGATGGTAAATCTTGCTGCTCTTAGTGTTAAATGTCTCCTGCAGGTGTAAATGGCAGGTAGCCCAGTGATGCTGAGGAAGGAGGTGTGTGTTTACCCTGCTGCAGTACACAACTGATGGAGAGCTGAGTAATTGATATTTTGCTAAAGTGTAACTCAGCTCAGTGGGGGACTGGGCCCCTGCCAACCACTGGAAACTAAACCTATGTCATGGATCAGCAACTCTGTGTGTGAAATGCCAAAATGGAAATGGCATGTTGTAATTTCTGCCCACTGCCCTGTTATACGCATTAGCTGATCTTTGGAAAGGCCTTTCTAACAGATTCAAGATGTAAGCCGGCGAGCAGCGGGGAGAAATAAACATATGGTATCTGTCTGCAGAGCATGTTTGCCGATAAGGAATGACTTTTGTGGGAAAAATACATTTGCAAATGTCTATGGGATAAAATTACCTGTCTGAATCACATCATCTATTTGCATGCACAGAAAGCGATGCTATATATTGGCTTCCTGTCAGGGGAGACGTCTGTGTACAGGTTTTACATTTATGTCACTTATAAGCAATTTTATGTCGCTCCAGTTGACACTTCATGTCATTCTGGGAAAAGATACCTAGAGGAGTTTTTCCATTCCTGGATGGTGGAGCGTGTAGTGCATTCTGTATTTTCAGGAGATCTTGAAAAGGCCTTGCACTTCTTGAGCTCAAATTTTAGATGCTGATCATTTCAGTGAAATCCCTTTGGGGGAAACTCTTTTTGGTTTTCAGGTGAAATCATTAGTTATAGCAGAAATGAGAACAAATGAGCAGAGATTAGATGAGATGAGACAAAACGAGATGAGATTAAATGAGACGAGATGAAACCCGAACAGGCAAGATGATTTGAGAAGAGAAGAGAAACAGAACAAAAATAGAAGAGAAAGATGAGTACAAATGAGCAGAGATGAGATGAAATTAGACAAGTTAAAATGATGAGATTTAATAATATAACAGGAAAAAGAAAAGAGTAGAGATGAGACAAGACAGGATGAGACGAGAAAACAAACTAAATGAGAGAAAGAAGAGATGAGATGCAAACAGAACTAGCTCAAAGAAGAGAAGACTTGATTACACAACTTGACTAAACAGTAAAACATAAATGAATAAACCCTCAACAGAAGCAACATAATTAGCACTGATTTATTCTTATTGTCATGTTATGCTTTATCTTCATGCTTGATTATTACCATGTGTTCCACTGTGTAATTGTCAGTACACACAGCTCAAATTTGAGAAAACCATTTTGGTAATAACCAGCCAAGAAAATCTCCTAGTCTGTGGAGTGTGGAAAGAACACTAATGTAAACCAAAGGAAGAAATGTTGCTCCGAATATAATGGGGTCACAGACATGAGACCTAACCTACAAACCTAATTCCTGCACAGGTTCAGCCCACCTGCTGATTCGTGGCTCAGAACGTACATTTAACGACACTTTGGATGGAAAACACGAGAGAGCGTGGCCCAGTTTCCAACACAGTTGGCATCATATAAACCCACAATTTTCCTCCCTCTAACTGAATTCCCCAGATTAGTGTGCAGATATATTACAAAAAACAAACACCCTGATTTGTGCCTTGTGGTGCCGTGCTATGACTAGAAACGCCTTTACAAGAGGATGTTGAATTTCAGTGAGCTGTAACCATGGATTAAATCAAGGAGCCAAATCGGCTCTTTGTCTAAGAACAGAATTTGGACTGAGATTTATCACCATGTAGTATCAGCACCTCCATATTCCTCATGTTTGAACATGAATCCAGCAGCAGTGTACGGCATGCTCACATAGCACATATTGCCTCTATCTCTGCGTGTGTGTGTGCTGTAATCTACCATAGGGTCAGAGGGCCAGGCATGGAAAAATCACTCTATCAGAGCTGCAGGCGCAGGTAATCTACTCAAATGTGCCCTGGAATGAACTTGAATCTTTAAACACAAACACACATACACACACAACTCTTTGCTTTGAGCAGAGGAACCTCAGCTAGGCTTACTGAGAACAGAGGCAGCTATCAGAACGATGCACATGTTCCAATCCTGTGGAGGAGAGTGTGTGTGTGTTTCCTCCCCTCACAGTCCTGTGAGATAGAGGGCTGATAAGCTTCATAACTATCAGCAGAATAACAAACCAATGAGAACAAAACGTATGGTTTGGCTGAACTTTTTACAGTTTCCCTAAGTCAGCATGTGAGAAAGAGGCAAGAAACATTTCAAGGAGTTTTTTTGGAAAAATATATTAATGTCCATTTTTTTCACTGACATTGGAAATAGTTCCAAGCAAAGTCAAGGATTAACTGGCAACACACAGTAGGTGAAGTTTTGTTCCTGATTGAATCAGTGTTGTTTGAACAAATCTGTTGAGTAAATGATTCAATGACTCACTCATAAAGGACATAACTTAGGTGCTTCTCATTTCTAATTGGTGCATCCTCGTTTCCTTCCCTCGCTTCCTTTCCTCACGTCTTAGCTCCACCCCCTTAGGATGTGAGGAAAGGATACACCTGTGTATCTTTGCTCATGACTCCTCAGGAAGCTTCATCGCTCTTCATTCCTCGCCTCCTTGTAGTGCAATTAGAGAATTGAGATGTTCTTCAAAATGGCTGAGTTTGATCCGTCTCCGAGTCACAGGCTTGAGGACATAGGAAACGAGGGAATGAGGAAGCGTCAATTTGAGTACTGAGAAGCACCCCTTGAGTCATTCCTGAAGGGATTTTTGAACAAATTAGTTAAATGAACAATTCAATGACTTCATAAAGAGAGTCACTTAAATCAGTCCTGAATGAATGAGTGTTTTGAATGAATCAGTTAAAATGACTCACTCATAATTCTTAAATGAACCAGTGTTTTGAATGAATCAGTTGAACAAATTATTCAAATGACTTCCTCAAAGTCAACATTAAAATTAGATTCAAAACTTTATTTCCATAGTGATGAATATTTGCATGGAAAACAGGATATTTAACTAGACAGGTTGGTATAAAGTGGGTGTTCAAATCTGAATCGGAGCTGAATGTGAGTTTGCTGTGGATTGTGTTTTTTTTTTTGACCCCGACATGGAGGCTAAAGTTCAAGGTTATCCTCCATAGCATCTCCTAGGTGACATCAGACAGAAAGGAATGTTGTTTTGGAGGTTGCAAGTTATTAGTTTTTCTTCTTTGGAGTAACATGCGCTGATGAATAATGTGCAATAAGAGCAGGAATGTGTATTAAGAAAGTAAACAGCATCAGTTTTCTTCCCGCTGTGTTACTGCGCAACTTAATGCAACTTAATTTAACTTCATTAAACAAAGTGAATATTTGCCATGGCTAACAGTGATTACATGTGGAACCTCAAAGTTAAAAGGAAACTACCATGAAAAGCTCTTTGCATGACCCGCCCCTGCCCCAGCTCCAGTCAGTCAGACCACCTGCTGAATCTAACTTCAGCTCAATTCCTGTTTATGTTCTCAGAATGGTAATTATCTGAGTGAAACTGAGTGTGAGAGGAACCAAAAATACTAGTCTAGTCTACAGTCAGCGTTTCTTTAATTTCACATCTGCTCCATTCCTAACTGCACAATGCATGCAAAGAATTGAGATAAAATGACTGCAGTTGAACATCTTCATGAAGTGCTAGGACAGTAATATGCTGTTTCAGAGAGAGAAAGAAAGGAAGAAAGTGTATTCTTACCTTCTAATACAGTGAGTTTAGCGCTAGTGTTAATTTCTCCAACGCTGTTGGTAGCCGTGCACTCATAAATGGCCTCATCTCGATGTGTCCGTAATGGCTGGATCCGCAGCACAGAGCCTGAGCCATCATCAAACTCTACTACCTGATACACACAGACATACAGATGATATTAGATATTTCCAGCATCAAAAATTAAAATTTTTGTTCTTCAAACAGACAATCAGGCATATCCACTGATCTGCATGTATTAAAACTAGCTTATATGTATGAATCTGCACAAATATGCTCACTCTTCCAAAGGTCCAGTTTGCATGAAAATTCATCTGTAAAAATGACATTTCTAAGAATATATACCAGTTAAAGTAATAGTTTAAACAAAAATAAATAAAAAATGAATGCATGAATGAATAACTATATGAATAAATAAATACATTTACTACAAATTACTGGGCTTGTACAATATACACTGATCAGGCATAACATTATGTCCACTGACAGGTGAAGTGAATAACACTGATTATCTCTTCATCACGGCACCTGTGAGTGGGATTTATTAGGCAGCAAGTGAACATTTTGTCCATGCATAAGTATTTGAGTTTGACAAGGGCCAAATTGTGATGGCTAGACGACTGGGTCAGAGCATCTCCAAAACTGCAGCTCTTGTGGGGTGTTCTCGGTCTGCGGTGGTCAGTATCTATCAAAAGTGGTCTAAGGAAGGAACAGTAGTGAACCGGTGACAGGGTCATGGAAGGCCAAGGATCACTGATACACGTGGGGAGTGGAAGCAATGGAAGAAGGTGGCTTGATCTGATGAATCACGTTTAGTGGAGTCCATGCCTCGACGGGTCAGGGCTGTTTTGGCAGCAAAAGGGGGACCAACACAATATTGTTAATGCCTGATGCCTGTTAATGTCATAATGTTATGCCTGATCAGTGTACTTGTAGATATAGTGCATGTGTCGCATGGACTACATTTATAGTGAAGTTTTGTCCTTTTAAAGCTCGACAGTATAAATTACAATCCACTTTTCTTGCATGGAAGCAAAACATTCTCATTTTGTTGTGCATGGAATATAAAAAATTCAGGCTTGAAAAAACATGGGGGTTGGTAAATGATGATAAAACTGTCATTTTCGTTAGTGTTATTTCTTTGCGCTTATTATCAAAATCATGACAGAAATAGCATTAGTTCCAAAAAAGTGATAAACCCAGATGGTAACAAACTCACTCACTTTTATATGAAAGTGATGTGAAACATACAGAGAGATCAGCTCACGTACAGTGTACATTTACTGCACAGGGTGTGTGAGACAGAGAGATTTAAAGTAAGTGAGATGCAGGTGCTGTCAGACCCCGTCTCGTTCACGCTCAATCAACTCTGTTGACAGTGTGAGGAGGGTCGTCTCAGGGAGCCCTCATGCCTGCGTTGCCATCAGCCTCTCTCTGTTTTTAGGTTGACTGCCAAATTGAGATCAACCTGAGCTCCCCTGCTGGAGTCCTGTACTGTCTGAACTGATGTTGAAAACAAACGCAACATTCCCTGGAATTAAATACTTTAGTTTGAGCTCATGAGCTATCACAATAGAATAGCTTTAAAGGGGCTGTATTTTTGCCAGAGTTCTGTAGTATCAAATTTCTTCTCTTTAATAATTTTATTTAAGGTTCAAAAACTTTCACGTTTGTCATGATTATTTTCCACTTTGCCTGACTTTTATGTTTTTGTTACTGCACATTAAAGACTTATAAAACTGTTATTATATAAATGATGAGTGCTTCTCGTTCAGGACAAGCAAAATTGCTGAATACTGAATGGGCACTGATGCGTAAACATGAGTTGTTAATTTGCTCATAGTTGTAGCATCATAATTATAATGATTTCTGAGCCATTTTTGCAGCTTAGTTAAAATAAATGGTCTAGTCCACTTGCATGCTGCATGTGCCAGCGGTGCCAGACTCAGTGGCTCTTTTCCAAAACAAAGTAAGCTGCCTTCCTCTCCACTGAAACCTCAAATGGGACTGATCTGGAATATTCTACATAGGCAAAACCTAGCAAATAGTTCCTCATAACTTTCCCTCATAATTTCAGTAGTCTTCATTTAGCATGTTGTTAAGATAACTATGTGATACCCTAATAAGCAAACAACAACATAGCAACAACATAAATACTGAGTAATATTAAAATTTGTAATTCAAATGTATTATATTTATAAACACTTTCTGGAATTAAAGTAATTTTAAGTATATATCAATGTATCTTGTGAGCCAATCAGCAATAGGGGGCGTGTCCACTCTTGATGGGGGAGGAGAGAAAGTGAGCCAATCAACAGTAGGGGGCATGTCCACTCATGATGGGGGAAGAGAGAGTGAGCAAGAGGGAAATTTGAAGAAAGAGAAAATCTTAGCGGAATATCACTGGAAAAAAAAAAGGATTATGATCAGGCAAGAGCTTTAGGACCCGCTTTAATATTAGAAAAGCTTTCCAGCGCTGGATAGACCTACACGGGAAGGCCTGAAAACGGACACAGAGGTTGCGTTGTTTCTGCTCCATACCTGAGTAACACTGGTTTTCACAGAACCAAGAAATGCTGTTGTTGTAATGTTAGCCATAGTTATAGGACAGTTTTGAGTGTCATTGTTTGTCTGGAGCTGCTGTGCTGCTGGAGACTAACAACCAACTCTTCACTCTTGTGTACTGCACAGTATGTTAACTTTTTGGGCTTCCTTGTCGTTCGTTCATCATCTTTGCTTTATTTTTCGTGAAGCATAATTTTGCTTTGCTTCTGCTATGATACATCCACTCTTGCACTGCGTGTGTAACAGAGGCCAGCTAGTGACGCTCGTTCTAGAGAATGCAGTGTTTAGCGTCCTTGTTAGCGTGCCAGCCTCGCATGTCAGCGTTCGTGTTTGAGACCAGCTTAGAGTGAGGCGGTTATTTGCAGGCTGTAAAGTATTTGTGAATTTTAGAGGCGGAGCAATGAAGAGAGGGGGTGGGTTTGTTTGGGTTGATTACAAATATGAACAGTGTTCAACAACAATTCTGGGAGATTGCATACTGCACCTTTAAGTCTGATTATTTATTAAAGATGATTGTGAATACTTATGTTGGCAGCTTACTAGATTTTGAAACAGTTATAGTATATTAGCCACTGCAATATTTAGACAATTAATATTTATGATATTTATAATAATGATATATTTATTTATAATGAATTATTATTAACAATAATAATTATTTATTAATTAAAGATGAGTAGGAATGCTGTTTATGTTGGCAGTCACTAGTATATTATCCACAGCAGAACATGTTTTAAGGCAGACCAGCAGGACAGATGACCGTCCAAGATTCGGTCACCCTAAAGTGTCCACAGCAGACACATCAGACCTGTGCCACCTGTACTGCCAACTGTACTGCTGCTGAATCTGCCAGCTGAGGCAAAGACTGCATCAGTGCCAGGACAATGAGGGATGAGCTCTCTACTATTGGCTGGAAAGCAGGATGACCTGTCATGTCTCCTCTACTCACTCCTCCAAAATCGTCACATCTGACTGTCTGGGGCCAAACAGAGGCCACAATAGACTCATCAGCATTAGCATCAGGTCCAGATGAGCCTCTCTTTGGCCTGTTTCAGGCCAGAATAGAGAGTCTGCTTATATCTGGGGTGGAATCCGGGCAATGGTGTTGGCATGCACTCACAACATGCTCTGCATTATAAAGATGTGATCAGTTTTGCAGTGCTGTTATCCCAGGTACAATCCACCTGGAGTAACCTGGTGTAAGTGTCTTGGTCATAGAGACAATGGCTATAGTTAAACAACTGAATATATAACAGTCAAATGAACTATATGTTAGCTTAGTTGTGAGTTTGCAGTCTCAACTGCAACTGCAAAAATAAAAAATAACAAGGGTAAGAAAACCAATAAATGAAATAAATCCAAGAGAGTAAATAATCACATCTTTCTACTGTGATGGGTTAACAAAACTACAAAGTCTGATTAACAAATAAATGATTCTTATGAATCAGTTCTTTTTATTGAATCATTATTTAGAGTGGTTCTTGAACATCTGTCTCCTTCACAGAATGCATTACTCAACACACTGGTTTGAACCTACAACCTTTTGACCCAGACTAACACTACCGTACAAAAGTCAGGGGTCGGTAAGATTTTTAAAGGGGTCCTATTATGCCCTTATGTCTTGATTTTGTTTTTGGGGTGTACTCGAATATGTTTTCATGCTTGGTTGTTCAAAAAACACATTATTTTTCACATATTTTACATTATTACAGCTCCTCTCTTCACAGTCTGGCTCGAACAGGCCGATTTCGATTGAGCCCCTCGTTTTGAAATACGAAATGTGCTGTGATTTGTTAGCTGGCCCAGTGTGTTGTGATTGGCAGCGCTCAGCACGTGTTCGGGAAATGTCCCGCCCCTCCATAACTGCGAGTTCTGCTCTAGTGTAAATATTAAGGTTATTTCAAACCAATTCAAGCCTGTTTCAGACCCTGACAATGTTAACGAACAAGAGGATCACCCAGAACGGATTCATGCACAGACTTTGCAAGCACAGATTTCACAAGACGTTTCAGAGCGGTATGTTTTTTGTAATTTTCTTATACATTATAGACACAATGTTATCCACCACTTAATAAAGATATTTGCCAGAAAAACTAAGGCAATACAAACAGTAATCAATCACAAAACCATGGTTAATTTTCCTAAGGAGCGGAAAAAGGGAGAGATTACAAAAGCATCTTACAAAAGCGAGCTTACAAGCAACAGAAAACAAGCTGTTCTCCATAAAATGCGCAGCACACAGATAAACGTTAGGATTATAATGTTTAGGAATCAGAAAAAGTGTTTAAAATAAATTGTAGCTGAGTTCGTCAGCTTTAGGAAGGTCAAACAAATGAGTTTTGGAAATGTGGAAAAAACAACGTCTCTTTGACAAAGCAACAACGCTGTCTTTTCTAATGCACCTCAACCAGCCTTTCTTGTAGTTCTTAAAAAAAAAAAAAAAAATATCTATAAAATATCTTCCTTTGGAGTGGACTTTGAGCTTTGTAACCTTGCAGATCTTTTTTATGTTCAAACAGCAACATTACACACTAACTAAAGTTGAAAAAGTATAATAGGACCCCTTTAATGTTTTTAAAAGAAGTCTCTTATGCTCACAAAGAGTGCATTTATTTGATAAACAATAATGTCTGACAAATGTCACGTGCAAAGATGTCCTGTCTTGCAGTATCCGTGAAAGAAAGAGCCCACACTGTCTTTGCCTATGAGAAAACTATTCATTGTGTGTGAGTTTTCTGACATGTTTTGGAGTGGTTGAAGTAATGGGGACAGTTTAACTGAGTAGCTATGTTTGGCAGAATTTAATCTCTCTTGTACAGCACCTTTAATTTTCCAGTCCAAAAAGAAGTGCATTTCTCTTTTTTGTCATCAGCATTTTTTGGCCTTGCTGTCTTATTAAAAATACATATCCCTGCCACATTAGTAACCATAGTTTTTAACCTGTGATCAAGCCTGCAGTACTTGTAGACCACATACATAATTTGAGCTCACTACACATCATATCTATGTGACACTTGTGTTGGTCAGTTCAGCATAATCTCTGCTGTACAGATATCAGCACTGATGTATTAACTCAAAGAAACACTCAACACTCTAGAGCCCAGAGCAGGTCATGATAAAAGCTGAAAACCTCTCGCACATGATCTTAATCAAAGAGTGCTGCTGTATAATATAGGATGTCTTGAAGCCACTGTTGAGAAGAAATAGTAAGATCTTTGTTGCATCTGATTTAATGTTCTGGTAAAAGAACAGCTGGCAGAAAGCAGGGAGATTTCCCAAATGATGCTCAACATCACATCTGATCAGAGCGCAGGCACAAACAAAGCACATCTCATTATTTCAAACCCACCTCAAAGCGCTGTGAGCTGACTTTCTTGCCCTTCTTCATCCAGGTGATTCGTGGTTTGGGCTCCCCGACCGCCTGGCACACAAAGGACGCCACCCCTCCTGAAATCCCTGTCTGATCTTCAGGAGTCTTAATGAAACTGGGCATGCCTGCGAGAGAAAGAGAGAGAAACATTACAATAAAATAACTATTGTTTGCCCTAGACAGCAATTAGATAAAACAAAGAGTTTGTTTTAAGATACCAAATTTTGCAATCAAAAATCAGGTCTCATTTCAAACTCAAACCAACTCATCAAATTCTTCCAAGATTAAATCATGAGCTATACCATCCACATTTATTTTATTTTTATAAAATTGATAAAGTTTTATTAGTTTCACTTAACTGAGAACTCCAGTAAAGGGCTGTAGTTCTTTGAAAATTTGTATTTTGTATAAAAAAATCATTTGTACTGTATTTTCTTTGCACTCTGATAGCAAACGACTTCAGAATGTCATATGGACTCGATTTTTGGATAACTTTTTGGAGCTTGAAAATATAAATCTCAAATCTTTATTTGCATGGAAAACAGAAGCTTGAACATTTTGACTCCTTTTGTGTCACCAGGGTTATTATAGTTAACTAAAACTACAAAAAAAAAAAATGTTTTTACCTAAAATAAAAGTTAAATGAAATATATAATACATAAAAAAACTAACGAAAACTAAGATAAAAATGAATAGAAATTATATAGACATATTTTAAAAAATACGAAAACACAGCAAAATGCTAAAACTAAATAAAACAGATTTACAAAAAAAAATAAAAAATAAAAACTATCTATCTATTCTATATACCTGTAACTATAATAGTATCTCAATGAGACTAAAATAACACTGTGTGTCACAAATAGTATGTTTGGAATGACATTCATGGATGATCTATTCCTTTAAGTCTCCTGCGCTATGAAGGAGCAATCACTGAGCAATAAAGCTGTCCTTGCTAGAAGCATTGGAACAAAAGCAGATCTTTTAACAGTGTCTAAACCCTGCCTTGAGCTAGATCTCCAGGACAGTACAAGTAATGTTCCTCCATGTGCACTGGGTCACGTCCCTCATGGTGAGAAACAATAAATATGGGCAATATGGGGGAATTCTATTTCCCCTATTGCCTAAGCTCTCCGCTTGGCTGTACTCGAGATAACAATTAACAGTTTATAAGCCATGAGAGCTTCATCTCTGAAGATGTATCAAAAGCATAATTAAATGCTCTGACAGAATAAGAGCCATGGCAACCCAAACAAATTGAGCTCCCTGTCCACTGCCATCCCCTGGTGAAAGCGTGCCTGTAGAGGAACAGAGAGCTGACGGGAACGTAATTAAAGACTCCAGCCATCCAGTGCGCCGCAGGGAACAACAGATATATCATAACGTACTGCCTGCTTTGTTTACCTCTGTCTCTGGCTACAGATGCATAATGCAAACTGCCGCCCTCGCTGGAGACAATGTCTTCATCATTTCTTTGGCAGGAACTGTCTTGGTACCAGTTTCTGTCCAGGGGACCTTGTCATTTTCTCTTTCTCTAGCGCTCTCTCGCTTCACGGCACTGATGTCAGAAGAATTGATGTCATTATGGCCACCCTCGTCTGATGCAGCGTGTTCAGAAAGTAGCCTGCCAACAGATTCTCTGACTTGACATGAGGTTTATGCCAACTTTCCATAAATGTTGAATCTATCTATCTATCTATCTATCTATCTATCTATCTATCTATCTATCTATCTATCTATCTATCTATCTATATATAAGCATTTATTTCATAATGTGATTTACCCCCCACTTTCAATTCTTTTACTTCAATAAAAGGTTAGATTTTTGTGAATTTTTTTTACAAAAGATCAAAAGGATAAACAATGCAGATTTATTTTTTACAGCCATATTTGATCATATTTACCAGGGGTGCCAATAATTTTGACCACCACTGTGTGTATATATATATATATATATATATATATATATATATATATATATATATATATATATAAAAAAGAATTGAAAGTGGGGGGTAAATCACATTATGAAATAAATGCTTATATATATATATATATATATATATATATATATATATATATATATATATATATATATATTTCTGCAAGCTTCAAGGATCATTGGAGACTCCAAAAGGACACCAAATAACCAAATATAAGAAGTCCATATAGAAGTACGTGAAGCTGATCATTAACGTAATTTTCGTCACACAGTTAGATGATCTTAGAAGTCAGGAGTTTATCACAATCACACTGAGCATCTACAAGCACCTGTAACCCTAGGAGGACATTTCCATTCTAACTCTTTAACCGATTCTGCTTCTCTGTTTGTGATCAGGCCAATTTAAGCCGTCAATCTTTTGGAAAGTTTAGTGATCCAGTAATTCAAACAGTCCAAAACAGCGCTAATGTAAAGAAGGCCAGGCTGATTACATCAGACATATCAGAGAGAATAAAGACTCACATTGCGCTTTTAGTGACTTAAAACACGAGCTCTGTCGTATTCTGCGATTGTTTCTGAAGAGCGCAATATTGGTGTCATACAGTAAGCGCGTAAGAGTCTGTTATATTGATGCACAAAGAACAAACCATGTATGTGCGCGCTCTAGATCACTGATCGCACGCTGCATTCATGTACAGACACACAGTACATTTGCGTTGTTTCCACACACACTCGGGAAGGATAATGTTTGATTTGTCATGTGTACGTTGTTGTGTTTAGTAATCGTGGGTTTATGCAGTCAAAGCGGTTGATTTAGGAGTTTTTTTGGCATCCCTGTGTGGTCCTGTTCGGTACCGTAGCTTGACTCGTCTAAAATGCAAACAATCTCGTTGTTGCTGTTCTGTACACACACTATACACTGTGAATTCTGTAACGTTTTTTTTCATGGGTGCCTAGGTGTGTATACATTTATTTGCGTTAATTGCGTTAAATTATTTTAACGTGTTAAGGAATTTAAATTAATCGCACACGTTAACACATTAACGGTGACAGCCCTAATATATATATACAATATATTTTTTCCAACTCTCTGATTGGTGTAGTTTTTCCACCAAGAATTCCTCTGTTAAATACAATTAATTTATAAAATAAGCTGAAATAATGTAGGCTGATGGCTTCAGCAGAAGCAAATACCATTGATTAACAACCTCGGCTCTCACAGTAGGGCTGTCTTTAAAGGATTATAAGTCAAAGTTAAAAATCTATGTCCCTATAGAGAACAGGAATGGAGTTTTTACTTTCAGAACCTGACTGTTGCACTCTATAATAATGAATGTCTCTTGAGCAGCAAATCGATATACTAGAATGATTTCTGAAAGATCATGTGACACTGAAGACCTGAGTAAAAATTCAGCATTTATCACAAAAATAAAATACATTTTAAAATATATTCAAATAGAAAAGTTATTTTAGTTACTTTTAAGTTATTACTGTATTTTTGATCAAATAAATGCAGCATTGGTCAGTAGAAGACACTTTTCAAATTCTTACAGACCACAAACCTTTAAATGGTTGTGTATAATTAAATATATATGCACTTCCGTGGACAGATTTGTCCTTAAAATACAGTTAAGCAAACCCACACACACACATACTCACACTGATGGTGCATGACGATATACATAGTCTTATTCACACCTCAAGATGATTGGTTCGGTATATATCCGTCAGACTCCCCAGAATCACCTGTGGTCAAACTTCAGCTCATGACTGATTTATCAGACAGTCACCCTACCTGATGACCTCCGACCCTGGATGTGTCTCACAAGACAGGCATCACAGATTCACAGTCATACAAGGTTCTTTGTGCCTGCTTGCATGCTGGCCTCCTGCAATATTTACCATGTTGACTTTCATGTGTGTTCTTGAGGCAGCGCAAGGCAATCTGGCTCCCAAAGTTTCTGCCCTCATCCTGCCTTACCAAAACACAGGACACTGAGGTATATTTTCATGTAATCTGCCAATCATAGGTGTATAAACAACACTACTTCCATCCCAGCATACCTTTTTAATCCCATCTTAAAGTTGGGATTGGGTCGATTCTATTGCTCTATTATGGACTGTATCTCAAATTTGCATGAATGTTTCAACTGGACAATTTATTTCATCTTAAGAAACCACTGCATAAAACATGAGTTCATGCATGATGCAAAACATTTCTATAGAAGCTTTGGTCTGTTGCTGTATAAATACATCACTACAATTTCATGATTTAATCATAAAAAGTTGAATTGGGGCTTAGAAAGAGACTCAAAAAACACCAGCATTTCATTAAAGGAGTATTTGTATATGGACAAAACCTAATGCAACTGGATCAAAGCAGCAGAGACAACCACATTAGTCTTCTGAGACTGAATCTGCTTAACCCATAAAGGCCCTAAACATACTGCAAGGACCGTTAAAGAACTCAACATACACATCTCGTGGACATCCTGTAGAATCCAACCAATCAGATGACGACTTCGAAACTCCTGCAGTGTTTCCAGATAAGTGTGCCATATGCATCAGACGTTCATCCAACGGTCCGTGGGCGTGACGTCTAATGCTGAGACTAATTTGAAAGTAACTTTCGCCCCCTTGGGTACTTATGTTACCAACGCTACACTAACGGCAAATCGACACAGTTTCGTCCCGATTATCTATAATAGAACCTTTTCATATTTCCGGGTTTCTCAGAAGCGAAAGTCGTCATAGTTGGGTAAACTTCTATAGCGGTGAATGAGAGACTACATTAAATATATTTTTTTGTGTTCCCATTTGCTCAAATAGCAAAAGAAAAACTCCACAATAGTGTTTTCACAACTTTCAAAAAGAGGAAAAAATAGAGAGAGATTGATAACGGGAGTCAGAAGAAAGAAAGATGTCAATTTTACCGTCACTCCCATAGACACTGTATTAGAAACACCCTCACAGCAGCATTAACTACACTGTAACAAATTGCTGTAGTTTTTACAGCAAAATTTTACAGAATATTACTGTTTAAGCATTTTACAAGATGTAGCTGTAGTTCGCAATGCATTATGGGTCAAACAACGTTTTAAAGTTGTTAATAGTATATTTCCATGTCAACTGTAATTCATTTACAAGAAGGAGGGGTTGTTACTATAGTTTATGCGTTTTCACAGTAACTTACTGTGGTGTGGCATTATGGGATTGTGCGGGCTTCGTTCAAATTAGAAATCCAGTTGACTGGAGCTGCGCCAGAATGATTGAAGATCAGAGGCATTATTCATAATTCCAGGTAAGTTCTTTAGAAGTATACTCTTTTATATTTATTTCATTTAATGTATAAGCAATATCATGTCACAATATCAAAATATTCTTAGTCTAATGGAAGCTCAAACAAAAGAATTTGTGGAATAATTTAGATTTTAGCATTTTATTTTAATGTTTTTTTGAAAACAGTGAGTTTCAGTAGTTTTCAATTCTGTTGATTGACTTAAATTTTTTATTGAAAGTTAATGTTCTACTCAGAATATGTCTTAAAATGGCTTTTTAAAAAGTTATTTGTGGTTATTTTGTAATACTATGTAATTTTTATGATAAGATTTTAATAGTTGAAAGACTGAAAATGTTGCCTTGCAATGAAAGTTTTAATAAATGCAATGCCTTGCTGCTAGTTTTAATAAATATTTACTTGCAACACCCTTGACTTGTTTTTTATTCATTTGTAAATGTATTCAGATAGTGTTTATTCTGCATTTAAATCAGTATATTACAGTTTACTGTTAAAATTATAATTTTTCAGCATTTTTAATGTTAAACTATTACAACATCGTCTTGGATTTTGGGGGTATTTACAGGATTTTATTGGCAATTTTAGTTGCCAGGTAAATATTGTACTTTAGTGAAATAAAAAAAATGCTGTAAAATAATTTTAGTTTATGATAAATATGAGAAGTGACAAGAGAGCAGCATGGTGACAGTCTGAAGATCAGAAATGTGATTAATTTTCAAGATTAAAGGCCTGTTCACACTAAGAATGAATCATTGTAAAATCATTGTAAATATATAAATAAAGTCCACACCACAACGATAACAATAACGTCACAGAGGAATGATATTGTTGAAGTAATTTTTTTTCCAGCTAATGAGCGATAAAAACATTGACAGCCAATCAGAATCCATTCTGTTTTAAAGAGCTCGAGCATTTAAAGTGGCAGCAGACAAAACTGCAGTCCACGCTTAGAATAAAGAGAACGAATATCAGCGTCCGCTGATATAGACGCTAATATAGATATCAGTTATCGTTTTTAGTGTGAATGGGCCTTAAAGGTGACATATTATGCACATTTTCACAAGATGTAATATAAGTCTCAGGTGTCCCCAGAAAGTGTCTGTGAAGTTTCAGCTCAAAATACCCCCCAGATCATTTATTATAGCTTGTCAAATTTGCTCCTATTTGGGTGTGAGCAAAAATGTGCCGTTTTTGTGTGTCCCTTTAAATGCAAATGAGCTGCTGCTCCCCCCTGCATAATATGTCCTTTTTAAGTCTAAGTCTAATTCAAATGTTTCTCCAATTATTATCACACACAGAGGCAGAACTCCACAGAGCATGATCGGATGTTTCATATTTTTTTCAGGATCTGATGGCGTAGCTGAATTTAAGAATCACCCAAGAACGCATGCTAAGTATGTATAACGGGCCTGCATGTTTGCAGCGCACAGGCCAAGCAGCCGACCACAAACATGCCACCCAAATCTCTCCGCCTGGAGCGAGGACAGCGTTAATCTGCCTGCTGACAGATCACAGGATTAATGAGCATCAACAGCTCTGAAACCAGATGATCAGCCGCGCCGTGGTTTGTGTGTTTATTCTGCATGTCAGGCAGGATCAGTTGTGAGACACACTGTTTGCAACTTAATATTAGGTGCTAATTTAAGAGCTGCAATTTCTCCATCTGACAGCTCACAAGATCTGACAAGAAGGCAAAACACAAAATACACAATAACAGCAGACCAAGAAACAGATACATTTCCTGTTACACAGCATAATGCCAATAAGCACTCCACCTCCCTTACAGATCTGCCCGTATGGAACCTGCAAGAAATTAAATAAACGGACAGCATCCAGGAAGTCAGCCTCTTGCCCTCTGTCCCTAAACATCAAGCATCTTAACATCGATCGAGACACAACAGCCTGGCCAATTATTCTCATTAATTATGGATGCACGGCTTACCTCCAGTTGCGCTCTCTCTTCATGTCTGCGAAAAAGAATCTGAACAGAGGACGTGTTAATATGCTCAATACCCGTGCTACAGATGCACAAGAGAAATAGACAACATGTTTGTTAGAGAAGATGAACTCTTTTAATGTTATTGTAAATAAAACTGTTTAATAGGAAGAACATAAAAGTCAACACAAACTCCTGTGTTTGCATGCTAGTTGCATGCAGTGGTCACAGCTTGCACTAAACAGGTTATTTTCTAAAATAATGCATGGATAAATCTTTCAGCTAGTAAATAAATGGCGCATAACACAATTATTTAAACGTTACATTTTAAAGTAAAAAGACTAAACTAGCTTTTTCTTTTTTAAAACATACTCCAATAATGTTTGTTTTATTCACAATAAATTTAGGAACATGCATTAAGAAAGTACAAATGCTTTTGTGTTGAGCATTTGCCCTGAACGAGCCGACCTTTACAGTGAAATCCAGTTTAGAAACAATCCTAATAATCTGACCTCTTAATTTACAAGTGGTTTGAGTATTCTGTTGGTGGTAGTAAGGTGAGAAGGACACTAAACTCTCAACCGAGTTAGTGAGACTCCAGCCTGAATGCCTGGCCTTTTTATTATTCAGGAGAAGAGAGGAGAGGAGTGAGATAAAGAAAGAGAAATTGCTTCTCTTTTATTCCCTATTGGGTGGTGCATTACAGTAATGGCTCTGTCTAAATAGCAATAGAGAGGCAGAATGGTGCCCCCATTATCAACACCATGACCAATTCCTCTCTCTCTCTCTCTCTCTCTCTCTCTCTCTCTCTCTCTCTCTCTCTCTCTCTCTCTCTCTCTCTCTCTCTCTCTCTCTGAGGGGAGTTAGCGGGGGTGGTCTTGTGCGATCATTGTAAAGATCGTTCAATAAACGGTGACTGAAACGCCTACATGAGCAGAGAAACTCTGAAAGTGATTATATGGCTGCAATCAGCACACCGTCTCACGTTTGAGGTTCTGGCACGACTAATAAACTCGCTCATCGCTCTGAGAAGTATGAATCAGAAAATGAGCTTTCTGATGACAATTTAATTGCCTTTCAAGAGAGCAGGAGTTATTTAAAAGAAATTGAACAATTGGGTCTTGGTAGTCTCATTTCAGGCACTATTCATATGAGGAAAGTTTTCTATATGTGGATTTAAAGTTTAAAGTCAGTCATGGCATGCTTTGAAAATGATCAAAAATGTGTGGCACCCTACACTAGTGTTGTCACTATACTGGAATTTATAACTTAAATAAAAATAAAATGTATAACTTCATTACAATATCTTGAAAAGTATCGATATTCGATACCACAGTGAAGAACCGCCGTATATACTAGATCTTTTTTCATATTATCTCATTTTTTGTCCATCCATTGAATGTCCAGGTAATCAATAATTTCTTCAGAAGAGATCACTTTAAATGATGACAGATTTTAATTTAGCTTTTATTCATACATAAACATTGCTCAATTAAAGAGTTCAGATGCAAAAGCCGCTAAACGCCACCTCAAAAATGAGATAATGACAATGAGCAAATGCTCTCTGCACATAGTATACGTTCATCAAACACTTTCACTTCAAATCCTCTAAATCCCAGCGTCAGCCCATTCAGAAATACCGGTTGGCAGAAACCGCTGAACGCCACTTCCCTTTGTCAGCAGAATCCTCTAAGTCCACAGAAACCAATCAGAAGACATGAAATGACTGAACCTAAACATAGGAGCCTGATAAAAAAAAAAGCTCTTTTAAAAGAAAACTTTTCAGACGTACTTAGAGGTTTTTGCATCTGAAATCTTCAATTACCATTACAACTATCTCATCTAACTGTTTGCTCACTCAATGTATGTGTTTACAATTGGGTAATTTTGTTGCAATTGCACAAGATAGCTTGATTACAAAATGAAAAAAAGACAAGTAAACAACAACAAAATAAGAATGAATAAACAAATGATTAACGATAGCACAAATAAATACAACATAAAAAAAAAATTGCTTTAAGTTTTTCAGGTAGGTTTAACAGTAGTAGGGCTATTCAGGTATACTACAGAAACTGAAGTAATTCAATGTAAAACAACCTGACTTCATTGTAAAAATTAAATACAGATAAATACAGAAGTTACAAAAGTTATTCAGTCAAGAGTGGTGAGTGATTTTCTCTGTCTTTTGTTGATTGATTAACATTAAAACACGGACAGCAGCAGGTATATTAGGCTGCTGTCACTTTAAGAGGTGACGCACGGATCCAATATACTGTTCCACATGCATTTTCTTTCTCAACCGTTTACGTTCACTCAGGACATAAGCGACTGTTTATGTGAATTCTCGGGAAGTCGGACATTGCAACAATATTTTTGTGTGTATTTGTCCCCAACAAGCTGCGGAATAAAAATAAATCAATTTGGCACTCACAAGCTGTTTGAGAGGCAGCTTGGATGTGAGCACAGGAATGAAAATTGAATGAAGATTGATCCTGCATTTTTATTATGAATTTGTATGTGTTATTTGTTGTTATTGGAGATTTCAGAGATTGGTGGTATATATTCAATGTTTTTTATTATTATTTTTAAATCACCGTCTCAAAGCAATCCCTAAAGGATAGGGATTTTTTATTTATTATTATTTCTCTTCCTTTATTTTACTGAGACTAAATGAATGATGACTAAATCAAAGCATGTTCCCTCTTAGATGTGTGTCTTCCTCCCGTGAGAGCTTTTAACCATGCTTCACATGCTTTCAAAGTGCCGAATTTGGCATAAAACATCTTTGTGTGCACCAAAAGATAGAGAACACCTTCTGACTGAACATGCATCATTACTTTTTAAATTTTTTTTTTTAGATTTTTACATTGATTTCGATTTTTTTACCCATGCAACAGTTCAGACCACAGCGCTATAGGTTGCTAGTAGGAGTATAATGATACAGTACATCAATATTAGTGCTCGACCAATATTGATTTTTTTATTTCAATACCTTAGAGAGCAGGGCGTCCAATGGATGATATGAAGCAGATTTTTGAGCAAACTTTTGAACGGTAGTACAATGTTACAAAAGCTTTCCATTTCAGATAAATACTGTTCTTTTGAACTTTCTATTCATCAAAGTATATTTTACACAACAGTTTTCAACATTGATGAAAATTATAAATGTTTCTTGAGCAGCAAATCATCATATTAGAATGATTTCTGAAGGATCATGTGACACTGAAGACTGGAGTAATGATGCTGAAAATTCAGCTTTGATCACAGAAATCAATTACAAACAGAAAACCATTATTTTACATTTTAATAATATTTCACAATATTACATCTTTTTTTGTATTTTTAATAGCATAAATGCAGCCTTGGTGAGCAGAAGAGACTTCTTTCAAAAACAATAAAAATAGTACAGTTTCCAAAATTTTGACTGGTAGTGTATATACACACAATTTATATTTATTTATTTTATTTAATATTTAATGAATTAGAAATAAATGATTTGAAAATGAATTAAAAATAAATCTGTAAAATAAACAGACTTAAACTTTAGATGACAACTTCTTGATTCTAGTCCTAATCCTAGTACAGTATTTTTCATAAATAAAGAAACTGTTAAAAATATGAATAATACGGAAGTACTGTAACCAGCAGGGCATTCAGTAATCTAGTGCACTGGGAATCATATTTTTTCAAATTAAGACAAGGTAACATTAATTTTACATACAACACACAGTGAAAATTACATGAATATGACAACTGGATAAATCACAGCACAGTTTGAAATAAAGGGTTTAAAGTTTAAAGTTTAAAACAGGCACATAATATTGCAATATTGATTTATCAATTACAGGCCCCTTAATCAAATCATTATCAAATCGTGGAGAGTTTTGAATCATCGGCAAATCTTCTCTGGCTAAGAGAAACAATGTCAGAATGCATTGTGACAAAATATCCAATATACACTAGCTACAATGGTATTTTGGATGGTTGCTAGGTGATTATTCAGCTCAAATTACACCACTAAATATGCAACAACAAAAAAATAATTTTTTAAATGAATACTTGTTTTAAAGCCATTGTAACCATAAACTTGCTTCCAAAAACTGCAGTGCTGTATGTGATGAAGTCTATGTCTGGCCATTGACTATGATTTAGGTTACAGTGCTGTAAACACAGCTAGTAGCAGTGTACAGGCAGTAGGGATAAAATGTCATGATGGAATAGAGACCGAGAAGCCCACAAACACACACACACACACAAGTCAATCACTGCAGCATTGTCATTGTCATTCAACACCCTGCTCTTGTCCTACAGGACCTTTCTCTCATTTGAGCTCAGATAACCAGGGTTTAATAGCATCTAGGCAGACAGCCAGATAGTCAAATGCTGTGTGAGTGGAGGGGAGCTGCATTTCACAATGACAAATGACAAAAGTTTCAAACAAAGTCACTGCTTTTGGATTGAAAAGCTCTCATTAACGGTGCAGCAACACCGGATCAGTCATGCGCATCGAGAGGAATCACTCACACAAACACAAAGACACAGGCGCAAAGGTCTCACCAACAGTAGAGGTGTGCAAATTTTTAAAATGCCTGTTGAAAGGAAGATACTCTCCCACAGTGCTGCACTATTAAGTTTTCTCTTGAATGATAACAATTTGGAGAGCAAAAAGCTCATAAAATGGACTCAAATGTTCATGAAACAGATCATTTATTTAGCTCAGGATAATAAATAATTCATTTTAGTAGTAGGATAAATACATTTGTAATTACATACTACTCCTACTAGAACTTAAGTATGTAATTTGTACAGGATATTGTACACAATATGCAAATATGTTTGCACAGGTTGGCCGAGAGTATGGAACCAAAGTGCAAGAGTTGAGCTTCAAAAGTTAAGACATTTTACACCAAAATTCTGAGATGACCAGAATGTCATTCAGTGAATTAAACATGCAACACATGATGCATGTGTCATTGCACACTGCACAATCTCACATACTATTTTATAAAATAATACTAAACTCAAAAATATATGGACACTTAAGTTACTTGAAAACTAATTTCATAGCATTAGATCAATTGTCTGTATCTGCTGAAAATGTCATAATTTTTGCTCAGTGACATTTAAAGTGCCCCTATAATGCTTTTTCGAATATCCCCTTTCATGCAGTGTGTAATGTAGCTGTCTGTGAATGTAAACGTTCTACAAAGTTGTAAAGTCGAAAGTGCACGATAAATAAAGTTATTGTCTCCCAAAAGAAAGAATCGACTCTGAACTGCCTATACGAGTTGTTTGTAAGTTGAATCTCACTGCGTTGCGGTTCTACGTAACTAGAAAATACATTTGCATAATGCCCACCTATGTTGTATGTTGTCTGCCCGCAAACAACTTGACCCACCCTCAAACACGTCATTTTACTGAAAACTGCTTCTCAAATCTCGGAGTTCAACGCGGGATTCGCAAAACGCTTGCTCTTTAAACATGGGTCAGTACCCAGTTTATTTGGATCAGCTTGCTCCTCAGAAACACAACCTGTAAGTATGATTAATTATTGATGTATATATTTTCTACCGGGTGTTCAAAATACCTAGTTTTGTGTTTTATATTGTGTAAGTTTCCGCCTAACCGGCTACCTCACGTTATTACTGTTTTACTGAAATACTTCTGCTAAGCAGCCATGGGCCACTATTACCTAAAACTGTGCAAATTAATGCAGATTGTCTGTTGTTCTTACTACTTTGAGTAAAGATAAAGGATGAAGCAATATGTGTTTTAAAAAATGTAATGTTACATCAGTCATTCCCGTTAGTGCTGGGCTAATGTATGCGCTGTTAGCGATACAGTTCCTGCACGTGCACCGCAATAAATTAGAAATATACACATGGGTTTGTTGATGGACACACACTTGTTAATGCTGATGGTGAGGAATTACAGCTCCAACATCTCATAATGTACCTCAAACTGAGTAGTGTATCACTGAGAAACGTCCTGCTCATGTCGTCCTTGTGATGCAGGCTCTGGTTGAATAACTAGTTCTTCCAATGTTTCATCATCGGACTCTCGCTCGGATTGATACGGTAAAATCGACGTCATTGTTACTGTCTTCACAGTGTGTACAATCGCTGAGCTTTAGGAAGCCTCCTGAGCTCAGTTATGGTAATGAGTGTTTAGCTTCCAACTAATGACTTCTGACATGTAGTTTGAGAATCACTGAAAAATGTGGTGATGTGCAATATATATTATGAGAAAATGAAAGTGTTTTTTGACCTTTGATGCATGTAAACCTGTTGTAGGAGACTCCAAAACTAAATTAGAAACCTTTAAAATAGCATAACAGGGGCACCTTAATTATCTGGTGTTTTGATGAATTTCAGTGGATGTATGAAGTCATGTTCACACAGATTCATATCCTGGAAACAGTCTCTGTGTTTACTTTGTCTCTTTGGTTACCTTCATTTTCAGGTTTATTTAGTGCTGGTAAAGTACACAAGATGATCAGTGCACATTCATGCACCACAAGATCTGGACAGAAAGGAAAAATCCAAATGAGCGAGTGGAAAATTCTCAGCAACTCCTCATGGTCTGTCATTTCTTTGTTGGTATAATATGACAAATATAATTATTAGCTCTTATAAACCCATTTTTAATGCACCTATATACTTCAATAAGATCTCTTACATGTAGGGCTGGGTATCGTTCAAAAACTTTCGATATCGATACCGATACCAATACCTTAACTTCAATAATAAAACCCTTTGGTTTTATTTTTTCAGTTTGACAACTTTTTTTACAGACTCAAAGACTCATATATAGGGTACTGGGGGGCGGAATATATGCCTCGCGCTCAAGCGCACATAATGTTTGCCACAAAGCACTGGCAAAAGTAGCCTAATGTTTATAAATGTAAAAATAGCAAGGAGACATTCATTTTAATTGTTTATTAATAAACTAGTGTTTTCTGAGTCCGTGTTGGGCTGCAAAGATTAAGTTGACGATGCTGACTCATCATCTCTGCAGTAGTGAACGCGCGCGCGCCTATAGATGGAAATGCACCTTTCATTTGGATTACATAATTAAAGTATTTGTTTTCGATTTGAACTGGTTTGTTTAAACAGATATTTCAAGCTTTCTATAGGCCTATTTCTCATGTCTGTGAGGAAAGTATATGCTGAGTTTCGGGTCAATTATGTGACGCTTCTTGCAGTCGAATACGGAGAAACTTTCTGCTCTTTAGTTCCGTGCACTGTCAAGTGCTTCAGATTTGTCGTGTTGCCGGTCTAGCAATGATCTTGTCGTGAATATTGCATTGCGTGCTGTTGGCATCGAGCCTAGTGAAATGTAGCTACACTTTTGATCTTTTCCACATCTTTTACAGCTATGTGGGTTGGGATGCTTACCCCCTGTTTACACTGCACACGTCTGCAGCGCATCATGGCTCCGACAAGGTTTTGTTCCATCTTTGTGCTGCGGCGCGGCCGGTATAAACAGTAGGATTGACTAGAGTGGACACGATCAGCTCTGGTCACCGTGTCGGAGCCGCAATGTGCAGCAGATGGGGTTACACACTACAGCCTCACGAGCCGCATCCCTGGGCGTAACCACCGTAAACTAATGTTTTTTCCACCACAGCCAATCATGCTGCATGCTTATTGGCTCACTGATGTTGACAAGATTAACCCCTTAGGTATCGAAATTTGGTATCGAACGACAAGACCTTTTACGATACTCGATAGTATCGAGGCAATCTCGGTCGGTACCTAAAAAAGTATCGAACTCGATACCCAGCCCTACTTATATGTGAACGTGCGTGTGTCAGGCAGAACTGTATGTTCCTGGGTCAGTGTGTGTGGGTGGGTGTGTGAGAGAGAGAGAGAGAGAGAGAGAGACGGAGGTGGAAATTCACACTTAGGCTTTTAAGCTTAGACATAGTCGAGCATAAGAATGATCAGGAGTCCAGAGACACTGCACTATAGAAAATAAGGGGCAGAGGGCATATGCACACATACTGTATGCTGTATTCATCTCTCCAGTGCAGTTTTTTATATACAAATATTTTTTTTATAAATACTTAAAAAGTTCAATATGAATATATAAAAGTATTTAAAAGTTATATGAATATAATAATATAACAAAATAAGTTAGATATGAGTACCATATATAATAATATTTAAAATAGTAAAAAATATTGATGTAATTATTACCAAATTATTATCAGAAAGCAAAACTTTTTTCCCTGTCTAGACTATAATTTTCACAAAAAACGAACATCAATATTTTTTGTCATCACTGGCTTATATTTAGTATGTGGTGACGTTCATGTATTAGAGTCTGTATTGTGTACTACTGATACTGCAGAAATTGTATTTTATTATTTTAATTGACTTGGTTTGAACATGACTTATAATCACAGTTATATAATTTACAGCAATTCATGAACACTCATACAATAAAATTGTACTTTTATCAGATGATGACTATCATTTGCTATGTCATCTTCAATAAAGCCATAGGGCAATAATTCTTTTGGTGCATTAATGCACACTTATCTTCTTGTGTACTTTATAGGAGTCCCTTAACTCTAATGGGGGGTTTTCAATTTGTACACTACCTCTCTCTTTTCAAAAAGGCTTGCTGTGGCACACAGTTGTACTTTTGGCCTCCAGAATGTATTTTAAGACTGTCTCAGTCAGTGTCTCCTGCTGTGTTTGTGTAGATGTTCTCATCCTTCTATTGACAGAAACACTCTCATCTATTAAGACAGCAAAGCTGAGCTCTACAAGTGCTGTAACAGATACAGTCTGTCTACAGTCACTTTATCTACCTGCTTATAACATACAATAAACTCCCATTCAACACAGTCAAGCTCCTCGGATTACTTTCTATTCTAGAGTATATTCTACACTCTTAAAGGCTCGAAAATCACAAATGCAAGCAGTTCAATGGCTAAGAAGTAAAAAAAATAAATAAATCTTTCTCAACATCTAGTTTAAGATGCAGGTTTCAAGTTCTTAGAAATGTTCATGTTGATGTTTTACTTTTTTCATCACAAAACCCTTTTTAATCATTTTATTCAATGACTTCAAATATGGTGTATCCATAAAGTAGTGTATGTACTTCTTGGGTAGAGGTTAATTTATTCAAGTCACTGTCTATAACGCACTACATATAATACAATTTATACATACAATAAATATTTAATTTCAGATTTTTTAATTAAATGTAATGTGATATAGCTCCCTAAAAACTTATGAATTAATGATTCATGATATAGTATGTAATGTTTTTAACCTGAAAAAATATATTTGTTATAAACATAAAAGTAAATGTAATAACTTTTTACCTGATGGTTACCACATGAACTTTCTTTAGCTTCATTCAACTTCTCACCCTCATATCACAATATTTGACTTCATTTGGTGCACTCAATTCTATATATGTGTAAAAGGGAGAGATGGAGTCTACTGATGGGAGGACTATCACAATTTATCTAGAAAATCCATTCACATCTGCGTCAATTAAAGCGAACACCAATACACGGAAGACAGTTAAAAATGGGTTGTTGTCTAACACTTAAGCTCCCTTTAGACACACACACAGCCTGAAATCTAAATAGATTTAGTGAAATCTTGTTAAACAGACCTTTTTAACCCCTCTAGCACTGGAGCGCCACTAATGCGTTCATTCAGACAAAGCACTTCTTAATTGAATCTGAACTGATTTGCATAATCAATCTTGTTTGAACCTGTGCTGCTAAAGCAGATCTTCGGCTGGTTCAGCTTGTGTCGTGACTCCCATGAGTCTCTCAGCTCAGCTCAGGTCAGGCCCAGCTCAGGTGTGGGGTGAGCGGTCTCCTAATTACTAATCTGACGGATGCTTTTATTCAAAGTGACTTATTGTTCACTTAATTCAAGTTTAATCCCTCTGGAGTAACCTGAGGTTAAGTGTCCTGCTCAATGGCGATAGCTCACGAATCATCCCTTGCAGGATTTGAACCACTAAAGATGCATGCGAGCAATTCTTTGTTTGCATACAGAAAAAAAGAGTAGTGCCTTTGACATGGAAGTATCTGCATCCTCAATCTGCAGGCAAACTATTTTGCCTTTTTTTCTATTAGTTACATTAATGAAAAGCGAGAGTGATTTCGTGTGGCGAGAGGTGATTTCCTTTGCAAAGACTTTCCCTCAGCGACTACCGGCGTTAATGATATATAAGAAATAGCACAAGAGAAGCTCTGCAACACAGCATCAATCAGAAGATGAGCAGCTCTATAAGTCCCAGCGCTGCTGAAATTGCATGCTAAAGTTGCAACATATTTGCTCTCAGAAATAAAACTTGGTGATTTTGTACTCTGTGCTTATAGTCTTCAATACTACGTCCTATGCAAGTCTGTGAGGAGACTGAAAGGAAAAGTGTGAGTGGGGGGAAAACAAAAGTCTGTTGAGCAGATCATAATGGTGCTGATGGAGGGACTTCACACTGAGAGGAGACAGAGACCGTGAGAGCCAGAGATTAGAACAGTGAGAAAACCGATGCATTCAGCTGAAAAACATGCTAAAGGCTTTTCTCACCCCTGCATGAGTGCACAGGGCTCCATCAGCGTGAAGAGCAAAGGGGAGCAGAGGGCAAATTCAGGAACATTTGCCACATTCCCAACCTACAGGGCTTTCAACATTGCTCATTTAACATCTTCCACTGCATCCATAAAGGCCTTCCTTGAGTCTGATGGGGGATATAATTAATTTTACAGTGCCAATCTAAAATTATACCGAGCATTACAACTATTTTAACTCTAACACGCATCGGTGTTCGACTCCTTGTGCCATGACTCAGGATTATGAGAGTGTTAAGACAAACACATTTTAATAGCATATCTGTTTTAAAATGAAGTCACAGAAGTGGCAAGAGTTTTGTATGGAAGCTTGTTTCCACCACAGTATAAAACATTTTAAAAGATAATTGCACATTTTTATCTCACAATTGTGAGTAAACGCACAATTGCTTGTTATAAAGTCAGAATTGTGAGATATAGAATTATGAGATATAAAGTCAGAATTGTGTGATATAAAGTCAGAATTGTGAGATATAAAGTCAGAATTGTGTGATATAAAGTCAGAATTGTGTGATATAAAGTCAGAATTGTGTGATATAAAGTCAGAATTGTGAGATATAAAGTCAGAATTGTGAGATATAAAGTCAGAATTGTGTGATATAAAGTCAGAATTGTGTGATATAAAGTCAGAATTGCGAGATATAAAGTCAGAATTGTGTGATATAAATTCAGAATTGTGAGATATAAAGTCAGAATTGTGAGATATAAAGTCAGAATTGTGAGATATAAAGTCAGAATTGCGAGATATAAAGTCAGAATTGCGAGATATAAAGTCAGAATTGTGAGATATAAAGTCAGAATTGCGTGATATAAAGTCAGAATTGCGAGATATAAAGTCAGAATTGTGAGATATAAAGTCAGAATTGTGAGATATAAAGTCAGAATTGCGAGATATAAAGTCAGAATTGCGAGATATAAAGTCAGAATTGTGAGATATAAAGTCAGAATTGCGTGATATAAAGTCAGAATTGCGTGATATAAAGTCAGAATTGTGAGATATAAAGTCAGAATTGTGAGATATAAAGTCAGAATTGCGAGATATAAAGTCAGAATTGTGAGATATAAAGTCAGAATTGCGTGATATAAAGTCAGAATTGCGAGATATAAAGTCAGAATTGCGTGATATAAAGTCAGAATTGTGAGATATAAAGTCAGAATTGCGTGATATAAAGTCAGAATTGCGAGATATAAAGTCAGAATTGCGTGATATAAAGTCAGAATTGTGAGATATAAAGTCAGAATTGCGTGATATAAAGTCAGAATTGTGAGATATAAAGTCAGAATTGTGAGATATAAAGTCAGAATTGCGTGATATAAAGTCAGAATTGCGAGATATAAAGTCAGAATTGTGAGATATAAAGTCAGAATTGTGAGATATAAAGTCAGAATTGTGAGATATAAAGTCAGAATTGTGTGATATAAAGTCAGAATTGTGAGATATAAAGTCAGAATTGTGTGATATAAAGTCAGAATTGCAAGACAAAATCAGAATTGTGAGATATAAAGTCAGAATTGTGTGATATAAAGTCAGAATTGCAAGACAAAATCAGAATTGTGAGATATAAAGTCAGAATTGTGAGATATAAAGTCAGAATTATGTGATATAAAGTCAGAATTGTGAGATATAAAGTCAGAATTGTGAGATATAAAGTCAGAATTGTGAGATATAAAGTCAGAATTGTGTGATATAAAGTCAGAATTGTGAGATATAAAGTCAGAATTGTGAGATATAAAGTCAGAATTGTGAGATATAAAGTCAGAATTGCAAGACAAAGTCAGAATTATGTGATATAAAGTCAGAATTGCGAGATATAAAGTCAGAATTGTGAGATATAAAGTCAGAATTGTGAGTTATAAAGTCAGAATTTTATTTTATTTTTTTTATTCTGTGGCGGAAACAAGCTTCCATAGTTTTGCTTCCACAAATCAGTTTCAAATAACTTTTCTATGTGAATATATTTTAAAATATAATTTATTCCTGTGATCAAAGCTGAATTTTCAGCATCATAACTCCAGTCTTCAGTGTCACATGATCCTTCAGAAATCATTCTAATATGATGATTTGCTGCTTAAGAAAAATTTCTTATTTTTATCATTGTTAAAAACTTTTTTGTTGAACCCATGATACATTTTATTTTCAAGACTCTTTGATGAATAGAAAATTAAAAAGAACAGCATTTATTTGAAATATTATTATTTTGTAACACTGTAAATGTCTTTATTTATTCATTTTGGAGTTTTGGTCTATTTAATGCATCCTTACTGAATAAAAGTATTTTATGAAATTAAAAATGTATTTATAAATTTTTTTGCAGCTATATAGCCCAGCCGTATCGCTCACCTGTCCCAGACATTTACATGATCTATTCCAAAACAATCTGAATTAAAGACTATAGCCAACAGTTAACTAAACAAAACTAAATGAAAGCACAGTATATTTAACTTGGTCAACCTTCCAGAAGAATGGTAGATGTAAATATTTTTCTCAAGGTACACAACTATAATTCCATTTAAGGTGAGTCCTAGTTTGGGAATGGTAGCGGTAAGTAAATGATTAATGCTGCTGGTATTACTGCCACCATAAAGATCAGAGCCGATAATAAGTGACCAGACTTTGGTGTTCTTATTGTTTTTATTGGCCTCAGGGTTCAGGGACTACAAGACATAAGGCCAGTGACTCTCATACTGCTGCACAAACACATATACATCAACTGTGATCTAAGGCTGGAGTAAACACAGCTGTTTGATTTAGCAAAAATGCTTTGCTGAAATCTTTCTCCAGGGACTCTAATACTTCATGACTCAAATCTTTCAATAATGGCAGCAACAGTTTCAACAAAAATGCTCTCATATTTTTGGATTTATTAATTTGCACTTTAAAAGCTGGATAAATGTGACCCGAAGCATGTCACATTCATTAAGACCTGTGCAGGTCCCTTGAGACAAAGATCGATGTGAATCTGAAAGATCCTCCCTCATACGTTATCACACAAACAACGCGACGGTGATTGCATTCACTCTATTCCTCAAATCCCTGTGACATCCGTATTTCCTTACCTCATTCTTGCCAGGCTGTGCTTATCGAACTAACCATAATTCCCTAAATGTGGACTTGACAACCGTTTTTTCCCCCCGCATAGACTGTGATGTAAAATAAAAGGCACTTTAGAAAAGAAGGGTGTGTTTTGTAAACAGCATGATATTCCCACTCCTATGCACTTCATTTTTAAGATCATAGATGTAAACACATAGATACAAGGTAACAGTCATGAACCGATGGAAAAGAGCTGTGTGTATTTTAAAGAGGGATACTCACTGTCTGCATGGATTGGCACCGCCAGGCAGAGCAGCAGCATGAGGGATGTGGCACTGCCGCGAGGAGAGGCCTGTTGGGTATGTGGCACCATGATTTCCGGATGGCGCTCACCGCAGGGGTTCCCTAAACTCCTGCTGGATGACTATACGCTTACGCTACCATTTAGTGAGACCTGACGGGGGACACAAAGGAGAGTGACATCAATAAGTTGCAATGCAAACAGCACATTTCAAGCAATTCAAATCCTCAATCATGACATCACCACATTCCAAGACATTACCTCATTATTAGCATTCCAAGAGTATTAAATCACATTCCCATAATTAAGTATGATCTTCCCGCACAATGGGAGAATGACATCAGTAAGCATCATGGTAATGTATGCAATCTTTACATTTTCAAACATGACATCATTATTGGCACTCCAAGAGCAAGATATTTCATATAAGGTCAGTCTTCTGAAGTTATTCAATGTTTTTTGCAAGGAACAGAACCCAACATTTAAGTCATTATTTACTGAAAATCGACATTGTCATGTAGACAAAATTTCAGAATTTAGAGATGCTGATTCAATAACTGCTCTGATGGATTCAGTTTAGTCAGACTGATTCATGTTTGTTTGTTTTTGTATGTTTGTGAACTATACATTAAAGGGGTTGTTGATTATGATTTCACTTTTTTAACTTTATTTAGTGTGTAATGGTGCTGTCTGAGCATAAACATCTGCAAAGTTATGACGCTCAAAGTTCAAAGCAAAAGGAGATATTTTCTTTTAAAGAAATCTTTTAAGGACTACAACAAACGGCTGGTAGGGACTACAATGAGCTTCTTCACGGGGTCCCACACTTCTTCTTACAACAGTTCCCACACAAGCAATTTATAAATGATCATGACAGAATATACTAATCAATGACTTGAAGATGGTTAACTCCACATCAGCTACATAAATTCATCAACTAACCATTCAGAAATGTCCTGTTGCATTCTACATGTTGTCACTTCTTCTTGAGTCTCTCCATCATTGTCTGACTCCGGTTTGAACATAAAATGCTGAACAGTTTCGGACCTTTTCTGTGCGTGTCTGCATGAGGTAATGGGAGCTGCTAACAGGAGCTCTTTAAAGCCCCACCCTCTTCTTGAAAGGGGGCTGTGAGCAGCAGCTCATTTGCATTTAAAGGGACACACATAAAAGCGGAACGTTTTTGCTCCCCAATTTTAACATGCTATAAAAATGATCTGTGGGGTATTTTGAGCTAAAACTTCACATACACACTCTGGGAACATCAGAGACTTATTTTACATCTTGAAAAAAGGGCATTATAGGACCCCTTTAAATAATCGATTCATGAGAGTAATTCGATGGAATCTACATTGGTTGTGCTGTATGTTCCCGATTTACTAAATAGCAAGGAATTCCAAGGAAAACTCAATAAAAAGAAATTTCATGTCATTATTTTGCGCTTTCAAACTCATTAACATTCAACACAGGTTGTACAAATTACTAACATATGATTTATTTAGCTAAAATACCAAATAAAATAAATATTAGATGAAAAACTTAAAACAAAAATGTAAATGTTGCCTTGTCAACTAACTGAAAGTACTGAAGTACTAAAATTATTAAAACTAAAAGCTAAGTGAAGCTACATAGAAATATTAAAAAAGCTAAACAACGAATAAATGAACAATGAACAAAACTTTAACAAAAATAAAAGCTTATTCAAAATAGTAATACATTCTATAATGCAACAGGTATGTAAATAATACTTAAATCACACTGTAAATTTTACTGCAAAACATTCAATACAGACTGTGAACACATTCACAACTCAGGTAAAATAATATTTATTTTGCTGTGGCCATTAGGATACAGCAGTGACAGCACAGATTGAGTCATTTTCATTTTGGGCTGAGCTATTCCTTTAACACGGTGACATCATGCACACAATGAATGATGTCACTGTGTTAATTTAATAAAGTGGTCTGAAACATAAGTAAATGAGCTCGAGCCGCAATGAGTCCCGGGAGAGCGTTTCAACGACCACAGACACCTCTGGCCTTTGAAGAACACAAGCGTCGTGCCAGGTTCACACTGTGAGTGTGTGTCTAGGGGTTTGTGTGTGTTAATAGCCTGTGTGGTGAGGGCTCTCGCGTGTCTTTCCAATGAAGCCACCCCATGCACGCTCTCACTCACTCATGATTAAGATGATGCATTCATTTATTAACCAGAAGCGCTCATCATGTAATTGGCCGGACCCGGGCTAATTAATCATGCTCACACAAAGCAGACATCTGCTATCCAACACACCCACTCTGCCACAGAGAAAATAATCATGGAAACGCCACAGAGAGACGCCCATTGACCAGCACTAATTACTCCGCCACCACAGCAGGAAAGTTTGGAGCCGCTGGCGCTCAGCAAACAGCTTCCACCCTCAAACACCGTTTGATCGGGAGCTGAAGGTGCGCTTCCACATTCCTGCAGGCTGAGCAGACGGAAACGTCTCTCCGTCTCCAAACACGCCATTTCTCCCACTTATTATGGAAATCATGAGTCTGGAACAGAACCGCTGAGCTGACAAACTCACCGACACTGCATTAAACTGCGAGCATTTAGGGACAAGCACACAGCAAACACACACACACAAACACTGTGACGCTCGGCACACACAAGGCTCTCTGCTTCAGCACACACTGTAATTACAGCAGGCTGCTCCCTGTTCTGCACCCCACCGTCTCTGCCTTTCCAAAGAAAACACAGACTCTGCTTATGAGTGGATGCTACAATTGCACCAGCCAACCGTCTCCGGCGTGCACAACCTGCAGCCTCTCCTGAACATTCCTGCAGGAAGAGCACGCTGGGAAAACAAAGCGCGGACTGAACGCAGCGTGCATTTCTAAAGACCTGAGTCGCTTCTGCTGAAAGACAAATGATACAAGCAGCCAGCTAGACTCTCCATGATGACAAGTATGTTTAAATGAAGGGTCAAAGGTCAGTTCATTTCTCTCAGAAATCACTCCTCATGTGGACAGGACATGACTGCACAGGAACTGAAGAGTCCTCACTCTGGTCTAAATTCACAAGTTGAATGTGGTTGGTATAAAAATAGTAAAAGTCTAAACATTTTAAAGTATGAAAAATGGGTAACACTTTAATTTAGGGTCCAATTCTCACGATTAACTAGTTGCTTATTAGCATGCATATTACTATGATATTGGCTGTTTATTAGCCTTATTCTGCATGACCATATTCTACATGCCTTAATCCTACCCAATACCTAAACTTAACAACTACCTTCCTAACTATTCATTATACATTATTATTAATTAATAAGCAGTAATTAGGAGTTTATTGAGGCAAAAGTAATAGTTAGGAATAGTTAGATTATAGTGAGAATAGGAGCCTAATCTAAAAGTGTGACCGATAAATGATATTTAATTGTTTGCATTCATATGCAATAATGTAGTAAATAATTATAAAGACTACATTTACCAACAGCAGGTAATTGAAATAAAATAAATGATAACGGAAATAAAATAAAATATAAAAACTTGTTTTTATCTAGTTGCCAAGGCAACATTTCTCATTTTCATTCACTTGATGTACTAAAATAATTAAAACTAAAACTGAAATAAAAATGAATAAAAATGATATAGACATAAAAAACTAATAAAAATGGCAAAAACAACTAAATGACTAAAACTAATTTAGTTACTAAACTTAAAATATAAATGGAAAATTTATATCAAAAACAAATTAAAAGTGTTCAACTATATAATACAAAATATAATAGCATCTCAATTACACTAAAATAACATTGATACAGTATATATATTTTAACTAAAAAGATGAGATGCCAATGAATCACTGAATTTTGAATCAACTCATTAAAACAATTCATTTGAACTGAATCACAGAAATGAATGGCATTTATGTTTAGAGACAACTGAGACACTATCATTTTTGTTTTGATGCCCAAATACTTTCAAGTTGTGAGACAAGGAGGGAATGTTAAATTAATCACTAATAAAATTTAAAAAAATGTTGACAGAAAAATCATCATAAATATATTGTAAATATTTAAAACATTGCCATCATCAACGGAAGAAAGTGTTTTGGGAGGGTTGTTTCCGGTTGCACTGAACATCATCTAACATAATTGCACATAAATGTAGCATGTTCATCTGCCATAATTCCAGTCCAAACATGCCGTTGCTTATTTGCAGGAGTGTTTGATAGTCTAATATCTCAAAAGAGCACTTGCTTTATTACTCCTGGATTGATGGATAATCTATTATAATCCCAGAGGAGAAATTGGTTGCTAGAAATTTCCTGTGCCTTGACAGAAAACCCTTCAACACGGGCATCAGTAATATCTGAGATACAATTAGAAAATCAATGCTCTTTGAATATTAATAAAGAGCTACACTTAAGTTCATCAGTCTGATGCATATGGACTTTCCTAAACAGCATTGCCGTTTAAAAAGACCATTTCTTGCCGGATATTCAATTAAGCAATTGAAATCAGGAAAATAAAGGAAGAGGGCGGCAGTTGTGGAGCTTGTTTGTTATGATATTTATTTAATCACGTCAATATTGTTACAAAGAGTGCCACTTATCTATCCACATTATTTTTATCCCTGAAAATGAGGGTTATTATTCAAATGTCAAGATTCTTGTGAAAATTTGAGGTGGCACTTTGCCTGTTAGAAATATATGATCAGTTTAAATGTTATTTTAAAGTGGACAAGAATTAAATGAATGGCAAAACTCAGCATTTTGTTTGCGTACCCCCTCTGTCAACTCACGCCCCCCAGGGGTACATATTTGGGAACTATTGCTTTAAAGGAACATCAAACATCAAAATGATGTTTCACAAACACATATTGGAGAACTTTTGGTTTTGGCATAAATTAATGGCTCTGTTCCAAACCCTAGTGAGCCGCCTCATCATATGCACACTTCTAGGCTGTTTCCAACAGAAGGCAGTGAATTATGCTGCTTACGATCTCATTTTGGCCCACCTGTATCCCTTTGCAGGTAAGGCCATCCCAGATTGCTCAGATAGTGATTACAATTTTTAAATTTGAATAAAAAATTACATTTACAAAATTAAGGAATTATGGGAAATTACATTTTACACAAAATTATTTTATTCAGTACTGAATAGTCACAATGAAAATCTTTTTTAAATGTACGATTCCCAAATGTTAATGTGAGCTTCATTTTTCATGATTATTACAGAGCCAGATTGCAAGCTTAGCAACATTAGCAGTTCACCAGGGTTTACAGAAGTAAACTCATTCTTTTTCTCTGGTTCTGATGCAGGACCAAGTCAGCTGTGTTTACAGTGGCAGGCAGAAAGAAAGGAGCAGAGAGGGAATGATATCTTCTCCCAGCAGACTCTGGGGGTGTGAAGGGGAAAGGATGAAATTTTCATCCTGCAGGAGGAGCACCCTTGAGGGGCAGCAGTCTCTTATCTCCCCTGTTATCCGCCCACTCCCCATGGGAAAGGAGACACAGAATGAGTCATAGACACCAGCTCGGTATTACAAACAGTGCATCCAAATTTCATGAAGGCATGAAGTGCCAAGACTGGTGTTTCTTTAGTTAAGAAGGGGACCGTCTTTCATCCGCAATGCTAATGAGGCATCTGTGTCTCAATTCTGGATATACACTACCAGTTAGCACACTTCATTCCTTATTAGGGATGTGCGCAACGACTAATATCAATAACGTTTAAACAGATATTTTGCAACCACCTATGTCGACTAGTCTAAAAGAGAGAGAGAAACAACTAGTATTTCCGAGTCGACTAGCAGCAGCAGTATCGTTTAATCGACTAGTCTCACACATACCTATTACTTACAATGACTATTTTCCCCATTTTGGAATAACAGTCATGAAAACTATGAAATACAACATGGAAGTATGTCATTCCCTTTCAAGGGAACTCGCGCTGCGTCACCGCTTTGGGAACGCCTCTGCGTGATTGCGTCGTGAAGCATGTGTGTAATCAGTCCAATGGAGAGACGGAACATCATAGGCGGGTGACGTCATCGACCCGGAAGGTATAAAGCATACCGGCAAACAAACGCCGCTAGCTTGTGTTCCTCCCTGCTCTCGTTACATCACGAGTGGGGATACACATTTGATGTGCGTTGTTTGTTTGGGAGAGCAGCACGCTTAGTCTGCTCTCGAGGGGGCCGGCTGTGAGCATTGTGAGGCTTTGCCTCTGAGGGTGAGCGTCGCGGCTCGCGTACTCTGCGGCACGGGCCCCGCTGCTGCCGAGGCACAGCGGCAGCTTATGTCGTGGCATTCGCAAATGGATCTGTCAGGGGGGTTAGAGACGGGCCCAGCCCTTTCTCTACCTTCACCTGGCAGGTCCAGTGCTGCTTCACTGGGTTTGGGAGCCCGCCCCGCCGTTTCGCCCGCCCAGAAAGTGGCCTCGGCTCTACAGTTGTCCAGCTCCGAGGAGGTGGATGTCTGAAGTGTCGACGCAGGAATTGAAGACTCGCCACTTCAATCTCCTGCTAGTGAGGAGCTAGTAGAGGTTCTGAGCAGAGCTGTGGCTAGATTAAACATCGACTGGCCACAAGAAAATCAGGAGCGCGTCTCAGTAAAATGCAGACTCGATGAGCGTTTCCTGCCAGCCCGCTCTGTTCAGCCTCCACGTCGGGGCTTACCATTTTTCGCAGATCTCCACACCAAGGTGTCGAGAACGTGAAAACGGCCCATGTCATCCCATGTCAGTCCCCAAACATCAGTATATAGTAACATCATGGGGCTGAAAAGGCATGGGTATGGTTCGATGCCGAGGGTGGAAGAGACACTTGCGAGACATCTCTCTCCCGAGTCTGCGTCGGCCATTAAAGCTCCGACATTGCCCACCAAGCCACTAAGAGCTACATCGGCATTGGTGGGCAAAGCGTACTCGGCAGCGGATAAATTGCCTAGAAATGCTGCCGGTGTTTCAGGCTCTGAAACACTTCCTGCCATACCTCAGGGGCCATCATGTGCTAGTGCGCACGGTGGTCTCCTGTATGCATTTCCCCCGATTGCTCTGCTTCCGGGAGTTCTAGAGAGAGTGCGCCAGGACGGGGCCCGTCTTCTGCTAGTAGCTCCGTTCTGGCCAGCCCGAGTTTGGTTCTCGGACATTGTGTCGCTCCTCGACGGCTCTCCCCTGGAGATTCCGTTCAGGAGGGACCTTCTCTCTCAGGTGGGCGGTGCCATCCTGCACCCTCGCCAAGAGCTGTGGAATCTGTGGGCTTGGCCTCTGAGGGGGCCCAGCTCATAAGCTCTGGTCTCTTAACCGAGGTTGTGGAGACCATTCTACACTCTAGAGCTTCCTCAACTTATGGTGCAGAGATCGCCTGTGGGATCCAGTTAACTGCTCTGCGAGTGTGGTGCTGGAGTTCCTGCAGGAGAGGTTCTCCGCTGGGTTAGCTCCCTCCACATTAAAGGTGTATGTGGCGGCCTTAGCAGCTTACCACACTCCTTCGGGTGGTGTTACTTTGGGGCGACACCCTCTGATTACTCGTTTCCTCCGTGGTACTATGAGGCTGAGGCCTACAGTACGCACCAGGGTGCCGGCCTGGGACTTAGCCATTGTCTTACAAGGCCTTTCCGAAGCTCCCTTCGAGCCTCTTGAAGAAGGTCCTGAGAAGTTTCTCACTCTTAAAACTATCTTTCTTCTAGCTATATCTTCTTTGAGAAGAATAGGGGATTTACAAGCCCTCTCTGTGGCACCCTTGTGCTTGGAATTTGCTCCCGGTATGGCTAAAGCTTTTCTGCACCCTAGACCGGGTTATGTTCCTAAGGTTCCCACTAATCCTGTGAGACCTATAGTACTTCAGGCCTTTTGTCCTCCGCCTTTTCTGACGTCAGACCAGGAAAAATCGAATCTGCTTTGCCCTGTTCGTGCACTAGATGCTTTTGTCCACAGAGCTGCCCTGTGGAGGAAGTCAGAACAGTTGTTTGTTTGTTGCGGACCACCCTCGAGGGAGGGTCCGGTTTCAAAGCAGAGGATGAGCAAGTGGGTAGTCGAGGCTATTTCACTTTCTTATGTGGCGGCCGGACAGCCTTCTCCTTTGGCTGTCCAGGGCCACTCAACTAGGAGTATGCCTGCCTCTCATTCATTTTTGGCAGGGGCCTCCCTGCAGGACATTTGCGACACGGTAGGATGGTCCTCACCGCTCACCTTTGTCAGGTTCTATGAACTCGACGTTAATGTTACTCCGGGGGCTCGGGGGCTCGCCTCCTAGACAATGCTACAGGTGGGCATCCGGCTCCTATGGGGGCGTGGATATTCTCGTTCCCAAAGCGGTGACGCAGCGTCTCGTTCCCTCTTCAGGGAACTAAGGTTACAGTCGTAACCGAGACGTTTCTGTCCAAAACATGAGATACAAAAGAAAACCTTAAAAAAAATAAAATTCAAAATAAAAATATAATAATACTATTACTACTAATAATAATAATATATTTGTTTACCCATGCATACATTTCTTTATTATTATTATTATTGTTAATAGCAACAACAACAATAAGAAATGAATAAATAATAATTTTAGTATATTTGTCAAGAAAATTATGCATGGGTACAATTATTATTATTATTAGCATTATTATTGTTATTGTTATTATTAACAACAACAACAACAACAACAACAACCATTCTAATATTTTTAATATCATTTATGTTTGCTCTCAAAACTAATTTCAAACATTTAAGCAGAGATCTTTAGATCAAAAGGTTTTTTTGAGAAATATAAATTCAGTCAAGTGTGTCCAAACTTATGCCTGGTTGTGTATATGTGGCATCAAGCTATCCCATATGTCAAGGGTGTGCATGTCTTTAAGGGTCTAGCTTTCATCTTATAGCTGATGGCATGCACGGACAGACAGGAAGAGGAATTCTCGTTCATGTAGAGTGATAGAGCTCATCACTGGCAGCCAGGTGCAACGCTCGGCTCCACCGGTCGCCCTGCAGCTACACAATCCTGTGAGATTTGTGGCTTTCAAGTGCTGTGCGATGTTAGGAGATTTGTGGAGCGGCTGAGGGAGATTTGTGCTGCGGCAGGAATTTGAGGAGAGGGAAACGGATCTGAGGCCGTAAATATTGGAGTAAAGGAAGGAATTGGAGGCTCATTTTCTCAACAGAGAAAACTGAGGAAAATTCAGGCTCCTTAATTAAGTGCTTTCACATTTCCTTTTACTTTTTAACATGAACGCACACAGTACTGCATTTAAAAGCCAAACACAAGTCAAAATCATAATGCCCAGGAAAAGTCTGTTTATAAAAATAAAGCCAGACATGATGTGAGCAGGTATAAGAACTGGGTGATATACATCAATTACTTAAAATATATTTGCAATGATTTTACTGGAGATTAAGCAACATAGTGAATGTAGTCTTTTTAATCATAGTTATTTCTTTTTTATTTGGCCATTCAGTCCGTAAATTTGATTTATGAATCAATGAATTAGTTCATATTGTCTCTTCCAAATTATTTTGATTCAAAAATGGGTGTTGTGTCATCAAGCAAAAATGTCTCTGTAGCATATTTTCCATTTACTTCATCTTTAAATAAAATACATGTAGTTAAATATTGCTGTTTATTATGATGTATAGTTTGAAAACAATTCAATATCATTTTTTGTCTGTGTTCTGTGTTTTGTCTAGTGAAAACAGTGTTGGAAAGATGCCTTGACTATTAACTAGACTTTTTACTTTTTAATATTCACGCAGCCCTGTACAACATTCACTGTTCCTCAGCTATCAGTCTGACTCAAAAACTCAACTCATCTCTTTACAAGCCAGTTACAGACAGCACAAAAACCTCTGGACGGCACGACAAGGTAATACCCACTTAAAAATCAAGGTAGATAGATCTTGACCTTAGACTGATTCAAAGCCGTGGTCTCAATGGTTGTACTGCAGTTGTTCCTGAGGGCGTTGCAGAAGCTTTTAACTTCTCTTTCTGCATACAGTGCCCAGCGTGATGGATGCTAAAGGTTTTTTTTTAAATCTTTGTTTGAGGGAAGCACTGCGGTGTGTGGCACTTACTGGATTATGTGGCCGGAGGGGTATACTTTTATCACCCCAGCAACTAATTATTAGTGGCAAAAGAGAGCAAGAGAGAGAGAGAGAGAGAGCTAAAAGTGTGCACGAGTATGTGAGTTAAAGATAAAAAAATTTAAGAAGAGAGAAGAGATGAGCCCCTCAGGACACACTATTGCAACATCCTGTGGCGAGGCCATAAAAGATTTACGAAATAACTTTGGCCCCCAGTGCAAAGTATCAACAGCGAAGTTAATGGCGTGATTACACTAATAAGGGAAGAAAAAGAGATGGAACTGTGCTGCATATAATGACAGGGTGAAAACGATAGATAAAGAGAATGTAGGAGCGTGTGATAAATGCAGCAGCAGCATGAGATGCAGACCACACAGAGGGGTTTGAGAGGAGAAATCCTCCTGTGCTCTGTGATCGAGGAGTAAGTTATCTGCAACTGGGGCTGTTATATTGCATGAGTAGAACAGGATGAACGCATTGCAGGTTTATTGCTGATCTTTTATAGAGTTCAGACAATTACATCACACTTGCAATGCACGAAGAGCATAACGCTTGCAACGCCAAGGTCATGGGTTTGATTCCCAGGGAATACATAAACTGATTAAATGTATACCTTGAATGCTATGTATTTGTATTAAACGCTTTGTATTAAAGCATAAATGTAAATGCATTACATAACAAAATCTGCAACATGACACTATATTTGTGACCCGTGCTGGCAAAATGAGTCGAATGTGCACGGGCTAATTACGAGCTACAGGCAAAACAAGTGAAAATGTTTAATTTTGGTTGAATTTGAGGTTTTCACCAAAATTAGTTCATTAAGCCCTCATCTAGTGAGCCCAATGCTCCAAATAGTAATTAAAAATCTAAAATTATCTTTATTTGTATGTTTTCTGAGAGGAGTACCTTTCCCTTTGTTTTAATAATCCATGAAAAATTTTCATTTTTCTCTGCTCTGCTTCTCGACAACTGGTGCTTCGCCTCAGCACAAGTTTGGTATTGTTTTAAAGTGTTTTTAAACTTGTATTGTTTTTAAAGTTTTAAAAACTCAAGGTTACATCAGGCAAAAAGAAACATAGTTTTACAGGCAAGTTATTACATAAATCACAATAAATCACTCCCAATAAGAACAGGAACATAGATTAAGATAGCAAAAAGACCTCATTTTGATTTCATGTTAATTTTAAGTGTGGCTTAAGAGTGCAAACATTTTTGAGGTCATTGCTCTCCACTAATGGTCTAGTCTAAGGGGCAAGTCAAGACACCACAAAATGAGGTGAAAAGGTTGAAGAGAAGTTGTTCCTGGGTCTGTTGACAGTGCTTGGCATGCTGGCTTAGTTTTTGTTTAAAAGGTTTATGAGAAAGGATTTCTGCTCTTTACACTTCTGAGAAGCTGACTTCTTGTTTTAAATTCAATTGAACACGTATACAATATGATGTCATACAAAGTGGATCATGAAATGATTTATGTGCCAAGGTTCCAGAACATGAGCAGGGTTTAAAAATTAATCAGAAATCAATCAAAGGTTAGTGGAGGATGTAGCATAGCTATTGAAGCCTAGAGAGAAGAACAGACGACCCAGTAGAGCAGAACACCTCGAGCGATTAGCGTGATTGGGCATTTCAGGAATTAGGGTGCTTGGAAGTCTGAATCACTGAACACAAGCCAGAAAGACCACAGTCTATTCATGCCGTCACATTCCCACAGCATTCCAGGATTCCTGAGTCTGAGTGTTTTATTGCTCTGTACAGACGTATTCCAAAGCCTCCATAAAAATGTCAGAGCTCTAAATGCACTGGAGTTAAAGCTGATCTACAGCCTGATACACAATAATGAGTTAATGATTAGCCATGGGTGACCCAGCGCTTCAGTGCGCACGGTCAAAAGCGCCCCAGACACCAGGATGTGATGAACTGCACGTTCCGCCGCCAGGCTCTTCGCAACTGAACCTGCGATTCTGGCAATTACATAAATTACGATCAACCATCCAGATTTATACTCATCCCACAAGCCTTATTCCAGCACCGCTGATGTTTGCTGCTTAACGGATCATAAGACCAACACAAGACAAATATGACTTTATATTATATTATCAGCTGTGGTTCGTGTTTACACTGGAACAGACCGACAGCAACAACAGGAAAGAGTATACAGTCTTTATACAACTGGAAAATTTCACCCTAAAATGTCAATTCTGTCATCATTTACTCTCCATCATTGCATTCCAAACAGTACGACTTTCTTAGTATTGAAATACTTCAGTTATCAATATCATTCATATGACACAAATGATATTTTCCGCAGTACTACAGGGCAAGGAAAAAATATCACATGAAATTCATGTTTTGCATTCATTTACTTTAAGTACATGCCTTAACATAAAATGATCCTGAACCCTCAAGTCTCTGTGATCTTCTAGTCTCTAGATATGACCATATCTATCATTCACTGTGCATATTTTCCAAATTTTCCTGTTTTACCATCCAATAGGTGAAAATCTGATAACGATGCAGGATGAGTTACATGCCAAAGTTTAATATTTAGTGTTTGGAGTTTGTTTAAATTGGATCACAAGTGGACGACGGTAAATACAGGTGTAAACAGGGTCTAAAATGTTTTGAACTTGTCCACTTTCGATCACTTCCAGAGGTAGTCAAAAACCAATTAATGTGGTCAAATGCGCTCAAACAGCCACAAAAGAAGCCTACTCTCCGCCTACTGACCTAATGCATAAACATTATGGGAAGCGTGCTAGACAGACGGGATTTAAACTTTGTCGGCTGTAAATTCAAGATTGGTTTCAAGACGAAAAATGTACCAAGCACAATGTTCTCTCAACATTCCTGATTTCTAACCCACACTCACAGCGCTCGATGTGGTCTTGCGGCTGTCAGAGCAGAAACGAAAGCTAATGCTCCAGGCACGTTCATATGTAAATTGCATGAGCTTATTTTGTCCATTAGATTGAAAGATCTAAAAAATACATTTACAAAATACAATACCCATTAATTTACCCAGCCCATAGACCCTCCCCTCGAAGAAATCAGGACAGAAGTGGTTGAAAGTGGACAAAAGAGATGGATTAACACCAGGTGTAAACGGGTACGTGTCTCCCTCGTCTACTTGTAATCCGATTGACCAAAACTCATCTTAATACCAGGTGTAAACAGGGCGATGTATTGGAAAGCCAACGGTCACTGTGATTTTGCCAAGTAAGACATGTTCCTGGATCAACATATTTTGTTGATCATGGAACAACATTCCTGGAAATTTAGTCCTAACCTTATCCCTACCATTAAACCTAATCCTACCTATAACTTATTTTCAGAGGGAAATGATAGGGGAAAAACATTGATGTAGAAGCACCTAACCCTGGTTGTAAGCCTAAACTTGACATAAACTGTAAACTTGTCCCTCAAATCTAATTGGTTGATTGGAATTTTGTTCCAGGATCAACAAAGATGTTGATTGAGGATCATGTTGTACTTGGTGAAATCACAAAATAAACGCAATGAGCAATTACTAACAGTAAATCTCTCCTTAAGAAAAGAATCAATGTCAAACACATGCTAGAAGGCTTTTGTTAAATAACAGACACCTAAAATGATGAAACAAGTAATAAATCTTTAAAAACACATGGTTTTCTGTCACACACCAATTGGGAGAGTTGCTCCTAAAGTAGCTGGTTTAAGATTCAAACACACTGCTGCTCATTGATTGTTGTGTTTTGATTAATTGGGGTTTCAGAAGCGTCTCATAAATGCACCACGTGTGATTAAATGCTGAGGGCCAGAGAGAGTGTCGTCAACCAATTAAATGATACCGTCTTCCACCAATCAATACCCTGACACAAACATTTGGGAATAGGCACTTTGCGCTTGAGAAGCTGTCACAGTGACACCCGTTATGACCTTTTGAGTGACTGATCGCATGACTTCAGTGGATTTAGCCATTCGTGTTAGCGCTAGTGTAAATGCCGTGGCCCGTGGGTGACTTGGGTTAATGTTCAGCCTCAGGACACAACAGTAATTAACCTCTCCAGGTATTTGACCTCACAGAGTGCCGGCTATTTGCTCACCTGTCTGACCCTAAATGTTTTACTGTGTGTCCAGGGAGGGTTTGTTGTTGTGACCTGCCCAGTGCACTTTAATGCTCATATCTGATTCATTAGACATACAGGATATCAGTCAAATGCACGCTCAACAACACACTTCCTGGGGAATAAACACACCACCTGCTTCTCATTATAATGCATGAGCACACAAGTGTGCCACATCTATCACCATTAGAGCTGCAAGTGTGGTATAACAGGAGTAAAAGGTGATGGCTGATGGGTTGTCCATGATGTTGTCTAACGCTCAGTTAAAATGCACCTGTATTTCCTCTTATGCATGAGTGCGTTTACAGAGAGAAAAAGAGAGCGAAAGTGTTTCTATCTACCAGTTGGGTTATAATAGTACAGCAGTTCTAAAGGAGGGGGGGATGGTGTGATGTGACTCGTGGGAGGAAAAGACGGGCAGCTTTACGAGTCCCTCGAGCACATAAATCTGTCTATTATAACAATGTGGTCAGTGGCCATAGCAGGTCCCTCCTCAGAGATATGGGCACCCAGGAGAGAGCTCTCAGCTTTAATAGAGAAGACAGCAGGGGGGGGAGGAATCGTTTCTCTTTTTTCCAAAACTATGAAAACCTTGAAAGGCATCAAAAGGCCCAAGCTGTTCCAAATGCCAGGCACCAAAATGAAAATTTAGGTGAAATTCCAAAGCAAAATTGCATGCATATTTTACAGAGAATGCAATTAGTAAAAATGTCAATTTCATATAGGCCCAACTTATATTTTAAAATCAGGATTCAACAATATAGAAATCCTGCTGATTTATCACCAAGATAATGTTCTCTAACTGGCGAACATGACAGAAATGGCTTGTTTGTGTTTTTATTGATGCTTTTAAGACTATCACAAGCCAATCACTAATCACTTTTGCATTGTGTTTATGAATTTATGGAGTTACATATAGCTGTGAAATTTCAAGCTTGCTGCAATTTTTTTGTTTTTGCAATTTATATTGTTAGTATTACACTTCTCTTCAAAAGTTTGGTGTTAGTAAGATTTGTATTATTTATTCCTTAAAAGAAATTAATACTTGTATTCAACAAGGATGCATTAAATTGATCAAAAGAGATTTTGCATCATGGTTTCCCCCAGAAATATAAAGCAGCACAACTGTTTTCAACATTGATAATAATCATAAATGTCTCTTGAGCAGCAAATCATCATATTAGAATGATTTCTGAAGGATCGTGTGACACTGAAGACTGGAGTAATGATGCTGAAAATTCTGCTTTGATCACAGGAATAAATTATAATTAAAAAAATTGTAAAGGAGAAAACTTTAAATTGTAGTAATATTTCAGAATATTACAGTTTTTACTGTATTTTTGATTAAATAAATGCAGCCATGGTGAATATAAGAGATTTATTTCAAAAACCAAAATATTACTGACCCCAAACTTTTGAATGGTAGTGTAACTAAAATATATTACTTTAAAAAAATAAAGATCATTCTCCATCTCTTTGCTGTTGGTAGTGCATAAAGTTGCTCAGCTTTGCTGCATCACTGTAAATCACAGATTCTCACTGAATAGGAATGACTTGCTATTGGTTTGTTGCTACGAATCACTGTCGTAGTCAACTTCTCTTTAGAAATCATCTGTGCAGACAGAAGACAGCAGAGCAGCTCACTTGGTTTTGTAAAAGAGCTTTTTCCTCTGTGTCTTTCCTTGTCGTCTTCACTTCTTTCAGCAGTGCAATATGCAGGCTGGGGAGAGGCAGCGATCTCAACGCTCTGCATCATGGCGGTGCACAGTTATCTCTCCTCAAAGCACTTAGGCCTTGAATTGGAATTAATTACCAGGATGGCGCTCTCGCTCACTTTGCTCACATTAACATCTCACTATTGACAAGAGCGTTTATGTGAGCATGTGAGTTCTGATGAGAGTGTCACTGTAATCAAGATCTATAGCATCACTCTCTCTCTCTCACCCTTATGCATGTGTGCAGTAGTCGCTGTGGGAAAATCAAACAAAATACATAATTCAAGACTGACAGAGGCGAAGTGCTGTTGATGCACATTGTGTCTGCACTAGAGGGAGTTTTGTTACCGAGCTCTGTGTTTGTGTGTGAGTGTGTGTGTGTGTGATTTGATGTTGAGGGTCTGTCTCTGAGAGATATACTGGCAGCTCTCGCTTTTCTGTGAGTGAAATGAATGTTAAATAACTTGAGAACGAGAGAGAGATACTAAAAAGTTAGTCAATTAAAGAAGCGCTCAGGGATGCGGTTAACATGCCTCAGTGAGTTATCACTGTACTAAATGAGAGGACGCCTTATCATATGAGCGGAGGAGAGAAAGAGAGAGTGAAGGGGGAAATATTTAATTCTGAAAAATGGTTCATTAGTAATCCGATTGAAAGATAACATGTTCTTCTGCCTTGGCAGCCAGAAGTTATTGCGTGTTTCTTGGAATAGAGAGAAGTTAGAAGAACAGTGAAAACAATGTCATACAAGCAAGGTCATGAATAAAACTACATTTTGTGCTTGCCTGTGCAAAACTCTCTGTGCAAACTATCTCAGAGAAATTACTGACGAAAATGTTAATGAACAAAGGGTTTCTGTGATTTCAATGATGACGACATGAAGAAAATGTGCATAAATAATTAAATGATTTTAATTAAACACCATTCACGAAACTGTAACAGAAAAAAATAACAGCAAGATACTTACAATACACTAACAGTGCACTGAGGCAAAAGAATAACTCATCCAAATGCATTCTATACATGTGCGTACATCAGGGCCATAACCAACATAGACATTGAGGGGGACAAGTCCCCTCCAATATTTAGAAATGGCCAAATCCCACCCCCCAATATTTGAAATTCTTGCACTTCATTACGCAGCGCTCTGTATGTTGTTGTTGGGATGACAAAAAGGTTTAAAAGTTGCATTGTCTGGCCTGCCTCAGAGGTCTAACAGTGCTCATCAAAGTCAACATGATTGAGATGACCAATCAAAGTAGGCAGAGTTTACCAGTCACAGAAGCAAAGCGCGAATTCCAGTGCAAAGCGTCTGTTTAACGTTGAAAGAAAGATTCATGTGATTCATGTCATTCCTAACTGAGTGTGAAGAGACAATAAACATTTTATGTTTTTGACATATTAGGCATACAAATTGAAGTACATATGTGCATATTTAAATGCAAATTACTACAAATATTATTTGCAAATAGTTCAAAATGATTATTTCCCAACTAGACCTAGAATTTCCTTCACTGTTCTGTTTCTATAGTCTTTATCAAAAATTGGTCCCCCCCCAATGTTCAAGACATAGTTGCGGCCTTGGTGTACATAACATAATATCACTTATACCTGCAAAAAAATTATGCAAATACACAGGTGAACTTGAACTAAGTTGCTAATCTTAATGTCTAAGTCAAGTTGTATATATGCTTTTCCGTAACAATGAACTAGCACATGCCTAAATTATTTAATTTAGCACTTATTTGTTCTTTTCAACTAAAATTATATTTTTGTTCACTAAAAATAGGTACCATTTTAGTCAAAGTAAAATAATCTAAAACGAATGACAATGATATGACAAAATATTGCCTACATTTAAAGGATATTTTTTTGGCAAAATACCAAAAGACAAAAAAAATTATGAATAAAAAAAACGATAGGCTGCTACAGTTTGGTGAGTGTTTGCTATGCTGTATTATTTGTTTTAGCAGACTTCTATGTGGTTGCTTACCTTGCAAGTCTGCATGATATTCCAGAATGATTTAAAATATGTCCAGAAAAGTTACTTATAACTTAACACTTATATAACATCTCTCCTCAATAAGCCAAACTCTTTAAGGTTTCATTCTTATCAAGAATATCCCTTCTGAAAGACTATGCAGGATATTCATTTGAAGCTGAGCTTAATCTTTCTCAGGCTGGTTGAGTCTTACTGGTAAAGCTAGTTAATTAACTAGGGAACAAGCATCTGAAACACAACATGGCGACCAGCTATGCTGCTTTTTTTTTAGCAGGGCCAACAAATGTTGACTGCAGTGTTTCAGGAGAACACAAATCTTTTAACAGACTCCGTTAGAAGACAATGGCTCCCAGCCTGTTGGTCGTCTCTGGCCGCTCTGGTTGGTCCATTCAGTGAGTCGATTATCCCAGAGAGGAGGAGGAGCAGATCTATAGCATGCTGAAGAGCAACACAGCTCTGCTCTGATGAGCCACTCGACATGACTGACGTAGGATGTAGGAATGCAGCTCTAATCCCTGTGAGTTAGTGTAGCGTACGGAGAAAAAGAGATGGAACTGAGCTAGTCCGTCTGGTTGGGTCATTCAGAACATGAACAACGTGAGTCTGTGGGCAGAACACAGCAGCATCTTAGATGTGGAGAAAAATCAGGGCTCGACAATAAGGGCTGCCCAATGGCCCGGGGCCAGCGTGAAAGACACTCGGGCCAGTTGACAGAACTGTCACTTGCCCTATCTGGCTAGTGCTGCATCTTCATTTTTAAACCATGTCAATTTAAACATTCAAGCGCACGTAGACGCAAAAGTACCCGTGTCTCTCAGTTTGGTACTAGCGCACTGTGTGATAAGTTGTGTGTGCGCAGCAACACACATCCAACACACATCCACGCCCAGAATGCAGCGTCTCACAGCACGCAAATACTCTTTCACGTCTTCCTGAGCTTGAACAGACATGTTCACACAAAATTGTGAAATTGCCTGTCTTGTCAAGTATCATCGTAAACATAGTCGGTTATGTCTTAAGTGGACATAAACGTGAGATAAGATGCATGTGTAACAGTATATTGGATCTGTGCAGCTCTTAAAAGTGTTTTTATATGTTAATCAAACAAAATACAGAAGAAAAAATTAATAAATAAATCGCTCACTGCTCTTGACTGAATAATTTTAATAAGGGTAAATCTATATTTATACAGTGAACACTATGGCAGTGATATTTTACAGTTGATTACTATTTCTATTACTATTTCTGTACCTGAAAATTTAGTTTAGACCTACATGAAAAACCTGAAAAGAACTGTTTATTTCATTTGTATATGTTTGTTCTGTTGCATTTATTTGTGCTATTGATCATAATTTGAATTTTTGTTCTTATTTTAATACTGACTGTCTTTAACAATATTTGACATTTATATGAGTTATAAATGTTTATCCTTTTGATCCTTTATTTGAAAAATTCACAAAAATCTAACCTTTCATTGAAGTAAAAGAATTGAAAGTGGGGGGTAAATCACATTATGAAATAAATGCTTTTCTCCAAAACACGTTGGCCACAATTATTGGTATTATATTAAATACTTTTTGCAACCTCCTTTTGCCAAGATAACAGCTCTGAGTCTTCTCCTATAATGCCCGATGAGTTTGGGGAACACCTGACAAGAGATCAGAGACCATTCCTCCATACAGAATCTCTCCAGATCCTTCAGATTCCCAGATCCATGTTGGCGCTTCTTCTCTTCAGTTCACCCCATTGAACTGAATGGACTGGATGGTCATGGCAGAAGCTTCATTTTGTGTTCAGTGATTTTGATGTTTGTTTTGGATATGCTGGAGTTTGTTTCTGGATGAGCAAGAAGGATTTTTCTTGAATCCCTCCCAAACAACATGTGGTGATGTAGGTGTTGTTTGATAAAAATTAAACAAGACTCTGACCCCAAGACTCAACTAATTTCTGCGATTCTCCATCTGTGATCCTTGGAGAGTCTTTGTCCACTCAAACTTTCCTCCTCGCCATGCATTAAGACGATATAGACACACGTCCTCTTCCAGGCAGATTCGTAACATCTTTAGTTGATTGGAACTTCTTAATTATTGCCCTGATGGTGGAAATGGGAATTTTCAATGATTTAGCTATTTTCCTACAGCCACTTTCTATTTTGTGAAGCTCAACAATCTTTTGCTGCACATCAGAACTATATTCTTTGGCTTTACTCATTGTGATTTACTCTTTATGATTAAGGGAATTTGGCCTTTGTGTTTCCTCATATTTACACTCCTGTGGAACAAGACATCATAGCTGGACAATTTCATGTTCCTAGTCACTCTGGTGTGCTAAAAAATTTAAATATTAATGGGAATATACTTCAGAGATAATTTTACTCATAAAAAATTCTAGGGGTGCCAATAATTGTGGCCAACGTGTTTTGGAGAAAAGCATTTATTTCATAATGTGATTTACCCCCCCCCCCCCCCCCCCCCCCACTTTCAATTCTTTTACTCCAATGAAAGGTTAGATTTTTGTGATTTTTTTAAATAAAAAATCAGAAGGATAAACAATGCAGATTTATTTTTTACAGCCATATTTGATCATATTTACCAGGGGTGCCAATAATTCTGATCACCACTGTACATAACTACTGATATTAATTAACTGAATATATATTTTGTTTGTAGGTTGGGAGTTTCAATAGAAATGTATGAAATTATACAATGTAAAACTTTAAAGGCTGTTTTCTCAAAATGAGTTTTTTCTCACACTCAGAGTCAGATATATCCACTTGGGGAACAAGTTGGGGAAAATAGATTTTTTAAGGCTATTGTCAGTATTCTCTAATTTACTAAAACACAAAATAAGATACCCAGAATCCCCTCAGTAAAAGCCCTTTCACCTAATATGTCAACAAATAGAACCAATAATTTTAAACCTGGTCCTTTCCAATTTCCAGATTTTGTTTTTGGAAATGTATGCAAATTAGCGTATATATAAGTATATAAGGCCTCATTTGCATATTAAAACATACATTTACACAAAACTTGTAATACATTTTTTTCTTATGTTTATGCCAGTAATAAACAGTGATATCTTCTAATTTATAAAAATACCCTATTCACCTGTAGTGTCTCGCCTTAAGGAAACATCACATTTATGTTCTCTTTGTGTTCTACCTCTATCAAGACAGCTTTGTATCTCATACAGTATTTGAAAACATGTAACCATTATATGAGCGGTAAATCAATGCCACCGGACAGATAAACACTGATCTACTTTCCATGAGAAGCCCTCGTCAGTGTCTCGACAGGATCTGCCCTTCAAATACGCTCCCGGAGCGTGATTTCAGTCTGAAAGTATTGATCACTAACTCTATCATTCATTTGATTACGTATCTGGTTCCAACATCAACCTCCTGATCAATATAAAAATAAAAAAATCACTGTGTCTGGAATTGAATTAAATGTGGAGAAAATATCAAAACCTTCAGAACTAATCTGACACCTGAGATGAATCAGCCTCATGGAGTCAAAACAGACGAGTCGTGTATGGTTATGATTTAAATAATCCGACATTTTACAGGGACACACATTCATTATTTCCCAGTGTTATGCGTCTTTTTGAGTTTCTCTCACTTTTCCATTTCAAAAACAAGAAAAGAGGATTATGGCATGAATAAAGGCTTTGTTATCTGTCACTGTATCAGCAGAAATAATTGAAAGATTCAGGTGTAAACACAACACGGTTCGTAACACCTGCGACACATATTTTAATGAATATTTTACTTGATTTACAAGTTTGACGCCCTATTTTCTCATCTAAACACAGGGCTAAATGTGGCATTTTAGCTACAATAGCCAAATGTGAGGAAAAATAGTTTTACTTCCTTGTAACCGTTGCTTTAACGCCACACCTTCACATATCAATGCAAAGCTTGTGTCATTTTAGATATAATCTTCAAACTGTAAATTATATTCTTAATAAGTATATTTATCCTTTTTGCAGTTAAAAAAGAACCTAGGCATCTTAAGTACAAGATCAATTTACATGAGAAGCAAAACTGAATAAAAATATTTCATCTGGTTTCCTTGATAGACGGGTATGACATTGACAAGGAGAGGTGAGGATCTTAGCAAGCAGTCTTTATTCAATAGGCACACGAATACAAAGATAATCAAAATATGAAGAGGAAGAAGATAATCCAAACGGAGAAACAAGAAATGTAACAGCTTTACACTGAGGTGTAAAGACAACGACCGACAAACAAGGGCTGTGTCTAAAATCACCCCTACATATACTCACTATTCCCTACATTACTCCACTAATATAGTTCACTTGAGGGAGTGAATGAAAACAAGTGAGTGAATTCGAACCCTTTGCATAGTTTGTGCTTGCTGTTTAATAATTATTTGAAACTTAGTAAGATGAAATTATTTATCTTCTTGAACTCATGGAAGCTGTGTATAAACCTTAATTAAACAATCTAATATTCAATTAAATAGGAATTTATACCTGTATGATATTACGCTGTTGCCACATTGGACCAGCGGTTTGGAAAATGGAAGAATGGATGATTCAGCTGCGGGCGCCATCTTCTGGTCAGACATGGGAATTCATTCTATGGTTTTAGACGCCACTACAAATGGCTGTACCTTTAAGGGTATAGGGGGCGATTTCAGACACAGCCAAGGACTGGGGTATAAATACAATGGGAAAAAAAGAGGCTAACAAGGAACAGGCGAAGGTGATTAGTCGGCAAGTTGACTAACAAGGTTAGCTATAGAAAGGTAAAAAGGAAGTAAACCACAGGAATTGAACACAGACACAGCAAGACAAAAGAATATCAAAATAAAAATCCAAGAACACAAAACAGAAAAGACTGAATATCTTTTTTTATTGCAAAACAAGTTAAAAGACACATTTAAAACTGCATTTTTGCAGTGCCATACTCCAACACAATATATGATTATGCACCTCAAACTGTGTGAAACAATATATATAAGAACTTATAATGCATAAATGTGAAATTTCACAATGGCTAAATATAACTGTTTTACATGTTTTCCGCACAGTTGTGTGTTCATTAAAAGTAGGAGGGAAGCAGTCACAGATGCCTTAATTCAGCGTGCACAGCTCCGTGTGTTGATGAGTAAAGCCGTGGGGTGAAAGTCTCAGCATGTGGCCCATTGGAGAGAGAATGTTTAATCTGAATCCAGTGCTGTGTGTATATAGTGTGTGTGTGTATATATAAACATGAAGGGAAAGCAGGGGTCCACCAGCGGCTAGGAAGATATCTAATGATGGAAAGAAAAAGGACTTATCTGAAAACTGATTTGTATGTGCCAGTGGTCAGCCAGTGGCGGATGAATATGAGAATGAATATGGATAAGAATCAAATTATTTCCTCAAGTGCTTTTGACGGGTACAGACAAGCCTGTAAATGTAGAACATGACCGCCTAATAAATACTTGCTGCTCTGTGTTTCCTCTGTAGTTCATGCAAACAAACCTAGGGACCTAGAGACACTTTCTGTGACAACAGCTGAGAACTTCAAATCTTTCGCAAATGCATTAATTCCAGTGCTAATTTTGCATGCTCTCAGGGTGTGTCAAAAAAGGTCATGTAACACAAAGGGGCCATGACATGGATATGAATGACACCTTCCATGTGGAGAAAAGCGCTTTTAAAGCAGTGGGACACCTGTTGTAAAACCAAAGCACCTTAACCCATTATGCTGTACGTTTTATTGTACAAAGTTTTAAAGACTTACAGACTGGGTTTCCTATTATCTACAAACGGCATTCATATACCTTTCTTGTCCTCTAATCCTCAAGTTTTGGGCTTTATAGTGAACGGAGAACACACAGAGACGGTCTCTAAGCAACGCTGCTGTCAGAATCCTTTCCGAAGATACTCAAGGACGAGTGCAGACTTGTGTCAGAGCAGCGGAGAATACACACATGCACACACACACACAGCAGGAATCAAGAGTCCCTCAGGTTCTTCGGCGCAGACGCCAGACAGACACAGTATAATGAAAGTTTAGAAAAACATAAAACTGCATAACATTTAGAAACGTTGGGAAAGAGTATTTGTGTTTCTTTATATTGCAAATACATTTGCATCTCCACTGGGAAATAGAAGCACTGGCAAGGCTAAGAATAGGGTTAAAGTTTTAGGAAAGTTTAGATTGTAGTCTTTGGTTCTGTGGGAATTAAATGCCACAGCAGAGCAGCATTGCTGTTGTCATGACACTCCTGAGAATACAAAACGCAACACCATCTTTGCAAAGACCAATCACTATTTATCAGTCATACAGAAGACCAATCAGAATTCAGTATGTAAATATTTTGAACATTCTATCATCAATGCAAATAAATAGGAGATTTACATACAGTAAATCTAAAATCTGAGTAGGTAGTTGACATGAAAGACTTTTAGAAAGCTGACACGCCATACTTCATCTAAAGCAATTTTAATTATTTCATAATTATGATGTCGTGTTAATTGGGGCATACATGGAATTTTTGTATGTTTAAAAGTGCACGTCACACTGCAAGACTATTTAAAATGAAATAGGTGAAGGTTTTTAAAAAGGGTTAAATATTTGATGACCAGTTACAAGACCTAAAATATACACTTTTCCTTAAACATTCATATTGACCTACAGTACAATCTTGATGTTGTTAATGTAAAAATGTTAGTGTACACATCATGTGCCATCCACCCCAGCATAAAGTTTACAAAAACAAAAAATAGATCTAATTATCTACAAAGTCTGAAAGGAGTCTGTACACTAAGCTGTTCAAGCTGAACTGAAAAGTTTAATGCTCAGGGTTAATCTGAATGTTTGAGGAATAACGCTACACTGGTGCTTTGTGAGCTCTGTAATTACTACAGATGTATCCTATTTCATAAGAGGGAAAAGTACAGAGCTGCTCACCAATCAAAGTTCTCAGGTCAAAGAAGATCAAAGTTTGCAGATTCACACATCTGCTTTTGAAGTTTTCAAAGGAAGGACAGATGGTTGATTTTCAAGATTGTATCGCCACTTTTAAATCAACAAACTGAAAATAGCCTAGAATAATGCTGTTAAATGCTTGCCGCCTTTTGCTCGGCACACTGCGGCTGCGATAACTGAAATAACAGACAGAGAGGCAGTTTCGGTGGATGGCACGGTAAATCACAAAGAACAGGAATTCAAATGCTAATTAAAATGGGCTTATTTTGAACTTCATGATGGAGGGACTTTGAATTCTCCATCAAAGAGAGCAATAAACAGCAAATGCAGTCTTTATAAGCCAAACAAATTACTGTCGCCACTGCTGACAGTGGTTTCATTCACATCCAAGTGAGATGAAACATTCACAGGAAACCCCCTGGACTCAGGATCTGTTATGTGTCCATCCTCCATTGACATGTAGGGGAGGTATTTATGAAACAATATGCAATTCTTCATTTAGATTTTTTTTTTTAATCCAAAACAACTTACTATAGGGAGAATCCCATGGTGCAATCTGAGGTCAAGTAAAATAACTTTTGCAGAGCCTTTGGTTCAGTAAAGAACTTTTACTGCAAAACCCTTTTATAGGGTTGAGTTGCTATTTGGTTCTTTAAATATTGTTGATGTTTATAGCTTCTTAAGATCTCAGTAATGGATATAAATATACATCAAAACAGGACTGGTTCTTTGGATCACCTGAATGTAGATGCTTTGCTGAAAAAACACGTACATTTAAGTTCTTGTACCAGTGTGTAAAATGGTAGCTGACAAAAACCTGGACATGAACGTATCAAGATTTTAAGTCTGAACTCTTTGTAAGCTTTTTTGTTAAAGGAAAACTAATTTACTCATCCTCATGTTGTTCTCATGTTGTGAAATGAATAAAAACAACTCTATGGACATTTACAAATGGGCATTTACAAAATGGAAAGGATAACCAAATTTGTCAACCATGAACTGGAACAATTTACACTGCAATGTGTTAAAGAGATAGTTCACACAAAAATTAAAATTGTGTCATCATTTATTCACCCTCAAGTTGTCCCAAACCAGTATGAACTTCCCTCTGCGGCTGAACACAAAAGAAGATATTTTGAAGAATAACCAAATAGTTGATGGGCCCCATTGACTTCCACAGTATTTTTTCCCATACTATGGAAGTCAATGGGACCCATCAACTGTTTGGTTAGCCACATTCTTCAAAACATCTTCTTTTACCCATAGGCCTGATTTTATTTTCACCAATCAATGCTTATGATGTACAGAATGATCACTACCTTTGTCCATGTTTTTTTCTGGGGGGTTTTCCTGTTTGCATAGTTTTGATTAATGCTATTCAGAGATGTATGGTAAACACAGTATCTGAATTACAAGTGATAAATGTTTATCTAATATTGAATAAAAAAAACATGGCATTTTCAAAATATCTTAATTTGTGTTCCACAGAAAAGAATTTCCTTCTTAAATTGCTCAGTTGGGCTTTGAAACCAGCAACCACTTGAACCACATAGCCACAGCAATCCCATGACTAGAGTATATCACAACAATCATGTGCAAGAGCACCATGACAGGTCAGACAACAAAGATCCACACATCAAACAACACTGCATTAACGACAAACCCCCAATTCAAACTCCTGTGCAGCCCGACTGACATGGGACATGATGAACGTCCCCATATACACACACACTTGAATGAATCGTAAAACGCACTGCTCAACTGGGCCGGTCGAACCTCTGGAGGGATGAGAGAGGTCACAGATTGTGTTCAAAAGGCCAGTGAGGTCAAGATCCCTAACTACTGTTTTTATTGTTCCATCTGGGGACTAAACAAAGCCAAAAACTGCCTCTCTGTACTGAAGTCCTCGTGTTGAATGTCTCCTTCTCAGTCATTATGAACGAGAGCAGCCTGTTGGTGGTCCATGTAGCAACATGCAAGCCACTGAGAAAGAGCAAAAAGTGAGGAAGTGAGAGAGAGAGAGAGAGAGAGAGAGAGAGAGAGAGACCGATATGCTGGCGGCGATTGAATGGATGGCATTGCAGCAGGGCAGGACTGTGGGATTAGACGAGACAATGGTATGCTTGAAAGACGTAAGCCTCTCTGTGTGAAATAGAATCACTCCCTGGGGACAAGACTGCCTTCCCCGCTGAACAAAGTAAGACAGACAGCCTAGTTCCCGCTGACTTCTCTCCAAAAAGACACTTTTGATAACACCATTCAATCATGGCAGAGAAAAAGTTCCCCAGCTCAATCTATATGGCCCTGTTTCATCATACATGTATAAAATTCACTTTAAAGAAATTTTCTCAAATTATTAGCCCAAGAGATTTTTTCATATTTAGCACAAACCGTTTTTTCACTTTCTGCATTTTGGTTTCACCTTTCACCTGTTATCCTGTAGATTGTTATAACATGGTCTAATATATATTTATTCATATGACTTATTACAGGCCTCACACAAATGAAAACGTGCAACTGTAGCCTAGGTGACAACAATAAACAAGCCTGCGGGTTCGCTTCTGTCAAAAAAAAAAAAGGGTTGGTTATGTGTATGCGTTGGCACCACTTCAGACTGCTCATTCGTTCATTATTTACTATATAGTGATATGGAATATATAAGTGCACTACAAAAAAAAATAGCAGCTGGACATGTGCAGTACAGCGCAATGAGATAAAACTTCAACCACCTTGTGAATAATGAACTTATATATACACATACACACAAACACACACTCATATATATGACATAAATGAATCCATTTATACTGTAGGTCACTAATCAAATACATTTGTGACATTGATCAGGTGAAGAAGTCCTTTGGCAGTTTCTCAAATCATGCTGGAGAACATGATCATCAGGTTTTGTCCATGCCAACGTGCTTGCAGTGATTTTGTATTAAAATACAAAATTGCCTTATTTATCAAATTTGATAAATAGAATGCAACATGGAAGTACTTTCACTAGTGGGACTTTTAGACCCCACTGAAGTTAACAAGTTCATCATTTGTGTACATTACAAACAGCACCAGTTCACATACTCTCTGTAAAACTTTTCCAGGAAACACAGGGTGTAATTTTACAATATCCCCATAATTCAATCTAAATTATACATTCAACCAGACTAATTAAAAAAAAGCTTACATAACACCCTCAGAAAAAAATAGCGTCTGAGGTGGATATTATGCTCAAGTAGATTGAACAAGAGAGATTTACATGGAAGACTGAGAAAATCAGTCGCCACAGGACAGCTGTGATTCTGCTAATGGTTTCTCCTAAGCCCCCAGTGTGTTTGTGTACAACAGAAAAGGAAGGTGCACAGAGGAGATGAGAGAGACTGCACCACTAATAAGACCCTCATTTAAGTGCAAATGATGGAATAATATTATAAAAAGTTAAGGTTGAGCCAAGCAGATCATGCACACTACCACTATTATTATTAGCAGAAATCCAATGCATGTGCACCACTTACCCATGTGAAGAAAACCATCCAAAAAAATTAGTTTATGAGTTTAGGAATTCCCTGGAAAACTAGTGGATCCAAACCCCAGTCCCGAAGAGGAAGGCAACTGCAAGTGTACAGCAAGTGTCTAATCCATATATCAGGCACTGCGCAGGCGGCGTTACTCTGTCTGAGCTCTTAGCTGGGACAGAAGCATGAGTGTCTCTGGGGACAGACGCATGGTTTCTGAGACTGTGTGAACAAGACTAATTCATGCACAAGCAAAATCCGTCAGGTGTTGAATTACAACAAGGGCTGAGGGAGGGGCTTTGTCTCCCTGGCCAATCAGAGAAGTGGGCTATTGTTTGATTTTGCACAGGTAAATGAGGCGGCCCCTCCTGTTCTTAACTGGCAGCAGACCAACAGGTAACTGAGGGCAGTATAGGGACACTGAAACGGGTTGGCTTGTTTTTTATAAAGTAGGTAGACAGACAGACTGGCTGGTAGAGAGGCTGTTGTTGAGATAAAGAACTCTTTAAGTAGAACATGCTGACTGATTCTTAACACAGCCAGAGTTGTTCGTCTGACCTGCGAGCTGTCGTAAAGATAACACTAATAAAACCAACAAAAGGACATAAATGTAACACAATTTGTGGCTTAGAGTAAAGAACTAGACTTAGAAACACATACTTAGACATCTAAACTTTAGCATTGACACAAATAAGGTGTATGATTAACAAGCACAGACGAAATTTAAATCCCTACCAGGTAAATTTGCCACTAATGTACATAAAGGAAAACATTTCCTTTTATTCTGATTCAATATATCAGCTAAACAACTGGAAAATGCTTTTGCGTGGTAGCAAATAGATGCTAGATTGCACATTCAGAGTCATTATTTAAAAACATGACAACTCCACAGCTTTCAATTGAGCTCTCTGGCTGTTCTCTTACAGAAATAGATCTTGCCACAGTTACCAAATGATGTTATATAATCTTCACAATGAAGAAAAGATTTCTAAATAAAGTAATATAATAGCATCATATTGAGCCTGCATCTCACAGCTCTAACGTACAAACCCCTGAACCACCTGTCAAACATACATGTTTCCCCTACAGAAACCAATTACTCCTGAACAGGACTGCTGGGTATTTTAGATACAGTGCTTGGACTATTAATTAATGTGTTTTGACTAAGAAAAATGAGGCAGAATTAAATTATAGATGCGTCATTTTTCATTAAACTTCTGGGTGATGGAAGGGCTCTTCAAAGCAGGAAAGCTAATGCCAGGGGAAAATAAGACTGCATCACCCTCAAAAGCATGCATACATTAAGTTTTCATTTAAGAAGCTTCTGGGGTATTTTTTGTTTTCCAAATAAAGGGACATATAATATCTGAATGAAATGTTACTAAATAAAGATAAAGTGTTAATCTGTTTTCACCAGCTGCCACCCACCATTCACAGCATTCAGCAGTACAGTGAGCAATGAGCATGTGACTGAATCTGTGTGTGAAGGTCTAAAATGAACACTCGCCAAGTACCAAATGCAAATAAATTGTGGCTTCATAGAGTCGGCCAGTAACTTTTTAGGAAGTGCACGGTTTATATATAAAATAAACAGGTTTAAAGCAATGCAAGATTGATAGTCTGGCCTTTGCCATTACTGATCACACCAGAGTGACATGAGTGTCATGGTAGGATGACATGAGTGTCATTTTTTTGGAGGCATGAAATGTATTCACAAAGTAAGCCATTGTGATATTTTTGTATGCCTATTTATGTATTTACTTTTTCGTAAGAGGTTGCATTTCACTGACAGACTGTATATGATGCTGTAAGTGTTAAAAATTGTCTGCGCTATTTGCTGCCAACAACAGAAATGTAGATTTAGAAATGTTAAAAGTGACATATAAATTATGCATGTATCTATTTTTAAAAGATTACTATTTTATTTAAGAAGGAATTAACATGAGCAGCAAAAGCACATTTTATTTTTATTTTGTCATATTACCTGGCAGGTGTGACAAAAGAAAAGAAAAAAAAGAAAGATATATATATATATATATATATATATATATATATATATATATATATATATATATATATAAATACATTCTGGATCCTGTGTGTGTGTGTGTGTTCATGTTTTTCTATCCCGGTGGGGACTTCAACCTGAATGCACACAGACTCATGGGGACACAGACTAAATTGAGGGACCCCATGAGGAAACAAGCTTATAAATCATACAGAATTAGTTTTTTTGAAAATGTAAAAATGCAGAAAGTTTTGTGTGATGGGTAGGTTTAGGGGTAGGGTTAGTGTAAGGGGAGAGAATATACAGTTTGTACAGAATAAAAACCATTGCATCTATGTAGAGTCCCCACAAAGATAGCAGACGTGTGTGTGTGTGTGTGTGTGTGCTTGTGAATGTCACTTGTGTAACATCACTTCAAATGTAGACTACAACTTGAACAAAAAAAATCAATCTATGAAACAAGACACTCTACAGTTTCAGGGCAGTGCATTGAATCACAAACACACACATTCACACAGGCAACGAGAATAGTCACAAGTAACATAATGCACAAACTGAAACTGAAGCCACGATTCTTGGTTTTTGAATAGTATTGTTACTATGTCACGTAATTTTACAAATGCACAGGCTCGAGTTTCACTTCAAACCTCACACATGCCCACATGAGTTCAAGGAAGATGTTTGTGACACTGCTCTCATCTTCTCTTCATTCTAGCTTAACCCCTAGAGGTCGAAGATCACGCCAGCGTGACCGCCTCAATTTTTTTTGTTATCAGTGCCAAAGAGACTCAAATAATTCTGTCGATTTTTATTATTCAGGCAAGTGTTATACATCATTATTATCTGTTACATTTCTACTTTTATTTGTGTATACTCACAATAAAAACAAAATGTTGTGCTTTTTGCAAAATAAAGAAAACAAACATGATGTTTTCAGCCTCCCTGTCAATGAAGTCCAATCTGATACTCTTCAGCAACTTAGTGAATACTTGTCACACAAACATACAAACTGAGACATATGTCTAAAGAAACGTTGAAATGTCAGGTTTTAAATAATGTAAATCAAATTGAAAACAAATATTCTCTGTTTATGTCATCTTTTTGAAAAGAGAGAGATGTCAGTCGTTCGCCAGCTTCTTCGTTATCCGCTAATGCGGCCACACCCACGAAGCGTGCATTCTTTTGAAATTCAAATACTGACGCGGTGCATGCGAGCAGAGTCAACGCCCACATCAACTCGAATAAAGTTTATTCTGTTAGTGTCTGTGAATATTAAACCGCAAAAGACTGTTTAGATATGAATCCTGCTGAAGCATAAAATGTCATAGACATAAGGCTGTTTAGACAAGATTTCTTTGGCCTATTTTGGACAGATTATGAAGCGTTTACTGTAAAATAGCCTAGTGTCACATCAATAAAGCTTTTGTTCGCAAATTTCTGCTCAGATGCTATAAGTTTTGTGTACTTGTTGTAGCCATTAAAATGAATTTTGTTTCATATTGATGTTTAAATATTATAGCCTAATGTTATTTTTTTATTTAATCTATGTTGATTATGAAAAGTGAACAGCACAAGTAAGAAAGGACACATCATAAGATGCGCAATATGCCAGAAGACATGGAGTTTGTCAGACATGATTTCGATCACTTCATTAAGTTTTGTTTTGTAGAAAGCCTTTCTTTAACCCCTTAGCAGTCAGGTATCGCCGATGGCCCCAGATTACTGTTGTTCAACATTCACTGCTCGTTAAAACATCACACTTACTTCATCTGAAAAAACTTGGTATAATTATAAAGATTAAAGCCTCCAGCTTCGTTATTTTACCACTGTTTATGATAAAATGAGGTTGCAGTGACATTAATTTTTTAAGTGCAAAATAAGTGCAAAATAATCAATCTGCAATGAACAATATTTTAAATGAAATATCAACAAGAATCAAAAGCCAGTCACGTCTTCTCCGTTTTACTTGTGGTCACATACATGCACTAAACAGCATCCGTTCAGGCTCTTAGTCCAAACGTTGGACAAATATAGATTTATTATCACGTTTGCAAAATATTTCGTCATACAGAATAACATTTCTATTCATTTCTCACTGAATTATGCTGATCTGAAGAGCTGAATGACATTCAGAGCGATCTCTGTGTCTGTTGCTTCCTGCTGCAGGTCACTTATGATCTCAGATCTCTCTCATTCGCTGTACAGCTGTCAATCATGTTACGTGACTCAATGTGACAACAATCCTGCCCCATCTGGTCACGCTGTTCAGTGCACTTCCTCATTATCATCTCTCTGTTGTAAACATTGCCAACACGTGAAAACGAAGCTAATAAACGCACGATTACGATGGCATATGGTTTGTGTGTGTTTTGCATGCGATTTGTTGTATTTTCATATGAATAAAAAATGTTTCCAGTAACACGCTAAGCAGGTGTAGCGATTAGCTCCATATAAAATGCTAAATATAACATTTTAACATCATTGAACATCACTGATAGGAAGTAAATACAAACACTCGCTGGATATATATATATATATATATAATGGATATAATATAAACAAAATAATTACTATAAAAGAATAATGAGGATTAAGTCATTCATGACAGACGTGTGAAAAGTTAATTGAGTGAAAACAACAGAGTATGAATTAAGCAGTTGAAAGACTAGTTAGTAGACTGCAGATTTGAAATGATGCATGACCACACTTGTGGCTTCACTTTAGTTGTGGTTATAAGTTGTTATACTACATTCACATAACATTTTTATACATTTAAATATATATTATTAATATTTTTTTATTTTAGTTTTAATGTTTGAGCCTATATATCTCCATTTTAATAACAGTCTGAGTAATTCTGAGTCTTGAATTGTAAACTCTTAAGGTCCTTTCACACTGGACGTGATTTTGACGTGAGGTTTTATTTTTTGATCAGCTGTTTGTGTAATTAGTGCTTCCACACCGAACGCGAATGTGCTGAGGAGGAAAAACAACGTTTATAATTTTTCACTTCAACGCCGATTTTTTTTAACTCTCGCAACGACAGAAAAAGGCTTCAACCAATCACATACAAGGAAACAAAGGTGACGAAATGTCCAATAGATGTCACTAGCTATTCAATCAACATTAACCTTTGCCAGGTATCGCATTTCTCACGAGATTACAGCTGTAGTTGTAGTTATAGCTGTACAACTGCAGTTGTGTTTACCCACTGTATGCTACAGACAACGATAACATAACCTTTTGAGTTAAAACTTGTAGATTTTTTTCTAAACCTAATTGTTTCCATCAGTACGACTGTGGCACTCAACTGGAAACATAGATGGAAACATAGCTGCTCCGGATCGATTGGTTCCTGAAGTGTGTGGTTTGTCTCGTCAGATGCGATGCTACTGTCTCTGGAGGAGCTCCTCGAAAATAAGTGCGGAACCGGTCATGATAAAGTTTTAGCTCCTGTACAAGATTAGCATACTCCCCTTCAGACTCTGTTCTTTAAGACTGGGTGCACCCAAAACCTTCTTTTCGGCCTTTTAAAAAAATTAAAAGCTCGTCTTCACTGGATGATGAAGTGTCCATGTTTTCTCAGCTATCGCCGCAAATGTTTTTGGAATGTTGGAGCTCTGAAACGTCACAGCAGTCGCAAATTCGTGTCGCGGCTGATGTGAATGGTTTTGATGTGAACTATTTGCACGCTGAATATACAGTTTTCCTCTTGCTTTTTCGTTATGCGTCCGGTGTGAAAGGGCCTTTAAGCGTTGGCTTTCTAGATATATGTTACTTATGTGTATAGTCAGAAAGACTTGCGAGCAGCAGCCCTTTTATTTGGGGTATGTCAAAATGCCCCACTTGCCAAAATGGGGGGTGACAGTCAAGGGGTTAAAGTGAATTTGGTTTTGTATAAATTGTATCTTAATTTTAATCAATGTTTCATCAGTCAATTGCCTGGATTTAATAAATAAGAAGCAAATATAATAGACAATAGCCTATAATAGGTGCCAGTGCACTCATGCATTGCACGGCGCGTCTCATGAATAAACCTATAAACTCGAAATGATATTTGAGTATTGTATGTATCGGATAGTTTACAAAATCAAATGATTCAGAAAATTTTTGCCATTGAAATGACTGGGAAAAAAGTGTCTCAATCAACCTGATTTCACCCTATACTCTATGAAATCATAATTGCATTGCATTGCATTATGTTGTTTTAAATCCCAAATATTTTACTTATAACATTCATCATTACCAATTATTCAGTTATTTGTATTTAATGAATACTGAATTGTGTTCAGTGTCGCAATATTACAGTTTTTTTATAGCATGAGACTTCTTTCAAAAACATTAAAAATAGTAATGTCAAATTTTTACATTTACATTTATGCATTTAGCAGATGCTTTTATCCAAAGCGACTTACAACTGAGGAGTACAGGAAGCGATCCGTTATGAAGAGCCGTAGAAACACAAGAAGTGCCTTAAATACCTTAAATTCGGGTATTGCTCAGAGTAGCCTAAGCTAGAATAGGGAGGGTGTAGAGAAAGATAGAGGAAAAAGAATTAGAATTTTTAAAAAAAAAATGTTTATGATGAGATTAAGTGCTCGCGGAAGAGATGGGTTTTTAGCTGTTTTTTGAATGATGTTAGTGATTCTGCCATCCGGATGGAGGTGGGAAGATCGTTCCACCAGCTAGGAACAGTAAATGAAAAAGTTCTGGAGAGGGATTTCATGCCTCTCTGGGATGGTAACACCAGCCACCGCTCTGTAGCTGAGCAGAGGCTTCTGGTAGGGGTGTAGACTCGTAGGATCGAGTCGAAGTATGCGGGTGCTGAGCTTGTGGTGGATCCATAAGCAAGCGTCAAAGCCTTGAACTTAACGCGGGCAGCGAGTGGTAGCCAGTGCAGAGAGATGAAGAGAGGTGTGACATGGGCCCTTTTGGGCTCGTTGAAGACAAGACGTGCCGCTGCGTTCTGAATCAATTGAAGTGTTTTGATTGCACACAATGGAAGTCCAGCCAGAAACGCATTGCAGTAGTCAAGCCTAGAAATGACCAGGGCTTGGACAAGATTTATAATTTAAAATATAATAGGCCTTTGTAATGTACCTTTGGCTCTCACTTTATATTGTTGACTATAATCTAAATAGGGTGTAAATCACAGCATTATTCATGATCATTCACAGTCCTTCGCATACGGTCTTTGTAAAGACTATTTTACAAAATGTAAATCAATATATTGTTTTATGTGAATGAGCAGGCACAATGATTCTCACATCAGTTTGAAACAAAAACTCTAGGCAACAACACCCATTAGTCAAAAGTCTTGTGGACACATATCTAGTATGTGTTTTGTGGGCTTAATTCAGTGACTTACTTTTTTTTTTCCTCTCAAAAATACAAGCATGTACACATGTTGCTCACCTATTATGGTAGTCCAGTTTGTGTTGATTACAAAGTAATGACCATTTTGCCATTAATATGTTTATAAGCAACTGAAAAAAGTACAAATGTCAGAGCATGTCAAAACTTCTAAAGGGCCTCAAAACTGTGCAGACTTCTAGGGGTTAAGCTTTCAATCTAAATGATTGTCATCTAAGAGGACAATAGCACCTGCTGTTAGCAAAATGTGATTCAATGTGTGCAAATCCTTGGGAAAAAATGAGGCAACTGAGCTAGAGCTGCCTCTTTTCATTCAAACATGGTTTGCATGTCCTGAAAAATGGTAATTTAAGAATTTCTCTCCAGCACATCAGACTGGTGCTGTCGCAGCAAAGGAATTTCCCTTGCGGTGATTTTGAGTGCAATATTATCACAATTTTTAAGTTTTTTTATTTTTATTATTTATTTATTTATTTTTGCAATAAAGGGCTCCAGACTGCGACCAAATGGCCAGTCGCGATCATGCGACACCATTAAAACAGCGTTTGGAGACCCAGTCAAGAAATTCACTGAATTCGCCACAGAATTAATAACATCACTGCGAGGTCTAGTGAGAAGCATTCAGGTTTAGCACAGTGTTCTCTGTTATAAACCATAGATATCAGATCAAACAGTGCTGATGCGGAAACCAGGAGAAACATTGTGAATAACAAGTTGTAAAAGTCCACAAATCAGCAACATTCACCATGGATTTAATGTAGTAACACTAACTGTAACCATAGTATTGTCGAAGAAATAGCCAAATGCTTACGTACTACACATCAAAACACTTCTAGTAACATCATATTTAAATGTTATTTTTAATGCGATGACCAAAACATATATAAATGGGGGAAATGTGAATAACTGTGCTGCAGGTTGATTTAAGGTGTGCCCCAACATTTTCTGCTTGTGCTCCTAAGCAATCTCAGTAAGGGGCTACGATGCTCCTAGTAAAAAAAAAAAAAATCTGCCTGGAGCCCTGCTATATAAATAAGTGTTACGATGTGGTCAGCAGGCACGAAGACGAAGGAGATTCAAAAACAAAACAGGCTTTATTAATAATCCAAACACGCAGGAGAATAACGCAAACCACACAAAGCATAAACTAGAACTGACCAAGAACAATTGAAACACATGGGGCTATATAAAGAAGTGTAGAACAAAGGAAAGTAAACTATGGATGCCATTCATGGGAAATAGCCTTAAATGTTGAAAGAATGCTACGGCAAATATATTTTCTCTTCGAACATGGCAAGTTTATTATTTTAATGAATATATGACTTGACCTGAAGAAGGACAGACAAAGGTAATCATTTGCGCTCAGTCGATCTCACTCTCACCCACTGTCTGTTTAGGCTTGTTTAGTGCAAATCTACAGAGCCTCTGTACAAATCGCACAACAAAATTACATTCTTCATTCTTGTTATCATTATTAACATATTTAACATTCAATACACATGCATGAAAAAACGTGAGCATCGAGTTCACTAGAATGGCTTGCATTCCTCTACAGTTGGCTTGTCAGTATCGCGGTATTACAATATTGCAGTTATCGTGACAGCCATACATCAGACTTGTAAAGCTACTTACTGTGGGTTAATTAGCTTGCTAATTGGTAATGTGGGTCTCATGTCATGTAATGTGCATGCAAGCAAGTCTTGCTTGGAATAATGTGGCAATGAATCACACCAGATGAACAAGCCAGGAAATCTCACACATGCAAGTCCTGTGACGGCACTTCTGCGGTGGAGCAAAGTCTCTTGCTATAATCCACCAGTCTTCATGCTCTCTAAATTCTGACAGAGTCTTTTTCAAATTAGAAAATAAATGCTGTTTTATTCTCTTGATCCGCGAGTGTCTTCTCTGTAATCCTCACGCTGAGAAGGATTGCGTTCATGAGAATGACCCAAACCAGGGAGTAATCTGGTTGTCTAAATTGGCAGTCATATCAAAGTGACAAATACATCAACAAATCCTGTCAAACAGTCCTCTGGGGCTGCAAGACAATTGTGTTTACCGACACTTGAGATATTGCATAATTTTTTCTCTGTTTTTCTAGGGCGTAACAATAAGTGAATTGTATACATACACAAATGTAAGAAAGTGTAACCTGTATTTTTTTGTTATAAGAAAAATAAATGAAACTATGTTTATCCTGGCTACATGGACTGGAATTTAATTAATTAAAATGACCTAAAGCAACACAAATGATGAACATTTTATAACAAATAAATTTTAGTCTGTGTTCAATTTTTTCAGTCCACTTAAATATGTAATGCTGGGAACTAAAAATCTAGCAATGTAGTTTCAGTTAATTCAACAAAAATTACTCATGTAGCCCAAGCACAAATTAATTAATAATCTTTTGTCTGCACTATTTGATGCTACAAAAAAAAAAGAGAGTAAATGTTGAAATTAACTCTTACGGGCCTGCACAGTTTTGGGGCCCTTTAGAAGTTTTGACATGCTCTGACATTTGTGCTTTTTTCAGTTGCTTATAAACATATGGCAAAAGTGTCATTACTCTGTAATTGTTTTTATGAATATATTGTTTATATGATCATATAACATGAAGAGCTGTGCTCAATATGTGAGCAAACACATTCACTGTAATGCTCTGGGAGGTTAGCTTGCAAAAAAAAAAAAAAAGTCAGACAAATAATTTATTTATTCTAGGATTTCTGGAAAATGAAAGCACAGAAACGGCTCATGCCATTTCCACAGTGATCAGCTTCAAGAAATTTTAGCTTAACATACAGAATGTAAAAAAGCAGGCCCTCAGTGACATAAACAAAAGGGATCTTGTCTCTGCAAGATATAGGGTGACAGTGGGGTGAGTTCACATCTGTTCTGATATACCGCTCTGCTCCCCAGGGCCAGAGGCTGTAGCAGACAGACAGTGGCATGAATTCATAATGTTAATCAATGTGAAGGACGGCACACCCCACTGTGTCAGAGCAACAGATTCGCTTGATTTATGCCTATGCAGAGCACGGAAAGGAAGTGCCATTAGCCAACACACAATGCATTAAGATTTCCCTTGTCCTAATTGCATACTCTCTCTCTCCCAGCACACACTGGGGTAATTACAGAGCTGCTGGTCATCCGGTGTTCAGTCACATGACACTTGTCTTAGGATGAGCGATCACCTCTGGCATCTGTGCTGGACAAAATAGCAATGCTTTCTGCATTCATGAAAGTGCACATCTTAGTGGAAGTATTATGGTAACCAGTTTGATAGCAAGGGTCATCTTGAATGCAGACATAGAAGTCTGATTGCTGTTTATATGCCACACTCATATTTTACACCCTAAAGAAAACATCTGTCATGACTTGCAAATCCTCTAGCAACTTTTAACTTTATGCCGGGTTTAGACTTCACAATATATTAGCCTGATTTTGGCACAATCCATTTATTGTTGGGTGTCATGGTGCTTCATAATGATTTGTAAACCACAATGGGCGTCTGGACGCAAGAATCGATCGTTTTATCTTGTATAGTGTGTCATAGTGGACAACAACCGATGCTGCGTCTGTTACCCTTCACGACATCCTGACAGAGAGACTAGCATGTTTAATTTTTTTTTTCAGTCCAATAGGCCAACAGATGCTCTTCCATACGCAGCTTTCAAACATGTAAACACAAAGAAAGAGAGACAATGGTATTGGTGCTGCAATGGAGGAAAGGTTTGTAGAGCACATCAGGCACATCGTTAAAGACAGCAAGTGATGATTGGTCTGTAAGCAACGTGTAGTCTGATGTTTCTTGTCCACAACATGACGAATTTAGGAGTCTAAATTGCATAATCTGTCACAGTGACTATTGTAACAGGCCAAAATATCTGGCTCTATATATGTGAAATATTCACAGTAAGCCACCCTAAAAAAAACAAAAACAAAATTTTATAACAGAAAATCTTCACATTTACATATAATTTGCCCTATTTTAATGATCTGAGTGCATGGTCTGAAGCGCGTGTCTTTTGCTAGTTTAATGACAGTTGGCGCCAGGCGCATGGTCCAAAAGGGTTGTACCTAGTCTCATAATGAGTAATGGCCGTGGGTGTGTTTAAACCAATCATAGTCTCATCTCCCATTCCCTTTAAAAGCCAGTTGCGCTTGCACCATGGCGGATTCGCTATTTACATGGCGGAATTTGCAAGCGGAAAGACTGAACGTTTCTCCAGAGAGGAATCCTTTTATTTTTAATATTTAAAAAGTTGCTGCTGCGCATCCCTGTGTGTGTAATAAGCAGAGTGTACACGTGTTGTGCACCCGCCTATAGAAGCATATTACTAAAACGCCCTTTAAATAACACAAAAAATACTGTGCCATTGACTTCAGACCAGGTTTTTGTTGGTCAGTGACGCAGTCTTTTTCAGTTGCTTCAAAATAGCAATGCGCCAACAATGCGCCTGAACACACCTCGTTTTCAGACCAGCACGCCCATGGGTGAACAGATGTGCACGAGTGCATTTGCTATTTAAACAATGTGGCACTGGACGTGAAAATGATAACTGCGTCGGGCTGAAACTAGCAAAAAAACACTTGCGTCGCGCCTGCTGTCACTTTGCACCGGGTGTATGATAGGGCACCATGTCTCTAATCTAGCAGATATCATATGAAGCAGAAAGTAAAGCAATATCTGATCGCATCTGTCACCTATGCAAGGACAGCTACAATAGCTGGTAAGAAATAGCTATTTATGGTAAATATCTTTAATTCATTCCTCATTGGTAGGCAAGGCAGAAAGTTAATGTTGAACCCTGTATACAATGTGGCAAGTCATAAAAGGAAACAGGTAGACTGACTGTAATCTAATAATTACAATAAAAGCCGAAGTATCATTTAAATTCAAACAAAACCTCAAGCCACAGTCCTCAAAGACACACAGAAATCTTCACAAACCTCCAAAACAAGGTTAAAACAACCAAAGAGAGATGATGTGGTTAGCTCAAAAAAAAAAAAAAGACATAATGCACAAGAAGTGAGCTACTTGCATATGTAGGAGTTTGGAGTGCATGCTGAGTTTGCCATGAAAACAATAGCTGATTTATTAATGCGGGTGCAGGAAAGTTGGCAACATGGAGGATATATTTACAACATTACCCATTAATTGATGATATCTGTAAACTCTTACTGACTGTCATACATTTCTTGAATTGGTTTGATGAAGTCAGGGTCATAAAAAGATTAAAAGCTGTGTTTTTTTTCTCCAATAATACAGATGCACAGGTCCACATCTCCCAGTCAGTGCAGAGGAAGATAAGCTCTGATAGTGGAGAAGAACCCCTCAGTATCCAGACTGCACACTATAGGTGGCCCATGAGCATCCCGAAGCTCGGGTTTCAGACCCACTCATTCCCAGCCTGCATGCACAGGCCTGTCCTTAAAGCTCTCCTTATGTACACCACTGGAGGGAATGAGGGTCTATTGATGTCAGCTTACAGAGATACCACTCATCAGGGTGGTGAAGAGTCATGTCCGCCTCTTGTTTTATATTTCAAGTGAAAGGAATTGAAAAACACAGCTATATTTTTCTAAAGGGGCCACCTCTGGAGGGTGAGTAAAGAGAAAGGCATTACAGTGAGGATGTGTGGTGTCATAACACAGAAAAGGTGGTGGTGGTGATTAACATTTTGCACTGGCAACACAATAGAGCCCAGGTAGGCGGACCCATAAAAAGTGGAAAGATACAAAGCTCCCCTATCAGCACTGTGCCCTTGAGCAAGACACTTAATCAAGATTGCTCCAGGGGGACTGAAGCAGCACAGTGTGCACTGTAAGTTGCTTTAGATAAAAGTTAAATGACAAGCAACCAAAAAAAAGGCCACCTGGAACGCATGTCCCATACTTTAGCATTAGGCATTAATAGATACAGAACTCTCAGAAAAACTGAGCATTTTTACTTGATGTAAAATTGACTGTTTAGAAATCCGATTGGATAATACAGATTCAAAGTCAGTGTTAAACATTGTATATACTGTGTGGTGGCAGAAATATACTGCTATTCAAAATTGTAAATGTCATTTATGTTCACCAAGGCTACATCTGCTTGAAAAATACAGTACTATTGTGAAATAATATAACTGTTTTCTATTTGAATATATTTTAAAATATAATGTATTCCTGTGATCAAAACTGATTTTAATCTTGGTTTAGATTTTGATGCTAGTCACTTACATCCAAAGAGGAGGTTTATGGTTTTGCAACTTAATTCATTGCAACTTCATTCATTTACAGAACTTCAATTATGTGAGGTAAAAAATGTGTGCAAAATTGGCTATTTTACAGCTTGTTGAAGAGAGGTGTGCACTTTCTTTTCTAAGTGACCAGACTTATCATTTTCATCTGGCAGATGACAAAAGGGTAAAAAAAAATCTCTCAGACTGAAAGAAGGACCCATAATAGACCAAAATATCACAAAGACTTGAGGGTGAACTCTTTTGACCACACAGAACACTTTTGCAAAATACTGTCTCTCTCTCTCTCTCTCTCTCTCTCTCTCTCTCTCTCTCAAAATGCACTTCACATCACAACATTGTATCTACACAAGGCAAGCACCAAGCGCGCTGCAGGCGGCGATACCAGACTTACCTATTTAAACATTCAAGGGATTTAAAACTATTCAGTGCTGCACGCATTCACTGAGTTTTCTCTGCGCGCATACATATAGGCCTACAGTAAAGCCGCCTCACCAACAGATTGCGAGTAAAAAAACTGAGTTCTTTTTCGCGGTCAAAAACACAAAATCATGTCAAAATTCCGGTCTTGGCAAGTATGCTCGCGGTATGGAATGAGGCAATATCTTTATATCGACATACAGTTTAATACAAGCGCATCTGAAAAATAGCGGAGGATGCAGAGTGAGCTGCTGCGGGGAAAGTGCATCCTCCAATTTGTCCTAAACACGAGCCATGCTTTATATTAAGAGCTTTAAAATAACTGGCAAGATATTAAGTTTAAAGCAGCTTGAGCTCCCGATGCTCTGGCAGATACATGTGCTGACTGACAGATAGATAGCCTACTTGCGCTGTTTAATGTGTTTGAGATGTAGGCCTAGTGCTTTCCTCAGTGCGTAACTTACATTTCACATTTCCATTTTCCATCAGGAGTGAATCTGCGCTAACCTTCATAGATTTTTGTGAACAAGTGCCGCCGCGGGCATGCGCGCCAAACAGACAGAGTGCAATAGAATAGGATCGCAATAATTCTGACTAAAATATACATATTGACTAAATATTTGTTGTACAATTTTATCAGATGTAGGTTAATTAGTCTGCTTTTGTTTGTATTTATTAACTTTTAGTTTAGTGAATTTAAAAATAAAATCCTTATTTTTGTTTTTAGATTGTAATGTTACAATGTTAGAATGTAATGTGATTTCGACCCTTTTAATGTGCACTGTTACGTCCACTATATGTGTTATCATGGCCTTCAATATGTTTGTAGGACAGCATTGGGCAGAATGTGAAATATTTTTTAATAAATAGATTTTTTAAATAAATAGATATTTTCTTTTATCCAATTAGAAAAACTTAGAAAATTTATACTGTATATCGCAATTTAACCATAAAATACAGAGATATGATTTTTGCCCATATTGCTCAGCCCTCTCCAGTGTTATTTTACATTTGATTACTTTATTCGGTTTCTGTAGTATTTCTGTACCTGAATACTAGTGTTAGACCTACCCAAAAACTTTTCTCTTTATCTCTCTTTATTTCATTTGTATCTTTATTCTATTGTATTTATTTGTGCTACTTTTATAAATTTAATTTAAGAGACTGAAATCAAGCTTCTGTTGTGTAACCTCTTGAGCAGCAAAATTGTCCATTGTAAAAACACAAATACAATAAGCGTGCAAACATTAAGGTGAGATAAATGTAATTAAAAAAAACATTTCTAAAAGTTGCACCCCCCTCAAATAAAAAAATCCCCCCATAAGAATCACCTAAGGAGGAAATTCTCCCCCATTTTCCAAAACTAAATTCAGGCCCTGGCTAGTATAATTTATAAGCTGTTTTCCTCATGGGGACCAAAAAATGTCCCCATAAGGGCAACATAGGGTATACATGAACCACACACACACATACAAACACACAGATGCCTGTCAGAATCTCTAAACCCATGTTCTGCAACTCAATCAGACCCTCATTTCATTATTTGCTATTCACATAACAATGTCAGAGTTTACTCGCACACCTGTCTAGGCTGAAAGGTCGACAGGGTTTTTGATCGTGTAATGTTGACACAGTTGGGGCTGTCAGCAGGTCCGTCTAGCTTGATTGCCACCAGAGCGAGACTGAGAGAGAGACAAAGTAAAAGGGTTAGTTCATCCAAAAATGAAAATTACCCCTTGATTTACTCACCCTGAAGTCATCCTAGATGTATATGACATTCTTCTTTCAGACGAATAAAATGTGGAGTTTATATAAAAAATGTCCTGGCTCTTCCAAGCTTTATAATGGCAGTGACATTTTTGCCTCTCGCAGTTCAAAATGCTTACACTACGTCTGACGGATATGGATATTTTTCTTACACAAACACATCGATTCCTTTCAGAAGGCCTTTATTAACCCCCCGGAGCCGTTTGGAACAGTTTTATGACGGACAGATGCACTTTTATGGACTTCAAAAATGACCCAACAGTCACTGCAATTATAAAGCTTGGAAGAGCCAGGACATTTTTAATATAACTCTGATTGTATTTGTCTGAAAGAAGAATGTCATATACACCTAGGATGACTTGAGGGTGAGCAAATCATGCGCTAATTTTCATTTTTAGGTGAACTAACCCTTTAATGCATGATTATTTTTACTGAATATCTCAATTAAACATAAAAATTCGGTGTCTGTTAAAGATCTCGTTAGTGCGGTTAAGCTAATAACTAAAAAAGGACCTCTCCTTTATATGGAGATGAATGGATTTCATGTGGGCGTTTGTGTATGTTTATAAGGTTTTTCAACGTGCACTGTCTCAATCAAGTTTATTTCCAGATAAACATGTTTGTGGGCTACAGACACTGTGAAAGGACAAGACATTTTTGTTCATAGATACAGGTCACTATTCAAGCAACTGATTTTCTGTTGATCTCAGTGAGCAGTTTGATTTCATAATCACACTAAAACAAAATGATCCACATGCTGATCCAGCAAGTTCTGGTGCTTCGACCAAACAATAAAGCCCATATAAAGAGATCTGTATGCTGGAAATGTCTTAAAACATACTTCTTCCCTCTATGGCTGTCATTACGTATTAAAATAAGATCCATTTTAAATGCATACATAAGCATAGTTATAATCTTTTTAAAAAAGAAACACAAACACATCTGAGCTGTAGTCCCATAGGAAAGAAATACCACAAATGAGATCTCAATTGTTTCTCTTATGCAACAAAGATATTTAATGGGGAGCAAATGGAGACTTGCTTACGTTGTCCCATGAATAAAATCCCAATAACCTCATGAGTCTCATCTAGAATTTCAGATGACATTGTGCCAAGATACCAAAAGCCTGCAATTAAAAGTCAGAGACCTCAATATGACCTCAAGCATTTATCCCCAATTTTACCAAGGACAAATTATCTGAGCTATACTGTCCACATTGTGTTTTTTCCTATGGAAGTTAATGCTTACATGAAATGAGTGCAATGAAAGAGCAACCAATAACACTTTCCTGTGCGCCTAAACAACTCAACATAAAATATTCACTCTCATTTGCCATGAACTACTGTAGCTGGTAATGTGAATAATCTGAGAGTCATATTCTCCCGGCTAATTCAACTCTCGTCCCCAGGACAGCAGCAGGGAATCTCTGCTTTAGAGTCAAGACACGGTGCACAAACCCACAGACAATTAACCAGGCCACTTCAATCTCTTCTATTGTCTTTCAAGGGCTGCCCTCAATTATATACACAGAGAAAACTGTGATTATTTTCTCTGTGGTGAGATAAAGTTTCTTCTTTGCGGACGGTCTGGGCTTTATTACGTGCTGCAAGCTGCAAGGATTTGTTCAGAATTGACCGGGGTGAGATTGCAATCGCGCAGGAAAAGGAAACACATATTTTCCTCATTTCCATTCACCATTTACTGCTCAGATAAATGGAATTACACACTCAATATGCATCTTTCCAGTGATATAATATGTACCAGGCCCAGGCAATTATAGATAATCTTTAAACTGTAATTTGTATGGATTACTACATCCATCATACACACTGAGCAAGTCATTAAAATGCATTTGATCTCATGTATTTGTCTAATCTTTGTTGTGTGTGGCCTCATAAACACTGACCTTGGGCTGTCAAGGACTGTGCTGCAAGTCAGTGGCTCGGGTGATGGTGTTTTTTGACTTTGTGGTTGTCATTTTAGCATTTTATTTAATCTAATACCAGTAACCCCATACCTGCTGTGCCACTAACATGACCAATGCCTCAAATTGTGCAGCCAACATTTATAAGCGACTGGATTTATAATGTTCAGCTAGCAAACAGTACATTGAAGTGACCAGAATAACAAAGACTTTTTTGCCAGCAAGCAACTACTCAGGAAACCCTAGCAACTGGTTATTGACTTGTATGAGTGTTTCATTGGCCAATGCTGATATCTAGAGAGGGCCCAATGATCTATGTAATGCATATATGACATACTGTACACTATTGTTGTGGAGCCTGGAGTTTGGAGAATTTTTTTCATGTCTTTGAAAGAAGTCACTTCTGCTCACCAAGGTTGCATTTATTTGATTAAAAATTATAATATTATGAAATATAACTACAATTTAAAATAACTGTTTTATATGTGAATATATTGTAAAATGTAATTTATTCATGTGATGCAAAGCTGAATTTTTTTAGCATCATTATGTAACCCAGTGTAATAATTTAAAAGGTTACATTTTTTTATATACATTTATTTTATGTGCACGTTATAATGTATGTGATTGGGAATAAGTATCATGTTTGTCAGGGTGATGGGGTATTTATTAGGGGCCAAGCACCAAAGGTGCGAAGGCACCTATTGAAACCGTTAGTGTTCCTATTATTATTATTATTATTCTGCCATGGGAGTCTATGGCAGCCCATAGAACTGCTTGCGGGAAAGTTATGAAATTTGGCACACAGATAGAGGACAGTCTCAACTATCACCATAGCAAATTTGGAGTCTCTAACTCAATCCCTCTAGCGCCACCAAATGTCCAAACATGCACTCACATTTATGCTAATAACTTTTGAACTGTAAGGGTTAGAAACAAAATAATTTTTTCCTCTGATTTTGTCCTAAAATGCTGTATTTTAAGAACGCATGAACAGATTGTTACGAAACTTGGTATGGGTCATCAGCGCGATGACCTGAAGGAGCCTGAGAAGTTGTCATAATTTTGATAGGAAGTGACAAAAAAATCTAAACAAAGTCATCCATGGGTCATTTTTTTTTTTATTGATATAAATGTCTATAACTCCGAAATAAAATGAGATATTGTCACCAAACTCGAAACATATGTATGGGCTCACTCTGAGGACACACAAAAAAGCGGTGGAACTGCGCCACTTAATGACGCTATAATTAAACAAAACATGAAATTGGCTCTATACAATTCAATGTATTAATGTGGGGTTTCAACCTTTTTGCTTCAAATTGTCTCCAAATGTCTTTACTTTTTTTTGCAGTTGGTCTGCTTCCTTGTTTGCTTCTTTGCACTTGGCCCCGATAATTGCTGCTTGCAGCTATATTTTTTATTATATTTGTTTTTTGACATTTATATTGTTCAGCCTATCATGTTCACTTGGCCATGCTGGGTATCTAATCAGTGCTCTAGATTAAAGTGAAGGGGGCAGGGAAGACTGGAGAGCAAAGGTGAACCAGGAAGTAGAAGGAGAGCACACGAGGGAAGAGCTTGCGATCATCTGGTATCATATTGTGTCACAAAAATATAGCGTGAAAAAACGCTGTAATGTATTACAATAGTTTCTGTAGATAATGTGTTGTCAAAAGGAGAACTAAAATATATGCTACAGCGACGGGTAAGAATTATTTCTCCACAAAATATTCCTGGTTGTATTTATTCCAGTTGCCATTTACTAATACAGTGAATGGATTATTTACAGAGACTGAACAGTGTCATCTTGCTCGGATGGATTGCGTGTTCGGTTGGTGAGTCGTCAGCGTGAGGATTGGCAGTTTCAGACAAGGATGATTCCAGATAGACTTCTGAGAAGACGGGAGTGCTCAGAATTCCTTTGTCCCTGGGGAAGTCACTGCGATCGTGGATTTGACGGATATCTAACGCAGAGAGGTGAAACACGCTCTTCTTACTGGATACTTTAAGGTATTTTTTTATTGTTTGCTCAGTGTTGAGTGTAGCGGTCTTTTATTTTTTTTGACCACAACGTACCCCAGCATCCAACAGGCCTGCAACGTGAAAATTAAGACTTTCATATTGGTTTAATTGAAGGGTGAGCTCATATTACCGGCTTATTATTTGGTTGAAGAGTCTTTTGAGTTTTGAGAGAGTTTGGGGACTCAATTTTAAAGGTATATTGCCTAAAAAGAGTGAAAAGAGAACTATTTACAAAAGGTGAATATGTGAATTGGGTAACTAATGTTTTTGGGAGTTATCTGTGAATTTGTGAAATTCCTATTGACTATTTGCAAGTGTTATTTTATATTTTGGAAAACCCAACCAAGTTGACCCTTTTACATTTATTTCAGTAAATTATTAATTTACAGTATACTTTAGTGTTTTCAGTATATTCGTTTGAGTTAAAAAGGAAATTATATATATATATATATATATATATATATATATATTAGTTATACTTCTTATTGGTAAAACAATTACTTTATTGACAGAAATGCAGTGTAACACTAAACAAGACTTAGCAAAGAATGACAGGGTGAACAGGCTAGATATAGGCAGAGGTAAGGAGGTAAATGAGAGACAGGTGTAAACAGTGAGTGCTGATGAGTCCGGGCAAAGGATTATGGGTGATGTAGTCTATGATGGAATGACAGTCCGGGTTGGAGTGCCCTCTGGTGGTGATCAGGGGCACTCACACTGGTGAATCATTATACTTTATATCTAGAAAGGAAAGGGTTAAAAGCGCTACAATTACTCCAGTCTTCAGTCTCACATCCTTCAGAAATCATTCTAATATGCTGATTTGCTCAAGAAATATATATTTCTGATTATTATCAATGTTAAAAACAGTTGCTGCTTTCTGTGGAAACCGTGATACATTTTTCAGTATTCTTTTATTAATAGAAAGTTTAAAAGAAAAGCATTTATTTGAAATAGAAATCTTTTGCAACATTATAAATGTATTTACTCTCACTTTTGATCCATTTAATCCATATTTGAATAAAAGTGTTAATTTCTTTTAAAAATGTACTAACCCCAAACTTTTAAACAGAACTGTAAGTTTATACAGTTTACCATTTACAATTACTGCAAAGGAGAGCAAATACACCGGAATTAAATTAATGCTGGTTATCCATCTCTCCTCCCATATTCTTAGAGACGTGTGTGTCGTAGTGATGCCACACACAACTCAATTATCCCTTATACCTATATGTTCATCTGGGGTGGGAAATGAACTTTACACCTCGAGCCTGCCTGACTAATGGCCTGTCAACACTCTCACTGCGATCAAATAACACGTCTCTCAAACAATAACACAAGGGCTGTCATTATAACAGACCTGGAGCAGACAAGAAGCCAGTGAATAAGAGAATGAGGACAGGGTGTGGACAGGATTGAGGGAAGTGGGACAGGGACAGACTCTGAGTCTTCCTTCAGTCTAGCGAAGGGCATGTAGGAAAACTATCATCTAATGTGTCAAACTGTGGCGAGCCCTCCGGCAAACAGCAGGGCCAATTAGCTGTAATAACAGGCCTCACACACCTTGCCCAATCCTCTTTCATCTCCACACTGTCCAGTCCAACACTGACGCAATGCATTTCACTTCTGATGTCTGGCTGGAGCCACAGGGGCAAAGTGCACTTAACAGCAACACACATTTACAGACGTACACACATGAATATGCACACAACTTTCACTCTCTGTGACATCCCAGAGAGCAATATTATCGCTCAGAGGTTGCGCTTTCATAGCTCTTGACTTGGATGCAGATTATTCAGATGCAGATCATTTGGTTGCAGATAATTCTTCAGAATTTATAAGGGGACATCAAACACAGTAATAAATGAAGTTATTAGTGATGTACAGTAACGTCAGAATATTTGGTTTTGGAAGAACATGATGAGAGTCCTTACTCAAATCTCAAACATTTGATTGCCGACTTTGGGATCTTGAAAAATATTCGCGGAGATTGAGAAATTGCTGCAATGTCATCATTTTTCAAAGTTGGAGTAAGTTTTACAAGAAAGTACTTTTTTCAGTTTTCACATAAATTAAATGTTACTTGTCGTTTCTTTGTAATTTGTAAAATTGACTAACAATTTCAGAGTGAAAATTGTTTCAAAGTAATTCCTACATAATTTTTTAGTGTAGATAGACGAGAAATTACTGGGGTTTTGTTCTCATGAAAAAATGTTGAAAAGCAGAGATTTTTAGCAAAAGTTCCAACAATCAAGGCATTGGAGATATGTTATTTTTATGTCTGAAATTTTAGATTACTACTCCAAATATACTGTATGTTTTCTACAATGACTATGCATCTATAACATGGTTTTGTTTGCCACTGACAATGATTTAGACTCATCCCTCAGTTTGTAAAAACAAATGAGTAACACAAATGCACTATCAAAGCAGTATGGTGAATCTGAGAGTTCAAATGCAGAAATATGAGTCTCATATTTTTGATGACGCCTTTATGTTTGTTTTTTTTAAGATATAAAGTTGTCTGAATCTGAACTACTTTTCTAAAAGAAAGAATTGTAAGAAAGAACTCTTACAAGTAAAGGTTCCAAAAGGGGGGTTAACAGTGATGCCATAATAGAACCCCAAACACCATTTTGAAAATTCCATTCCACTACAAAGAACAATGAATGTTAAAAGTTCTTCACGGAACCATAGATGCCAATAGTACAACAGCACGACTGCCAGTTCTATCTATACTAGAAGTTAAAGTGAAATAGCGACAAAGAGTGGGCTTGATTCAGATCCATTTTCTTGTTTTATCTGATATATATTATATAAAAACGATTCCTTTTTGTGCGTGTGTGGTGGAGGACTTTGCTCTCTGCTTGTAGGAGCTTCTCTCCTCCAGTTTATCCTGAGGGCGGCTCAGTGCAGCTCCATCTCTCACATTAATAATGTCCTGACGTGAGCCAAGAACAGCCACGTTACACCTGCACTGCAATACAGTACAGCACAAAAAGAAGAGATCAGCACACGGCACAGACTCATTACACGCTCCCCATCACCACCTAACTAAACATAGCATGCACAGGTGTGCACATGCACATGCATGGGGGTGGATGTTCTTTAACTTTGTGACTCTCCTGAGATGTAACAAAGGCCCCTTTCCCTGTTCACAATGTTGAGGGACAGAGGAAATTTGACATGTGGCAGAATTACAGGAGATCTGTGTCTTTAGTATCCTTCCAGGCAGGGCCGTAACCACCATAGACATTGAGGGGGACAAGTCCCCCCCAATAATTAGAAATGGCCAAATTCTTGCACTGCTCTACTGCACTTCATTATGCAGCGCTCTGTATATTGTTGTTAGGATGACAAAAAGGTTTAAAAGTTACATTTTAGTCTGGTTTGCCTCAGTGGTCTAATAGCGCTCGTCAATGTCAAAATGACTGAGATGGCCAATCAAATCAAAGTAGGCGGGGTTTACGTTCTCTTTTGACTCGTGCTCGTGCACAGTCTTCACATACAGACGAGCGCGTCAATCTATCGCTTAATGCCGTTGCGGAGAGAGTCTATTCTTTCCAGTTAAATCACAAAACAAAATGCACACAAATATGTCCCTCTTAATATACAATCATTGATGAATAGCTCTGATTTTAATGAAGAAGAAAAAAAAAACTATATGAGAGTGGATTAGAACCCGGAACCTTTGACACGGTTTACAAAAACTCTACCACCAGACTACTAGAGAATTCAAATATAATGAGCAGATCTATGTATTCCTTCACTAATATGAAGAATCTCGGGACTAATAATATGTGACGCAAATTAATGCAAATATTGTTTGCAAATAGTCCCAAAAGGATTATTTCCCAACTAGAATTAGACCTAGAATTTCGTTCACTGTTCTGTTTCTTTATGCTTTATAAAAAAAAAATTTAAAAATTGGTCCCCCCCAATGTTCAAGACATGGTTACGGCCTTGCTCCCAGGACCTAATCTCCAGCAAAACCTCATGGTCTGTCTCAATCAGTCTGAAGAGGCTGGATGATGTGCATTACACACCGATGGAATGACGTGCTCAGGTTCCTTCAGACCCGAGGGCAGAATTTGACTCCTATAGAGTGGTACTCTGCAGAAAGACGTTTCTCATTTCATGCTTCATGTGAACAGACCGATGTATGTTCAACATGCTGCTCACAGAATCAGATCCAGTCCAGCAGTATGCTAACTGTTGTATATATAAATGTCCAAGCATTTTCTTAAAGGAATAGTTAAAATGATGTCATTATTTACTCACCCATCATAATGGTTTTTTTTTTTTAAGAAAAACATCAACCATGGTTAGAGTGCTTTAACCTCTTGTTTGTCGGATATTAATGCATGTCCCTAAAGTTCTTCTCAATGAAAGTAAGACTGTTCGGACCTCTAGATGTTTCTGGCAGCACAAATCAAGTGTTGGGTAGCCTGGCCCCGTATGTTAAGCCTTCTGTTAAATATTTGGGTGTTGTTTTTGACTCTGCTTTGAAATTTGATAAGCAGGTAAATGTTAAACATATTATCCCTGTCTTACTCTCTATACACTGGCTGTCAATCTGTTTTAGAATAGAGTTTAAAATGTTACTTTTTGTTTGTTTTTGTGTTTTCTTATCTTTCTGACCTTTTAAACACACCAGCTATATGTTTAAGGCCATTGGATCAGAAACTTCCAAGCTGAAGAAAAGTGGTGATCAGGCTTTTGCCATAGCTGGCCCTAAATTGGCAAATGGGGCTAGTCTAAGCATCAGTTACATGTGTTTGTGTTTTACTGTCATACTGTTGTACGTATTCTATTTTTTTAACTGATATTGTTCAGCACAATGATCAACTACTCTTGTTTTGTTGTGCTTGATAAATAATTCAGATTACAAATCGATACAAAGGTGAATACATTTGACAGACTTTCCATGTTCAAGTAAAATATCCCTATAAATAGATCAAATGAAAAATCTGTCATCATTTACACCCTTGTGTCATTCCAAAAATAATTATTTTCTTCAAAATAAAGATATTTTTAATATGTTCTGACAGAAACTGACAGAGATATTGTAAAAACAAGCAGGAAATTGAGATGAAGGGTCACTGGGATCAAACATTGCCTACACATACGCACCAACCACGCAACAGATCACACACACACAACACACCTGCACCACCCACCCGGCCATGTCTGACAATCAAACTTTCTGGTTTTAAAAAAAAGGATAGGAAAATGTAGGAAACATTTTTTAATAATTATAAAAATATATAATGGTTAATTTTTAAAATTAATAATTATAAATACATATAATTAATATATTTATTATAAATGTAATTCTTAAACATGTAAACTCTTAAACATGTAGATTAGTCTAATTTGAATCTGAAAAATAAGACTCCTTGGCAAACTGCTAGTTGTCAGATAGGTCAAGTAGTTCACCCAAAAATGAATATTCCAAATAGTCCAAAAGCAACTGGCTATTAAAGGGAATGGGAGATGAGAATCAATTGGTTTATTGCACATTATGCCCAAAACACACCCATGAATATGTATAACGCTTTTGGACCATGCGCCTGGCGCGCAGACCATTTTTTCCATCGTCAAACTAGCAAAAGTGGATTCGGCCACGCGCTAAGTGCACCTGCGCCATGCGCTTCAGACCATGTGCTCAGATCGTTAAAATAGAGCCCAGTGTCTGTGTTTATGCAACTGGCCACAGATCTGCTTCTCAGTCAAACTCTATAATTATTCAATAGAAATGTGTCCTGGAAAAGTTGTGTCACCTACACATCCGCAGATTCTGAAAAGTGTGAATTTATGCATATACCACTTTCACACTTATAATGTGCAAAAAAAAGGTTATTTGTCCTGTAGCTAAACCAATATAATAAATAAACACAAATATATATATGATATAAGCATAAAGCTACAGTGTTTTACCCACAGGCCAGACTAGACTTAGTATTCAGTGTTTGACACTCCTGTGTGTACACGCTCTAAACTGTTGCTGACACATGGGAAACTCAGTACCTTCTACACACTCAGTACCACAAAGTGAAACACACACAGTTAGATGCCACGGTTCAGTCCAAGGGCTACTGATCAACAGAGAAATAGCCTGATCAAGGCCAAAGCAGCCAGCATCAGATTCATGTGGGTTTAAAGTCAGCCGAGGCTCTTACAAAGGCTGCTGTATCTGTAATGCACCTGTAAAATGCATCTCTGACAAGACTTTTGTCATTAAATAAATCATTTTGTATATTTAACAAATGGGAGATGGCGACTGTGGTGTCGTGAGATCTGTCTCATGGACCTATGGGGGTCTTAATGTGCTCGTAAGCCCCCGGAGTCGTTCAATCACGTTCCCCCTCCACACAGGGGAAATATTTCCAGTCAACCAGCAGGAGAACAGCGAGCTTACGTATCCCAGCATCCCCTTCCTCCAGCTGTCCTTCGAAAGATGTCGTGTGCTTCTCCACCGTGTGCTTCACTGTCATAAATGCTTCGCCCCAAAAATACATATTGTATGAATCTCAAAGCTTTTCCTTTTAATGAAACATGGCACACAAACTCAGAACAACGAAAGGTGAAGTTTTGCCTTGACATTTCAATTAAAAGAACTTTCATTGTATGGACAAAAACACACTGTAAAAAATAAAGTTTTTTTGAAAATTAACAAAGATTAATGGAGTTCGTTTTACAAGAAAACAATATTTCAGTCTTTCTACTTAAAATTTTCACATTTAATTCAATAAGTCTCCTCACTAGCAATTTTTGAGCAAATTCTACACAAATTCAATTTTTCTATAGTAATTCTACATTCTATTTCAATGCAGTTAAGAAATCTTAAAAATATCATCTTTTGTGTTCTAGAGAAAAAAAAGAAAGTCATTCAAGCTTGGAACGACACAAGGTCAAGTAAATGATCAGAAAAATTACATTTTTGGGTGAACTATGCCTTTAAAAGACCCAAAAAAGGTATATTTGATGCAAACATTGTATTTGCTACAAATCCTAATAGCTTAAAAAAAGAATAAATTTTGCAGCTACATTATCAAGGTAACCACTTGATTCAAAAGAACATTTTAGTGTTACCTTCAGCGTATAGTGATATTCAGGGCTCGACATTAACGCTTGTCGGCTTGTCTGAGATAAGTGTGTTTTTTTTTAAGGGGCAAGTGAAAGAGAATTTTACTTGCCCGACAGGACAAGTATCCTGCATAAAACGTCAATAACAAAAATAACTAGGGAATCACCAAGACGTGAGAATGATTCTGCATTCATTTAGTATTAGTGGTGATTGATAGTGAATTATAATATAATGTACTGATGGTAACAAAGTTGCGCGGTTAAGGCTCGTGCAGCCTCATGAGGAGAAATGGAAACAAATGAGCGCAGCTAAAAGACACTCAGTAACATACGGCGGTAAAAATTCAGAATGTGAAGTTTTTATATTTATAACATACGATAGAGTTAAGCAACATCACACGACCAAGAGTGCTGAATACCATCACGACTGAAAATGTGACAGCCCAATAAACAAGTAATTCATATTAAATTCACTTACATCTTAGATGCAATATTCACTGTTTTTGTTCTGTTTCAGCAGGCAAAATAGTTCCAAGATCACAGAAGAACCACAGCACATCTCACAGCAACACTCAGCATGTTTCATTACTGAATGATTCAGCGTTTTGAAAGAATCGGTTGAGTCAATGACCCATTCATAAACAACTGCCTCATTAAGATATTCAAAACAGTCTCATAACATTATTTAATGCAGTTGTAATCTTTCAGTGTAAATTATTTAATTTCGATTGGTAACAGCCCTATAAGTGTCTTATTATTCTAATTTAATATATGCTTCATCTTTCATTTTAAATTCTAAAATTTGATCAATATATTTAAAACGATTAGGGGAAAATGCCCTTTATAACGACTAATATCATAAATATGTCAAAGCTGACTGAACACTGATGAGAATATTGCTTCAGAATAAATTATATTTACAACGCACAATGAACAAGCACATGAAAAGGCTTAATGTTGAGCCCTGATATTCACATTGCCATTGAATTTACCTCATGTCTGTCAGTTTTGAGATCATCTAAAATGCTAGTGCACACATAAAAGTTGACAAAACAAACTTTTAACAGATATACATATTTAGAATTTACAGTCTGTCTCTTCCTGGAAAATGGACCAAAAATATTGACGACTCATCTTATATGCATGGCTGAATACAAATTTATGATGCTCTCATAATGCTCTCTGAGAGAATGAGAATGAGAGTATATCCTTCTCTAATTATAAATACCACCAATCACAGATCTAAGTTTGCAGAAAACAGATCAAGATACAAAGTCATATGCGGATAATTGGATATGTCACATCCCTGAGTGTAGAATATGTGGGTGACATGGGGGACATGTCTTTTTTACATGACTTTTAATAAAATCCGTCCCCCCCACTTTTTTTCAGGTAGAGTTTTTCATGGGCCAATGTGAATACATCTAGAATTAAATAAAAAAAGACAAGATAGTCTACTATATAGTCGTATAATTGGATAGGAAATCTATAGCTGAATAAAAAGCTGAAACATTTTGACTGATTAAATGTAAAGACAATAAGCACACAATATATGGTTTATGTGTGTTTTTCAAGCCATCTCTTGGTATTTTCACAACAATAAAGTATAATGCAGTGCTAATTGACATTCTAATTGCTAATTGGCCTTTATTACAGTATAGAAACTATACAGTATATTTTTTGCCTGTAAGTTAAAAAGCCTCATTAAGTGTTAGGCTGGCTTTAAAAAAACACATGCTATTACTTTTCTTGGTTACACTTTATTTTGAGGTGTCCTTGTTACTGTGTAATTATACAATTAAGTACTAAGTAATAGTAATTAACTACATGTACTTACTATATAATTAAGGTTAAGGTTTGGTTTAGGGTTAGTTGCATGTTACTATGCATAATTGCCTGTTATTAGTATAGTACATGTACATGTAAAATGTGTAACAGGGACACTTTTAAAATAAAGTTAAAAAAAAAATTTTTTTGATGATGATGATGACGTAATGCAGTGTTTGCAAGTGTTTGTAGTACAACCCAATCCTAAATATGTCATTAGGAAAGTATAGGAAAAAGTATTATAGACTACAAATTATTGGCAGTGTATTTGATTTCTTGGCTATTAAAAGCAAGAGATAAGAAAAAAAATCTTGTCAATTAGACAAAGGCCAGAAAAAAACAGCATTACACTTGACATTTCTGTCCCCCTCACTTCTGAAATAATCTCTACGCCCCTGGTCATGTCAACAAACTCCCACTGATAACATTGAGTCTCATCACGCTCAGACATCGGCTCCTATAATATATAGTATATACTGTATACTGTCAAGTGTTATTTAAAAATAGTACTTAATGAAACAGAACACATTATGCTATGCTTTTGTCGCATTATCTCATTACATTGCATATTTCAGAATCATTTTAGAAATCAAAAGTTTTTATATGCGTATATATACGCATATATTTATATGCGTATTTATATGCGTATATATATATATATATATATATATATATATATATATATATATATATATATATATATATATATATATATATAAATTGTTTTAAATCATAAGGCACATAAGGCAGTCTGATCAAATAATAAGTTAAGCAAAATTGGGCCTGATTTTACTAACGTCACACTGGGTGTTATAATTGAAGTAAAGCAAGGTCAAGTTATGCACATTTGATTGTGGGATGCAGGTTTGCATTTAGTGTGCTCTCTGTTGTATACTGCACATTTGGGCAAAATGTAGTAGGTCATCAGCTATTCCATGCATACAGTATTTATAAAAATGTTTACACTATACACTGCAGAAACAGGAGAATGGCAGTATGCTGTTCTAAACAAGCACTTTTATACCACCTGAATTTTGTGTTTCATGAAGAAATAACATCAACAGAAAGAAAACAGTTGACCCAATTAATTTGGCTTTTAAAAATGATGTGCAATCAGATCAAATAATCTTTAGCTGACAAACATGAAATGATTACGAACATGCAGTGCCACACCGTGACCCACTCGTTAAGGACAAGTGACATGTTCACGCTTATCTGAATTTCCCTTCATTGGCCACTGTTATAAACATGCTCATTAAAATACTTATTTTTGGAAAAGAAGATGCAGTATTAAAAGACTGCAGTTCAGTTTGACCTGTGTTTGACTATTTGTATGCTTTCCATGTCCTGCTGTTGCTTTTATGTGGGCTATCATCAGCAGGTGCGAGTCTGAGAGGTGATGAAATTCAGGAAGGCACGAGGAAACTCTAGTGCGAAATAAAATATGACTGCACATGTGGCGGACGGCATTACCCTATCATTTCTCAACACATCAACCAGCGTGCACATGCCATGGAAGAATCCCAGGAAACATAAACAAACAGGTATTGCAGTGAGCATGAGAAAAAGAGAGAAAATTAACCTGACCACAGGACCTCCTGGCACATAAGGGGAAAGGCACTGGTTGTTTATGATTTCTTATCTTATGTTTAATAAAACGCCAATTTTCTAACTGCACCAAATCAGCCTCAGGAGAGATCATGGCCAGAGGTTTCCAAGCTTTACGCTAACTCATTAACAGTGGGGTTCAAGGGACCGTTTCTGTGCTTTCATCTCAAGGCACGCGCCACTTCTTTTAGATAAAACACTGTATCTACTCAGCAAAGAACAAATTAAATCAAGGTATTTACAGCTGCTATAAGGTTAACTCTAAGTAGTCAACAGATGCTCTCTTGGAAATGTCTAATGGCCATTTTATGGTTTTGTTTACCAGAATGTTTAATTAATAAAAAGAATCAGTGTGAGGCATTGCAAACAGTGAGTGAAGGAGAACACTGAAGCCCTATGGCTTTGGAGACTCAACGAAGAGTCTCCGAGCAGATTAAAAGAAATATAACATTCAGCCGTCCTTCATTCTGTTCAGAGGCCGAGAGGCAAACTGTGTTCAATGCGCACTGATGTGTTAAAAATGAAGTCAAGAGAGAATATGGGCTGTCCTGTGGTCATGCTGCTGGCATTGGTGACTGAATCTCTCTCTCAAAGACAAACGTCACAAAGGCTAACAAAGCCTTACATCAACACTTTTCCCACATACTGTAGTGAATCTTCGTGACATTTCCATTAATTCTAGATAAGGATTTTGCTCCCACTTTATATTAAGTTGCTGGATCTGTACTGTATGTCGATGCACCAGTTTTTATGAATAACAGATTCATATATTCCTCCTTACTACTAGTTGCGTCACAAAATAAATATGAATGAACATCAGAAGGTATGTTGGAAGATACAGTATAACATACTGAAATGTACCATGCCTCATGTAAAAGCTCAATCAGTGTTTCAACCATGAAAAAATGTCAATAAAACGACTCTAATTAATTAATTAACTAATTAATTATATTTTTACTTAACCTGAATGTGATGTCTTATTTAATGCATGTTTGAATAAATCTGTCATGTAAACTAGATATGAATAAAACTATTATGAAGATATTTATATAAATGTGTAATTTAAATGTTTGTAAGCACTTAAGTGTTGATTATAATGTATACAAATAAATAGCAATTACATTTAATAGTTTGCACTTTTAATAGCTTCATAGCTTTAATAGGTTCATATTAACCTTTAATATTATTAGTAAGGTTGCAAGTGGCAGGGTTCCCTGTATAGTTTACAACATTAGTTGAGAAAGATTTTTTTCCTGAATAACAATGTACTGTACCTGATATATATCCAAATGAATCAATACTGAATCAAATCAAGATCGGAATCAAATCAAGAGCATGTGAATCTGAATTAAATAATGACATCTGTGTCAAGCCCTTCTATAGCCAAAAAGACCCTCAACGGACAGATGCTGTTATTTTAGGTTTACTCCACACAAAAACTATATATAGGTACTATTTTTCTTTTTTCTTTTTTTTTTTTAGATTAGTGCAAAACATCAAAAATTTAAATTTACATCAAAATTACTCTAAAAGAATTTCTTCTTGTCTCTTTGTTTCTTCTCTCGTGTTGTATTGCACATTGAGTTACAGGAACACACACATCACTGGCACTCACAGTCACTCAGGATATGAACCAGTGGGGGGCAGCAGCACATGGACAGACATGTTACAACATACATTTGATCTCACGTGTTCTCATGTGTTTCTCCTTGCTGTAATTGTGTTTGCACTTCTAAACAAAACATTTATGTGACATTATAACATTTTGTACAAAATGCAGGACAAGAGGACCCAAATGAGGAACACTGCATTGTGCAGAACCACTCGTCTCACTAGACTGGAGCCTCCTTTTGATAACAGAAGCAGTTCCGTCAGCGTACGGGCACACCGCCCACAGCGGTAGCAGATTGCATTGAAGCTGAGTGGGGCCAGACCCAGCAGGCCACTTCCCCTCACGGGCACGGAGTGGAAAACTCAGCCTAAAGCATGTCTGTGATTGGTACGACACTTAAACCCTGACAGGACATGACTTAACATCGACACTCCGGATTCTTGAAATTATGACCTGTGAATAGATAATGACATCTTTACTGAGGTGATGGTGTATAACTGATGTTTTTGGTGAAGTGAGCCAGGGGGTGTCATGTCATACAGGTGACTCAGAGTCATGCCTGTCCATTCAGAAATTATATATGACATCTCTCTCCTCACCTCAGTGACTAAATAGCTCAGAATTGAAGTAGGTGCAAGTCTTTTCTACCAAGTTGCCATCAACCAATCTATTACGAATGCTCTGACATTTTTGTCAAGTATCACCAATTTCTATAAAGAAAGAAAACAGACAGCTTGTTGATCAAATTTAGGAAGTGAATCTCAGGAAGAAGAGACATATTGGCTTTGCCATTAGTCTATGCAAAGCAGTAGCATGGTATGTGCACAACAAATACAGAAGCAACAAATGTCAAAAGACTGCAGCTGGGTTATATTGCTGGTCTGGGTTTGTGTCCTAAATTGTCCTGTCTTTTAGACATTTATGACAGTCTATGGGATTTCATCTGAATAGCAATGCAAAATGTAAAAATAATTGCTATGTTGAGTGATGCACATCTTTTATTTGCAATAAAAAGGTTTCCAAGAAACAAAACCAATGGTGCTGCACAGTATGCCAGACGATCAAAATCTTTATAGTAAGGGTGTGACGAGATCTTGTGCCATGTCTTGTAAAATGCGTGCTCAGCACAGTCACTCCCTATACACAGAGTACGTTTGATCGCAAATTTGAAATCGAAAGTAAAACGCAAGCTCCCTGATGCGCGCAAATTAGACTGCATACAATAGCCTGTCTCCCAATATCAAACCTATCTTAGGCTGGGCTGTGTAGTTTTAACCACCTCTTATCTCTGCTCTCTGTTTAATAAGACTAAGAAAAAAACTGTTATTTATTTTTGTTATTTATACTGTTTTTATTTATATGTTCAATTTGTGGAAAGGAGTTCAGTTATGAGGTCACAGCCTCAATCAGAAGTTCTCGAAGCTCATAATTCATGTACAGTAAGGTCTGAAGAGACTCATGTGAAATCATACAGGAGAGAAGCCAGTCAGTTGAGTTTGTGGCTAAACCTTTTACAGTGCTTGTATATTGTTGTCTTTCAATGCATATGATAATTCATACTCAGAAAGTAGAACTGAAATGACATTCATTACAAGATGATTAGTTAATTTCAAAATGCACCTGCACACTATTTTTCCAGTCATGAATTTTGTCATTGAGGATTTCTCAAAAATACTGTGCAAAAATCTTGTGTCTCTTCACACCCCTACTTTATAGTGACATTTGCACATTTGACCAACGCTTTTACAACTTACAGCACATACAATTTGATTTATGCATTTACATTTTTTTCTGATTGTGGGAATCAAACCTAAGACCTTGTCGTTGCTTTCATTTAAAGCAACTGGCACTGCATTCAAGCTATTCATTTTATCTGTTTATGCATTCTCTGGGAATTGAAGATACATGACCTTGGCATTGCTTCATCTTCCAGAGTAACTAAGTGCTTTAAGACTGCAATAATTTCATTTTTAATTGGAGCACGGTTTCATTAGCCAAGACAAAAATGGATTAAAGTCCATGTGTTGCAAATGTCTTTATTCTCAATCAATATAGAATGCAGTTTAAACTGTCAAGGCCTAAGATAATCTGCAATTTATCAAAGTTAGCTTTCATTGAGGCTCTCTGTGGTGCGTCTCTGATAACAATGATCGGTTTCAGTGTCACACTACAAATTACTTTGAGCTAAAGATAGTATTTACAGAGATGGCCCAAAAGGATCCACTCACACACAGGCATTTAACTTTAACCACAGGACTCAGTCAACAAAGTAGTTGTTGAAGGAACTGTACTAACTGTGACACATCCAATAAGATACTCTGTTCCTTTAAGTATTTATCCTTTGGTGTATTTGTATGTATGGTCAATGAATGGCAGTCCTTGCTTACACTGTAAAACAGAGGGATCAGTCTTATCCAGAATTCAAAACTGTGGTGAGAGATTAAACAAGAGTTTTGCATAAGGCTCAAATCTGACTTTTTTATGTTCTTTAATGGAAACTGGCTGAAAATTGTTTTAAGTTTAAAAATACCCCAGTCATAGTCAGAATTTGATGTTTACAGTAAATATAAAACTTTTTATAAAAGTATGTAATTTTGTATTCATAAAACACAAGAATTGTTGATTTTTTTTTTTTATTATATAACATATTAAGATCTGTCAAACATCTAGTCTTGGAAACAACTGTGAATACTACATTTCCAGATATAAGAAGCACAGAAGTAAGTATTATGGAATATTGGCTACCAAATCTCCAAAAGTTAAGGAAGAACATGCAACAAAAAGCTGGATATTTCAAGGTCAAATGTAAATACACAATAGTGGATAATGTTGATCTCCTGATGATTTCAAATGATTCTCCTGAAAACGCAGCACAGTCCTGAGCGTTTTCTCTCTGATAATATGATTTGTTCCGCAATGTGAGGTAAATAATTAATACAAAGGCTCAGTCAGCCAGTAAACAGAATCATCGTGTCCATGTCTAATGTGAGGTAAATGTTTTCCTCCCCTTGAGACATGCTGTAAAGTGGAAGGGAAATGCGATCCTGTCCAGCCAGCTGTGCAGGAGATCGATCACATACATTGATCACAGTTTCTAAGCATTGACAAGCAGAGAGTGAGAAAGAGAAGAACCAGAGAGCTGAAGTGATGTTTTCATTCACAACACACTTATCACTGCCACCAAAGCTCCTTTACCATCGTTTTCCCTTCACATACCTGCAGTCTTTCAAGTTCAAATGTTAATTGTTCTCCATGGTGCATGAAACAAAAATGGTGCATGAAACATGGTGTTCCAAAAAACACTAAACAGCATCAAAACAGCAGGTGTATGTTATTTATTTTCTAGAAAGCTTAACTATTATGGTTTTCACTTTTCAAATTCTGAAATTTGAGAATTTTAACTCCATCCCATGTCATTTTTAAGGTCCTATAGCAAATGTTCTTGTTTTCTTGCTCAAGGAAAACATCTTTAACAAAGCTCTTGACAAAATGCAAGATAAAAGAACAAAACAGTCGTTCATCCTTGTCCTTGGTTTGTTAAAGCAACGCTTCCTGCTGGCCGCTTGCAAACAACATCTCTCTTGTCATAAATTTACTGTGGCTTTTTTCCTTCTCACGTCTCCCAGAATTTATATCTGAAATAAACTTGAACTGTGGCCATGAAAATGCTTATATCCCTCTGGTAACACGACTAACTATTTGCAGCATCATGGCCAATAAATCACACTCCGTACGGCCTGTCCTGGCCGAAGCGTTTTCAGACCCATTTTCTACTGATAATGCCTGCAGTTGGCCGAGTCTCAGAGGGGGAGGCAGGCAGGTGAGCTCATGAATCATTCGCGTCTTTCATCAATGCTCACCTGCGGAGCAAGTTTAGGGTTCTGCAGAGCATGAGGGGATAAAGGGGTTGAGGAGGGGGGCGACCTCTTTTCTCAGTGCCGACAAACTTACATTAATTAAAACATAACCAGGCTGAGTGCATGGTGGGATTTGCTCACTAAATAGCACAACTTCATGTACATACCCTGCTTCTGTCTATCCATCATGAGTGTGAGATGACTAAATCAAATCATTCTGATTTAGTTGCAGACAATGCAATAATAAAGTGTTTGCATGAGTCTCGAAATGATCAATTACAGCTTTTGTAACAGACGTTAGAGTCCTGCACTCCTGCAGGACTACCACGGGACTCGCGGGACCCAACACAATAGAGTACCGTGCGGGATTAGATTTGATGTCCGAGTGCGGGCACGGGCAATAAGGTATTCGTGTGTGTGCGGGTTGTCGGGGAATAAAATATCTAAAAATAAAACATCTAAAAACAAATAAATTGTTATTCATCTATTGCACAAAAACAACAAGAACAACTCACCGCTCAAAGTGAGTTTTGGTTCAGTGCTGAATTCTGCATGCTGGCAAATCCTGAGATTATAACAAGGAAAATGTGTAGACATTATGAAAGATTCATTGTGCAGTCAGCATCATTGATAACGGAGCTTTGTGAGATTGCGCTGAACTGAGATGTCAGCTTTTTAGGAATTATTAATAGAGCGCACTTTGTATGCATTCTGCCATGACAAACCATGCACACACTTGCTTTTATGTTAAATTACTTTAAAAAAATGATATGGACGTACAGAAATAAATATCTATTTATACTTTTATGCAGGCTTTTCTGTGAGAGGGAGCGGGACAAAACATGAATGATGCGGGCAGGAGTGGGAGAAGGTAACGTATATTTTTGCAGGAGTGGGTGGGAGCAGGTCTCTAACGGGCGTAGGCCAGTAACAGCTGTGCGTGTAAACCTCACTACCCTGGCCTCAAGAGGTGCGCTAGCGAATGATTCTAGCGGCTGCTGTCTTTAGCGTTCTTGTTAGTGTGCCCATCTTCCATGCCGGAGACCCTGGTTCGAATCCCACCCAGAGCAGGTCAAGTAAGACCGGCTACATTTGGTGCCGTTGACCCAGATGGGAGCGAGGTTTAGGTGTAACGTAGGCCAGTAAGAATATGCCTTTGACAGTTTAATGCATCTATTTGTGTGCTCCACAGCTTTATCCAGAAAAATAAATGTCATATGAACTTAATTAATCAAAAGGAAAAACAAAAGCAAAAATGTCACAATTAAATATTTTTTTAATCTTTCAGGAAGTCTAAAATTGTTGTTTACTTTACAGTTCACATAGTTATTAGGAAGGATATAAAAGCTACAGTGCATTAAGTGCTGTAAAAGCACTGTAAATTGATGATTTAAAATGATCACATCTAAAGGAACAATGACTTCATCAGTCCACGCACTTCAGAGATAGCCTTGGGCACTTCAGACTTGAGCACAAAAAGCTTTCCTGCTGACAGATATGATGGAATATTTTATTAACCAGCGGTGGCTTGATATATATACACTCTTGAGTTTCAATCCCCAGAGCGTGTCAAGGCCAGAGATGGACCACTTTGTCCTATGGCCTATTATAGCAGTCACAATCTAACACCTATCTATCCACCATCTGGGAGAGGCTCCATAAAACTCCCATAAAAAGACAGAGTGGCTGGTCACTTGCAGATCGCCTTCAAAGGACACAGCTCATAAAACACACACGCTCATACACGGGTGTATTCTCGAATCGGTCAGAGAACCTACAAATATGAACAGTCAGAACATGAAACCGGAGTTGTACTCCACTCCATCCTAATTTGAGACACGTCAGAGCCTCTTTGAAACTCAACTGATGGATTAATGACTGCAATGAAAGTCATCCGACACTCATTTGGCCTCGGACAATCTAATCAACAGCCCTGAGATTCAGGATAAAAAGATGGTCCATCTAAGAATCGCTCTCTTAAAGAAAACAGTCAGGGAACTGTCAACACAGATACATGACATTGCTGTATTTGATATGCCTAAAGATATTTGGTTGCTGTTAAACTGAATGCTTGTGACATAGCTGTGCGTCTTTAACAGATACTACAGAGAAGGCGATGTTTGTACCTTAAGTGGCAGTTATGTGTTATCTATACGTTCTTAAGTCTATGCATGATTATATGGCTAGTTGCATTTTACTAAATGCATTTAGCATTTACTAAATGTTTTTTCCTGCTGCTTTCCTTCCTGCTCCCTATCAGAACAGACCAGCAACTCCTATAATTAGGAGTTATTATTGATAGATACAACAGGATGATAAAGTTGTCTTGTTTTTCTGCAAGGCTTAACCAAAAGCCCACATATCCGCTTGGCTTTTACAAATGTTGACACCAATTATGTGTTGCAAGAAAGCTTTAATCAGCACAAATCAGTGTAATAGGAGCTCTCATCATCCAGAGATCAAAGTGAAATTATTTTTCCTTTTGAACCAGGATTACAATCAGCTAGAAGCCAATGCTGAGGATGCAATGGGTCAAATCTCTGCAGAATGGCTGCTAGAAAAGCAAAATTCTACAAAAAAAGTAGTTTCCTCTCTAGTAGGCTTAATAGATAGGTATTCGGTGTTCGCCAATTACATTACTTTCCCACCTCGGCACTGTCGTTTTGCTTTTTATAGAAATGAAAACCATTTAGTTCAGTTGGACAATGGATGCTGACATGTGACGAGAGTGAGGAGAGATGACTGACAGGATGAGGAGGATTTGGTGCGCAACAGATCCTGTGCATCATTGACAAAGGCTAGCCCACGTGCGATCACGAATGTGAAAGTAAAAAGCAAGTGTGCAATCAAAAGAGATTTGAATAAATAAAATGTTTTGTAGGGGTTTTGACTTACCATCACTGAGCTAGAACAAAAAGATGCCTGCACTATTGTGCCAACAGCCTTGTTAGCACACCTTCTGTTAGTCTAAAAGAGAATTTTTTTACCAGATTCTCTCTACCGCACATGCACTGAAAAGTTGTTAATAAAGTGAGAGAGAATGTAGGGAAAGTGTTATTCATTAAAGGAAACAGCAGAGAGGATATATGTCTGCTGAGGCATTGTGGGAAATGTTCAATAGGGCCTGACAGAAGAGTCACCAGTCAGTCTTTCTCAGGACAACAAATGATATGCAGAGCGTGAGCAGCTCTCACAGTGCAGACAGAAAAGACATGTTTCCCTACCTACACAAGACTGAAAATGGATGGGTGGATGGATGGATGGATGGATGAAATGAAACGGTTTAAAACTAAAGTCTATATTTGTTCAACTTTAGAAGGCTGAATCATTCAACAAGTAAAACAATTGGTCATTCTTCATGTCAAAATCCAGATCCTACCCACTGTTTTAACTTTCCTTTAAAAACCAACATCATCGTATTATGTTAAAAGAACCACATCAAAATGTTCACCTTTATTAGAAAAAATAACACTACTGTAGTCTTAATGGTTATTTAAAGGGGTCATAAGCGGGCTCTTTTTTATTTTCTTATACTGTTGTCTGAGGTCAACTTATGACGTTTGCGTATTTTTACATTCAAAAACATCATAATGAAAAAGTAATAGGCTATTTTCTACCCTTGTTTTGAGCCTAGCTCTTGAAACGCTCGGTTTTTATGGGCGTGCCGCATTGAAGACTTGAAAGTAAATGCTCACTGCTATGATTGGATAACAGTTTTGCATATTATAATGAGCTTCGGCTCCCTTACACGTGAGGAATTGTTTTGAAAACTTCCAATGTGGAGAAACGGCAACCGGAATGATACGCCCACAGGGCTTGCAAAATGTCTTTCAAACAAACAATGATTTATCTCTCATCCACCCGCAATTAATTGGAATGTTATTTTTTATTACTTGGCCTGCCCGATTGGTGGATATAACCGCTAACCGTGCATAACTAACACACACACACATGCACGCGCACCCACAAGCCAAGTAGCCTACGTGCATCAGTAAAACTTCACCTCAGACAAATCAGCATGTTCAAAACATCCGCAATTGTATTTTACCTTCAAATTACCAGTCAAGAGAGTGAAGAACGCACATCAAGAAAGGAATGTTATTTCACTATTTAAGATAGTGAAGGCCCATACATGTCCGAGTCTGATCCCGAATCGCAGCACAATGAACAAACAAAAATAAAGAGGAACATGAACATGTTTGAAACATGCCATAAGCTTTATTGCTTGGAAGTTCGATCCGGTTTAGCTCCACGTAGGCCTATGTTATTTATCTATAACATGTCATGACTTGCACGAGTTGGCGGGCGGGGCTACAGAATTAGGCTTTCGTCTTGAGGTAGCATTTCTCTACACTCTGACATCACGGGGACGTACATTTGCAGATTGATCGTTTGCTGAGCCAGCTGTCAATAAAAGCTTTTCGGTCCGACTTTAATATTAAGTGGCCTTAACTACTATGTACTTACATCAAAAAATAAGCACAATATATCCATATTGTATTGCAAAACACCTTTGCTGATATTGAGGTGGGATACAGGTGAAGTTAGGGTCAGGTATGGTGGTATGAGTAAGTTTAAGGGTAGGGTTAGGTGTAAGGGAAGTGTCAACAGTGTACTTATAAATGTAACTACAGAAATTAATTACAGATGTAATTACATGCAGATAATTTTTAAAATGTAAGTACAATGTAAAAACATGTATGTACACAATAAGTGCATTGTATCAAATGATTAATTAAAATGTTAGTACATAGTAGTTAAGGCCACCTAATATAAAGTGGGTCTTATATTACGATGACCTTTTATATATCAAAAGCTCAAGGGAAAGTTGATTTCTCAATTCATGATCCCTTTACTGGTAAAACATAATGGATGTTTTGTCCAACATATGATAAAAGTTAAAATAGAAAAAAAAAACGTTGGGGGTAATAACTAAACTTTAGCTAGTTTACCTTACAGTGCTCTGTCAAGAAAGATGACTTTTTATTGCTTCACATTACAACATATTTTACTGTTATTTATACTGAAATGTTCCTATGGTTCTATTCAATATGATTAAAAGCCAACATTGATATATCAGCAAACATCTCAGTATAGTGACTCAGCACAATAAATGCTAAACAGCTGTTTTTATTCTAAAAGACTTATAAATGCTACTTGTATTGATGCATATTTAGGGCCTTCACTGTCTTTAATAGATGCACAGACAAGGGTAAGAAACAGACAACTTCATCACAGGCCGCCCTAATAGCTAATAACTAAGTCTGGTCTGAAAGTGATAAATGCAAAAAGTGTTTGTGTCGTTTGGCTCATTGCTTTCCTGTCTGTTAGTTCTGATTTCTCATTTACCTTTTTCTCAAGTAATTTACACCTGCCTGTTTTGATAAATAGCTCAATATGAAGCCATTTCAAACAAAGGCATTATGGTCGTGAAAATTAAATACTGAAAAAAAGTTGTGTAGAACTATATTTCCATCCAACCGTATATTACTATATGAAACTTTACAGTATCCAATGTTTTCTTACAAATATTATATGAATATCTTGGAACCTGCTGATAACAGCAGATGTTTCAAAACATCAGCAAGCTAACAAATGCCAACTGCCAACTTTGAAAACCAATGAAAAAAGAATCTGTAGTCTTCACTAAAAGATATTGTGTGCTATATATTTTGGACATAATTTGCTAACTAATTACAGAGCTTTAATGAAACACTTAATTTTAACTAAACAGGTCCATTTATCCACACGGACCAACTAAAGTCACATTTACAACCCCTTCAGGCATGAGGGTTAATGCAAAGCACACTTCAAGTCTTGTTAAAACGTTTTCCAGTAAAAATAATGACAAAACTGATAAAACATTTTTTATCCCAGATTACAACATGAAAGCTTTTTACTCAGCTCACTAATGTCCAAAATTATAGAGTTGTGTTTTATCAAAACCAGTTTGTTTCCTGTGTATGTTATGTTATAATGTACTGTAGCACTGGCCTCTACCCAGCTTGCCAAACTGTCTGTATGTTTTGATTTATTCTAAGTTGTGAGAACTGTAAGCGGTCTATCATATTTTTTCCTTTCAACTGAGTGAACACTGAACAACTAGAAATTCCTTCTTTTTTTTTCTTTTTTTTCTTTTTTTTTTTTATACACATGAACAGTATGTGTCTTAAGTCCTTGCACATGGAGCTTCAGAAAATGTAAGAGTTGTCCAAGCTGTCAACACTGAAATGGTGCTGTAATCCTGTCATCGAAGCAATGCACATGTCAGAGTTTAAAATGGTCATGAATTGAGAAATCAACTTTTCCTTGAGCTTTTGATATACACTCACCTAAAGGATTATTAGGAACACCATACTAATACTGTGTTTGACCCCCTTTCGCCTTCAGAACTGCCCTAATTCTACGTGGCATTGATTCAACAAGGTGCTGAAAGCATTCTTTAGAAATGTTGGCCCATATTGATAGGATAGCATCTTGCAGTTGATGGAGATTTGTGGGATGCACATCCAGGGCACGAAGCTCCCGTTCCACCACATCCCAAAGATGCTCTATTGGGTTGAGATCTGGTGACTGTGGGGGCCATTTTAGTACAGTGAACTCATTGTCATGTTCAAGAAACCAATTTGAAATGATTCGAGCTTTGTGACATGGTGCATTATCCTGCTGGAAGTAGTCATCAGGGGATGGGTACATGGTGGTCATAAAGGGATGGACATGGTCAGAAACAATGCTCAGGTAGGCCGTGGCATTTAAACGATGCCCAATTGGCACTAATCTAAACATCCCCCACACCATTACACCACCACCACCAGCCTGCACAGTGGTAACAAGGCATGATGGATCCATGTTCTCATTCTGTTTACGCCAAATTCTGACTCTACCATCTGAATGTCTCAACAGAAATCGAGACTCATCAGACAAGGCAACATTTTTCCAGTCTTCAACTGTCCAATTTTGGTGAGCTCGTGCAAATTGTAGCCTCTTTTTCCTATTTGTAGTGGAGATGAGTGGTACCCGGTGGGGTCTTCTGCTGTTGTAGCCCATCCGCCTCAAGGTTGTGCGTGTTGTGGCTTCACAAATGCTTTGCTGCATACCTCGGTTGTAACGAGTGGTTATTTCAGTCAAAGTTGCTCTTCTATCAGCTTGAATCAGTCGGCCCATTCTCCTCTGACCTCTAGCATCAACAAGGCATTTTCGCCCACAGGACTGCCGCATACTGGATGTTTTTCCCTTTTCACACCATTCTTTGTAAACTCTAGAAATGGTTGTGCGTGAAAATCCCAGTAACTGAGCAGATTGTGAAATACTCAGACCGGCCCGTCTGGCACCAACAACCATGCCACGCTCAAAATTGCTTAAATCACCTTTCTTTCCCATTCTGACATTCAGTTTGGAGTTCAGGAGATTGTCTTGACCAGGACCACACCCCTAAATGCATTGAAGCAAATGCCATGTGATTGGTTGATTAGATAATTGCATTAATGAGAAATTGAACAGGTGTTCCTAATAATCCTTTAGGTGAGTGTATAAGAGGTCATCATACTATAAGAATAACAATCAAACAGCGCAAGTTTATCAGTGACTGAGTTCTGGACTTTCGCCAAAACTCACATTGTATTCAACAAATCTCTTATTTACATCATGTTTGCACTGTTAGTTATGAAGAAAGCATTCGTTAGAGTGCAGAAATCAATTTGCAATGACGAGATCACTGCATTCATGCGCTCAACATGTCTGTGATCGGCTACAATGCTCATCACTGCAACCTTTCATGCCACGATCTAAATATAATACCATAGATCTAAATATAATGTTATAATGAACACTTCTCACGATTAGTTAACCTTGAGAGCTGTAATAATGCAAACGTGATAAAAGTTTTCAAGAGAGAGCCCCACATGTAATACCTAGCTATTTCATATGCAAAGATGTTAGCCAATCACAGAAATGGGCGTTTACACTGAAGTCTCACAGGAGACACGCCCCCTTCAAACAGAGCGTTCAGAGCAGAGGGCTAAAATCAGGGTAGGAAAAATGCCTTTTATTTCTAAATTATGAAAAAAAATCATACTAACATTATAAGTGCACCCCAGGAAACATTATAAAACATTAAAACAATGCAGTTCAAGACCCCTTGAAAATGTTAAAAACAGAACTTTAACAAGGACAAAAACAGTTCTAGTTAATGTGGTGGAATGTGTTCAAGAAAAAATCTCAGATGACTGCTCAAAGCAGAGCAGGTGCATTGCCACTGGATGCAAATGATTTTAGTAGTTCATATTCTGCAGTTTGGGGTTTTGATTAGATTAATGACAATCTGGATGTAAATGTGACACTCTCCTCATGCAAATTAGATTTTATGACAATCAAGTTACAAGTAAGAACTTTCAAGTAACAATTCTCAAAATCTACATTTAGATGCACCCAAACAATCAGTTTATAATCAGATTGATGTAAACACCTCAATCAATTACATTTAGCTCAATCCAAATAAAATGTTGATCGGATTGAAAGGGGTGATGTATACCTGAAATAATTCAATCAACTAGAAAAGATTAAGCATATAAACACTTGAATCTGACTATTTTTTCAATTGAATTAAAAAATACCTTGTTAACATTGTAATGGGTGTATGTTACTTTAAGACCCATGTTTGTGGTTTCCTAGAGCCTTGCATTCACAGGGAGAATGACGAGACGAATATATGCTATGCTATTCTGTTTTGCTTTGTGCTTAAATACAATCATTAAAGGGGGCATAACACACACCGTTTCTGCCAATCTCAACTGCCAACAAAACACAGACATTTGATTGTTGATTTCGTGGTCTAAAAACAAAATGACAGTGCTGTCGACGGCTTCCGTAATCCAAACGAAGGTCGTGGATGACGCTCTTGCTCTAGTTCTGGTTGATGTGCGCACGCGCTCATCCGGTAGAAGTGCCCATACAAGGAATTCCACCCTTTATGACTTTATAAACTTTCCGAAACTTGAAGGAGTGTATTTGGCACAGAAATACTCCGTCATACGTCCAACTCGTTTTTTTTTTAATTTTGGCCATGTTTCCAACTCCTGAATCCAACTCTTTAACAGTGTAAATAAGTCAGAATGCATGAAATAGCACTAGACCCCCCCCTCCTTTAACAGTAACCTGTGTCATGGATCATTTATAACACACTATAGGTTAGAACATGTGCGCTGACTTGGTACATTTGTTAACATTAGTTTTACATACGAAAGTGTGTATATCATGTTTTACAAACTGGTCATATTTACTAAATATTTGCTGAAACAGCTCTTCTGACATAAATGTCAGCTTCTTTTTAGACATGTCATCCAGGTAAAAACTTCAGTTATACCTGCGGTAGCTCCATTATAGGAGTGGCTTTCTCCAGTTTTGTTTATTGTTTGGAAAACATGTGAGGAACATGTAAACTTTTATGTGAATCGGATTGCAACGTTTAGGGTTCATATTTACAGAACGTTCAGGATTTGAAATCGGATTTAATTCATTACAAATGATGAAAATTAGTGCATGTAACATATCCAATGGTTCAATTACAGTTACTTGTGCTTGCATTGTGAAACAGACATAAGATGTGAAAGGCCCATATATTACAGACTAATTTACTTACAGATTGCAGTCCTCTGCTTGTTTTGTAGCAGCATGTGACTATTGTCTCTGTCTATAAGTCCCACTGATTGAGTCTGGCCCTTGATCTATGCTGGGATGAAACAAAAGGACTGCCTTCCAGACTCTGGTCGAACAACAAACAAAAGCAAGGGTAATTGAAAACCCTAGCCGCTCTGTTATAGTGCACTGGATGGAATGAAATGTGAGCACCACGACTGGTCTTCAGATTGGTCAATCTACACACTATATGAGTGTGTAGATTGAACAGTTAATCCATATGATGCAGTTTACAAGCTTATGACATGTAAAACGCAAAACGTTTCTCAGGAAATACAGAGCGCAAGATGTGTACGCCACCAATCCTATCACTCATGTTTTCAATCTGCACGAACACTGACATCACGATATGTCATCTAAGTCGTATTTCAGACACCTTCGTTACTAGAGAGATAGATGTTCAATGCGCAGCTGCACTTGCCATTACTGTAAGGTGGTTTACCTGCTGCATCACTATGTCATGGTGTGGAGAAACTGCGGTACATCATAAAATAAAGGTGGGGGGGAAACTACCTCTCTCCACATATGTTTACACTCCCACTCATTACTGAAATTACACATCATTTATCAGCATGGAGAGCCTCAAAGAGCATGGGAAGAGCTGCTAAGAGAGAGATAGAGAGCAAGAGTGAGATGCTTTCTGGATAGAGTACAAGAGCAGCTCTCCAACATCTAATTAGCTGAATCCGTCTTTTCTCTGAGTTTTTATGGAGGGAGGCCTCCACATCTCCACCCAGAGTTGGAAATCATCAGCTTAGGCCAGAGGTTCAAAATGGATACAGTTATCCAGGCTTGCACACATCAATGATAAACACTACTGAATGGGTATCCTACATTAAAGAGACAAATAATTCTAAAATTAACGACTGCCAAGGCTTGATTGGTAGAACAAAACTGGAAACATCACTGTAAAAAGGTTTTGTAAGGTAACCTAAAAATGTTAACATTTAAATGATCTGTTTTAATTTCCCTGTGACTGCATTAGGATACATCAACAAAAGCCATTTTAGGGGGCGAATTTAGTAGAAATAGCTTGTAACAATGGCACAATTTTATTTTTCATATCAGAATCATGATAATAAAGGCAATGAATTGCTTTTTGAAATGGATATCTGCTTAATGATGAGACAACCCCTCCTCTTTTTAATAGCATAAGTATGTGTACAGTATTATGATGCTAGAGCCAAACCTCAAAGCCAAAAACACTGGAGAAAAACCCTTATATCGAAAAAAAGCTTTAGACGGGATCATTTCTGCCATTGTGTCATGAATATATATTTCTCTCTCTCTACAAGAATGAATATGCATATTTCCATATGTTGTGTTGTTGCTTTTGCTATCTATCACAGGTGTGTATAGCCTATATATACATGCTTGTCCATAAAATACAGGATATCAAAAGTGCGTATTCAAAAAATAAAGAGGCACATGTAGCGAATCACACTCCTACAAATCTCTAAATATAAGGGAAAGTATAAATACCATTCGTGCAAACATATCCCTCCATCCTGATCCTTTCTTTTTAGCCAAAACGGGGGTTTAAACTAGTTTAGCGCACGTAGATGACAATTAGTTGTCGTTTATTTGATGTGGTATCGTCTCCAATGTTGGACACGTTTGTTTTATAGTATATCTCAAAACAGATTGGGGTTGTGATATGCATTTTCCCTCTAATTATTAGTCCACTGAAACTAGTATTAACATAATGATCATACTTCAAAAACTGTCTGTCTTTGACATGAAAATATTGTCATTTGCGAGCCGAACAGAAGATGTGATTTGAGACGGAGAGATGGAGCGCGCGGACCTGCCCATGACTCAGTGCTGCAGCCTTCGGATTTCCTCCAGTTTCTCTCATCCAGACTACACAAACTGACAGCTTATCACATAACCAACAAGCCATGGCAACACTTTACATTACCGTGTTACACATTTCACACTTTCATATAATTACCTATGATAGCAATCCGAATAAGAATGTGTACAATCAATCAGAATAATCACGCGATCACACGTACTTCATTTGTATTACGCGCAACACTTACACGCATTATAATAGGCACAATTCAACGTCTCTGAACCTTTTTTTCTAAGAAATATTTCGAAATCTTAAAGTTAAAGAGCTGACAAGTGCCACCAAGTGCTGACATCTGACCATGAGCTTATTTAAACCAAACTGACAAACCATAAGCCTATATTAATATGTTAATCAAATATTAATCAAACGTCATTTCTAAATAAAAAAAGAGAGACAGAAAGAATGGCTAAATTAGGTTCCAATGAATGTCACCTGACCACGAACAACAACAGGGCTTCTCAAATAAAAATAATAATAACATTACAACACATTTGCCAAAAATGTTTAAAAAAAACTCAACTTACTCTTCAGAGCCTCATTGGTTAGTGTCGTTTTTCTCTTGTCGTTGGCATCAGCCGAGACTATTTTCTCCTCAGAAGTCAAACAGGATAAAATCCTCCTCAGTTCAGCAGCCCCTGACTCAAATCCCGATTTTTCTTCTTCACAGACACCTTGCGCGTGCACAGAGAAGAACATTCAAGTATAATATATCCTCCAATAACGTGTTATGCCTGTAAAAGGTCCGTTTTCATAGAATAATAAGAGTATTTTCGGGACCGACTTTCATAGTGGAGCTCTCTTCTCCTCGCGCACTGTGCGGACAGGTTTCGCGCTCCTCTCATGAGCTCTAGGTTTGCGCTCAGTCTGTCGCACGCTCACACACGAACACGCGCGCGCGCGCACTGATGCGCTTCATTTTCCACACCGGACACCGGAAGCGTCCTGTACAGTATACGTGTGTGGGGGTGTATTTCATGTTTTTCATCGTTTTCTAGGGCATCCCAAGAAACGGTGTCATCATTGCCACCTGGAAAAGACAAGCTGCTTTGTGCGCTGTGTTTGCTGGCATGTCCTCGTTTTCAGAAAAAAAGATCGACCCCTTACAAGTGTCCCAGTGTTTGACAAGGCATTCCGTTTTAGTCTAAGTGTTGCTTTCAGACATGTAAAGCTTTATGTTTTTGCTTCTGTTGGAACTGTTTTCATTGACGGAGACGAAAAGTATGGAAAAGCATGTAGCCAGCTAGGGCATGACATAATTTTTTTGGCTCACCAGCCACTGTGGCTTAGCCACTCAGCATTTTCACTAGCCACAATTTTGTTGTTGGGAAATCATGTTTTATTAGGGGTGTGACGAATATTATAAGACGATATTATAACACTATTTTTTAAGAAATATTCAATGTATTCAAAATAGTCTTTTATTCGACTGAAAGTCACAAAAATCCAAAACAATGCAGCCATTATTTTTGAAATAACTAATGCTGTCACTAATGATTATTTTGACGATTAAGCGAGTAATCGGATAATATTTTTTTCTATATAAAAATAGACCCATGTAAACAATAGCCTTAACAAAATACATTTAAAATAACTAAATAATAACAGTGAGGCAGAGGCAACAATAATTATTTCAAATAAAGTATCAAAAGCAAGTAATCATTTGCTTTTACTGAACAATACTGTTAAAATACAAAAAGTTGTTGTTCCACTTTACAGCATCATCAAATGTCCACTTAATCGTGAATATTTGGCCACTTCTTTATGATAGAAATGCTACAACAATTTTAATATCTTGAAGAAGAACATGTGGACATCAAAACATGCAAACTCAGAGCGAGGGTTTAAACTTTTATTTTGAAATCGTGATGAACAACAATTTGTATATTTAGAAACATACTGATGTATTCTCCTGTGTTGGCATAGGTTTATAAATATTATCTTACAAATATGGTGAAATGGCACATGTTGTGTTCCCAGATGAACGTTATAAGCAACCCAAACTCACAGCATATGCAGAGATGGAGTTTGTTAACTGAGCTGCTGAGACCCGCTACACACATTAATGATAACAGTGCAACACTGTACACTGTACGCTGTATGAAACACAGCACATCAGACTTTATATGCGTTCTCAAATGCAGACACTGAGTTTGTGTGGCGCAGCATTTACTGTGAACTTGCTCTGAGATGTTGAAAGAAACATATAACCTGCATGCATGTAAATAAACACGCTTCACTCTGAAACCCACTGCGCATATTTATTTGATTGAATATAAAATTCAACCCATCAAAGTGGCTAGTGCGAGTGACTGTGTTACACGCTACTGCTGAAATCCACCCGCATTTGGCGGGTGTTAATGTCAAGGCCTGCATGTAGCCTATAACCTATTGATTTCTGTGTTTGCTCAACCAACGAAGATAGTTCTGATCGAAGCCAAAGCAGAACCTGTCACTTTAAAATTCCCACCATTAATATGCAGATCATTAATATCAGTCTGGAACAAATACAGATAAGCGGAGTAATACCAAAGTGCCCAATATACTTCAAGCAGAATTAAAGAACAAACTGACGCCATTTTGAACAAAATCCGGCCAAAATGAACTTGGTTTGGAGTTCGTTTTGGGAGTTCGAAAAAGCTGGCCAAAGCTACTTTCCGGAAAAGTTCACTTCAGCTGGTAAACATCTTTGTACTACCATTGGTCCATGGCGATTACGTAATAGGTAGGCTCTGAGGCTCTGCCTTCTTTCCAAGGAAATCTTTTCCGCTTCATTTCTCCTGTTCAAACCGGCGAGGTCAGACATCTGCAAGTGAAAATATAAACACTCTGAGCTGCTTTATAGTAGAAAATGAAGTTGTGCTTCTAATAAAACAAGACACTGACACAGTTTTTCATGTTTAATATGGTAAAACTGCTTGATTTTAAGCTATCTATTTTATAAAGTGATATATAAATAAACGTGACGTGACTTTAGAGTGCCGAATTGCAGAGCTCTGGCAAACATATCCACGTTGCTATGATCAGTTGCTATGATTTTCTTATGCTTTATAAAAAAAATGCTTGCTGTTTTCTCAATTTTGTTGTGTGTTTATTTTGTTATTAAGAGGAAAGCGTGCAGCACATATTTACATATTCATCTAACCGTCGTTCTCAGCAGTGTGGGCTGTGTCGAATGTTCGAATAGTATATCACTGCTCACATATTTCGAACTTCGTTTTACCCCAAAACTAAGAATGAAAAAGAATTTTGCCAAGAGTATATCAGATTTGAGGACCAGAACTACCTGTCGTATAATCAATTATGAATATACTATATATGGAAATGTGTGAATCAAAGTGTCAAGGCAGCTAATGATAACTTATAATTTAGGCAATTTTCTTTTTTTTTAGACTTTTCCTACATATGGAAAGATAAATTCCAAGTTTATACATCAACATGTATGCACACACACACAAAAAAAGACAATCAATCTTATAATTATATTGAATATATTTGCCATCACCCCAGTTACTTAGTAGTATTTAGTATTTTAGCAGTACTTATTACTGCAATCCTTAGAAATGTAGGCGGAATATTACAAACACATGCCATTTCTTGACCTTATGCAGGGTGCCAGAAGACGCTGTATTGATTTCTATAACAAGCCTTGCATAGAAATCAAACCAGATTATGTTATTCAATTGCTCATTAAAATGTACAGACCCACCCATAATCCTATTTCAAAATACATTCATTAAAGACAAAGGGCTTAATTTAATTACAATCACATAATTCATTTGACATTTATGTGCATTCACATCCCCTTAAATAGGATTTTCTCATATTCTCTTTTTGAATGTACAATATGATCAGTGCTTCAATCCGGTTTACCATGCACACACCTGATCTCCGCTTTCAGCAGTCGAGGAAACATTTCTTTTCTGCACTGCACTGCACTGCCTCTTAAATTAACAGCCTCTCAAGCATTTCAAAATAAGCAGAAATTTACAACCTCTCAAGCATTTCAGATTGGTACAAAGGATAATATTTTTGGCAGTGAGCTGTGATATTACAGATTGATTTTGAATACTTCATTCAATAAAAATGATTTCCTTCCTTTGGTTTCAAGGCAAAAACAACCAAAATACAGAGGGGGGCCGATGGCTTAGGCCCTATAGGACATAAATCTTTTATCCATGACTTCCGCATGGGAAAGAGATAAGGCGCAGGAAAACGAAACACTGAATGGCTCATCTGAATCTCCCAGCAGCTCAGTTCCCCTGAGTGGTCTGATGCACAGACAAATAGGCCAGCTCAAAATAATGAAATAAACATTCTCGATGCTCTGCTCAAAAATAATCGAATATCTAAATATGTAAATGCCACAACAATATAAAGAAGAGAAAGCAAACTCAGTCAAGTAATATTGTTCAGATAATGGGACATGAGAAGAATGCAATTACTGTGGATGTTTTTGGGAAAAAATTTAACATCCAAGTACATTTATCAAGATACTAGGAAATCTCATTTGACCTTCAGGCATTTATTCTATGTCAGCTCTAAGATGGTATGTTTAAAGGGATAGTTCACCCAAAAATGAAAATTAGCCCATGATTTACTCACCCTCAAGTCATCCTAGGTGTATATGACATCTGTATGAATATTATATATCTGTCTGATATATACCTGTATGAATATTTTTATTCGTCTCAAAGAAGAATGTCAGGTACACCTAGGACGACTTGAGGGTGAGTAAATCATGGGCTAATTTTCATTTTTGGGTGAACTATCCCTTTAAGTATAATTATGCTGTGCATCTGTAAATACTGGCTTATTTATAGTGCACAACCTGTCAAGCAGTGAATATTTTCTTGCATTGTACGTGTAATCGTGTAATTGTGTGACATGTCCTATATCTGTCATCTATTTTAGTCATCCTTCTTAAGCCTCAATGTTGTCATTTTCAACAACATGAGTACCAAGAAACCCCAAAAACAAACACTGAGTGAAAGTTGCAGAAAGGAAATGTAGGTGTTGAAGAACATGCATGCAATTCGGGGATGGATGTCATGCGTAACCTGGAAAACACAAGCCAAATGTCACAATCGATCAGACCACCGTATAAAGCAAGATGTGAATGCATTGACTGTGCATATGCATATCTTTTAAGTGTATCCTATCACAGGCAATGCAATGACAATAACTAGAGAAAGACCTCTGGGACTTTGTATTTAGCAGTATAGACTATAAAACACAGAGCTTTCATATGCTTTTGTACAAATGGAATTGATTGGATTAATCTTCATAGCGTTTAGGTTGTATGTCTTGCGTGATATTTCTTTGTACTCTTACTACCATGTCAATTGGGTTTACGCACACTAATGGATTGCACTGGTTATGTTGTCTGCGCAGACAGACGTATCATCACTGATTGAAAGCAGGTGGGTCAGGACCTCTTTCTAATACGGCTGATTAGTCAGGCTCTGCTATGAGCTCACCGCATCGTACAGATGGCAAACAATGCAACAACAGCTCGCCGTCATCCTTGACGAGCCCTTAGGGACAGAGTCTGACTCTTACAGCCTGCGGCGCCCTTTGACCTCCAGATCAAGCTCCTCAATTACTTTATACCTGCACATGAGGATGGGTGGGGTCAACAATTCAATTAAAGTCAGCAACACACCCACTAATCTCATCAGGACTGCCAGAGTTTCATTAGCGCTCAAGAGTCTTTAAAGTCCTGCCTCTGCGTCAGTAAGGGGATTGGCCACCCGCTCTTTCATGCCTTAATTAAATTTGAAGTCTCGCTGACTAAAAAGGCAGGCTCAGTTATTATGGTTCTGAGGTTAATGAATGTTATATAAAAACAAAATTATTTCCAAAGGAGCACTTTTATTTAATAAGCAAATCGCATAAAGCACAGATACTGAGAACTGCGACAGCTAAAGAAATGAATCTCACAAACCCTGTCAGTGACAGTGTTCTGGTCATATTTCAAAAAGTCAAGAAATAAATAAGATTGCTTAAAATGTTTTGCATTGTGACATTTTCAGGATGATTAAGAACATTCCCCCAAAAATTCTCATTATATGCAGATTACAAAATATATTAAATTAATATTTAAATTGTGAAGTATTTATTCATGGTATAATCTGTTATACTGCCTGTTTTAATCATTTCATTATAGTATTTTCTATTGAAATACAGACAAAATACTATAATAAGCGGCATTATTATAATAATACAACTATTTTAATATTGTAGTCATTTTTATAATAATGATAATAACAATCATACCAATAATAATAACAGTTGTTTTTACTATAAATGTGACTGGGACCCGTTTTCGTGAAATTCATTCAAACATTTCCCCCAAAATTTTATAGAATTTTAATACAGAAAAATATATATTTTTTTATATTGAAATCAAGATGTATTTATTCAATAGAATCTGTTAAACTCCCTTTATGATTTTAATCATTTCATTATAGTATTTTTACTGAAATAAAAAAAACTGTATATGAAGCGCCGTTATTATAGTAATAAAATTGTTTATTATATTGTAGTTATTCTTATAATAATAATGATAATAATAATAATAATTATTATTATTATTATTATTATTATTATAAATGTGACTGGGACATGTTTTCATGAGATTCAATCAAAAAATATATATTTTAAACCCCAAGCCAATAAGTTCTGTTGATTTCTTGGAGTATTCTATGTGTTGATGACAGAGTGACAGAAAGAGTAAGAGAGACAGAGGAGGCAGAGCTTCAAGGCAAACAAGCTTCTTGAACCTTTGCAAATTTCAAATGAGCTCAGGCTAAATTGAAATTCAAAGAAACGGGGTGGCTAAAGAACGCCAGCTGTAGACTGAGAAGTCACTGATGGGGAAAATACTCTGCAGGCTGCCTGCACTCTTCTCATGGTGATACGGGTGTGAAACACCAAACACAGCATTTGATCATACCGGTTAATTTTTTTGACTCAAAAAGCAGAGCTCTAAATAAACAGACATAGCTTTTCTTCATCAAAACATTACAAATATACTCACCTAAAGGATTATTAGGAACACCATACTAATACTGTGTTTGACCCCCTTTCGCCTTCAGAACTGCCTTAATTCTACGTGGCATTGATTCAACAAGGTGCTGAAAGCATTCTTTAGAAATGTTGGCCCATATTGATAGGATAGCATCTTGCAGTTGATGGAGATTTGTGGGATGCACATCCAGGGCACGAAGCTCCCGTTCCACCACATCCCAAAGATGCTCTATTGGGTTGAGATCTGGTGACTGTGGGGGCCATTTTAGTACAGTGAACTCATTGTCATGTTCAAGAAACCAATTTGAAATGATTCAAGCTTTGTGACATGGTGCATTATCCTGCTGGAAGTAGCCATCAGAGGATGGGTACATGGTGGTCATAAAGGGATGGACATGGTCAGAAACAATGCTCAGGTAGGCCGTGGCATTTAAACCATGCCCAATTGGCACTAAGGGGCCTAAAGTGTGCCAAGAAAACATCCCCCACACCATTACACCACCACCACCAGCCTGCACAGTGGTAACAAGGCATGATGGATCCATGTTCTTATTCTGTTTACGCCAAATTCTGACTCTACCATCTAAATGTCTCAACAGAAATCGAGACTCATCAGACCAGGCAACATTTTTCCAGTCTTCAACTGTCCAATTTTGGTGAGCTCGTGCAAATTGTAGCCTCTTTTTCCTATTTGTAGTGGAGATGAGTGGTACCCGGTGGGGTCTTCTGCTGTTGTAGCCCATCCGCCTCAAGGTTGTGCGTGTTGTGGCTTCACAAATGTTTTGCTGCATACCTCGGTTGTAACAAGTGGTTATTTCAGTCAAAGTTGCTCTTCTATCAGCTTGAATCAGTCGGCCCATTCTCCTCTGACCTCTAGCATCAACAAGGCATTTTCGCCCACAGGACTGCCGCATACTGGATGTTTTTCCCTTTTCACACCATTCTTTGTAAACTCTAGAAATGGTTGTGCGTGAAAATCCCAGTAACTGAGCAGATTGTGAAATACTCAGATCGGCCCGTCTGGCACCAACAACCATGCCACGCTCAAAATTGCTTAAATCACCTTTCTTTCCCATTCTGACATTCAGTTTGGAGTTCAGGAGATTGTCTTGACCAGGACCACACCCCTAAATGCATTGAAGCAACTGCCATGTGATTGGTTGATTTAGATAATTGCATTAATGAGAAATTGAACAGGTGTTCCTAATAATCCTTTAGGTGAGTGTATAGTCACAATACACCTTATAAAACTATTCGGTAACACTATAATAACTGCATGCGATGAATCATTAGTTAAGCATTATAAATAGTTAATTCATCATTTATACAGCATTAATAGACATTAAGCAGTTTATAAATACAGCTATAAATGCTTAATTCTCGATTTATAAGCATATCTATAATGTGTTTAATAATTGTATTTTCATACTTTATTAATAATCAATTTATAATTTCTAAATTAAGTATTACATCATTTACAAACCAGTTATTTAGGAGTTGTCAGTAGTTCATAAGATCATTTAGAAAGTGTAAGAAAATGATTAATACACTATTTAAATGGACATTTAGACATAGTAATAGTTACTCAGTGTGTTAATAAATGTTTTAAAAAGAAATCTTTTACTAAGGAGATTTAAAGGCTCAGTTATCTTCTAAGCAGAAAAAGGAAACAAACACAACACCGTGTGATACAGCACATAGAAATATTTATTTCAAGATGCAAAAAGTGAAACTGTACAACTGGTAACTTAATATCAAATGAATATAAAACCTCTTCAATGTCACAGAAAATAAAAATTCCTGTACACCTCCAAAAAACCTAACTGTGCAGTAAAATGAAACTTAGCCTCTGCAAACTGGTATAAAAATGGATACTGTACTTCGGAATCACAGATTCTACATCTTGGAAGTATGACCAAAATAAGAATTTTCACTGGAAACAAATCTGAACAAGTAACATGTCTGCCACTTTTGTTCTGACCAACTGAGAAAAAATGGCATTACAAAAAATAGCACTAGCAATGGTGATTGAATCTAATGATTGCTTAGCTCATATCACATCAAACCATACAAATTATAATTATTGTTATACTTTGTTCTCAAATTGTTAATGTTAACAACATCAGCATTGCGTGACTAAATGTATTTAGTGTGTATTAGCGTTACCTGTAGATTTCGATTTCTGTTCAGTCTAATCTTTAGCTTTTGACTATGGGTGAATCTCCAGTTGTCACTGATGATTGTCGTTTGGTCCTTTCTGGATTACAAGCCGCCATCAAAATGATAAGTTTATTATTCCAGCTGCTGTGAAAAAAGGCTATAAATGATCCACCACCTGCAGCATCCTCACATGACGTAACAGACGTGACATAATGACGCAAAGACGAACGGCTCCATGCTCGAATTTTCCCACGGAAAGCTACAAGTACCACTCAAATTATATCACTCTAAGATAAAGAGATAGTTTTGAACACTGGCTGGTTATGTACTTGCTCAAACCAAAAAAAAGTTATGGATGCCAGCTTTAATTTACATAAAAATGTTTTTAATTTGGCAGACACTTTTCTCTAAAGCGACTTACATTGAGGTAAGGTACATTCAAGGTAAGCATTGTGTCAGTTCTTGCTTTCCTTGGGAATCGAACCCCTGAACTTGTCACTATAGCACCATGCATGCTTTTATTGTTTGAGCTACGTGAACATTTCACGTCATGTTTTAAATGTGGCTTGAATGTATTTAAGTGGCTTATACTTTTGGGGCTACTGTACATGTTAAACACCCAGAGAGAGAGAGAGAGAGGGAATGTAAGAGAGGAATAAGACAGACAGTAATTATACTGATGATTGAGCATGAAGCTTCCCATCAGCTCATGAAATGACGTCTCCTGTGGATCAGTCACTCTGAACTCTTCACTCAAACAGCTGTGGGGATTGACAGCTGGATTTCAGGATGTGTGAATGACATGTTGTGTCTTATTTCAACAGGAATTAAGATGCAGATTAAATATAGACTACCAAAAATAAGATCTCACTGTGCCCAAGACCCCACGTCACCCCATAAATGAAATCAACTCTGTCACCCCACATGAAACATGCCTTTGGAGGGCATAAACTAACTACTTACACTCTAAATCCAACTCTCTGATTATTTTATAGCTGATGTCTTGGGAATCACTGTTCCTTCACGGCTATAGGAGTCCCAAAGCTCTTTATCACTTCTGGTCTTCTTTGTCATTGAAAAATGACTGTCCTCACAATGCTGTTTCATGCACTTAAAGCTACAGCGTGTCATTTTGCACTATTGGCAGCACGGATTTGCAAAAATAATAAACAATTTCCAAAGGGGTTTCCTAAACACTTCTTCCACCTGCCGTTCAGACAAGCAAATAACTCCACTCTAAAGTCACGCTATGTTAAGGATAATTACATTTACAGTGACCTTGTAGGGATAGAAGTATGTTATTATCTTTACTTAAAGTCTTTCACATTTCACAGACATCCTGTCATTAAACAACAAATGATTGATGTGATAAAACATTGTGAAACATAAAGACATATTTCCTGTCAAATGAGCACTGAGCAATAATGGCATAATGCTGATGTCAGCGATTAACAGCATTCATGAAAATTGTGCCAATTTTGGATAACTTTGGATCGACAAACAAATCAGATATTATTGTAATCATTATGAACAAAAGCTGTAATCACTGCCTAACACATTCATTTTGTTTGCTGAACTTAATAAATAACATTAACTAACAGCATAACTTATTTTATAGCTGTATATCACTACCATATGGACATATTACTTTGATACACTCGTCTCTGGCAAATAACAGAATACGTCCTGATTGTTACAAATACATTTACATGAATCCTCATAATCCAATTATAATGAGATTTGGGCAATATTGTGATTAAACTTTACTTCATGTAAACACAATACTTTGATGCAATTAAGCTCATAATCGTAGCAACCATAACTGTAGTGAAATATGTGGCATATGCCAATTCGATCACAACAAACAGGCTTGTAAACATTTTACTCGCATCTATTTTGTGCTTGTGATGTACAGGGATGACGTTGTCATCAGATTCATAAATATAGAAGTAAAGAAGGCATCACATGTTTGGGGTGTTGAAGAAACTAAGTTCATGTTGACAATGTTGCGTAACATGAATATAATGCAGTATATTGATGGACAAAACATTGAAACAAAGACATTTTAGTCGCGTCACTGTAAAAATCCAATACGTCCATAGAGATGTTTTGCATTTGATGCAAGTACAATAAAACATTGGCTAGTAACACGCCTACTGTATATGAGTTCATCATTTGTGCTGTGCATTTTGGGTATGTGAAAATGGTGGTAAAAATAACCACAATTATTAGTGAAATATCAGAATAATGAAAGTTGCATGAAGTCATGGAAACATCTTACTGCGATTAAGTTCACCCAAAAATGAAAATTACCCCATGATTTACTCACCCTCAAGGCATCCAAGGTATACATGACGTTCTTCTTTCAGATGAATACAATTGAACTTTGAAAATCCAAGCTTTATAATGGCAGTAAATGGCAGCCCAAAATTTGAAGCCCAAAAAAGCTCATCCAACATAAAAGTAATCCACACGGCTCCAGGGGTTTAATAAAGGCCTTCTGAAGTGAATCGATGGGTTTGTGTAAGAAAAATATCCATATTTAACACGTTATAAAGTAAAATATCTAGCACCCGCCAGACCGGATACGGAAGAATACGGAAGGCAATCTGACTGAAGCTAGATATTTTACTTTATGAAGTTTTAAATATGGATATTTTTCTTACACAAACCCATCGATTCACTTCAGAAGGCCTTTATTAACCCCCCGGAGCCATGGGGAGTACGTTTATTATTTATGGATGCGCTTTTTTGGTCTTTCATATGTTGATATTTATATTAACTGGTTTTAATCAAGTCAAATCAATTATTTAATATAACTTAATATACCAGGCTACCTCAGGTTACACCAAAAAAAAAAAGTCATTTTTTAAAAGGTCATATCAAAGTACCTCCTTTGTATGCGTTTACATTTGATGGTGTATAACAAAGGACAATGAGCATTTGTGTGTGTTCATTTGGCACATGAGTCATTTGTAGACTATTGATGACAACATCAAACTTCAGCCATTTTCTCTCAGAGTTTTATTCCTGAGCTATTTTCTGTTTGCCCTTAGCAGCTCAGAAATGGGTTCTGTCTCAATGACTTCGTTAATAATCATAATTATCTGCACGTCTCGTTTATCCTCGCTCGTTCGCGCTCACTCTCTCGCCAGTGTTCCCTCTGCCGATCGGGTTTCTGACGTCATGTTGTGTGGCTGAGCACTGGGAGTTTCTCTTTCGTCCTCTATCCAAACCTGTGCATGATAGAAAAAAGATATCAAACTGGTTAATTTTTAATCTCTTGAATGCAAAGCCGTGTAGCGCAGGGCTCTTCACTAATGGCCCCGGATTGGATAACTCGTGCAAGGCTCTGGAGATAACAGAGATCCTTTACTGCTGGATGATGGGTATGATTACAGGTCAAAAGAAAACAAGCTTCTGTCAAGTTCCGCAGTTGCACATACTGTCTGTCTGCAGTCAAAATGTTTCGCTAGCTGCTTCATCCTGGAGAACATGCTGTCTGAGCTGACATGTGACAGCTGTCTGTATTTCTGTTTTCTAGCACAAACCAGAAAAGAAACCGATAGCAAAATGTCAGGACAAATATAAAGAAGTGTAAGGGCTGGTTCACACAGAATGAAAGACACAGGACAGTAGAACGAAAAGAAGCACAAGGTCTAGAGATGCATTTTTAAAAGTTGAACTTCTTTTAACTTGAGTGGCGTGTTTTTAGAATGCCGTGTCATGTGCGAGGTGCTGCTAAATACGCTAGACACGAGCGCAATGGTTAAAGATATCAGTCTAGTGCCTGTTTACATAGAAAAAAAAATAGTTATGCAGTGGCATGGAAAAACGCATTCTGTGTGAACAGTCCCTACATTTTTTCTTTCAAACACTTTCATTTTTTAAATGTTATTAACAAATGCTTAAATCTTTTAAAGCTTTTTGTATATGTTTATGTATTTTTGGCATGTGCAATATCAACTGCCAACTTGGTATTTCCCATCAACTGCCAGAATCTCAGTGAAAGTAATATCATTTAATCAGTTAATTGCAGCTTTATTGTTATTCTTTTCATTACAGACCGTGTGTATAAAAAACATGAAACATGGCACATCAAACAGGTCTATAATAAGAGTATGACAATTCCAGCCCCAGACATCATAGAAACCATAAATACAAATTGTAATATAATATGTCAAAAAGATGAATTACATGAATTTAGAGTAAGTACCTTATTGTTTGAACACAGATTCACTTAGAAAAATAATAATATATATATATATATATATATATATATATATATATATATATATATATATATATATATATATATATATATATATATATATATATATATATATATATATATATATATATATATATATATATATATACACATACACTCACCTAAAGGATTATTAGGAACACCTGTTCAATTTCTCATTAATGCAATTATCTAATCAACCAATCACATGGCAGTTGCTTCAATGCATTTAGGGGTGTGGTCCTGGTCAAGACAATCTCCTGAACTCCAAACTGAATGTCAGAATGGGAAAGAAAGGTGATTTAAGCAATTTTGAGCGTGGCATGGTTGTTGGTGCCAGACGGGCCGGTCTGAGTATTTCACAATCTGCTCAGTTACTGGGATTTTCACGCACAACCATTTCTAGAGTTTACAAAGAATGGTGTGAAAAGGGAAAAACATCCAGTATGCGGCAGTCCTGTGGGCGAAAATGCCTTGTTGATGCTAGAGGTCAGAGGAGAATGGGCCGACTGATTCAAGCTGATAGAAGAGCAACTTTGACTGAAATAACCACTCGTTACAACCGAGGTATGCAGCAAAGCATTTGTGAAGCCACAACACGCACAACCTTGAGGCGGATGGGCTACAACAGCAGAAGACCCCACCGGGTACCACTCATCTCCACTACAAATAGGAAAAAGAGGCTACAATTTGCACGAGCTCACCAAAATTGGACAGTTGAAGACTGGAAAAATGTTGCCTGGTCTGATGAGTCTCGATTTCTGTTGAGACATTCAGATGGTAGAGTCAGAATTTGGCGTAAACAGAATGAGAACATGGATCCATCATGCCTTGTTACCACTGTGCAGGCTGGTGGTGGTGGTGTAATGGTGTGGGGGATGTTTTCTTGGCACACTTTAGGCCCCTTAGTGCCAATTGGGCATGGTTTAAATGCCACGGCCTACCTGAGCATTGTTTCTGACCATGTCTATCCTATCAATATGGGCCAACATTTCTAAAGAATGCTTTCAGCACCTTGTTGAATCAATGCCACATAGAATTAAGGCAGTTCTGAAGGCGAAAGGGGGTCAAACACAGTATTAGTATGGTGTTCCTAATAATCCTTTAGGTGAGTGTATATTAGTGCTGTCAAATGATTACGCCTTTAATAATATATGTGTGTGTACTGTGTATAATTATTATGTATATATAAATGCACACACATAACATACACATAATAATGTCAAACGAAACGCCTTCACATAATATGTGTGTACTGTGTATAATTATTATGTATATATAAATACACACACATTCATGTATATATTTAAGATTTTTTTTAAATATAAAATACTAATATTTATGTTTAATATAAATTATATAAATATATATACAGTATATACATGCAAATATTTCTTAAATTCAAATATACATGATAATTATACACCGTACACATATATTATGTAAACTTAAACTTTTATTTTGGATGCGATTAATTGCGATTAATTGTTTTACAGCCCTCATATATATGTATAACAGACTTTGCATATATGCAACAGACACTGAGCAAGATCTTTTGTAAATTATATTCCAAATCTCATAATTTATACATTTCACATCAAATTACAACTTTCACATTAAAGTTGTAGTAAAAATAATCTAAGAAGTTAATTTAGGTTCTACGTTCAGCTGTGTTTGTTGTTTGTATTTTGTGAGTACTGAAGGATACAGTAAAAATCTATTAAATCAAAATGGACAAAATTTAATTTGTTCATTTTCATTTGATATCACCAATCCCTCTTTTTCAACCACTTTCCTCCAACTGCTTGTTAGACTTTAAGATTCAATCAATTTCTGAAGGATTTTTTTTTCTTGCACAGCGATATTTTCAAACATATACAATGAAACTTTTACCTTTTCAATATGCAAATGGTTCGTATTGAGAGAGATAAAAAGAGCAAGCATATTTCTCTTGTCCTCAATCTTTATGTGCATACAACACACATACCATGGTCTCAAAATTGCTGACTTTATCAATTCATTTCTGCACTGGAAAAATAAGATGACAAAACCTCCCGCTATCTGAATCAGACAGGTGTAGCCTATTCAACAGAGAGAGAGAGAGGAAGAAAGATGATTGTTTTTGTAATGTTACAGCTCTCTTAAGATTGAAAGCTACTGCAGTGAGTGACAGCCAGCTATTTATGTCCATCCTCGACTGTACGACACACACATTAATGAGCACATGCAGCTCTACGTCCACTCACTCATCCACAGAGATCAGCATGCAGCCAACACACGTCTGCCAGCAAGTCTCACATTACACTTATTTGCAAGCTTTCGCCTCTCTCCTCACAAACAAATTTGGCTTGTCGAATAACAATGTCAATAAGGCCACCGTCTGCAAAGACTCCCTACTGTGTGAACGTCTTTATCAGTAGTAAACAGCTCAAGTCATGTAGTCTGAGTTTGACTTTAATAGAAAATGCACTTGTTCAATTATCAATAGATTAAAATAATCATGATTAATCTAATTAGTTAAGCAAATGCATTATGTGAATTAAATATATTTAGTGGAGATCACACAACCATCTCTAGAGTGGTCCGAAAAATAGAAAGAATCCAGTGAGCGGCAGTTCTGTGGCTGAAAATGGCTTGTTGATGCCAGAGGTCAGAGGTGAACAGCCAGACTGGTTCAGCTGATAGAAAAGGCAACAATAACTCAAATAAGCTCTCGTTACAACCGAGCATCTCTGAATGTACAACACGTCCAACCTTGAAGCAGATCATGGGCTACAGCAGCAGAAGACACACCGGTACCACTGTCAGCTGAGAACAGCAAACTGAGGCTAAAATTCACACCGGCTCAACAAAACTGGGCAGCAGAAGATTGGAAAAACATTGCCTGGTCTGATGAGTCTGGATTTCTGCTGCGACATTCAGATGGTAGGGTCAGAATTTGGCATAAACAATGTGAAAGCATGGATCCATCCTGCCTTAGTTCAGGCTGCTGGTGGTGTAATGGTGTGAAAGATATTTTCTTGGCACACTTTGGGCCTCTTGTTACCAATTGAGCATCGTTTAAACGCCACAGCCGAACTGAGTATTGTTGCTGACCAAGTCGATCCCTTTATGAGCACAGTGTACCCATCTTCTGATGGCTACTTCCAGCAGGATAACGCACATGTCACAAAGCTCAAATCATCTCAAACATGACAGTGAGTTCACTAAACTCAAATGGCCTCCACAGTCACCAGATCTCAATCCAATAGAGCAGCTTTGGAATGTGAAGTAATGGGAGATTCACATCATGGACGTGCAGCTGACAAAAATGTAAATGTATTATATTATTGTTGTTATTATCATTATTATTTGACTTAATTGCATTTTATTCACCATTAAATATTGTATTAAACATATATATTGTATAAGAATTGTATTTTTATACAAGTTTAATATTGTATCTCACTTTACAGCATTTTAAAACTTCAGCACTGTACTGTAGCTTTGCAGGAAGGTTTCTTCAAGCATCTTGGAGATGTCGCTGCAGTTCTTCTGGATTTAGTCTATCTCAGTGTTTTCTGGTTCTTCATGTAATTCTAGACGGACTCGATGATGGTGAGATCAGATCTCTGTCTGGAACATACCAGCTGTTGTCAGACTCCTTGTGCATGCAAAAATCTCACTGGATTATTACAATTAATGGCAAAGGGAATGTTTGGCAATGTAAACTGATATTTCTACTGACACACTACAGCAAAAGATGTAAAGAACTGGCTTAAAACATTTTTCTTGGCCTAATACTTTTACACAGTAAGTCTACTGTATATAAAATATTATATATATATATATATATATATATATATATATATATATATATATATATATATATATATATATATATATATATATATATATATATATATATATATATATAATTATAAACAATTATATATTTGGAAGTTACAGTTTTATCTATATATATATATATCTTTATAGTTAACATATATTGCAATAACCAAAATGAAGCAGGCAAGGTCACAAGCCCACAATCATTTACTTGTATCACTGACTTCACAATCTCCACAGTGGCAATGCTGAGACAGGAGCTGGACAACCATCCCCTACAATGTCCGGCCAAACCCAGAGCCACACAGACAGATGGCCTCCCCCAGGACACTAGCTCCAATGGGATGTGCACTGGGCGAGAGGAGAAAAAAAACGCTAATATTAGACATACTTGAGCATTTCTGAAGGTACCGGCACTAACAGATGGCCACAGAGCTCTGACTCACGGCATGAACACAGAACGATGGCGCAAGTCTCTCTAAGATGATACGCCCTGCGAGAGCAAGAGAGCAGGAGCCGTGAGTGGCGACGGGGCAAGATATCTCAATGGAGCTTGTCCAGTGAGCGAAGCTTCCCTTTCCTTCCGTTCAAAAACTTCCCTACAGCATGCTCAAAGTCCTTAAGAAATTTTCTCCTAGAAACATCTACCAAATAAACTATTCACATTTTTCATGCCATCATGCCAAAATGTATGTACGGAAACATGTCACCCACATGAGTGCCAACATGTCTAATCTGCATGCATTAACTGCTCGGGTCAGATTAATTAATCCATTTATTTTAATGTAGTTAATGTAGTTGCAAAGTTTCTTATAGTTAGTAGAATGTCTAAAGTGGACTATCAAAATAAAGTGTAACCACTAATACTATTGCTCATATTATACAGTTGGAACAAACCTGAAAAAAAAATAAATAAAAATAAATAAATAAATAAAATAAAAAATAAAATATTCACATTTTTCATGCCATTATGCCAAAATGTTTGTATGGAAATAGGTCATGAGTGCCAACATGTCTAATCTGCATGCATTAACTGTTTGGCTCTGATTAATCCATTTCTTTTTAAATAACAAAGAATATTTTTATGTTTTCACACACAAAACATTTGTGTTTATCTGTGCAAAACACAGGTTACTGGGCATTTTTTAGGCACATAAATAAAAAAATTCTACTACCTCTAATGCTCTAATGAGAGTTAGTTATGTAGTTGCAAAGTTACTTATAGTTAGTAGAACGTCTCGGTTACGTATGTAACCCTCGTTACCTGAGGAGGGAACGGAGATGTAACGTCAGTGACTGACGAATGGGGGTTTCGCTTAGAAGCCTATCATCTTTAAGATCTTAGAAAACGGCCAATGGCGAATCAAAGCCATGGGCCTGTGGAATTTGCGTAGCGTAAAACCTGGCGAATGTGTTAGGTGTCGCCCAGCCTGCAGCTCTGCAGATGTCTGTCAGCGAGGCTCCATGCACTAGAGCCCAGGAGGAGGCCACACTCTGGGTGGAATGTGCCCTCACCCCTAGGGGGCATGGGCGACCCTGCGACTGGTAAGCCAAGACAATGGCGTCCACTATCCAGTGAGACAAACTTTGCTTGGAGAGAGATTTTCTCTTCAGCTTCCCACCATGACAGACAAAGAGCTGGTCTGAGGTCCTGAAACACTGCGTTCTGTCTACGTAAGCACGGAGGGCGCGTACTGGACAGAGCAGTGCCAAGGCTGGGTCTGCCTCCTCCACAGGTAGCGCTTGCAGGTTCACCACCTGGTCCCTGAAGGGAGTAGTGGGAACCTTGGGCACATATCCAGGCCGGGGTCTCAGGGTCATGTGAGAATTAGCCAGAATTCCAGGCACGCTTCATCAACCGAAAATGCCTGCAGGTCCCCTACCCTCTTGATGGAGGCCAAAGCGATCAGGAGCACTGTCTTTATAGACAGGAACTTAAGCTTGACTGATTGCGAAGGCTCAAAGGGAGCTCTCTGCAGGGCTGATAAGACCACTGCGAGGTCCCAAGAGGGTACGAGGGGAGAGCGAGGAGGGTTTAGTCTCCTTGCCCCCCTCAGGAACCTGATGACCAGGTCGTGCTGACTTACCCGTTTCGTCTCCACGAGGTCATGGTAGGCTGAGATAGCGGCCACATAGACCTTCAGGGTGCAAGGAGACAGCCTTCGTTCCAACCTTTCTTGGAGAAATGAGAGCATGGACCCGATCGGCCATTTCCAGGGGTCTTCTCGACGAGAAGAGCACCAGGTGACGAAGAGGTTCCACTTCAACGCATAGGCGTGTCTAGTAGACAAGGCCCTAGCGGAAGTGATAGTAGCCACCATCTGAGGTGGTAGGGTACTCAAACCTGCCGCATCCTGTCCAGGACCCACACGTGCAGGTTCTAAAGATCGGGACGTGGGTGCCAGAGGGTGCAATCAATCAGAGGGTGGCAAAGACCGGCCGCACCCAGAAGCACACGGGCGAGACATCTTTAAAAAGACGCGCCACGTGCGAGCACTTTTGTGAGAGGAAACTCTGCAGTAGTGCTGAAGCGCCCAGGGAAACACACACCAGCTGTATGCAGACCACTGCACAGATCAGCAGGCAGGCAGCGTGCAATCACTGGAACACGCCGCAACACCAATACCCAATGGAGAGTTGTTCGTCTCGAAGAAGCTGACCAAACTCAGTATCAGGCTTGAGGAGTGAAGAGATACTCTTGGCTCTGAAGCAGAAACATAATGCGACTTTGCCAGCATACTTCCTTATATACCCACGAGGTGGGGCGGAGTTACGCTATGCAAATTCTGCAGGCCCATGGCTTTGCTTCGCCATTGGCCGTTTTCTAAGATCTTGAAGATGATAGGCTTCTAAGCGAAACCCCCATTCGTCAGTCACTGACGTAACTCGGAGTGACTAAACGAAAGGGAACACAGGTTACTGAGCATATTTTAGCACATCCTTAGCAAACATTCTCTGAAAAAACTGAAGACTTACAGCATGCTGGACCAGGGTTATTATGGTTGACTAAAACTATACCATAAAAAAAACATGTTACTTGAAATAAAATAAATGTGAAATGAAAATAAAATAAAATGTTATAAAAAATTTTTATTATTTCAGCTAGTTGCAGAGGAAATTTCTCATTTTCATTTAGTTTAACTTAATGTACTAAAATAACTTAAACTGAAATAAAACTTATAAAACATTAAAAAATCTGATAAAAATTACAAAAATGCACAACAAAATTACTAAAACTTTAACTATAATTAAAATGAAAACAGAAAATATCAAAACTGATTCAAAATATTAATAGAAACTATAATAATATCTCAGTGGTACTAAAATAATACTGCTGCCATTGATAATAATGGCCTCCATGCAAGAGAATGTTTTCATTTTCAATGTTCACATTCATACTGCCAGAATAAACGTTAAAATTATTCAAATAGAAACCCTGATTTTAGCTCAATCACATCTTCATTGCTAGCTGATCCCATCTCCACAGAATAATTGGACAATCATCATCTAAAAGCTTCGTCTAGTGGCCGACATTATCAAAATGACAAAAGGAATATTGGAATATGCCACTCTCTGAAGAATCACTGCTGTCTCTCAGTATGTCAATTAGCCAAAGACATGCTGCCTTATTCTGCAAAAATCACACTCTTTCTCTCTCTCTCTCTCTCTTAGTTCTACTTTGACCGTAACATGTACAGGACAACAACCGAATAATGTCCGGATATCTTAAATTCATAACATAGTTGCTGCAGCCGTAGGCAATGACATTTCAAGGTTTTGCTCTTGTCTGTGTGTTTTCATAAAGAGAAAAGAGATACAACAGATCCACACACACTATTTACTCTGAGCACACTGAGAATTAGTAGACTGTCTGCCTAATATCTGCTAACACTTTATTTTGATGCTCCCTCGACAGACATTCTACTGACTAAGTACATGTCAACTTATTCTACTTAGTTAGTTAGTTGACATGTAGTTGCAAAGTTACTTAGTAGAATGTCTAAAGTGGACTATCGAAATAAAGTGTAACCACTATTACTATTGTTCATATTATACAGAGGACCAAACCTGCAAAATAATAAAATAAAATAAAATAAAATAAAATAAATAAAATAAAATAAAATAAAATAAAATAAAATAAAATAAAATAAAATAAAATAAAATAAAATAATGAAGACTTAAAATTTTTACCTAGAGGACAATGAAAGGGGAAACCTTGAAACATATTTAAGGACCATATTATCATAGAGACCCAGAAGTAGGGTCAGATATTTTTTCTAGGACGAATAAGCAACCACATAGCAAAGCCCTAGCAACCCCTCACAATGCCCTAGCAACCATTTTGCGGAAAAAACGACTTAAAATCACCTTAACAAGCAATAGCAACCTGGAAACCACCAATAACTCTCTAGTATGGGTCAAGCACCACTTCAGAAAATGTAAAAGTTCAATTTTCTGGATTTCTTACAAACTCGCCCACACACATCACCGAGAATCCAGTGAGGAAATACAAAAACATACATTTGGGAGAGCTCTTGCCAAAGGTACTGGCAAAGTTTTTTCAAAAAGACATTCGTAATCTACTTAGACAGGTAATAGAGTTACCGGAGCAACTAAAGTGCGGCCCAAGCATGTAATTATGATAATGTACAGCTGCCCATTAAAGACATTCAAAGAGAATGTCAAGAGCTTAATGTACTGCACCTCTGACCGCAAAAAACCTGCCTGACAACCGTTTACTCTCACCAGCAGCTAACATCGGTTTGTGAGGGAGGCCTCGTATTACCAAGTGCATTTGCAAATAAATAACATGAAGTACTCAATAAACTTAAACTTGATATTTAACATTATTTGTTAAAGGCTGAGAATATTATGCAAGAATACAGGTTATGTAGAAGCACACAGTACAGTAATCAGAGCAACTCATGGTTTTCATGTGGGCAGAAGTGTCTTGATGTGATTTTGTTTTCTAATCAATAATCTCATTCGGTTTATTCAATGATCATGGGCTGTATTGTCATCTTTCTTTCATTTTCTCTCACATTCAGTAGGATGTAAATCAATTTGAAGGCGAACTGCTACCATGAGGCCAATTTACTGACTTTAAATGTCTTATTTTATAAAAATTCTAAGCAGAAATGTCATGCTTGTTTTATTGTGCTCTTTTTTGCTCACAAAGGCTGCATTTATTTGATAAAAAAATACTGTAAAAATTGTGAAATATTGTTAAAATGCAAAATAACTTTTCTATTAGAATATATTGTAAAATGTAATTTTTTCCTGTTATTAAAGCTGAATTTTCAGCATCATTACTCCAGTCTTCAGTGCCACATGATCCTTCAGAAATCATTCTAATATGCTGATTTGCTGCTCAAGAAACATTTATGATTAGGAGGCTTTGACGCCTCTCACGCCTCTCACGATTCAAACAGGATCGGGCTTGACAAACTCAAGCTCCTCTTCTCTTATATCGAAATCCTCTGACATTCTCTTTAAAAAATTCTCATTTTAGACTTCTAATTCTAATTTAGAACCGGTGTTTTGTTTGAACGGTTGTCTGTCGGAAACTAGTTATTTTAGTTTATAAAGTTTTAAATATAAGTATTTCTTACACAGATGCATGGCTTTGCTTCAGAAGGCCTTTATTAACCCCCGGAGCCATGTGGAGTACGTTTATGATGGATGGATGCACTTTTTTGGGTTTCAAAATTTCGTCCTCCCTTCACTGCCATATATATATATATATATATATATATATATATATACACAATTGTATTCGCCTGGGATGCACCTAGGATGGCTTGAGGGTGAGTAAATTACTATCCCTTTAATGCATCCTTTCTGAATAAAAGAAAAAAGAAAATCTTACTGGTCCCAAACTTTTCGATCGTACTGCATGTTAAGTCTGAAGCTACTGTATAACTCATTAAACCACTTGGCCCAGTGAGCAACCACCTAGCAACTCATAACAATACATTAAGAACCACCAAGAACAACCATAAAGAAACACTCTCTGTGTCTCATTTCAAAGGCTGCGTCCTCCGGAGGTCACATTTGTTGGCTGCATAAGTCATTGAGGCTGTCTCATTTCAGTAAAGTAACTATTACATTCCAAAGTCATAAAGAAATTACATAAATTTACACTTTATAGGGAATAACTATACATTTTTAATGGTTACTTTTCTGAAATCAGATATCCTTGATGTATGTGGCCGACAAATGCGGCCTTCGAAATGAAACACTCTAGCATTATGGAGATGAGTTCTGCATTAATGTAAACACTAAGTTTTCTCCAGAAATAGAAAAGAATCGAATGAGGCAATGTAGAATCTCACATATATCCCATAATAATAACATAATAACTACTTGCTGCACCAACAGCCTTTATTTTGAGACTTCATTTTTAATTACATATCAGGGAAATTAAATGTACCATCAGTAAGAGATAGAAGGAAAATCTCGTTGGATTCACGTGTGCCTACAGGGAAACACAACTTCAATCAGTGTGTGGGTTAGGCCTACTATGCTTTCAGTGTGACGTGTTTACTAGAGAAATGGAATTGTCAAGTGGATGGTTGTAGAAACGCACACGAAAATGAAGATAAAGGTGAATTAATAAATCCACAGGATAATCCACAAGAACAGAGTAGCATACAACACATCCATAAATGAGCAGATTAATGAGTGAACAGCTGAACATAATGAGTGTCCATGACAACAAATGATAAACTAACCGAAACACAAAAAGTCCAAACTAACCGAACCATGACAGATTAGTCCAAAATGTCGAATAAACAAACACTGAAACTCTGCAGAAATCTGCTGAGCTTTTTGTAGACGAGCAGATACCGTGAAGACCTGGATATAACAAAAGATTATATTAAAAATCAATAAGACAATGCAATAAATCTGAGTGCAGACAAACAAACAAATAAACTGTCTGTTCACTTAGTGAATTAGCGAGGTGTTAATTACTTTGGCAGCTTCTCAACACTGGCAGCAAATGCACTATAATATCACCCGCATATTTGTAAAAACACGAAAAATGAGCTGTACCATTAATCAGTGAGCTCATTACTCACATCGCCATGGTGTTGCGTAAAGTCTGTTAATGTAATATATTTATGTAATTAAAATATTGAGAGACATCTTGCTTGGCCGAGAAAACCCTTAAATAAATAAGCCACATATGGTGCATTAAGTCAGCGAGTGCCACAAACACACACTGATGAGTTATTCCATCTGCCTGTCATACCTAACATGCAGCAGGAACTAAAACATCCAAATATCGTCTCTGACAATCACTCGCAGCGAGAGCAGGTGCCGTCTCTGTCTAATGGACGCCTCCATCGAGAGGACACAAGGTCGAGGGCGGCCATTAGAGCTGGACATAAAGAAGCATAATGAGAAGTAAGCTACTGTCAGAGAGGTCAGACACAGAGGGCAAACACTATTAAAAACTCTGCACTTGGACTTTGCACTCTGCAGTTTTTCCAAGTGTGATTTGAATAAGGGAATTAGGTTTTTAAACTGCAATGATGAGACCTTTAAAATGAGGGGAAACGACACGCTGTAGGTTCATGAATATTTTGTGACAATGGGAGAGTTTGCAATGAAGGCTGGGAGGGGATTAATTAAAGAGGACCTATATGCTTTTTTACATGTTCATCTTTCTTTAGTGTGTAATGTTGCTGTTTGAGCATGAAAAAAGTCTGCAAAGTTCCAAAGCAAAGTCCCTCCAGCGAGAGTTATTCTCCATATCAGTGTCACTGTTTCTGAACTCCCTTGAGTTTTCTTCCGGGAACACACGTCACAATATTCCTCATTTAAATAATTCCTGCCCAAGGTATATGCAAAAAAAAAGAAGGTGTGAGGCCTGGTTGAGTTGCGTTGTTTTCTACGCTTTCATTATCTGACTGCGGCTCAAATTGATGAGGCAAAACTGATGCCATTGCCATTGTTAGTGTTTGAACTCGAGAAGCTGAAACTCGCTGTTATGGTGAGGTGCGGGACATTTCCAAAACAAGCTTGAGGTGGCTGACCAATCACAATACTGGTCCAGCCAACCAATCAGAGAGCACAATGTGTTTTTTGGAAGACGGGACTTCATAGAGACTGCGGCAACGTCTCCAAGACGCTTGAAGAAACTGTACCTCTCAATTAACTTAGTAGCAAATTACTTTCAATCAAATGAATTAGTTAAAAAGCATATTTTGCATACAAACATATTGTCACCCTATATAGCTTCAATGTTGGCAGCTACTAATTTTAGTTTAGTGCACTACTTTTTCATATGGCTACATTCAGGCTACCTTGACAGGCTACCATTAAACATAGTTTTAACACTGTAAATAACACAGTGACACAAGTAAACAAGAGGATGCAACTCTGTCTACTGATATGAAAGTAAAGATATGAAAAATATATTGACGAAATCACAACACTCAACATGCTCTGGCTGTGCTGCCTTTCAAATAAAAGACATCAGACATTCACAAAAATTGTTATCTTACCACTAAGAGTTCTCCTAAATAGCAGTAAAAGTTCTTAGGTAAGAGTTCTCTCTTAAAACCTATTCACAAAGCTGCTGAGACCAACTTTTACTAAGGAATAGAGAGAAGTCTTAAGCTAAGAGTATAGGCTGGGTTGACCTCATTGCTATGAATGATGTCAACATGCTTACTAACTATGCATACAATGATTGGCTGATGGGGAGGGGTCACTGTCAGTGATTTAATCATAGAAATATAGTACAACGAGGTATCATGTTGCCATATTCAAATAAAGATTTTTTTTAAAAAATAGGCTAAATGTCACTAATTAAACAAGTGCCTATAATCTTCAGCTAACTGTCAGCCTCGAGAGATTGCAGAATTCAAGCGACAAATTATGTTTTATAAACAAAGTTCAGGAGGAGCCCTATCTAATCAGCTCGAGAGGAGGCATATATACAGTATACGCAGCCGACTCACCTAGTTACCTAGACAGTTTTCTGCATCCCTCCACACCCAAAACTCTGGGTTTGGGAGCCCTCGATCCCCTCGGACAGCACGGCAAATAGGATTATTTTACGCATTTACTCTATCCGATCATTTGTACGGGTGAACTCATGAAACAACTGTCACCGGTAATCAGACTTGTTACTTTTATATTTATTTGTTTTTTTATTAAAGAGGTTAGGGTTTTATTATAATAGGACAGTGAGTAGACAGGAAGCGAAGTGGGAGAGAGAAAAGGGAGAAAGGTCCACAAGCCGGAACTCAAACTCGGGTCACCCGAGCTGCATGCCCACAAGGCTATCAGCACAGACGATGGGACTTGACTGCAATGTTTTACTCTCCATCATTCAATGCATATTGTCTAAATGAACCTTTATGTTATGTAATCACAGATTAAAATCTATAAAACAAAATATTTATTGCATTTATGAAGAAAAGACTCAGCACCCAAGGCTCTATCGCAGTGTCTTTGGGCAGATTGCCGGCAATAGCCATTTTAGGATTTTTTGTGATTTAGTCTTAGTGACTTAGGGGTCCTCTTGACTACTTCTAATTTTTTACAGATTTAGATTTTTTACAGTTTTAGTGCTAAAATGCTTTGTGAAATACTCTTAGAGTAAAAATTTAGGAGTCCTAAAATTAGGACTGACACGCCTATTATTTTTAAGTTAGGAGCTACTTTTAGCCTTAAGATGTTTTGCGAATATGGCCTCTGGTGGTCTTCGTGACCATTTTACTGCAGAATATACATGCATATCAGATACACCAGCATTATTTGAGCTATAGCAAAATGCATTGCATCTTTTAGATGTTTTTACTTATGTTAAATAAACAGAAGCTGTCCTTACATGACTGGCAATATCTGCCTGCATGTGCTACTCTGTGCACTCACACTCGCACACACACCCTCTGACTGATACCTTGATAACTGATTCCCCTCCTGGTATGTTTGGATGCGGAACATTAACCAGATTCCCACTGGGAAAGACTAAAGGCACCATCTTCATCTGCCTGAACGGCTGTGACCTTGCCATCTTAATAAAATTCTAAATAAAGTAATAAAGACTGTCTTCCCTCTCAGTGGGAAATGCTAAATTTGTTTGTTACGATTGTCACATATAACTGATTTGTTTAGTTCTCCTATTTAGTTTTATTTACCCAGAACATTTAACTAAAGTAATATTATTACAATAGATAAAAAACACACAAAGTCATGAATAAAATACACAGCTCATGAACACAAGTCATCAGAGAACATGAGACAACTGATGTGTATAAATACCAGGACACCCAGAGAGAAGGAGATGAGAGAATTATTTCACTCCAAACATCATTTACATATAATAGCTTTAAAACCTACAGTATGTCACGAAATACAAAAAACACACAGATTGCTATTAGGGTTATGACTGGTTAATGAAACTAAAACGAAGACAAAGACTGTTGATTTTAAACTAAAAAAAAAAAAAAAAAATGCAAATAATTAAAATTAAGCGATGCAGTTTAATCAAAATCTATGTTCTCTTAAGTCCTCAAGTGGTTGACAATAACCATAGCAGACTAGCTTTAACTATAATTGGCCACTTTCTATGAATATGGTCATATCTTGCTGTCTGTTGTTGTGAGAACTGTGTTGAGAACTGTTTTTTGCCCCTATTTTTACTTGTTGTAGAAAATACCAACATTTCAGTTTAAAAGAATCTTTAAAATATTTGATAAAATCTTGAGAAAGATTTTCAGGTTTATCACCTCCTTGTTCGTTGTTTCGGTTTTCTTTTACTTATTCTAGAAAATAACAAAATTTAAAAAAAGATAAAATATTGATCAAAATATTAAGGTTTATCACTTCCTTTCACAGACAATTTTGAAATAGAAAAAAGCAGATGTAATTTTTAAGAGTTTCAAGAGTGTCCCTGCAATAAAAATACCAATAAAAATTGAAAATAAAAATGTATATTTAAAACACAACATATTAATACAAAACAAAATCTTTCTAGCTATTTCAAAGTTCAACTCATCCAGTTTCCAAATAAAAGGACTCACAGCAGCAACTTTTCAGCGCTTCTATGATACGATGTATGAATTGTTGTATTTATCACTCTGTTAGGAGGAAACTGCACGAGCGTAGCAAGGTGACCCTGTAGAAAAATATGGCCAGACGCTGCCAAGACTTCCCGGGGAGTTATTTGTCATCCACGAGTCTGCTGTGCAGAGTTACAAAGCTACAGCCGCCAGTTGATCAGCTCACACACATACACACACCAACGCAGGTGGGCGAACGCACACAAACACACACGTTTTTGGCTCAGCAGCCTGTCTGAGCTGTCTGAGCATTGCATCCTTCTATACATCTGTCTGCGCAAGAGTTTGTTAAGTGCCCTTGATGTTCATGTGCTTATGCACAAATACTACATATGAGAAAACCTCCAGCGTGCAACAATATATTCACAACTTAAAATGATTTCAAAGTGCCTGACTTCACCCTAAAACATGAGCCAATCTGTCACAATTTAAACCTATGACCTTCAAGTCCGGGTTTGGTGGTGTATTGAGATAACGCATACAGAGTTGGAGATTTTCTGGGCAGATGGAATGATTGATCGATTTTGGATGCCGGCTGGTTGAGCTTGATTAATAATTCAGCCACAGGGGTCAAAGTGGAAAAGAGTCGGGACCCACTATTATGGGTGAGGAAATGACAACAATTCTGTAAATCAACACCCACAGGAAGGGAAAATCACCAGTGATATCTCTTTAATATCTCAATTGTTTCTCCTACATTGTAATAAGATTACATGGAGAGAAAATGGAAGGCATCTTCTGAATTCTTCTGCTTCCCAGATGTAATGTGAGAAGACCACAGTAATCTCACATGCATCTCCTCTAGAGTTTCACAATGTCTCAAACTGTGTTCAGGTTTGACAAGATCACTGTGATCAAAAGTCAGAAATCTTTATTAATGCAATGAGCTTTTTTTTCTTCTTTTTTTTCTCAAATTCTATCAAGACCAAATTGCCTAGCACTTACATTCATTTTATAGAAAAGACATTTAAAACAAAAAAAGCATTATCATGAAAATGTCACAATGCAAAAAGTCTTAATGCTCTTTATTTTATTAATGCAGCGAATTCTATTTTTCTTTTGATTTTGAGGTCAAATATGACATTCACGTGTTTGACCCATTTAGAGAGAATCACATTGGCTTAAAGTAAAGTAAAATAAACAAAAGTTACCAAAAATATGATATGATATTATATTATGCGATCATACTATCCTTACTAATAGTGATATTAAAACACACTTTAGGCTTAATATCACTAAATTTGCATTGTTCAATAAAGAAATACTCCACATAAGGTTTAATTATCATTTTTATATCAGTAAGTCACAAGTGATATGACAGTAAATATGTTAATAGTTTTGTAGCATACTTAGTATGAAATAAATGTATTTTAAATGCATTTTGGTTTATTTTTTTTTTTTTTACTAGGGTACTGTATGTAAAATGCAATTAAACACCTGTAACTGCACATTCTGAATTGTTACTTTGCTAATGAACTATTATGCCTAAGAACACATGGCCTCTCATGAGTAACTGCTTTATTTTAAACTGTTAACTCTTGATTCAAATAGTACAAGAAAAATGGAAGTGTCTTTTGAAAAACTGCCCAAGACAACGCAGTCATCGAGCGGAACCAGCAGCACACAGACACTGCTAGTGAAGCATTCAGAGCTGTCATATAAAGCTGCCACGCTGTGTGTGTGTGTGTGTGTCTCTCGCTGGATCCCGGTGGCTTTCAGGCGCGCACAGACAGAGCTCATCTGAGCTGCGTCTGGTGGTCAGAATTAGACCCTCTCTAGCGACACAGGTCCGTTCAATATCCGACTCATCCTCTACGCTCGGGGTTCTGCCTTTCATATGCCTGAAAAATGATCTGTCAAAATGTGCTTCAGAGTTACACACAGCCCCCCTCCCATTCACTTAGGGGACTGCAGAGAAAGACTGGAGACATGCTGTGTGCAGAGATCACTTACCCTTTCCTCCAGCTCTCGCTCACACAATAACACTCACAAAAAAGGCTTTCTGTCTTGGCATCCAGTAAAGGATGCATGCAATACCTCAATGATCAAACATTTCCAACTTTTTACAGTTTTTTACAGCTTAAAATTATATTAAGAACTTATTTAAAGAGCAAAGTTTTCCAAGTGATTCACCCAAGTAAAATTAACCCAAATAAAGGGATCATTAGAGACTGAACGCAATCAGACTTAATTACTCTATTACTGACCCATACCATCACAGTCCAGCTGTCCATCAAAGGGAAAACCTCATTAGATCAGTAAGAAGCCTTGTTGATTAATTTGGCAAAGACAACAGACACTTTTTCTGAAGCACAAAATGATCCTTGATCTACAAAAGAGCAGTGGAATGGCTGTTGAAGAATTTGAAGGTGTAAAGTTGAATGTGTTGTCAAGATAACAGCAGGCAATCAGCCATATCACAAAAAAAAGTCACAAAAAAAAAGTCTAAATATTGAGCATTTCAAATGTGCAAAGTTTTGGTCCTGAAGAGCCGAATTCATGTTGATCGTGTCATTGAAATTCCTCAGAAAGTGTAAAAGACATCAACAGCATCATGTGAGCAGACATTTGGTATGGTCACACTACACTTTTCTTTCCATTGACTTCCAGCAAAGTGGAGCAGAATGCATATTCTTACATTTTTGATGTATTACACCGATCACATTATAACATTATGATTATGACCTAATATTGTGTTGGTCCCCCTTTTGTTGCCAAAACAGCCCTGACCCATTGAGGCATGGCCTTCACTGGACCCTTGAAGAAGTGCTGTGGTATCTGGCACCAAGATGTTAGCAGCAGATCCTTTAAGTCCTGTAAGTTGTGAGGTGGGGCCTTTATAGATCGGCCTTGTTTGTTCAGCACATCCCACAGATGCTCGATTGGATTGAGATCTGGGGAATTTGGAGGCCAAGTCAACACCTCAAACTCGTTGTTGTGCTCCTCAAACCATTCCTGAACCATTTTTGCTTTGTGGCAGGGCGCATTATCCTGCTGAAAGAGCCACAGCCACCAGGGAATACTGTTTCCATGGAAGGGTGTACATGGTCTGCAACAATGCTTAGGTAGGTGGTACGTCTCAAAGTAACATCCACATGGATGGCAGGACCCAAGGTTTCCCAGCAGAACATTGCCCAAAGCATCACACTGCCTCCGCCGGCTTGCTTTCTTCCCATAGTGCATCCTGATGCCATGTGTTCCCTAGGTAATCGAAGCACACGCACCCGGCCAACCACATGATGTAAAAGAAAACGTGATTCATCAGACCAGGTTACCTTCTTGCATTGCTCCGTAGTCCAGTTCTGATGCTTACATGCCCACTGTTGGCGCTTTCGGAGGTGGACAGGGGTCAGCATGGGCACCCTGACTGGTCTACGGCTATGCAGCCCCATACACAACAAACTGCGATGCACTGTGTATTCTGACACCGTTCTATTAGAACCAGCATTAACTTCTTGAGCAATTTGAGCTACAGTAGCTCGCCTTCACTCCTCACGTGCATCAATTAGCCTTGGCCGCCCATGACCCTGTCACCGGTTCACTACTGTTCCTTCCTTGGACCACTTTTGATAGATACTGACCACTGCAGACCGGGAACACCCCACAAGAGCTGCAGTTTTGGAGATGCTCTGACCCAGTCTTCTAGCCATCACAATTTGGCCCTTGTCAAACTCGCTCAAATCCTTACGCTTGCCCATTTTTCCTGCTTCTAACACAAACTTTGAGGAAAAAAATTTCACTTGCTGCCTAATATATCCCACCCACTAACAGGTGCCGTGATGAAGAGATAATCAGTGTTATTCACTTCACTTGTCATAATGTTATGCCTGATATGTATACATGTATATATATTGCAACCAGTATCCCATTGCGACCAGTGTCCCTGGAAGTTTCATTTTTTGTCTTTGTGGTAATGAGTACAATTTCAGTATGGCTGCCTCATTGCTCACTAAAACTAAAACTATTCAAAATCATAATAATAATGATTCATAATAAAATAAAATCAATTATAAATAATCACAATTTTTTTAACTTAAAAAAAATAAAATTGTTGCTTTGGCGAGTAAATGAAATAAATTACAAACCCGATTCCAAAAAAGTTGGGACACTGTACAAATTGTGAATAAAAAAAGGAATGCAATAATTTACAAATCTTATAAACTTATATTTTATTCACAATAGAATATAGATAACATATCAAATGTTGAAAGTGAGACATTTTGAAATGTCATGCCAAATATTGGCTCATTTTGGATTTCATGAGAGCTACACATTCCAAAAAAGTTGGGACAGGTAGCAATAAGAGGCCGGAAAAGTTAAATGTACATATAAGGAACAGCTGGAGGACCAATTTGCAACTTATTAGGTCAATTGGCAACATGATTGGGTATAAAAGCCTCTCAGAGTGGCAATGTCTCTCAGAAGTCAAGATGTGCAGAGGATCACCAATTCCCCCAATGCTGTGGCGAAAAATAGTGGAGCAATATCAGAAAGGAGTTTCTCAGAGAAAAATTGCAAAGAGTTTGAAGTTATCATCATCTACAGTGCATAATATCATCCAAAGATTCAGAGAATCTGGAATAATCTCTGTGCGTAAGGGTCAAGGCCGGAAAACCATACTGGATGCCCGTGATCTTCGGGCCCTTAGACAGCACTGCATCACATACAGGAATGCTACTGTAATGTGTACTGTAGCACAATCCACCGTGCCATTTGCTGTTGCCGGCTAAAACTCTATAGGTCAAAAAAGAAGCCATATCTAAACTGGGCCAAGGCTCATTTAAAATGGACTGTGGCAAAGTGGAAAACTGTTCTGTGGTCAGACGAATCAAAATTTGAAGTTCTTTTTGGAAAACTGGGACGCCATGTCATCCGGACTAAAGAGGACAAGGACAACCCAAGTTGTTATCAGCGCTCAGTTCAGAAGCCTGCATCTCTGATGGTATGGGGTTGCATGAGTGCATGTGGCATGGGCAGCTTACACATCTGGAAAGGCACCATCAATGCTGAAAGGTATATCCAAGTTCTAGAACATATGCTCCCATCCAGACGTCGTCTCTTTCAGGGAAGACCTTGCATTTTCCAACATGACAATGCCAGACCACATACTGCATCAATTACAACATCATGGCTGTGTAGAAGGAGGATCCGGGTACTGAAATGGCCAGCCTGCAGTCCAGATCTTTCACCCATAGAAAACATTTGGCGCATCATAAAGAGGAAGATGCGACAAAGAAGACCTAAGACAGTTGAGCAACTAGAAGCCTGTATTAGACAAGAATGGGACAACATTCCTATTCCTAAACTTGAGCAACTTGTCTCCTCAGTCCCCAGACTTTGCAGACTGTTATAAAAAGAGGGGATGCCACACAGTGGTAAACATGGCCTTGTCTCAACTTTTTTGAGGTGTTGATGCCGTGAAATTTAAAATCAACTTATTTTTCCCTTAAAATGATACATTTTCTCAGTTTAAACATTTGATATGTCATCTATGTTGTATTCTGAATAAAATATTGACATTTGAAACTTCCACATCATTGCATTCTGTTTTTATTCACAATTTGTACAGTGTCCCAACTTTTTTGGAATCGGGTTTGTATGTTGAAATAATAAAATTACTAAAACTGAAATAAAATATAGCATTTACAAAACAAAAATAGGTAATATTGCAATGAAAAACGCACAGAACAACATTACTCTAAAAAACAAGCATAAAAAGCTAATTAAATAAAATGAATAAATTATATAATAGTATATAAATATACAAAATATTTAATAAGTGGATCCTTCCTCATGAAAGAGATGAAAAATTGTAATATGTAGCTCTGCAAATAAAGGCTTTTTCAATGCTAAAATCTATGCAAGTGCATGGATGTGAATTTTGTCTCGTTCATTAGGATAAAGCCACTTACAATCGTTTTCATTTAAGCACCCTTTCTAGAGCACCCATAGTATTTTTTTGGAGTACCTCTTGGACAATATTGTTTTTTTATAAATACACAATATTTTACTTTCAGAGTTGAGAGAACAAGTGCATGTACATGAGATCTGAAACATCACACCCAGAGGCTGCTCTTTTGTCCTCAGAAAACTTCATGAAACTTCAAGTTCTCAGTCATGTTTCTTCTAAGTGTCAAGTTGTTCTCAGACGTACCTCCTGAAAATTCCTTAGGAGAAATAAAAATAGAGATAAATATGAAAACTGTTGACATACACTAAGAGTGTACAGTTAAACTTTCCGTTTGCAATCTTCAAGATTTATGAGGTGTTTTTAGGTTGAAGTTTGGTAAAACATCAATATAAAATGACAGAAGGAATCAAGATCATGGGATAACTTCATGGCACTGTCCAGGTTTGCCTCTGGTTGTTAGTCTCAGTGGTTTGTAAACTAGAGTGAAACTCTAATTTGAAGTCATATCATGCAGTCTGTTTACATCTGGGATCAAAGAGTTTGACAAGCCTGTTTGAAGTGTGTGGTAATGGAAGAGTCACGTTTGATTGGTGAAGTCTGAAAAGAGCTGTGTTTAGAGCAGATCTGCTAACATGAGGGAATTACCAACACTGCACACACACGTGAGCCTCACAATCATGTCGGTTCATAAAAGACAGAAAAATACAAGAAACGAGCAGCATCATCAACAGGTAGAAATGTTTTGTGGATCAAGGTCAGAAAAATGTAATTTGAGGTTTATAAGAAAGGAATCATTTGCAGTCACACAATAAACTCACTGCTGTTAGGTGGTTTATTTTCCCATAATGACTGTCTGACTATACGTTTCCCCACTTATTACACAGCTATCAAATAAATAAATAAATCTTTCAAAATGTAAATAAAATATGGTTTTGGGAAATTATTATACTGTGTGAGAACATGGAGTGATACGAGAGACATGACACTAACACAACTATGTATGAAATCACTGGTTATACAGGTCAGCGTCATTATAGAGCACAAAATATTATTGCTTTAATTTTGTAGAATGACACTAATTATACAGCTCTGGAAAAAAGGAGACCACTTAACACTGAAAAAAAGAGTTCTTTTACGGACCAATCAAGTATTCCAGGTATTCCAACTAATTTCTTCACATTTTAACTAGTTAACCATTTGCTTATTACCATAAATCAACAAACAGTTCTCAAACAAGACAACAGGGGCCTGTACCATGATGGTAGATGAACAAACTCAAGGTTACAGGATTGAGTTAAAAAAAACTATCCAATCAGGCTTTTCTGGTACCATGATTCTAATCATCAGTTATCTCAGTCTTTGATCCCGAGTTCATGGAGCACATGCACATGAAAGTGTGACATCAGTAGCGAACAGCTAATCACACGCCTTGAAACACAGAGAAACTGCGATTCACTTCTCGCGAGAGAGTCAGCACGATTCAATTCTCTGTTCAAGGGCCTGTCCAAATACCCATACTTGCGGCCTTGGCCACTTGAGAGAGCGTGTACGTAACAGGAAGTAAGTGTGCAAGACTGTCCCATGGGACGCACACTAAATCCACACTATCTCGGAGCTGTATTCGAAGTTATATGCATCATGTTTGGGAACTCACGTGCCCCGGAATCGCGAGATGTCGAGAAAAACATTCCACTGATAGTTAAATTAGATATTACATATAATTTGGTAGTAAAACAAAGTGTTGCACATTTTATTGGTGTAAAGATGAGTAGGCTATGTGTATTTTGTACCATATTTGCAACTGCTTATCACTTAATTAGAAGCACCACAATTTTAAAATTGTGTCTTCTGTTAGTTACATAGTGACTGCTGAACAGAGGTGTAAAGAGTACCTGAAAGCCATACTTGAGTAAAAGTACAGATTCCTTACAGAGAAAATGTACCTGAGAGACATACCAGTGAAAATAAGAAACAATTTATTTGTAAGATTAGAAATCATGTTTATTTTCTAAAATCAAAATAAAACATTTCGGTTATGTATATAACCTTAGTTCCCTGAATAGGGAACGAGGCGCTGCGACACCGCTGTGGAAACGCCTCTGCGTGATTGCGTCGTGAAGCACGTATGTAATCAGTCCAATGAAGTGACGGAATGTCATAGGCGGGTGACGTCATCCACAAGGAAATGATAAAGCACACCTGCACCACCCCGCCACATCAGACTTCTTGCAGGGATGCCCCTGATAATAATGCTTTAGAAGCAGCCATACTCCTAGTTGAGTGGGCCCGTACAGCCAAAGGTGAAGGCTGACTGGCCACCTCATAAGAAAGTGAGATGGCCTCGACCACCAACTTGCTCATTCTCTGCTTAGATGTCCAGCACACCCCCGAGGGTGACCCAAAAAACACAAACAAAGTGCGAACCGCAGGTCTAAGTCTCAAAGTGCCACGAAGGAAACAAGTAATTAGAGGGTGTCGCCCCAAAGATACACCACCCAAAGGAGTCTGGTAAGCAGCTAAGGCTGCCACATACACCTTTATTGTGGAGGGGGCTAACCCTGCAGAGAATCTCTCCTGCAGGAAGTCCAGCACTGCACCCACTGGGCAGTCCCACAGGCGGTCTCCGCACGATAATGTGAAAAGTTTCCACTTCAAGGCATAACGTTTCCTCGTGGAGGGACCTCTAGACTGTAGAATGGTCTCCACAACCTCAGTTGAGAGACCAGAACTTATGAGCTGGGCTCTCTCAGAGGCCAAGCCCACAGTTTCCACAGCTCTGGGCAAGGGTGCAGAATCGTTCCCCTCACCTGAGAGAGTAGGTCCCTCCTGATCGGAATCTCCATTGGAGAGCCGTCGAGGAGAGACACTATAGCCGAGAACCATACTCGGGGCCGGCCAGAATGGGGCTACTAGCAACAGACTGGAGTCCCAGAGCACTCACTCTAGAACTCCCGTACAGAGGCAGCCTCGGCCACTCCTGTACCATGGCATCCAGTCCCAAGGGAGCTGGAGGCGTTAGGGAGACAACAGTGAGCAGTCTCTGATGATGCGAACAGGTCTACTTCTGCTCTGCCGAAGTTCTCCCAAATGAGCTTCACCACCTCGGTGTGGAGTCTCCATTCCCCGGGCCTCGGCCCCTGCCTCGACAGGATGTCTGCTTCCACATTTAAATACCCAGGGATGTAAACTGCCATGATTGAACGCAGTTTCCCTTGGGCCCACAGGAGGACCTGGCGAGCCAGCTAGTATAACAGGCGCAATCTCATCCCCCCCTGATGGTTTATGTAGGAGACCACTGATGTGTTGTCTAATCGAACTAGCACATGATGGCCCCTGAATTCTGGCAGTAAGTGTCTCAGAGCCTGAAACACCACCATCATCTCCAAACAATTTATGTGCCAGGATCGATGATGGTCCTGCCATTGGCCCTGGGCCGAGCAAACACTCATGGTCGTCCTGCACCCTGTGAGGGATTTCTGTTGCACTCGATGTGAGGAGCTCGTAGTCTGCTTTTGCTGCTCCCGCCTAGCAGCAGCAGGAGCCTGGAGTTTTCTCGGAAGGAACTGCTGGAGCGCCGCCGTTTGCTTTTTAGCCTCCTGGAACCTGTCGGTGACAGTGTTGACAGCGTCACCGAACAGGCCATCAGGAGACAGCTGGGAGTCCAGCAAAAAACTTTTGTCCTTCTCCTTAATATCGGTCAGATTTAACCAAAGGTGCCTCTCCGTGGCCACCAGGGCTGCCATAGACATCTCCTTGGTGGCACGGAGAGCTAAATTTGCTGACGATCGGAGCCCTCTTATCATATCGGCTCCGATCTCTTCACTTTCCCCCAGGTCCTTAAGCAGGTCAGCCTGGTATATTCTGGGGTCCTTGAAAGGTTTGTGAAAATGACTTGTGAAACTTGTGAATATGACGTATATAAATGCATTTACACAACAAGAAGAAAAAATCTTGCTATATGAGTGCAAGTGAAAGATGTGAAGATGCAAAGAGCTCACATGTAGTCATTTTAAAAGTTTTATCAATCGATTTGATCTTATTTATATTGCTTATTACCGGTATATATTTATATTCATTTAAACTGAACGCTTAATCTGAATGCTTAATAATAACTGTTAAACTAAAATTGCTCATGTGTAATGGATTGGGGGTATAATAATTATATAAATAATATATAAATCATATAAAAACATTATTATATATAAACTTCATTGCATCAGACATGTGTCATTGCATCAGACATGGTCCAATCAGCTCATACAAGACAACAGGGAGGTTAGCAGGTTAGCTGAGGAACTTAAGTTACTATGGCAATGAACATTGCTAAAAGCCAAACCACTTGCCACAAAAACTAAACTGGTTTCTTGGATTCAGTTAATTAAAGTGAACACAGAACAACTAGTTTAGTAGTTTCACATTCTTCAGTATTTTTAATGTAAATTTGTTTATTTTAAATTAATATTTCTTAAAAAAAATTATTTATTACACTTATATTTATTCATTTAGTTAGGTAGTTAATCATTTAAAAAACTAGTGACCACAAGATATTATTTTAGTGGGAATTGAAGTTTTTTTTATTTAAAGCTTATTTAATTAATTTCTCTAAGGAAACAGGTTGCTTGAATTCTATTCATAATTTTAGTTAAATTATTTAGTTTATTTTAAATGTATGTATTTTTTGTAATTACTTTATTTAGTATTTGGGCCCTATTTTAACGATCTGAGTGCATGGTCTAAAGCGCACAGCGCATTTGCACTTAAGGCGTGTCCGAATCCACTTTGGCTAGTTTAACGACAGATAAAATGGCTCTTAATGAGTCATGGGTGTGTTTTGGGCGTAACGTGCAATAAACCAATCAGAGTCTCATCTCCCATTCCCTTTAAAAGCCAGTTGCGCTTGCACCATGGCGGATTCGCTATTTACACGGCGGAATTTACGAGCAGAAAGATTGAACGCTTCTCCAGAGAGGAATCCTTTTATTTTTAATATTTAAAAAATGTTTGTTTGCTGCTGCTGTGTGTGTAATAAAATCTGTGTGTGCCCAAAATCTCATTAAACGTTAAAAAAAACTACTGACAGCCCATCTGGAAACACAACTTCACAGCTTCAGATATGTGTTGCTTTGTTGTCTTTGCTCAATGACAGACTGAAAAGTTCAGTCGCAATGTAGAGGAACGGCCGTGCGGATGTCGCTGAGGTTTGATCATACTCTGCTATTGTACACAATCCTCTTTCCCTCTCAGTTAAAACAATAGCACAACATGTCCAGCTTTAGTGCCTTACACAGATAAACACGCTGCTCTTTTGGCCCTGTGCACTGGGATTTGTTGACATTGGCTAAGCTGTCTGTTAGCAATCCGCCCTATGGACAAAGGTTTTCCCTGAATGCCAATGAGAGTGAAGAGGCACGGCAGGTCTTAGCCCAGGATAAGACCGCGGCTTATTGTCTTCGTTCAACCACCTGCCGGACTGACCTCCTGGCTTAGACCGGACGCGTCACCAGTCATTAAACAAAGCAATATGGTCTAAATCCGACTGGCTGCAATGCCCCTCCAAATCTAAGGATTACCAACCAGATTTCGCTCTTCCGGGCCCGGCGTGGTGGCGCTCGTTCCCGCGAGGCTCCGCTCAGCAAACATTCAAAGGCCATTTAGCTGCAGGGTAAGAGAGGCTTTTAACATCCTGCCAAACTGAATGACGGCTTCTCCCTGACCCGTGGCTAAACTGCTGCGGTTGTTTGTGGCGTTGGTTATCTCATAACCGCAGAGTCAGGTGAAGGAGGAAGGATTCTTGCGCGTTTATTGAATGAGGCTGCGGGGTCTCTGAGGGAAGCCCCTCATATTAAACGGGCCAGTCTGAAGGCATTTGTACAGCAAAATGCTCACGGATTATTTGTTTGATGTGGATTCATTCAGTGTTTGTTTGTTTGCTGTGATTTCAGTAGAAGACATTTGAGCTTGAATGAAGACAGTAATTCATTCTCTTGCTCTCTCTTGAAAGTGAGCAGCTTTGTGTTTCTCCCAGCAGTTAGTCAACAAAACTCGACCATGAGTGTGAAGGCCATGAGTTTCTCCTCATAATGAAGTTCAGAAACAGAGATGTTTCGCAGTCAGCAAAGAAAAGCTTGAGTTTTGTGTGTGTGTGTCATGTCATGCTTTTTTTAGTGACCAAATCAAACTGAACCTGCATTTTTATGATGTCAGCTGCTCATCAGTCTGTCTGATGTACACTGTAAAAAATGCTGTAGGATTTACTTTTAACGATTTTCACTCAGAAATTGCTAGTAAACTTCACAAATATTTACAAAGAAACGACAAGTAACACATTGAAGTAGAAAAACTTCTTGGAAAATGTTCTCCAATAATCTCTGATTTATTTACAACTTTAAAAAAAAAAATATACAGTGTACTTAATGTATTCTAGATATAGAAGTTTTTAACTCAGAACTTTTTTTAGGTCAATGACATGGCCTGAAAGATTTTTTTTCCACATAAATTATTTATTCAAAATACATTAAAAATGCATTAATATAATGACTTGAATACACCTGGTCTATGATGTATGTTTAAAAAGAAAAAAAATATTTAGCTATATCTTGGGAAGCACAAAGTAAAAACAGTCTGGTTGGTGAAACCATCCAGAGATTGTAATGAATAAAATGTAATAAAAAAATAAATAAAAAAAATTAAGCATAATATTTAATATATAATATAATTTTTGTATTATTATTTAAAATTATTTGTTGTTTTAAAAAATTTATATTTGAAACACTTTTGTCTGCCACATCTAATATGTAGATATTTTTATGACATGGAAGTTTAGGTTGTCAACTGTCACGAAGAAAAACCCCTGTACAAATAGTCCAATGACAAGTAGTCTCCAAATAAATTTGTCACCGGTGAGATTTACAAGAGCAAGCTTTTGGTTTGTCATTTCCATCGGGAGCTGCTTTGTTAATTCAAATTGAAAATATGCAAAGCATGTTCAAAAAGAGATGTGACCTCAGGACCGTCTATATCACTGCATTAGCTCTGTCACTTACTGTATACAGGCCTCATAGAGCTAATGTTCACTCTAAAGTGTGCACGTGCGATCCTGCACAGACCAACATCTATTCTGTGCTTAAGGCAGACTCAAAATGTGAGAAAAAAAATATTACAGAAGATAAAATCTATCTATTGATTGTCCGTTTGGAACCGGAGCTGCATGAAAGTGCAAAAAATATGGAAGCCCAAGGAGGCCTGGCATTATTATTTTTTTAATTCATTATCCTGACAAAGCAAGTTATTCTCGAGTTTTTCTCATTAAATAAAAATGATAGCAATGCATGTACTTTAGGTAACTTACCAACAGAGGAACTATGAAAGTAGCTTTTAAAAGTAGTGGTGTATTATGACAATATGCTATTTTGCTGATTTTATTGTAGTACAACACATGCAACTTTACAGACGAGCAAACTGATGCCCTCCTCAGCTGTCCTTTCTCTCATATGTATTGTAAGTCTAAATTAGTGAATTATTTTGCATGAATCAAAACAAGTGATTCACCGATTTAAGACCCTCCTTTTTAATCTTGCTAGCTACTTTATTTGCTTGTAGTAGCCGACAAATTTTTCTGAAAGGTTGAACTACTATAAATAATTATTAGCTTGTCGCTTAGCAAATTCAAGTTCACTTCTATTACACTAGTCAATAATCATTCAATAATCATTCTAGCAGAGTAATATTCACAATACATACAATTTATTTATGCTATATAGCAATTGCTATACTGAAGCATTCATTCATAATTATGCATTGCAGGAATAAGAAAACTCATGAATCAACTGGATGAACAGTGAATCTGAACGGTTATTCTGCAGGGCTCATAAGGAGCTGTCAGTGGAGGAGCTTTCTCTTGCTACACAATCCTTACTGACAGTGCAGGAACTGCAATCATGTGACACGTCTGTTTCTATGGTTACAAAGTCTTCATTCCTGAAGTGAAGCCCAGCGTTTTTAAATTCAGATGATGCTGGGTCAACAAATAAGCCATGTTACATTATCAGGGTTGACTAAGCATCAGAAGATGTCAAATGCATATTGTTCTGTGCGCACATGTGAAGAATTAGCAGTCGGTTTGACAAACACTGGCACTGTATTGAGATCTCCCTACGTAAGGATTGGCGGAGCCTCCTGCTTGACATTTGGATATTGATGTAACAACTGTAAGGTTCTAAGCCAATCTAGGATCCTGGATATTAGAACATCGTGGATATGGTTTTACTAAGGTGAAACGTCCTGTCTGATATGTGCAGGGCATACATATTTATATTCTTTTACTTTTAAAGAGATGCAGAACTGAAGAATCTTCACACAGATTATTCCATATGACCACAGTTATCAGTTCAATTAATTTCGAGGTTACACGTATAGCGCTTTTCACAATTTCAAGCTCCAAAAAGGACAAAAACACCATAAAGGCACCATAAAAGTAGCCTATACAATGTGTGCATATCATCCAAATTCTGTCCTAAGACTAATCTCTTCTTCACATAAAGTTATCACTCATTCACTAAAAGTCTTCCATCCAACTTTACCTCTAAAAATCAAATTTTCCTTTCCACATTTCTGACGTCTGGGAACCAATCAATAATGCCAAACCTGGTGCAAAGCTTCAGCTTTTTGAGTCTAAATGTTAAAGTCAGTGCGATTTGAGAGATAAAGGCAATAATATCACTGAATAATGACTTAAATTTCAACTCTCACATCACTTCAGAACAGGGCCAGAAATGAACTTTTCTATTAAACATGCAGTAAGTGATTTCTGAGAAATGCTGTTGAAAGTGGACTGAGCAGCACAACAAACTTGTAGCCAATTTGCAGTATGGTGGGCGTGTCCACCCATGATGGGGGAGGAGAGAGAGTGAGCCAATCAGCAGTAGTGGACGTGTCCACTCATGATGGGGGAGGAAATATAGTGAGCCAAACAGCAGCAGGGGGCGTGTCCACTCATGATGGGGGAGGAGAGCGAGTGAGCCAATCAGCAGCAGGGGGCGTGTCCACTCATGATGGGGGAGGAGAGAGCCAATCAGCAGAAGGGGGCGTGTCCACTCCTGATGGGGGAGGAGAGAGAGTGAGCCAATCAGCAGCAGGGGGCGTGTCCACTCATGATGGGGGAGAAGAGAGAGTGAGCCAATCAGCAGCAGGGGGCGTGTCCACTCATGATTGAATAATATTTAGTCCAAAGAATTATCCATCTATTTAACCAGATAAAGCATTCTCTCACCAACTAAATACCCACCAGTTCCCACTGTTGGCCTCTCTGGACAACATGTCCACCTAGGGCACTGCAGGCCAGGTGTAGGGGACAAAATTGCTGGGAAAACACAGAGGCATGCTGATTCTGCAGAAGAAATGGCTCCAATCACACAAGATTGGAAGAAATTGTAGGCCAATCAGCCCTGAGTGATCCCAATATACCGTTGATCCCAATATAGCGTTGAGGCTATTTGAGGCGTTGAGGCTATTTGAGGCTATTTGCAGTAGGGCTGTAATTGAGTGTTCAGGGCAGAACTGAGGGTCACTACCTGGAGCACCAAGTTACAGACAAGTGAGGTAATGTATTCTGCCAGTGATACAACGAAGGGTGACATCTCACACATAAACTCTGTCCCCTGAAATGCTTTCATCGGCCGCTCACGGTGCCCTGGGGTCATGGAGGGCGTGATTCAGAGCAGGTGAAATCTGCTGCTTAAATTTATATACCTTTACATACAAGATCACAGTGTCCTGTCGGATTACAGATACACAATCATACATTTTTGACAAATACAGACTCCACCTACTGCTGTGGTGTGTAGGTGTATGAACAGAGAAAGAGAGAGATCATTCATGGATAGATGGATGGATGGACAGACAGAACAAATGATTCGATTAGATAAGATTAGATTAGATAGATTGATAGAAAGAGAACAAACAATGGATGGATGGACAGATCGACTGATGGTTGAAAAGACAGACAGAACAAACGACGGATGGATAGATAGACAGACAGAACAAACAATGGATGGATGGACAGACAGAACAAATCATAGATAGTTAGAATAAACAAATGAACGACAGACAGAACCAACGACGGACAGATAGAACAAACAGATGGATGGATGGACAGACAGAACAAACAATAGATAGTTAGAATGAACAAATGAAAGAAAGAAAGAAAGAAAGAAAGAAAGGAAGAAATAGAACCCATCAGTCAGAGTAAAAACTGTGTGCAATTAGCAGGTTTCCAGCGAAGAACTACACTGCCCATAATCCTGAAGCAGGATCCACCAATCAGAGAAGCTGCTGTTGCCATAGAAACAGAAACTGCACCAATAGATCCCCAGCAGGGACTGGCCACTGTCATAACCTGATTTAAATAATCGGGTCGGTACCACAATTAATGCAGTATATTTTTTTAACTGGCAAAATAATAAAAAGAAAAGAAAAGAAAAGAAAAAGAAAAGGAAAAGAAAAGAGTCAGAAGTAATGAAAGCATTAAGTGATCGTGGGCGTTTGTTGGTGCATTTGCATATATTACTAATACAATTCCCATAATGCATTTCAGCATACTTCAAATAATTTCTTATCATGAGCAAACCCACTCTGATTCAATGCTTTGATCCTTGTCTGTCCCCTTTAAACCTCTCAATTCCCACATAGACAAACACATGCAGGCAGAGAGAATGTGAAAGAGAGCAGCATGAAAATACACAGATCATGATCACTCTGTGCAGGTCTCATATCACAGAGTCTGTATCCAAGAGCTTTAGATTCAGCAGTGCTATCTGAATTAACCCCTGCCGTCATTTACCCACTATAACGCACTTAAACTGAGGTGAATGTAATCTTCTTACAGGTTTCACACTGTCATGCTTCACCTTGGGTTAGTAATGAGATCATACATATGAAACATATACAGAACTGTAAATGTCATGTGACGGATCAGACTAGATCTGCAGACAAACAGAAATGACAGAAAACAATTACTTTTGGAAAGGTCATCAATAAAGAAAAAAGCTTTTTGAGTCTAGATGGTGTAGTTATAATATCAGCTAACCAGCTAAAAGTTGACTCTTCATATGTAAACCCTGGGTTTAATGTTCTTTTCTTTTTTTTTTTACGCGTTTTAAAACACAATAACGTGAACAGCTGTGGCACTCAACATCATCTGTGCTGGTTCTTCTCCAAAAACATCAGCATCAGAATGAAAGTGAAGAAAAGTATCACTAAATATGGAAAAATGGGACCCACTTTATATTAGGTGGCCTTAACTACTATGTACTTACATTTAAATTAATAATTTGATGGCACTTATTGTGTACATACATGTTTTTACATTGTCCGATCTTTCGAATGATCTTTCAAATATCTTTCGATCTAATATGACTTCTGACCTGTAATGTTGCCAGAATCATAATCATACACTGTTTGTTCGTTGGCCAGAGGAGAACTGGCACCCCAACTGAGCCTGGTTTCTCCCAAGGTTTTTTTTCTCCATTCTGGCCCCTGAAGATGGTTTGGTTCCTTGCCACCGTCGCCTTTGGCTTTTGGCTTGCTCAGTTGGAGACACTACATTTTCAACTATATTTCTGATCTGCCCGCATTGACACTATATGACAATTGAAATGAGCTGGATGAAATCACCGTTTTCACCAGAGCGGCTGTACAGCCAAATCAAATTCTGTTGCATTATTTTCCTGTTTAACACTGTGAAGCTGCTTTGAAACAATCGGCATTGTAAAAAGTGCTATATAAATAAAGGTGACTTGACTTGACATTGTACTTGCATTTTAAAAACTACCTGCATGTGTAATTTATTTATGTAGTTACATTTATAAGTACACTGTTGACACTTCCCTTACACCTAACCCTACCCTTAAACTTACCCATACCTCCACACCTGACCCTAACTTAAATAACTGAAAATCAAAAGAAATCACTAAAAAAAACAAGAAAAAAATCTTCTAAGTATTATGGCTGAACATCTTTGTTAGAATTTGCCATTGATTGCATGATTGTTTTAATCTTGCTGAAAGAAAAAGCAAGCAAGAAAGAAAGGGCTCACTATAGATTATAAAACTTTAATGTCACACCGCAGACACTATCAGTGTGAAAGCGCACATTTTTATATTGCAGTTATTCTATTGCTGCATCAACATGCTTCTTATACATGAGGTTTGAAACAGGCTTTAGATTTTACATTTTTACATACATTTATAAAAGTCATATCTGAGGGGGCAGGTAGAAACTGCAGTGGTGCACAAATGCCTATTTATAAGAGGCTAATATGGCCCATCAAGTGAAATGAAGATGAATACATGAATAATTAAAGCTAATAACTCATCTCTGAAACACACAGGCATCGAGGGATTCTCTCAAACTCTGCCTCGACATTGTTTCCATGGTCAGAGACAGATTCTATTGGAACTTTTCTGACGGTTATTAAATCTTGCATTTTTTTAGGAATTGTACAGTCACTGAACATGCTGGATCAAACATGTCCTTGCAGCCTTAAAGGTATAGCTCACCCAAAAATAAATTTTTTATCATCATTTACTCACCCTCACGTTTTTTTCCAAACCTGATTTTCTTTCTTCTGTTGAACATAAAATAAAATTTTAAAGAATGTTGATAACCAGACGTTTGACGGTAGCAATTGACTTCCATAGTGTTACATGTCTAGTCTGTTTTGCTTGTCTTTGAGTTTGTTCCTTTGTTCAGTTTTCCCACCTTTGTCTTAATGAGTTCATTCCATCACCTGTGTCCAGTTAATTAGTAATTTTCTAGCACCTGTGTCTTGTCAATTACCTCATTTGCCTCTGTGTATTTAGTTCTCAGAGTTTCTTCAGTGTTTGTCCGTCGACGTTCATGTATACTGGTGTTTCTGAGTGTTCCCTGTGAGTTTCTTCATTAAAGTTCCTGTTCCAAGTTCTCCTTCGCCTTCATGGGTTTTGAGTTACACTGAGTTTGTAACAGATTGACGGACCAAAACAGGGGGTTTTTTTGGTGGCGTTTTCCCCATTTTTTATTTTTTTTCCCCATTTCCCCATGGCCCTTCCCGCTGTTCCCCTTCTCTGCCACTTCCCTGACCGTGCTTTTTACTATGCTGGCCTGAGTGAGCGGTCAAAGGCACACGTTCCAGCGGAACGGCTACGCCCTGGCTCCTCCCTCCCTCGGCTCCACCGGAAACCTGCGGCCATATGGCTTCTCCGGGCTCCCTCGTCTCTCCGGCTCCGCCTTGGTCAGTCGTCGACCTGCCTGCACCTTCGGCTTTGTCTGGCTCCGCCTTCCCCTCAGCTCCGCCTTTGTCCATGGTCCCACCGGCTCAGCCTCTGTCCTGCGGACTTCCGTCTCCACCTCGGACGCTCGTCGCCGCGGCTCCACCTCGGTCTCCTGGGCCTCCGGTCTCGTGCGGGCTCATCCACTCTGCAGCTCCTCCAGTGGCTCCATCATCGGTGGCGGTTTCCTCGTCGGTCGTCCCCAGGGTGTTCTCCACCGAGTCGTCGACACCATGGCCCCTCCCTCCTCCTCCTCCCTCCGCGTAATCTTACATGTCTAGTCTGTTTTGCTTGTCTTTGAGTTTGTTCCTTTGTTCAGTTTTCCCACCTTTGTCTTAATGAGTTCATTCCATCACCTGTGTCCAGTTAATTAGCAATTGTCTAGCACCTGTGTCTTGTCAATTACCTCATTTACCTCTGTGTATTTAGTTCTCAGTGTTTCTTCAGTGTTTGTCCGTCGACGTTCATGTATACTGGTGTTTCTGAGTGTTCCCTGTGAGTTTCTTCATTAAAGTTCCTGTTCCAAGTTCTCCTTCGTCTTCGTGAGTTTTTGAGTTACACTGAGTTTGTAACACATAGATTTTTTTTTCTACTATGGAAGTCAATGGCTACTGTTGGCTAAATGTTTGATTATCAACATTCTTTAAAATATCATCTTTTGTGTTCAACAGAAGAAAGAAACTCATAAAGGTTTGGAAAAACTTGAGGGTGAGTAATGACAAACTTTTAATTTTTGGGTGAACTAACCCTCTAAGCCTTCAGTGAAAGCTGTAAAACCGCATTCTTCCATCTTAAAAATATATCTAAATTACGCATATGCTCTCAATGACAAATGCTGAACAGTTAGTTCATGCGTTCATGACCTCAAGGCAAGATTATTGTAATGCTCTACTGGGTGGTTGCCCTGCATGCTTAATAAACAAACTCCAGCTGGTCCAAAACGCAGCAGCTCGAGTTCTTACTAGAACCAGTAAATATAACCATATTAGCCCGGTTCTGTCAACACTGCATTGGCTCTCTATTAAACATTGCATACATGTTAAAGTATTGCTAATTACTTACAAAGCACTAAATGGTTTAGCTCCCCAATACTTGAGCAAGCTCTTAACACATTATAGACCTTCACGTCTACTGCGATCTCAAAATTCTGGCCAGTTGATAATACCTAGAATATCAAAATCAACTGCGGGTGGTAGATCCTTTTCCTATCCTTTTCCTTTTAAATATTATCAAAATGATTCCCGTTCACACGGATCCGTGGAAACGACTAAAAACGCTGTATTATGCATGCCAGATAAGTAATTTGGTGATGTCACTTTGTAAAGAGTGCTGTATAAATGATGGTGATTTGACTTCAGTGGTTTTGGCTAGTGGTCCACCAAAATTGTTTGTTTTTTTATGGCTGATGCCGATGCCGATATTTTAGAGAACAGGGTGACAGATGGGCGATATACACTCACCTAAAGGATTATTAGGAACACCTGTTCAATTTCTCATGAATGCAATTATCTAATCAACCAATCACATGGCAGTTGCTTCAATGCATTTAGGGGTGTGGTCCTGGTCAAGACAAGCTCCTGAACTCCAAACTGAATGTCAGAATGGGAAAGAAAGGTGATTTAAGCAATTTTGAGCGTGGCATGGTTGTTGCCAGACGGGCCGGTCTGAGTATTTCACAATCTGCTCAGTTACTGGGATTTTCACGCACAACCATTTCTAGAGTTTACAAAGAATGGTGTGAAAAGGGAAAAACATCCAGTATGCGGCAGTCCTGTGGGCGAAAATGCCTTGTTGATGCTAGAGGTCAGAGGAGAATGGGCCGACTGATTCAAGCTGATAGAAGAGCAACTTTGACTGAAATAACCACTCGTTACAACCGAGGTATGCAGCAACGCATTTGTGAAGCCACAACACGCACAACCTTGAGGCGGATGGGCTACAACAGCAGAAGACCCCACCGGGTACCACTCATCTCCACTACAAATAGAAAAAAGAGGCTACAATTTGCACGAGCTCACCAAAATTGGACAGTTGAAGACTGGAAAAATGTTGCCTGGTCTGATGAGTCTCGATTTCTGTTGAGACATTCAGATGGTAGAGTCAGAATTTAGCGTAAACAGAATGAGAACATGGATCCATCATGCCTTGTTACCACTGTGCAGGCTGGTGGTGGTGGTGTAATGGTATGGGGGATGTTTTCTTGGCACACTTTAGGCCCCTTAGTGCCAATTGGGCATCGTTTAAATGCCACGGCCTACCTGAGCATTGTTTCTGACCATGTCCATCCCTTTATGACCACCATGTACCCATCCTCTGATGGCTACTTCCAGCAGGATAATGCACCATGTCACAAAGCTCGAATCATTTCAAATTGGTTTCTTGAACATGACAATGAGTTCACTGTACTAAAATGGCCCCCACAGTCACCAGATCTCAACCCAATAGAGCATCTTTGGGATGTGGTGGAACGGGTGGTGGATGTGCATCCCACAAATCTCCATCAACTGCAAGATGCTATCCTATCAATATGGGCCAACATTTCTAAAGAATGCTTTCAGCACCTTGTTGAATCAATGCCACGTAGAATTAAGGCAGTTCTGAAGGCGAAAGGGGGTCAAACACAGTATTAGTATGGTGTTCCTAATAATCCTTTAGGTGAGTGTATAATATACATCATTTATATTTATTTTAATTAATATTTAATAAATTGGAAATATGAAAATACATTTTAAAAAATAAGTCTTTAAAATAAACATGCTTATACTTTAGATGGCAACTTCTTGATTCTGCAATCATATTACAGTATTTTCACAAATAAAGTAATTCTAAATAATGTATATAAATGTATGAATAAAAAGTTTGTGCACACTGGTAATCATATTTGTTTCAAATATGTTTTTGTTTTTACAAGGTAGCACTAATTTCACATACAGCACTGTGTAAATGACATTAATATGACATAGTGGTCAACTGAATATAGCTCAGCATATTTTAAAATCAAGGATATAAAGTTTGTCGTGTCTCCAGTGAAGCCGGACTCTCCTGTCCGCATTCACTTGGCACAGAGCGACCATCACGCACAGAAACACATTAATGCAGGCTACAAATGCGCACTTCAGAAGATCTCACGGCTGGATTCAATTAAATCTGAAATTGTGAAATTAAATGTTTATTGGATATTCAGAGATTTAACGATATAGATGCGTATTAGCTGAATGTTGACGGTAAATGAGAAAGTAGGCTATTATAGCCTATTGTTTGCCTTTCCGTTGCTAATATAAAAGCAAACACTATACTTTTTCGCAAACCGTTTACTTTCTTTGTTTGACAGGTCAGAATCAGAAAAAAACGTATCGTCCGATGCCGATATTTTAAAAATGCCAAATATCAAATACCATTAGTTTTTGCCTTCATAATAGTGTATTAATGCAAACTAACCAGGGCTGTGTTTCCCAAAAACAGATCATAGAGACATTGCCACTATCTGCAATTAACAATGCTTTTGGGAAATGCTTTTGGGAAACAGCCCAGGTTAGAAGGCAATTTTCCAATCAATACTTTTCCCAAAATGTTCTCATTGAGCATCCTGTTTAACTTTGAAATATGTCAGATCAGATTACAAAAGTAAATGGGTTTCGAACGGCATTTCATGCTAACTTGAATCTTTAGGATTGTATGACTATCCAGGATAAGTGATCTAAATGAATGAGACATCAAAAGCCTTTGCTGTGATATCCTCCCACTTCATCATCAGAGTGCCGCCTCCGAACAGCGAAGCAGAGCGCAAGCGACAGGTAATTGCCTTACATTACAGAACGTCAGAATCTGCACTGCTTCACTGGAGAGGTATAAGAGCAGAGTTGGGCAGAACTTCACTTTATTGCTTGATAAATTACTGGCACTTCCCACCAACACCATACACTTAGGTGTCCCATTACTAAAGCATCAGGGACACAATTCCCATGTTTTTGTGGAGACAACTAGCCTACTAGATATGCTCGACTATTATCTAACAAAGTTAACTTAGCATCAAACCATTTTGTCTTGACTATCCTGGCTTTGTGCAACTATACTCTAAAACTAAACAACTTGCAAATTTTAAAGACCAAAAATCTAATATTTAGCTGCGTACCTTCAGCATTTTGTGGTTATATTGCGGTTTTGTTAGTTGTCACAAATGACATACTACTATATACACTTACACTATGAAGTACGTACTCTACTGTCTTGTATATAAATTTAAGAAGGGTAGTTTTAAATGGCACACTTATGTTATTTTACTAACCAGAAGTATATGCTGTATCAGTGGTTTTCAAACCAGTCCTGGAGCACCCCCAGTCTCTCTAATCTGACACACCCATTTCAGGTGTTGCTGTCTCTATTAATGAGCTGATGAGTTGAATCAGGTGTGTAGAATGAGGGAGACACACAAAATGTGCAGTGCTGGGGGTGCTCTAGGACCGGTTTGAAATCCACTGCCGTATCTCATTCAAAGAGTGCACATCATGTGATGCCACTAGCTTTAACAAAAGAGCCAAACAGTGAATAAAAATGAATTTCTTCATTTTACTGTTTATGTTACTGTATCCTTTTATGCCGAAAAAGACCTTAGGCTCTACAAGCATGGGCTCACCCAATCTCATCTAATTTTGGAAGCTAAGCAAGGTTTGGAAGTCTTCACCTCATGCAAGTGTACATTATTTTTAACATATCTGTACTATTACTTTCTTTTGGTGTAACACAAGAGTAAAAAAATGCTTAGTGCAAGAGGGGCACAACACAATGACACTAAGTGGAAATAATATTCCTGATGAATTATTACATCGTGGGAAGACATAAATTGAATAGCCTGTAATTGAATATGACTGACTGAACAATATAATATTTTTTCAGAGTAATTAAACACCTGATAACTATGTCTTTATTATGAACGGTGAGCACTTATGAAGAACTTATGAAGTTAAATCCATGTGTTCACTAATTCAGTGTTTCCCAACCATGTTCCTGGAGGTCCCCCAACACTGCATGTCTCCTTTATCTGACACGCCGATTTCAGGTCTAATGCTGCGTTCCAGGCAGGTTTTTGAGCCCCGTAAGTTACGACTTTAAACCACGACTCACGACTTTGTAGCGTTCCAGGCAAAGTCACAACAAACTGCCTGAGCACAAGGAATTGTGGTAGCTAGATGTAAACCAAGCATGGTGGACCGTACGGGGCTTATGCTCATTTACAATCATTTCTATCACCAAAGGTGCTTACTCCTTGCTTATTTGAGGGAAACGGAGGAGAAAAAACGGCGCATAAGGCAAGAGAAGCTGTTATACTTATTATTTTATGTTATTTGTATATTTGGAAATGTATTTGGTATTAATTTATTCTTGCACTCAATGGACTGAAAACTAGGTAACGTTAGAGCAATACCTTATTTTAATAAACGATTAGATTTTTAATGTACGACTTTCATAAACACAGCATCCGTGGGGCTGCCATTGTTGTTTCGCGGGCTATGTGACGTCAGAGCTCGTAACTGGGAGTACATCGTTCTAGTACGAGTTCACGGGTGGGAAGTCACGGGTTTGATTGCCGTTCCAGTGCACTTTCACGGGTAGAAGGTTGGAAAGACACGGGTTACGGGTTGCCTGGAACGCGGCATTAGAGTCTGCACTAATAAGATGATAATTTGAAGCAGGTGTGTTTGGTTAGGGAGACATGCAAAATGTGCAGTGTTGGTGGGCCTCCAGGATCGTGGTTGGGAAACACTGCACTAAGTAAACAATGACAGCAACAACTTCACAAAACAATGAAAATTAAGAATGTCTTTAAAGGGGTCCTGAACTGCATTGTTTTTTTGTTTTATAATGTGTCCTGTGGTGCTCTTATAATTTTAGTATGATTTTTACATAAAGATTGTTTCAAATTTAGAAATAAAAGGCATTTTTCCTACCCTGATTTTAGCTCTCTGCTCTGAACGCTCTGTTTGAAGGGGGCGTGTCTCTGCTGTGAGACTTCAGTGTAAACGCCCACTACTGTTATTGGCTGCTGTGAGACTTCAGTGTAAACACTCACTGCTGTGATTGGCTGCTGTGAGACTTCAGTGTAAACGCCCACTGCTGTGAGACTTGTGTAAACACCCATTGCTGTGATTAGCTAACATCTTTGCAAATGAAATAGTTAAGTATTACATGTGGAACTCTCTCGAAAATTTTTGCACGCTTTTACTATTACAGCTCTCAAGGACAAGGTTAACTAATCGTGAAAAGTGTTGATTATAGCATTATATTTAGATCTATGGCATTATATTCCGATCGTGGCATGAAAGGTTGCAATGATGAGCATTTCACAGACATGTTGAGCGCATGAATGCAGTGATCTCATCATTGCAAATTGATTTCTGCACACTAACGATATGCTTTCATCATAACTAACAGTGCAAACACGATGTAAATAAGAGATTTGTTTTGTTATTATGGGAGTTTTGGCGCGAGTCCAGAACTCAGTCACTGATAATCTTGCACTGTTTGATTGACAGCTCCAGCGATTGTAAAGACAGCGTTCTTTGATTGCTTTCTATAGATCATTTAATCACATCTTAAATAACAGATTATTTTCATCCTACTAAGAGAAACAATGTGAAGTTGACCTTTTAGTTACTGGTTTGATTTACTGACACATAGACAAAGAACATCTGACTCTACATGAATCATTACATATCAGAAATCACTGATCACAGATCAGGCATTATAATTAACACAGTTACTTTCATGTTGTCGCATTACTGTTGAGTGCATATCGTAAAAGTCTTTTTGCAAAGCCTGCGCCGAAATTGTGGTCAATCTTTGGTGATTTACCAAAGAATCCACAGTGAAATTTGTACCGCATACAAATAAATAATGCTCAACTGAGACATTCACATTGTTGAAAATAAATAACCACAATCCTAGCATTAGGATCCTTTGGAAGGTAATGTTATTTGCAGTCCAGTGATCCTGTATTGCACTTCTCTCCTCGTCATATCACTAACACTCCAGTGGGCGGGGCCAAAGTTACAATGATGAAGTAGGCGTTGATTTTCTTCTGCAGAGGCGGTCTTTGACCTATCTAAGATCGGCACATTCCATGAGTCATTCTCTGGGCTTGGTTTTCAATAAAAGCTGTTTTTGGACTAACAAGGAAGTTTTCAGTTCTGAAACTTACAGGATATTTTTATAGTATGATGACCTCTTATATATCAAAAGCTCAAGGAAAATTTGATTTCTTAGTGCATAACCATTTTAAGTGGTAAATTTGAAAAGCAAAATATGGAAAGGCAAACCAGATGTCACTGTTGCACTGTAAAATTAGCTTTAAAAGTATAGAGTAAAACACACTTTTTATCTAAATTCTGACTTAATATCTCGCAATTACAAGTTTATAACTTGAAAAAAGTCTGAATGGTGAGATGAAAAGTCACAGTAACACTGTATTTTGATGGTCCCCTTTAGACATTATGTTGACTATAAGTAACGTTGCACCTACATGTCAACTCACTCTCATTAGAGTATTAGTAGACTGTCTGCTTAATATCTGCTAACATTTTATTTTGATGCCCAACAGACATTCTACTGACTATAAGTAACTTTGCAAGTAAATGTCAACTTATTCTACTAATCCTAACCCCTTATTCTACTAACACTACCCTACCCCTAACAGTCTACTAATACTCTAATAATCTAAAGTTAGTTGAGATGTAAGTGCAACATTACTTATAGCCATTTAATGTCTAAAGGGGACCATCAAAATAAATTTTATACAATGTCACAATTAACTTTTTTATTTACATGGTGGAAACACGCTTCCATGTATATATTTTACCTAAATTCACCTAGTACCCATAATAAAACCACCTTAAAAAACATGCTAATAATGTCTTAATGCAAATAGTGAATAATTCTGACCTTTATCTGATGCTAAACAGCTGGCACAAAATAGTATATGTAGTATAGACACTGTGACTGTTATATATAAAATGGATAATCTCAAGACTACAATAAAATACTGCACTGATTGACTTTGTACTCAGACGCCTTTAAATCGACAATCATCACATTACAGTAGCAGCATCATAATAGAGCGTTTAATAGATGATGTTGCCCATGAGAACACGCACAGTGATCATTAGACCCAGAGCTCCAGGGAAGCAATGCGACCATGACTAACTGATCATCCCTAAACGAGAGCCATTACACAGGAACCATGAATATTCTCCATGGTAAGACATAGACATTTAGTAATTGAGTGCACTGGCGCAAAAAATGACACAGTGTTAACGCTTATGAAAAGAGTGGACAGCAAAACGGATTCCCAGGCCTGATACACATTCAAGGCAAAAGCTCAAATTTAGTCCAAAAAAACCCAAAACACGTGCTAGCACTCAGTCCTGATGTAATATTTGCACCCTTACCTGAGAGAAATGAGATTCATTAAGATCTTAATGAGAGAAGAACAAATCTGCGAGGACACCATCATACCTGCAACACCTAAAACTGTCAAATATACATTTCTATAAATAACAGGCAACTCATTACAGTCTGATTGGATAAGAAATATTCAAAGTCACTGGGGATAAACTACAGCAGGTATTACAGTTTTGTTTTACAGTCTGTTCTAAAAGTGCAATGTGTTAGCGACATTGATATGACACCAATGTTCATTAAATTGCTAAATTATTAAAAAATTTTTGGGTGAGATTTTTTTTATGTTTTTAAAGAAGTCTCTTCTGCTCACCAGGGCTGCATATATTTGATCAAAAATATAAACAATAATATTGTAAAATGTTATTAAATTTTAAAATAACTTTTATATTGTAATATATTTTAAATGTAATTTATTCCTGTGATCAAAGCTGAATTTTCAGCATCATTACTCCAGTCTTCAGTGTCACATGATCCTTCAGAAATCATTCTAATATGTGGATTTGATGCTCAATAAATATTTATGAGTAGTATTAATGTTGAAAACAGTTTTTTGTAGAAACCGTGCTACATTTCTTTTTTCATGAATCTTTGTTGAATAGAAAGTTCAAAAGAACAGCATTTATATAAAATGGGTTTTGTTTTTTGTAAAAAATAAAAATTAAATGTTTCACTACCACCTATGATAAGTAGTGTACTGTATATATAGATCATTAGTTTAACTGATTTTTGGAAATTGGCAAGCAACACAATAACTTAAGTTGTGAATTAAAATAGTTTTGCAGTCCATGCAGCTCATCCAATCAGAAGTACACTGTACACCAATAATCACTCACCATTTACTCTAATAGGCTTTTCACACATGGGTTAAAATAATCCGGGGTTAATAATTACAGTCCCAATGTAATTATTATTATAGACTAGTTCACCTAAAAATGAAGGACCTGTTATTATTTTCTCATCCTCATGTCATTTCAAACCTCTCATGGAACACAAAAAAGGAGAAAGGAAGCAGATGGTCCGCTCGCTCATCACCAACCAATGAAAGTGAACTCAGGCTGTCAAACTTTAAAATAAAGACAAAAAAATAAAACATCATAAAAGTAGTCCATGATTTGTTTGCTATGTCACAGGTCTTCTGAATTCACACAGCAGCTTTGTTTGAGGAAAAAAATCTAATTTAGGTTGTTGTTGGAAACACTGCAGCTCCTGAATCTCATTGAATATACTTAAAAATACATTTAGATTTGTTTGGACAGTTCATGCAACTGAATCACTCATTTGCTTTTGCATTTTGTTTACTACTCAAAATTATGGGGTTTTCAGAGTTATTTATTAGACGTATTGTTTGATGAAATAATTGAGATCCTAATTGATTGTTTTTGTGCCAAATAATTACTGCTTACTGGAAAATAATGTCATAATATCATCAAATATCACTAACACTAGAAATATACACTGATCAGGCATAACATTATGTCCTAATATTGTGTTGGTCCCCCTTGACCTGTCGAGGCATGGACTCCACTAGACCCCTGAAGGTGTGCTGTGGTATCTGGCACCAAGATGTTAGCAGCAGATCCTTTAAGTCCTGTAAGTTGTGAGGTGGGGCCTCCATGGATCAGACTTGTTTGTTCAGCACATCCGACAGATGCTCGATTGGATTGAGATCTGGGGAATTCGGAGTCAACACCTCAAACTCGCTGTTGGGCTCCTCAAACCATTCCTAAACCATTTTTGCTTTGTGGCAGGGCGCAAAGTCCTATATATCCTATATAATATATATCCCATATGTAGAATGAAGTTAATTACAGTAAAAGCCTCTGTAACAGATTATGTTCAAACAACATGTTCAAAAAACTAGTTTTCTGTCACTTTAGGGCAAACTCTCCACTTTTGCGCAACAAACAACACCAGCAATCTCACCACATGCACTGAAATGTAGACCTCTTTTAAAAAAAATATAAATTAGGCTTACAGAATGTGCCATATTCAGAAAATTCAGGAAATAGGCAGTAAATGCTTTTATTTAAAATAGATGTTTGTTTACATGTTCTTGCAATCATGGCAGCAGTAATTCATCAAATGATGCCATTTGAATTCACTGTTGTTGCTGGTGTTTTTATTATTTAAATATTATAATTCTTGTTCAGTTATGATGTAATAATTCCATGAGTTAGATGTATACATTTCAAACTTCTATTATTCATCATAACCAACTGTATGATGAAATAAGTGGAATTCATGGTCTATTGATATTACAATTTAAAAATAAATTAATACTTTAATTCAGCAGGGAATATTAAAATTGATCAAAAGAGACAGTAAGGACATTTATAATTGTAAAGATTTCTATTTCAAATAAATGCTGTTCTTTTAAACTTTCTATTTATCAAGAAATTCGGGCCCGTATTTATCAAGATTCTCAAAGTGCCATTTTAGTCTTAAGTGCTGAGAATTCATTAAATTTACTCCTACTTTCAAACTTAAGTATAAAAGCAAGTTATCAAATTTCTTAAAGCTAAGAATCACTCTTACTCTCCCAGTTATTTAAGACCGCTCGAGAGGTCTCTCAAGTGGTTAGGAGTTGCCAGTAGGGGCTTGTGATGGCACTAAGGATACAGAGATGTGCGCAAATCTTTCAGGAGAGGGAGAATGTTTTTGAAATGTTTGACGATGAGCAGTTAATCAAACGGCAGGCCTCATCTTTGTCAGCGCTTCTTCCTCCCGCCAGTTCGGTTTTCTTTTGGAATCCATGGTGGCTGATTATATTATAAAATCTAGGCTATATAGGCAGGTCAGTTAACAGCACACAGGCTGTTAATTAAGTTGTATTTAAGACATGGTGGAAAACTTGTTTATCTTTCATTTTCAATGTGTATATCATAATGTATTCTCTTGAAAATTCTTTATTGTCAAATGTGTGTTGAATGTAAACTCTTAGGAATTTCACCATTCAATGTGAATTTATCCGAGAATATTCTTAAATAAGGAAATCTATTCAGTGATTGGTCCATGCCTATATCGTCATCTAAAATCCTGTTTGTGGCACAGCAAAGTGTCGTGAATCATCTCTAAGACTGACACTTAAGATTTAGTCCTACACTTACCTTAAATTACGACTGAGATGCTCGATAACTAACTTTTAAGCGCAGCTTTAAGCCAAGAATTTTTTTTACTCTTAAGTCAATTCTTAGCACTGTTCTTGTGAGTAATTCTCAGAGGCTTGATAAAAACTGTTTTTAACATAATAATCATAAATGTTTCTTGAGCAGCAAATCAGCATATTAATTCCTGAAGGATTATTTGACACTAAAGATCCTGAAAACTTTGATCACAGGAATACATTTAGCCATTTTTTACAATTTTACAATATATTCACAAAGAAAATGGGAGAATTCACAAAGGAAATGGGGTTATTTTAAATTGTAATAATATTTCACACTATTACTGTTTTTAATGTATTTTTGGTCAAATAAACGCAGTCTTGGTGAGCAGAAGAGACTTCTTTCAAAACCATTAAAAAATCTTACCGACCCCAAAATTCTGAACGGTACCTGATAATAATCCATAGAATCATATAGTTTAATTCAGATGTTTCTCTTTCACTGGAATTCTGTTATTTGATTTATCTGTCATTATTCTATTCTATATTCGATGACTAAATTCTCATACATTTACATATTTACTTACAGTTTAATATTTATAGACTATTTAACATTAATGACACCTTTTTGCAGAAGGGAAATGAAACGAGAATAAAAAAAGCATTGAAACTTCCACTATGAATGTGATAAAATTTCAAAATAAAATGTGTTCTGGGACAACGTTTACTTAAATAAAACCGGACTACATGCTGACTCTATTCTTCAAAATCATTAACATGGTCCCCGTTTTGTGTCCTTACTGTCTAAAGCAGCACTTTCATTTCAAGGCAAAACAATGCATCTCATCTTTCTAAAGGCCTCTCATGTTTACAATGTCCTTTCTCAGACCGACATTCCTATAGTACCCTATGCAGCGTGGCACAGTGCTTTGAAGCCTCTCTCTGTCGAGTGGCCTCTCTGATCACCGCCTGCCAGCACAGCACATATCTGGACAGGGAAACACTGAACACAATCTAAAGCTCCAAGACAAAAGAGAACGTTTACTCTTTGAGTAGGTACTTGAGACATGCTGCAAGCCACCAGTGTCAAGATGTACCGGAGCATAAAAGCAACTGAAGGTGCATCTTAAAGGGACAGTTCACCAAAAAAAAAAAAAAAGAAGATAATTCTGTGATCATTTACTCACGCTTAAAGTCCCCATGTGGTGAAAATCAAGGTTTTAATGTTGTTTATACACTCACCTAAAGGATTATTAGGAACACCTGTTCAATTTCTCATTAATGCAATTATCTAATCAACCAATCACATGGCAGTTGCTTCAATGCATTTAGGGGTGTGGTCCTGGTCAAGCCAAGCTCCTGAACTCCAAACTGAATGTCAGAATGGGAAAGAAAGGTGATTTAAGCAATTTTGAGCGTGGCATGGTTGTTGGTGCCAGACGGGCCGGTCTGAGTATTTCACAATCTGCTCAGTTACTGGGATTTTCACGCACAACCATTTCTAGAGTTTACAAAGAATGGTGTGAAAAGGGAAAAACATCCAGTATGCGGCAGTTCTGTGGGCGAAAATGCCTTGTTGATGCTAGAGGTCAGAGGAGAATGGGCCGACTGATTCAAGCTGATAGAAGAGCAACTTTGACTGAAATAACCACTCGTTACAACCGAGGTATGCAGCAACGCATTTGTGAAGCCACAACACGCACAACCTTGAGGCGGATGGGCTACAACAGCAGAAGACCCCACCGGGTACCACTCATCTCCACTACAAATAGGAAAAAGAGGCTACAATTTGCACGAGCTTACCAAAATTGGACAGTTGAAGACTGGAAAAATGTTGCCTGGTCTGATGAGTCTCGATTTCTGTTGAGACATTCAGATGGTAGAGTCAGAATTTGGCGTAAACAGAATGAGAACATGGATCCATCATGCCTTGTTACCACTGTGCAGGCTGGTGGTGGTGGTGTAATGGTGTGGGGGATGTTTTCTTGGCACACTTTAGGCCCCTTAGTGCCAATTGGGCATCGTTTAAATGCCACGGCCTACCTGAGCATTGTTTCTGACCATGTCCATCCCTTTATGAGCACCATGTACCCATCCTCTGATGGCTACTTCCAGCAGGATAATGCACCATGTCACAAAGCTCGAATCATTTCAAATTGGTTTCTTGAACATGACAATGAGTTCACTGTACTAAAATGGCCCCCACAGTCACCAGATCTCAACCCAATAGAGCATCTTTGGGATGTGGTGGAACGGGAGCTTCGTGCCCTGGATGTGCATCCCACAAATCTCCATCAACTGCAAGATGCTATCCTATCAATATGGGCCAACATTTCTAAAGAATGCTTTCAGCACCTTGTTGAATCAATGCCACGTAGAATTAAGGCAGTTCTGAAGGCGAAAGGGGGTCAAACACAGTATTAGTATGGTGTTCCTAATAATCCTTTAGGTGAGTGTATGTCTTTATATGTCTATGTGGACAAACCATGCAAATTCATTCATGTCAACACCATTGCTGAGTATTTTCTCCTTAAAACTGCAGGGAACCAAAAACTCGGTTTGAAATCATTGGTGTTTCTGATGTCACAAACTACCTTGTAACCAATCACGTCAACGTGTGATTGTCAACGCGTGGGTCGCTGAGCTGGTGCGAGTGAGTGGAGACGGGGCTAATTTGCATATTAATAGAACCGCGTATACTACATTCAAGCTGTTTTAAGGCATTTTTCAAGGGAAAAAAAAGTTTAAATATGTCATTTTGGTGATCAAAGTTGAGTTTTAAGTGATCAAATTATTGACTGCACTGTAAAAAATAAATCTGTAAAATAACAGAAAAAGTACTGGCAGCTTATTACCTGGAGATTATCCAGTAATTTTACAGACATTTTCAATACTTCTGATATTTCCTTACAGCCATTTCTTTTTATTTTGTGAAGCTCAGCAATCTTTCAGAACTATTCTTTGGTTTTACTCATTGTAATGGGTGATTTGGCCTTTGTGCTCTTCTCCTGTGAAACAGGAAGTCATGGCTAGATAGTTTCATGATCCTAGTCACCCTGGTGTGCTATAAAAACAAATGTAAATATGAATGGGAATATATAGATATTTTAATCATAAGAACGTCTAGGGGTGCCAATAATTGCGGCCACCATGTATTAGAGAAAAACATTTATTTCACAATCAGAAATTATGATCACAGCAGTGTTTCTGTGAACATGTCAACATGATTAACAGACAGCACACAGCATGGCAATCAGGTTTACAAACCTCTCATTCATCTAATCAAACAGAAATAATTAGATTTTTGTACATTTCCTTATACATAATACACACATATCAGAGGGCTGTAATTTTATGCCCCCTTCGGCCTAAAATTGCCACTCTAGGAAAGCAAAAATTATCACAGTCTTCCATTAACTCATTATTTCAAACCAAAAATGATCTGTGTCATTTCTTTCATAACACTATATTTAAGAGTCTTAAACTATGCAATTTTCTTTAGAGGAAACCTCAGGACTTCCACTATTCAAATAATCACTTACATGTGAGAGTGACTATATTTGATGGGACACGCATTAATGCATAAGAAATGACCAGTTCTATTTATTTCAGTGCTTTGCTTCTCTTTTCTTATAATCTATCAGTAATATCATAATTACAGACCATTTTATAATGGTCATCTAATGCATTTTTAGATGTTTTTCCCCTTTAAGGTCCTCTTACAATATTAGCAAAGTTATGTTTCATATGACAATTTTTTCACCATAAGTCTGTTACAAAATTTTGTTTTATTGATGCGTAAATATCATATACATACTTGTAAATGGAAAAAAGGTAAACTCTCCTTTAATATATTTTGATGTGAGTTTGTTCAAATGTTTCATAGCTTGAAATGCCTCAAAAAATATAATAGAAAGTCTGAAACTTTATGTTTCTCTTTGTCAAAATATTTATTATTTTAGTATGTTTTTCTTTGATGTCTATATCGGCTACCAGCCAGAAGAGCTGAACTTTAGTGTGACACTAAACTCCAAGGGCTTATCATTCTCAACATCTTTCTCAACAAGTCTGAAAACGAACAAACCCACCCGTGAATAACCTGTGTTCACACAGAGTGCAATCAACTCCACAGTAATCAACGCAAAATGGCTTATTTTGATGAGAACGAGTGCAGGGATTTATTTTTTGGAATCGAATGACGCAGAAATGAGCCAGATTGGCAGGGACTGTGCGACCGACTGCATTAGACTGGCCAGCCCAGTTAATTAATGTGTAGGCTGCTCTGCCCAATGGGATTCTGGTCCATCTCCATCGCCAGTCACTTTGAATCTAGGAGCTGCCACAATCTGACTACTGGAGAGCCAAGATCACACCAGCTCTGGATCCCAGGCTCTTTGAAAGATTGTTTTTCCTCTGTTGTCTAAGTTATGGGAAGATCTTCTGTCACTGATTTGGGTTAAAAAAAAAATTGTAAAAAAAAAAGAGCTAAACAGAACAACACAACCCATTTCATACACACTGATGACGTTTGCATACACATTATTCAGATTAAAGGAATATTTTGGCTTCAGTACAAGTAAAGCCCAACAGAAAGCACTTACAACAAAAAACAGTGATATGTTACAGGTTACAGTGCTGCACTTACAATGGAAGTAAACAAGGGCAATCTGTTATCATTAAATAGCATAGCCAAAAGACAATATGTGTTAAAGGGTTAGTTCACCCAAAAATGAAAATTAGCCCATGATTTACTCACCCTCAAGTCATCCTAGGTGTATATGACATTCTTCTTTCAGACAAATACAATCAGAGTTATATTAAAAAAGTCCTGGCTCTTCCAAGCTTTATAATGGCAGTGACTTGTGTACGGCGGTCTGCTGGAAGTTCGTTATTTTAGTCTATAAAGTTTTAAATATCAATATTTTTCTTACACAAACGAATCACTTTGCTTCAGAAGGCCTTTATTAACCCCCTGGAGCCGTGTGGATTAATTTCATGATGGATACATGCACTTTTATGGACTTCAAAAACGAACCAAGTCACTGCCATTATAAAGCTTGGAAGAGCCAGGACTTTTTTAATATAACTCTGATTGTATTCGTCTGAAAGAAGAATGTCATATACATATATCTCATTAAATGCACACGTTTTATTTTAAGAGTTTTGATAAAAATTATAAGCATTTCTGCTTTTAAATCTTCCAAAAATTTACCCCATTCACTTTCAGTGAGTACCTCACCATAACCTTGGTCTTTGCTTTTGAAAGAAAACAAAGCCATTTTCAAAATTATCTTTTGTAGTAATCAACATTATGCTACAAATGCCAGAATATGCGTTTAAAGACCATATTCTGCCTTTATTTTAAAAACAAACAAATATTTTTTTTCAAAATAGGCTCACTTGACAAAGTGCCGCTACCAACATTTTTGAAAACTCCAAAACTGCTCCTATACATACAATTCACTACATATTCCAGCTGGAATGAACACTACAGGCAGTTAAACACCCAAACGTTTCCCCCCTTTCAAATAAACTATGATTACCAGAGGCAGATTATAGAATAATAAATACCAAGTTCTGACATGAAACTCTAGATGGCACAGGCCGATAGGTCCTTACCACCTCGTCATCTATATAGCGCATCTGATTGGTCGCTGTTGCATCAGTGGCCAATGAGCTGTGGCTCAACATTCAAATACCGGTGCTGTTAGCAGTCTGCAACATCTAAAAAAAAATAAACATCTAAGATAAGTGAACACTCTTTTAGTCCATGTCTTTGTGCATATTGCATTGTTTGCTTATTAATTGGCCTAAATAAGCCATCATGACAGTTTAATCTAAGCGTTAAGTTAGCAGTCTTATGGTGTGATTTACTAAGTATATAAGCTGTAGAGTTTACGCAGTTGTGTTTATGCCGCAGCAAGCAGTCTATTGTATGTAATTGCTGTGAGGATACACAGTCTAAGCTACGGATATAAGAAAAGGTTGAAAAGGTGAAATAAGCATTCACGCTTTCAACGGGGTTACCATGTGTGGCCGCTGAAAATGACACTCAGGGCCAACAAATATAGGTGAGGTTTGTATTTTATTCCTTAATAAATGAGTTGGGGTCTCTACTTCTTTTATTTATAGTATGTGGGGCAAAAAGCCAGAAAGGAACCAAAAGGCAATGTCAGAATATCTTCAGATTACACAAACTGTTCACCCCAAAAATAAAGACAATATAAAGTACAATTTGTCATCTCTTCTTGTGTGCAATAATAAAGGAACAATGCAAACAGTAGAATAGCAGTAATAATAATAATAATAATAATACGGTAGTGGCACTCTAACAAGAAAAGAAAACACAAAATCTTAGAACTGCACAAACAGTTAGACTGCAATAACACTCACAAAATACAAGTAAAATAATACAGTGTGGACATTACTCACTTTTTCCCTGTGTTTCTTATACACACACTAATACATCACGTCTTTCACGTGAACAGGCCTCTTCTGTACATGTGGTAGGTTAGCTCAGCCACACTCACACATCCACGCAATCCTTGCGTAAACATCCAACTCCCTATGGATATAAATTGACAAGGCAATCTTCCAGTAAACAGCAAATATACACTTTCATAAAAGCATTATGCACTGATCTGTACCTGGATGATATCCAATTACACTCGAACAGCAATCGCAAACACATACAGCATAACTCTGTGACTTCCTCATTGCTAGTGCGCGCCCGTGTTTTGTACAGATGTGCGATGACGTCACCTGACATTTCTTAAAGGAGCCTCGTTATTTTCTCTGCAGATATATACTGCACTACCATTAAAAGTATTTAAACTCCCCTTAACCATCACCTGGTTACATTCTCCCCTGCATCAAGGTAAGCGTCCTCGATTACTCATTTAAATCCGAGTACTCTTAATCTCTTTCACTGCTTCCCTAAACAAAACAGAACTTAAAATCAGCCAATATCTGTGAAACTGCCGCCGGACTTATGGAGCTACAGTCCAGGACAGACCTTGGCTCATGGTGCAAATTTGAATGCTGTCCAGCATTTGGCCTCCTACTAAGTCGGCGTGGTGCAGAAATAGGAAGAGTTAACACACTAGTAGTTGCATCCAGCCTTTCCTCAGTCTCCAATGTGTCAGTAGGCTCTGATAAGGCATCGGCATGAGCAGAATCAACCGATTCTCTGCTGAGTTCCACATTGGACACATGCCCTACACCCTGTTGGCCCGCAGATTGGGTGCTAAGATCTCTTACTGCAGGCGCACAAGATCTCTCCTCAATCAAAACTACACCCTCCTCTGAATCCTCTGACTCAATTTCCTTATGGGACTCTGCCAAAGGCACGAGAGGAAATGTCATTCTCCTAGGGGCAGGAGTAGGACGATTCACACAGGGCCTAATGTCAACTCTGTTAACTCTCTTTGCAGGCTCTCCTTCCAATGGCTCCACTGTGTAGGTGTTATTCACAATCCCTACTACCCGATATATAGTTGGCCCCCAGGCATCCTGGATTTTGTGACGCCCTACTGGCCGGTTCCTCAGGTACACCAGTGCCCCGACCTCAATCCTCGGGCAATGGACTCTACCCTTGTCCAAAGAAATGCGCTCAGCCGCCTTTTGTTCAGAATATTCCCTTGCCCTGGCATGTGCATCATTCAGACGCTTTTGATGGACCAACAGCCAGTCGTGTTTCTGGTTTAAAACTTGCTCTTGTCCCAGTAGGGAATCCACTGGCAGATAAGGATCAACTCCAAACAATAAATAATATGGAGAATAGCCAGTAGTCACATGAGGCGTCGCATTATATGCATAAACCAACTCTGGTAGGTAATCTGCATTTCTTTTCAGGTGGTAGCGTCCTCAACAGGTCATGTAGCGTCCTGTTGAACCGCTCGCACGGAGCGTTGCCGGTAGGGTGGTATGAAGTGGTGCGACTCTTTTTCACCCCATAAAGCTTACAAAGTTCAGCCACCACCTCACTCTCAAAATTACGGCCCTGATCGGAATGCAGAGTGTCGGAACACCATACTTCATGAACCACTCTCTAAGCAGCACCTTGGCAGTGGTGTCTGCTTTTTGATCTCGGGTCGGGAAGGCCTGAGTGAACTTTGTAAAGATGTCGGTGATTACGAGAACATTTTCCCGACCGTCAGACGCAGGTTCCAGGACAGTGAAGTCCACAGCGATTACCTCAAGAGGTCTAGAAGCCAGGAACGATTTCATGGGAGGGTGGACCCTCGGCTGTGGCAGCTTAGAGATCACACATCTGTAGCGTCTGGAGTCTCTCTGGACAGGATCAAAGATGAGTCGATTCCACTATAAACGTCAGAAAGCCTTTTAGCCGTATATAAATTAGGTTCCGGTACCGAGGAGTCTGAGGAAGATGGCATCATGGACAGTTTTGTGGCTTGGCTGAGGTAGAACAGACAGCACCGTTAGAATCCTGTGAGAACTTCAATCAGGACGCAATCTCTCCTCCTACCCCCCCCCCCCCCCCCCCTCACTCAAAAGATAAGAGGGGGCCTAGACACACAGGCTCCTTCCAATACACAGACACAAACATTTTCTTTATGTAACTTTAATTAAACTATCCCAGAATGTATATGATGATTCCTGTGTGTACGCATGCTCCCTATGTCATTGCCAACATAGTCATGATGTACGAACAATGTAAAGTCATGTAAGATGCTTGTATTCATGTGTAAGAATGTATCTCTGCTCTAATATCTCCCAGTCATACTGTGTTTGATATCTAAATATTCCTCTCTCTTTCTCTTAACCAACGGTGCACAGTAGATGATTATGAAATGCATCACATTATGTTACCCCCCCTTTTGAGTAGAAATGTACCAAGTATGACACCATCATAAATTAGGCAAATGAGGTCATAAACGGAGACAAAGAAAGTGTTCTCCCGCCTAAAACTCCCATATCTGATTGGTCATTTCAGAAAAGATGGGCGGATGTTAATGTTTCTTTAAAGGACAGTAACACCAACATATCTTTGCTCAGTCGGTGCAGTCGATAAACAACCCTCTTATCATCTCGGCTCGTCCCCTGGCCAGGCGGCTTCGGCCCTGGCTTGGCGGCTCAGTCACGTGGGTTGGTTCCTTTGAAGTCGGCGCGCTCCGCAGCCAGGCGGACAGGCAACGCGCGCCATCCCAGCGCGCTCCATCTCAGCGCTCAGTCGTCTTCTAAAACTCCGACGAGACAATCTTCTTTTCCTCCCCTTTTCGGCATTCGCTTCAACCACCTTCAAACTTCCCGCGGATCGAGAACGCTCCGGAAGGACCAAAAGAGAACACGCTCCAGCTCAAAGAACGCTCTGAGAAGACTCACACGCATTCTTTATACTCAGCACAAACAACCCATGCAAGTATAAATTCCATCGAAATTTAGATGCGTTTTAAGATGTGTACCCCTGTTTAAGGTGATATTATTCGTTGCTGGCTCTCGTGGTTATGTTTGTGAAATTGCCATTCCTGAACCTTTCCTTCCTCTCTTTCATTCTCTTTCGTTACTATTCGTTGTTCTGTATATACATGTATTCTTTGTTTAGTCGTATGTGTTCGTAGTATCAATTATTAAAACCATTGTATCCACGTTCGATTGTCATTGTTGCCGCTCACAAGACATGGTCACTTTAATGTTCCGATCTAGCTACGAGCTCTCAAGTATCTTTGAATACTTTAACTAATATCATAATAGTTCGGGAAGTTTGTTCTTCGTGACCAGAAGGATAATCTTCCCGAAGATTTGATAAGAAAGAATAAAACTTTGTGAGAATTGAATAAAGATTGTAGTACTGTTCGTTCGTTAAATGAACGGATCAGATGAATTTTGAATTAATTCTAATTCAAAGGTTATTCTGTAATGATTTAATATATATTCGTAGTTAATTGCAACCCATTGTCGTTAACTATATATATATATTGCATAAATACCTAGGTTAGGTATTTCCCTTTTTGGGTGATTTGGAGATTTATAATTTAATCATAACCCGTTGCGATTAGTTATAAATAATGAAACATTAATAATCATAATTCCCTATTGAGCTAATTTAATTTATTATTATTATATGCAGCCGAGTCGCTACACATCGCTGACAATTTTTTATCCACTCGTCCACATCATTGTGCATACCTATCCAAAAGCACCTGCGCCTCAACAAGTGGAGGGTACGCTCGACAACTTGGTGCCCCATAGTATTGTGCACATACTCCAGGACAGGCCTCTTCAAGCTGAGGGGTAACAAGAGCTGAGAACATTCCCCATGTCTGACATCCTCAAAGACACGGTACAGCAGACCTTGGCGCTCCCTGATGCTGTTCCAGTGCTTCAGCATTGACCGAACAGATTTTGGCAGAGCTGTTAGCTCCTTCCCATGGGGTTTTCTCTTTTGATCCCAAAACTTCCTGAATCCACTAATTACAAAGTCTTGCTGCTGGAAACCAATTAATTGATCAGCTGAATAGCCTGGAAAGGTGGAAGTATTTCCCTGACCTAGTCCATTACCATCATCCAGGGAGTTAGACACTCCAGCTCGCATTTGCCTCACTTTACAGCTGTACATCCCAGCAGCCACCAGTGCAGGGTCCAGGTCTGTACCACGATGAATCCAACCACAGACTGCCACACACCAATCATACTCTGCATCCTCAGAAGCTGTCTCAGGCTCCCCTGCAAACGGCTGTCTAGATAGTGTGTCAGCAACTGTGTTTCGATGTCCCGGAGGATACTGGACATCAAAATCACAGACAGACAACTGTGAAATCCATCTTTGTTCAATCGCTCCAAACTTTGCTGTTTTCAAGTGGCACAGAGGATTATTGTCAGTGATCACAGTAAATTTGGACCCAAACAAATACCCCCGAAACTTCTCAACAATCGCCCACTTGAGAGCAAGCAGCTCGAGTTTCATGCTGCTATAGTTTCTATCATTTTTTTCCGCATTTCTCAGCCATCTACTTGCAAAGGCAATGGCACGTTTTACATCTCCCTGTTGCTGATATAAAACGGCGCCCAGTCCCTGACTGCTCGCATCTGTCTCCACAATAAAGGGTTTAGAATAGTCTGCCACCCCTAAGATAGGCACTAGTAAGTTTATTTTTCAAAGTGTCAAAAGCGGTCTGACATTCTTCAGTCCACAGACTCCCCAAAAAGACATTAGTTCTGCTGGAGCTTCCAGGGGTCAGACATAAATTCACTACGTCATGGAGTGGGCCGGCTATCTTAGAGAACCCTTGAATAAACCGTCTGTAGTAACTACAGAGCCCAAGGAATGATCTGTGCCAGGGTCTGTGCCAATACCATCAGCAGATATCTGACGTCCCAGAAACACAACCTCTGACTGAAGAAAGTGACATTTTTCTAACTTGACCTTGAGACCAGTGTCCTGAAGCCGGCTCAATACCGTTTCCAGCCTTACCAAGTGCTCCTGGAACATTGAAGAATATACCAGGATATCATCTAGGTAAACTAACAAAATCTGGAAAACAAGATCATTCATGGTGGCCTGCATCAGTCTTTGGAACGTTGCAGGTCCATTGCAGACCCCGAATGGCATGCGCAGATATTCATAGAGGCCAAAAGGAGTCGAGAAAGCCGTCTTGTGCCGGTCTCCTTCTGCCACGGCCACCTGATGATAGCCGCTTGCTAAATCAATTGTTGAGAAGTAACAGGCACCCCGCAGAGCATCAAAGCTCTCGTCGATTCGAGGTAAGGGAAAGGCACCTTTTTTTGTTTTCTGATTTAGCTTGCGGTAATCTACACATAGCCTGATACTACCGTCTGTTTTACGTACCAGCACGATTGGTGATGCATAGGCACTATTATTTCTCGTATGACTCCTTTCCTTACCAGTTGTGAGATGTGATCCTTCACTTCTCTATACTGATTAGGAGGAACTCGACGATAGGGCTGTGTGACAGGCTCATCATCAGTTAAGTGGATTTCATGTGTGATCTTGTCAGTGTAGCCTAGGTCCTTATCCTCTAGGGAAAATATATCGATGTACTTCTTCAACAATGACCTAAGCTGAGCTTGCTCATGCTCTGTTCCTCCTACATCAATCTTATCCATGATTTCCTGCACACGGTCTCTACTTTACCCATCCTTTATATTTAAAGTCACCTGTTCAAGGTCTGCCGAAATCCTCTTAAATTTTACTTCACCTCTGATAGGATACCCAGCTGGGTCCTGGGTGATAACCACACATCCTCCTGAGAAAAATTCAGAATTTTAAACAGGTACGCAGGGACAATGGGAGTCAACGAGGGTTGGGATGACTACCAGACCTCCTGGCAATGAAGTACTAAGAGGTTCTAACAACATAGGACTTCCTTCCCCGACACCCCTATTAAAACCTGTCGCTGTAATTGTCACAACCGATCCCGCAGGTATGTGCTCCGTCCATTTTCCAGCTAAACGCACAACAGTTTTTCTGTTCACAGTACATGCCTGTACTTTCTGGAAAACATGTCTCCAATCAGAATCTAATTTTCCCCCTAAAGTGGTATCGAATTCTGCCTGGACCAGCTGTCTACATCGGCTGATTATATTCATTCCTAGGATGCACGGCACTGTGCTTTCAGGGCTAGAAACGTCTTTGACCACTAGGAAGCCACAATCCGGCATTTTAATTCCCATGGCCTCCACCTCAAGCTCCAAGTAACCCAGGTAGGGTATGTCAAACCCGTTGGCCGCTGTGAGCTTTAGCCACCCAGCCATGGAGAGAATGTCATCATCTTTTCCACACAAATGGTCTCTGAAAAATTGCTCAGTTATTGTGCTCACCTGACTGCCTGTGTCCAATAGGCATTTAGTGGTGACACCACAAATTGAAAGCTCTACCACAGGACATGTGCCAACAGCACGTTGCAACAACTGGTCACAGGCTGGAGGCACATCTTTTGAGTCTGTCCCGCCCCCACGGATTGCACGACTCACAGCAACCGGGGGGTTCTCGTTTTCCTGCGGGTCAGAAGATACAGATCTCCTGGCACCAGAGCTCTGCTTCTGTGGGCAATTCTTTGCCACATGTCCAGCTACTTGGCACTTGAAACATATTGGTTGCCCATCCTCAGTGAATTTTGGCTATGATCTAGGCCTAGAGGTCTCCACCCTTGCACTACCACCCCTTACAGACAGATTTTTTACGGCTTGAGTTAATTCACTAATTGCTTTGCCTTGTTCAGCTACCACTTCAAGAACATCTTCTAAGGTCACACGTTTTTTTTCTTGCACCGAGAGAACTGAACATTGTGTCATGTTACTACTACAACGAGACTTCGTAATTCTTGAACTCGCTGGGGGCTCTTCTACAAACCAAAACTGTGCTTCATCTCGCACCTCTATCATCGTGCACCTAGGGTGGTCACGCACAAATCTGCGAAGCTCTCTCCGCAGAGATGGGTCGTGGACCCCTTCAACGAATTGATCCCTCAATGCCACCCTTTCGTCTGCAATAACACCGGGGGAACATTTTAAAACCAAGCTGAGGGCTTGTGACAGTGCATGAGAGAAGTCTCTTAAGTTTTCCCCCTCTAGTTGGCTTCGGCTGTAAAAACTGTGCAAGAGCTGAGGTGTGCTGCGTCTGTCTCTAAACGCCTCCCTGAGGTACTCAAATAAATCGTCAACCCCATCATCAGTAACACTGCGCAGACGTACCTCTTCCAAGGCTGTGCCCCTTAATAGAGACAAAACAAAATCATACTGATCCAGCTCGGACTGATGCCTAGCACGCAGCACTCGCTCGACTTCCTCTACAAAATCATTGACTGACCTGCCATCTTTCTCCATATCGCCGCAATATGGTAATATGTGCCTTTCTCTCGGGACGTACACATAAGACCGCTGATTCAGTGAGGAAATCGCAGCCATTGCTTGATCATGTTTACTTTGCAACTCTCTAATTTGTTCTGTTAAGTTATGGTCATCAACTGGGTCTGACATTGTGAGATTTCAAGTTTTAAAAGTCTCTGTGCAAAGCTCTGAAAAGGATAAATGCTTGAAGTCCTTCCGATCTGATGCAACAGCTGTCAAACAGTCATTTGGTCCCTGGCCAATGAGATCTAGCTGGGCCCTGCAATGCTCCATGACGACCTGTCCCTCTGCTCTCCGCAGCCGTCACTCTCCTCGCTTGCAGGAATCTTCAGTCTTATCTTCACCACTACCGCATTATCTCACTACATTTCCTTTATATTGCACACACCAATGAAAAAAAACTCTCTTGGAAGACACCACTCCTGGTACCAAAAATGTGACCGCTGAAAATGACACTCAAGACCAACAAATATAGGTTTGTATTTTATTCCTTAATAAATGAGTTGGGGTCTCTACTTCTTTTATTTATAGTATGTGGGGCAAAAAGCCAGAAAGGAACCAAAAGGCAATGTCAGAATATCTTCAGATTACACAAACTGTTCACCCCAAAAATAAAGACAATATAAAGTACAATTTGTCATCTCTTCTTGTGTGCAATAAAGGAGCAATGCAAACAGTAGAATAGCAGTAATAATAATAATAATAATAATAATAATAATAATACGGTAGTGGCACTCTAACAAGAAAAGAAAACACAAAATCTTAGAACTGCACAAACAGTTAGACTGCAATAACACTCACAAAATACAAGTAAAATAATACAGTGTGGACATTACTCACTTTTTCCCTGTGTTTCTTATACACACACTAATACATCACGTCTTTCACGTGAACAGGCCTCTTCTGTACATGTGGTAGGTTAGCTCAGCCACACTCACACATCCACGCAATCCTTGCGTAAACATCCAACTCCCTATGGATATAAATTGACAAGGCAATCTTCCAGTAAACAGCAAATATACACTTTCATAAAAGCATTATGCACTGATCTGTACCTGGATGATATCCAATTACACTCGAACAGCAATCGCAAACACATACAGCATAACTCTGTGACTTCCTCATTGCTAGTGCGCGCCCGTGTTTTGTACAGATGTGCGATGACGTCACCTGACATTTCTTAAAGGAGCCTCGTTATTTTCTCTGCAGATATATACTGCACTACCATTAAAAGCATTTAAACTCCCCTTAACCATCACCTGGTTACACATGTTTAGCTGCATACTCTAATAAAGTGTTTTTTATTTTATTTCCAAGGGCAATGTTTTCTTTTGCCATGCTTATGTGTGTGGTTGATTTCGGTCTTACTTTATCATCTCAAAAGCTTTTCACTATCATTAGAGTAAGGATATGTCAATGATACATGAAGTTATTTAATTATGACATGTTTTGTCGTATAACGTTCTGTACATGCATATCTGCCTATGCAGCAGCTTGTTGTCATGATAGAAATACTTATTTTGTGTGGTTCCTTGCACACTCCTATATTATGACCTCAAAACACTTTTAGATTATTTGTTAAAGGGGTCATGTGACGATTCTAAAAATAACATTATTTTGTGTATTTGATTTAATGCAATGTGTTCACGTGGTTTTAGGTTCAAAAAATTATTTTATATTATTTTATATTATTTTACACACACTGTACATTGTGTATTGTTGCTCCTCTATGCCCCGCCTTTCTGAAATGTGTCGATTTTTACAAAGCTCATCGTTCTGAAAAATGCGGTGTGCTCTGATTGGCCAGCGATCCAGTGCATTGTGATTGGCCCGAATACCTTAAGCGTGTGACGGAAAAGTCACGGCCCTTGCCATATTTGGAACATCAGCTCCCAAAGCAATATTGACAGGTGATAATGTCGGTACTACCTTCTCAATAGAGGGGTGCAGGTATGACATCACTTTGTAGGTCAAAACGCGGATCCGAGTTAGCGTTTTAGCACTTCCGGTTCCCTCGTACCAAAGTCAATGGGTTTTTTTAATGGGCTTTTGGTTAAATGGCTGAAATAAGGTCTGGGGTGAACACAAGCCAAGACACTTTCACGTTTTATATTATGACATAAAATACATCAGTATTACCCCACTTGTGATTTTTTTACGTGTCTTGAAAAAGGCGGTTGCTAACAAGTAGCTAAATGGGACTACAGAGACTGCAGGAGATTAAACGTCATCACGACGAAAAGGTAAGCTCAGTCCGCATTTACAGCCTCATTATGCTCATAATTGAGCTCTGATAAAGTAGTCTAACTCAAACGTTCTGGGAAATTGTTTTTAGATAAAAACTGAAAAAGTTGTCAGAAGCTTAGTGATGGTGATGTTGAAATCGGGGCCGTGGTGTAGTCTGTTTATAGCCTACCTTTAGCTTTTTACTTCTGGCGACTGCATTTAGGCTTCAGAATTCATAAAAGTGTAATAATTATCTTGATGGACAAAACGTATAAGTTATAAACTTATAAATTATAAACTTTTGTTGATCACAGAGCTGTTTTTTTGCGGTAATCCAAAAGCCTATGGGAAAATCCTATTGGGTTTTTCTCGATGGAACCAGTGCGATGCGAACTGCCGGTTGGCCTACAAAGTGACGTCATACCCAGAAAATACAGATGACCAAGCTGATCGATCAACTTTATTATCAACGAAGCATTTGTTGCATCCATTGGGGACATAATTACTGATTATAATGACTTATACTGTCTTTTTACACGTCGTGCTGCACTACAGGGGGAGAACACTATGTAAACATAAAACCATGTCTGCATTTGTGATCGTAGAAACAACAAACAAGCGCTACTCTATACTGCTCAAAACTCGCGTTTGAATAGTCAGTAGTAAATTCTTAAAGGGGTCATGAATTGAGAAATCCACTTTTCATTCAGCCTTTGATATATAAAAGTTCATCGTGATATAAGAATATCCTGTAAGTTTCGGAGCTGAAAACTTCCTTGTTAGTCAAAGAAAATCTTTTATTGACACCATGCCCAGTTAACGCTCGATCTCAGAATATGCCAACCCTTGACGTCATCGTGTGGTTAAACGCCGCCTCAACATAAGAATAAGTACGCCTGATTCTGTAGCCCCGCCCACCACCTCGTGGAGCTAAACGGATCGTGCTATAACGAGCAATAAACATGCTGAAGATAGCAAGATATTGCGCTGTGCCTGGTTGTGGAAGAACACAGTCGCTGCATAAGCTTCCTTCGGATTCTAATATTAGGAATGTGTGGTTGAACTTTATTTTTAATGAAGTTCCAGCTCACGTGCGTAAGACATTGCACGTTTGTTCGCTTCATTTCACCGCGGAATCGACAAGACACAGGTGGAGACTGGATTTGCAGACATATTGAGATTTAAACACAATGCTGTGCCTTCTATATTGGATCCGACAGGAATGGTGCAACACACTTATGTGAGTAAAACACATTTTTTATATGTGATAGTATTGCATTGTTACAGATTGTTTGATATCTACTGATTATGTGTATGTGTCTAATCAGTCACAGAAGGGTCCAACTATGAAGGATGTAGCTTGTCAAACAGACAGTTAAAAGATTAGAAAAACCTAAAAGATACATTAGAAATAAACCTAATTACGGATAACTTACCAAACTGTCACAGGCTGTAATATCCTTTGTATTTGAGGTGTTTTTGGTTCATTGTCCTGCGATTCGGGATCAGACTCTGGGTCGAACATGTATGGGCGAATCATTCTGGTTGCCATTTTTCCACATTGGACGTTTTCAAAACAATTCCCCACGTGTACTGACGGGGGAGTCGAAACTAATTATAATATGCAAAACTGTTATCCAATCATAGCAGTGGGTGTTTACTTCCAAGTCTTCAGTGCGGCACGCCCATAAAAACTGAGCGTTCCAGGAGAGAGGCTCAAAACCAGGGTAGAAAATAGCCTATTACTTATTCATGTTTGAATGTAAAAACCATGCAAGCCTAATAAGTTGACCTCAGACAACAGTATACATTTAAAAAAAAAAGCCAGTTCATGACACCTTTAAAAAATGAAATCATATTTACAGGCTGTGTCTGTGAGTCAGAAGCGCCAGACTGTACTTGCAAAGATGGAATTGCCCCACTTTTTAGAATCAGCCTTTTGGCACAGCCGGCCTTGTACTCTCCCAGGTTCACACAGTCGAATATTTGGGTAGCACTGTTCTGGAACAGAGTTCTAATTGTGTTTGTGTTTTCTAATTGTGCCCTCTTTTGGAAGGCCAAACAAAGTAGTTTGGCCTTTGCAATGGAAAACACAGCGTCTCCACGACATGGCGGCGCCGGCGGCAACAACAATCTACAGCGAGAATAAAAGTTGCCCCTTCTTTTTTTGCGTGTACATTTAGGTGGTGTTATAAAACTGTTATGAGACTGACGTAGATTTGTTGGGGCGTGTTTGAATGAATCATTTTAGGAAGGTGTGGCTGAGTCTTAACTTTTACAAAGAATATCTCTTTGGGTTTGAGACTTTGAGCTTTGTAACTCTGCAGATCTTATACATGCACAAACAGCTACATAACACACTAAAAAAAAAGGAAAACAGGAAATCTTCTTTTCAGTGGGAATACTGGATGTCTTTTGCGATTTATTTCAATTAAAGTTTTTTTTGTAATTCTGCACACAAGCATGATAGTATATATCACACTATCTCTTTATTACCTCATTGTGAGTGGATGTGTCAAATTTCTGGTCACCAAATAGGTGTGGCTGATTTTAATGTGGGTAGCCATATGTTAAAGGATTAGTTCACCTAAAAATTTAATTTCTCTCATTAATTACTCATGTCACTCTCCTACGTGATTCACGTAAGCACCACAAAGCATGCATGTTGTGCTCTGCCAATAGTGAGCCGCCGCTCTGCTGTAGAAGCCGGAAACGCTGTACTGTGTGAATAGCCCAACAACGTGAATAGCGTAAGAGAGTATAAAGTCGTTATTTTTGTTTGTTTGTTTTTATTGCGCACGAAAAGTATTCTAGTCAAAAATATCTTCATTTGTGTTCCATAGATGAACGAAGGTCTTACAGGTTTGGAACGACATGAGGGTGAGTAATTAATGACAGAATCTTTGGGTGAACAAAACCTTTAATGCAACTGCAAAAATGAGCGGTTTTTGAAGTCCAGTTTCAATAAACTCTCTTTCAGTCCCTTTCATAGCTCTACACACAATCTTTTGAAAGAAAAGAGTTCAAGAAAAAAATTGCTTTCTCATGATATGAGCCCTGTGAGGTTAAACCTTGCAGTGCCAGAGCAGTAACTACAGCACGCAGTTTGGCAAAAAGGTTGCACGAGAAACCCTTCAAAACCTCCCTCACTCTCTGGACTCTCCGTGGTTCATTCAGCTGCTACAGAGACTGTTTTTGACATGGTTGCTATGGCAGTGAAGAGAGACAAACGGAGCACTGTGTTTCGATGTGCCAGCATACATAAAAGTGTCTTGTCTTTCCACAGATTACTGTTCAAATGCCTCTCTGTCTCACGCAAGAGTTTGTACATCTTTCTCTCTCTCATATTTAAAAGAATGATTCACCAGAAAATGTAAATTCTGTCATCATTTACTCACCCTCATGTCGTTCCAAACCAGTTTGACTTTCTTCTATGGATCACAAAAAATGTTTAGCACAAAGTTCACACAGTTCTTTCCTATACAGCAACAGTTCAAAGCAATTTTTTCCCTCCGTTTCTCTCACAAGGCCATCATGACTTCAGAAGACTGCTCTATGGATAACTTTCAGGCTTCAGTGGTGGATTTTTCAGCCATTTTCCAAACATCTGTCCCCATTTAATCAGCTTCTCTAATCAGTGATCCACAGAAGATACAAAGTCATACAGGTTTGGAATGACATGAGGGTGAATAAATAATGACTTTGTATTTTGGATTAACTATCCCTTTAAACTCATACAAGACATGGAGTTTTAGAATGTATAATAAGACTAGTGCTTATAATAACACTATTAAATAAATGATGTCCCATATTGAATTCATTGTTCATTGATTCAGTGTTTTGAACTTGAATCATTACATTTTAATGATGTGTACTTCTGTTCGGACATCTACAGACGGCTATCTATATCTATAGCCTCCTATGTAAATGTCTGAATTAAAGTGAATGTCTTTAAAATGTATTGTGTAATCAGAGAAAAGTTTTCAGCACTTTACAGCATCTCTGCAGCAACTGTGACCGTCATAAACTGAAAATAATTGGAAGAGTACTTTCCAAAAGTGTCGAGCAATTAATGTACTGTTCTGCTAATTACATTCAATTTGATGATTCCCGAGGCACATTCCACTTTAACAAACCAAGACTGATATAACCATCAAACGAGTAATCGTGGCTGACGGCGCTTCATAGCAGGACTGACACAGGCAGAATGTAACGCGCCAGCTATTCTTGAAATCCAAGGCTTTGCTTTGGAAGAACAAAGAAAGACTGTCTGTTTTCTGACAAACAGCTTACAAGTTCATATAAGGCACTCTGGTTTTAAATCAGGTTTACCACAGTAATGCAGTCCATTTTTACACTCACTGTTTTCCCCAAAATCATACATGAATTGCCAAAATTGTTTTTATTTACTTGCCAGGAAACTTTTTTTGCATTATTTGTTTTACTAAAATGTAATATTGAATTGTATTATTATTATTATTAAATAAATTATTACATTCAATTATTTTAATTAATAAATAAATTAAGATTATTATAAAATGTATTATTAAAATAAATAAAGATACATATACACCTATCAGGTATAACATTATGACCTCCTTCCTAATATTGTGTTGGTCCCCCTTTTGCTGCCAAAACAGCCCTGACCTGTTGAGGCATGGACTCCACTAGACCCCTGAAGGTGTGCTGTGGTATCTAGCCCCAAGATGTTAGCAGTGGATCCTTTAAGTCCTGTAAGTTTTGAGGTGGGGCCTCCATGGATCGGACTTGTTTGTTCAGCACATCCCACAGATGCTCGATTGGATTGAGATCTGGGGAATTTGGAGGCCAAGTCAACACCTCAAACTCGTTGTGCTCCTCAAACCATTCCTGAACCATTTTTGCTTTGTGGCAGAGCGCATTATCCTGCTGAAAGAGGCCACAGCCAGGGAATACCATTTTCATGAAAGGGTGTAAATAGTCTGCAGCAATGCTTAGGTAGGTGGTACATGTCAAAGTAACATCCACATGAAAGGCAGGTCCCAGCAGAACATTGCCCAAAGCATCACACTGCCTCCGCCGGCTTGCCTTCTTCCCATAGTGCATCCTGGTGCCATGTGTTCCCCAGGTAAGCGACGCACACACACCCGGCCAACCACGTGATATAAAAGAAAATGTGATTGATCAGACCAGGCCACCTTCTTCCATTGCTCTGTGGTCCAGTTCTGATGCTCACGTGCCCGTCAGCCATGTCAGCATGGGCACCCTGACTGGTCTGCAGCTATGCAGCCTCATACGCAACAAACTGCGATGCACTGTGTATTCTGACACCTTTCTATCAGAACCAGCATTCTTGAGCAATCTGAGGTATAGTAGCTCATCTGTTTCGTCACACGGGCCAGCCTTCGCTCCTCAAGTGCATCAGTGAGCCTTGGCCACCCATGACCCTGTCGCTAGTTCACTGCTGTTCCTTCCTTGGACCACTTTTGATAGATACTGACCACTGCAGACCGGGAATACTCCACAAGAGCTGCAGTTTTGGAGATGCTATGACCCAGTTGTGTAGCCATTAAAATTTGGCCCTTGTCAAACTCGCTCAAATCCTTATGCTTGTCCAATTTTCTTGCTTCTAACACATTAACTTTGGGGACAAAATGTTCACCCACTAACAGGTGCCGTGATGAAGAGATAATCAGTGTTATTCACTTCACCTGTCATAATGTTATGCCTGATCGGTGTATGGAAGGCCAGTAAAAGCTGTGTGCGTAAACCTCACTCCCTGATCTCAAGAGGCGCTCTAGAGACTGACACTATAGGCTGTGGCCTCCTTGTGACTCCTTATTTACACACCTAAGTTCTATTTGGAGTCGTGACCTGGATGGGAGTGAGGTTTAGGGGGGTGAGTGTAACTTTCCTAGGCCAGTAAAGGCCCGTGAAATCAAAGAATAAACTGATGTGACATTTTGAACAATGAAACAAAATGAACAAAAAAAGTTAGTTTTGGGAGTTCAAAACAGCTTGCCATAGCGAAATTTCCAGATGCTAAACACCTTTGTACTATCATTGGTTCATGGCGATTACGGAACAGGTAGGTGTGCGCAGCACATATTTACATATAGAGTGGTGCATGACATCACTTTGTAGGCCAAAATGCATTAACGAGTTAGCATTTTAGCACTTCTGGTTCCTTCTTTCCAAAGTCAATGGTTTTTTTTTATGGGATTTTGGTTAAATGGCTGAAATAAGGCCTGTGGTGAATACAAGCTCAAGACATTTTCACATTTTATTCTACAACATAAAATACATCAGTATAACCCCACTTTGGATTCTGTTAAGCTGTTACGTGTCTTGAAAAGGCGGTCACTAACAAGTGGCTAAATGGGCCTACAGAGGCAGTGGGGGAGATGAAACATCATCACGCCGAACAGGTAACCCCAGTCTGCTTTTACAGCCTCATTATGCTTATAATTGTAACTTTTTGCTTATAACTCAAACTTTCTGTGAAAATATTTTTAGATAAAAATTGAAAGTGTTGTTGTCGGAAGCTTAGTGATGGTGATGTTAAAATCGTGGGACCGTGGTGTAGTTTGTTTGTAGCCAACCTTTAGCTTTTTACTTCTGGCAACTGCATTTAGCCTTCAAAATTAATAAAATTTGTGTTCATCTGTGAAAATTATCTTGATGGACAAAACATGCAAGTATCATATACATTACTCCAACTCCAATTTTTCCCATTTTGGTGCCTGTTGATTGTAGAATATTATGTCAGAATAAAGCATCAAGCGGTAACTTCTGGCTTTCGTAATCAAGCTTATGTTAAATTATTCATATCATCTACTCATGCTGTGTCCACACAAATAACAATTTCCCCACCTAAGTTTCCCTCAAAGCATCCAGGTTTTCAAAGGTATCCGAAATCAAAGGATCTATTAAGAATGACCTTCCTTTCTCTTTCAGATTGGTGGAGAACAGTCTTCACCATCTCCTTCCTAACATGTGTTTATCTGAGCAGCAGCTTTTCAGAGTGTGTCATCTCCAAGTCCCATTTGCTGCCAGTAATGAGACCATAAATCATATATTGATGTGTCTCTCTCTGGCATGCCACGTAGCAGAGTTTTCGCTGCTGGACTAATGCGCCATATTAGCCCTACAACATCTACAAAGATACACAGCTGATATATTGATATTTTGAAACATTTATTTTAAAATAACTGTTTTCTATTTTAATATATTCTAAAATGCAATTTACTCCTGTGGTGCAAAGCTGACACTTCAGCATTTACTTAAATCAGCAGCATATATTTAAATTTGTTTTGTAACATTCTAAATGTCTTTATTGGTCAATTTAATGCATTTTTCCTGAATTAAAAAAAAAGTATTATTTAAAAAACTTTTGATTCGTAGTGTTAATTGTGATTTGAATTTGTTTGATTGGATGTGATTGTGGTTTGATTGTGATTGGATGTGATTGTGATTAGATGCAATGTGATTGTGATTGGATGTGATTGTGATTTGAATGTGATTGGATGTTATTGTGATTTGATTGGATGTGATTGTAATTGGATGTGATTGTGATTTGAATGTGATTGGATGTGATTGTGATTTTATTGTGTTTGGACATGGTTGTAATTGTGATTGTATGTGATTGTGATTGGATGTGATTGTGGTTTGATTGTGATTGGATGTGATTGTGGTTTGATTGTGATTGGATGTGATTGTGATAAGATGTGATGTGATAGTGATTGGATGTGATTGTGATTGGATGTGATTGTGATCGGATGTGATTGTGATTTGATGTTATTGTGATTGGATGTGATTGTAATTGTGATTGGGTGTGATTGTGATTTGATTGGATGTGACTGTAATTTGAATGTGATTGTTATTTGATGTTATTGTGATTGTGATTGGATGTGATTGTGATTTGATGTTATTGTGATTGTGATTGGATGTGATTGTGATTTGATTGAATGTGATTTGATGTTATTGTGATTGTGATTGGATGTGATTGTGATTTGATTGAATGTGATTGTAAGTGATTGTAAGTGATTGTGATTTGAATGTGATTGGATGTGATTGTGATTTGAATGTGATTGGATGTGATTGTAATTGTGATTGTAATTTGATTGGATGTGATTGTAATTGTGATTGTAATTGTGATTGTAATTGGATTTGATTGTGATTTGAATGTGATTGGATGTGATTGTGATTTTATTGTGTTTGGACATGGTTGTAATTGTGATAAGATGTGATGTGATTGTAAATGGATGTGATTGTGATTGGATGTGATTGTGATTTGAATGTGATTGTAATAAGATGTGATTGTGATTTGATTGTGATTGGATTGTGATTGGATGTGATTGTGATTGGATGTGATTGTGATGTGATTTTGATTGGATGGTATTTGTGATTTGATTGTGATTGGATGTGATTGTGATAAGATGCGATGTGATTGTGATTGGATGTGATTGTGATTTGATTGTGTTTGGATGTGCTTGTAATTGTGATTGGATGTGATTTTATTTGATTGTGTTTGTATGTGATTGTGATTTGACTGGATGTGATTGTGATTTGATTGTGTTTGGACATGGTTGTAATTGGATGTGAGTGTGATTTGATTGTGATTTGATGTTATTGTGATTGGATGTGATTGTAATTGTGATTGGATGTGCGTGTGATTTGATTGTGATTTGATGTTATTGTCATTGGATGTGATTGTATTTGTGATTTAAATGTGATTGTGGTTGGATGTGATAAGATGTGATTGTGATTTGATTGTGATTGATGTGATTTGATTGTGATTGGATGTGATTGTGATAAGATGTGATTGTGATTTGATTGTGATCTGATGTGATTGTGATAAGATGTGATTTGGCTGTGATTGGATGTGATTGTAATTGTGATTAGATGTGATTGTGATGTGATTTTGATTGAATGGTATTTGTGATTGTGATTGGATGTGATTGTGATTGGATGTGATTGTGATTTGATTGTGTTTGGATGTGATTGTGATTTGATAGTGTTTGGACATGGTTGTAATTGTGATTGGATGTTAGTGTGATTTGATTGTGTTTGGATGTGATTGTGATTGGATGTAACTGTGATTTGATTGTGTTTGGATGTGATTGTAATTGTGATTGTATGTGATTGTAATTGTGATTGTATGTGATTTGATTGTGTTTGGATGTGATTGTGATTTGATTGTGTTTGGACATAGTTGTAATTGTGATTGTATGTGAGTGTGATTTGATTGAGTTTGGATGTGATTGTAATTGTGATTGGATGGGATTTTATTTGATTGTTTGGATGTGATGTGATTGTATGTGATATGATTTGATTGTGTTTGGATGTGATTGTGATATAATTGGATATAATTGTGATTTGATTGTGTTTGGACATGGTTGTAATTAGGCTTGCTCGAGATGCACTGGCGCTGCACAGACCGATCGGCATATGACATCAAAGTACCGCGACAGCGATTCAAATCGAGAGCATAAGGAGTCGTTTGCTCTCCAATTGCTCTCGTGTTGCTTTGATGTCATACGCCGATCTGTCTGCGCAGTGCCGATGCATCTCAAACAAGCCTAACGTGATTGGGTGTGATTGTGATTTGATTGTGATTGGATGTGATGGCATGGTATGGTGATAGTGATGTGACATGACGTGATGTGATAATTGAAGCATAATCAGATACTAAGTGGATGGTCACTGCTGATCAGTGGCTGGAATCAGGTTGTTTATCAGGTGTACGGATATCTCAGGACACACCACAGGTTGTAGAGCTTAGTGTGAGCGAGCGAGTGTGGCCGTATCTATGAGCACTGCAGGGTGAAAGATCACTCAGCTTTACTCTCTCTCTACACTCTTATCCAAAATGGAGCTCCATCATCCCTCTCCAGGCCAGGCTCTGCTCCTCACATGGTTTTAGGTCCTCTCTCAGCCGGCTTTTCCTTTGTAGCTTTCTAATCTCTGGGCTGTGGTCGGTGTCTGGTGTCTCACAGAGCCAGTGGAGTTTCGGAGGACATTTTCTTGGTTTGAAGGAAATCCAATCATTCCGCTTAGGCCTTTTCATCTGGTGCTTAGTGATACTGTGCTTTTCATCTACACAGGTAACCAATAAGCTGCCGCTCACACCTTTTATTACAAATATGTTCTTGCTTATGTTTTCATTTGTTGCTGCATTCATTTGTTTGGGCTGAGTTCCACAGCTTCAATCAGGGGTGCATTTAACAAAAGCATCGTTAGCCAACTATGGTTGCAAGTTCCGTCAGCATAGTTCAACAGGTCTGTGTTTCCCGAAACCATAGTTCCAACGAATGTTCGCAAAGAGTATTATAAGAATCCTGAAATGTTCTTCTCTTTAGCACCCAATCAAATTTCTTCTAGAAGACAAAGGAACTTAAAACTTTCCCTCCGAAAGCCTAAGTATGATTGGCTCACTGACCCCTATGAGGATAGCCCCCCTCCCCCCATCCCCCCATCCACCCCCCACAGATCTAGCTTTTTTCTTGCTTCTACTGGTTGTTGTGCGTGTGTGGTACCGGAAACCCGCTCCGACCACGCAGTCGTGGGCCGGCAGGTCCAACACCTCAAGCCATGGTCGAACTAACCATGCAAGTTCATCATATCTTCAGGCAAATGCAAGTAACGTACTATATACTAAATCGCTATTTAGCTAAAGTCATGAACTTTGTTAACAAAGGAGCTCTGAAGATAACAAACTAATGGTTCTTTTCATGGTTAATGACTTTTTTCCATAGCTTACTTTCCGTTGTTGGTTTCATTCTGTCACTTTCCATCATCCCATGTATGTGTGATTGTGTGTGTTTTTGTTTAGTTTAGTTATGTTCGTGAATTAGTTAATAAAACTTGTGCACAATACATATTTGACTCCCTGTCTGCAAATAAATTGTCACTTAAATGATCAATTTAGTTACACGCTTTAAGCGCTGTAAATGCTAAGGAGGATTTATTTTTCTGTGGCCATAAAAAATACCCTTCCCTTAGAATTAATTAATAATCAATACTGAGTGTTCATAGGATGAACGTATTGATTGATTGTAATGTTAATGTAGCTACATCAAGTTAATATTATTAACTGATTAAAATATTCATAATTAATCATAATGAATAATCATAATGAGTTGATGAATAATTATTAATATTTTCCCTTTGAGCTAACTCACTACATCTGCAAGTTTTAGGATGAACTAATTAAGGAACTAAGCAAGTAACTAAGTTTCACAATGCTTTACCAAAGCAAACTTACAATAAAGCATACAAAATCAGTTCCCATGACAGGTAGCAGCATGTTCAAGTTGCATGTTATCCTAGACCAGAGGTCTCCAAACTCAGTCCTGGAGGGCCGCTGTCCAGCAGAGTTTAGCTCCAACCCCAATTAAACACACCTGAATCAGCTAATCAGTGATTATACAAGAGTCTCATACAGATATTAATTGTAGAGCATCTGCCATGCAGGTGTGGAGGTAAAGAGTGACTCTTGACTAAAGGTGAGTGCTGAAGAGGCTTGTTTGAATGTTAAAAGGAGAGTACAACAGTACTCAACTGAGAACAATTCTATTTCTGGCATATGTTTCTTACTGAAGTGACAAACACAATGTGCATAGTTTCCAGGCACTAGTTTTGCAAAAAAGCTAGTCACTAGATTAGCGTGTGTGTATATATAATGCTTTTCTTTTGAAAAACATTAAGCAGCACAACCGTTTTCAACATTGATAATAATCAGAAATGTTACCTGAGCAGCAAATCATCATATTAGAATGATTTCTGAAGGATCATGTGACCCTGAAGACTGGAGTAATGATGCTGAAAATTCAGCTTTTATAACAGGAATAAATTACATTTTACAATATATTCAAATATAAAACCGATATTTTAAACTGTAATACTGTATTTAAAATTTTTGATCAAATAAATGCAGCCTTGGTGAGCAGAAGAGACTTTGATATGTATATTTCTGAAAATGAATGAAAAAACATTCAAAGTTCTATTGCATTAAATTAATGAGCACAGCAGTTTATCATTGGGATGCAGATATCGTGACACTGACATTTGTTTAGAACATTTAAGTTTGAAAGGAACATGCTGACATTTACCTTTCACATATAGACTGGATATGACAGAGCTAATTAATCTTTTAACAGAAGGTCAGAAATAACAGGCAAATGCCAACAGAGATATAAAACATGCGTCCATAGATAAACACACATGCAGAATCAGTGCTGATGTCATTTGTTTCGGCAAGTGTCAGTCAAATAAAGGAGTTCTCATTGGAGGATGAACTGTGGCCTGTTTCATCACCTATGGCAGCTGTGATCTAAAGGAAGTGCATGCTGTAACAAGGTTAAGTTTGGGTAAGGAAGGAAGAAGACAGGGTCAGCGGTGAGGAGACTCTGTAAGCTTTATTTCTCCGATCTTTGATCAAACAAAACAACAACACGCTCACTAGCGTTTCACAATAAGTCAATACTTTCTGTAACTCAGTCCATATGCTCTCCAGAGCTCACTTAGTCTCTCTCCTTGTGCTTCCGAGTCTCCAGTTGGTCTCTCTCCCCTACTGCGCTCCTTGAGCTGGTTTTATGCCGTCTCCACACCCATTACTGGAACAAGACACAGGTGTTAATCATTTGAATTTGACCCACTTATGCCGCGCCTGTCTCCCAACTCCCTCTCCCGTCACAGACCTCGTTAAACCACGCCCCTCCTGGCACACATGCTAAATACTCATTTAGAGTCTTTTCTCTACACTTTCACCATGTAATACTGGACATAGGACTCTACACATGTATCATTTACTACTGAAAATTATTGATTGATTGTTTTCATGGACTGGAAATCATCCAGTCGAGGTTCTTGTAGAGGTCATTGTAGAGGTGAGGGAATATTTGCTCCGCACAGCTGTTCTCTCACACACCCATTTGTTTCTTACACTCCTGCTGCAAGATAATCAGGTCACCCAGTTACCAAACTACAACCAGCCCTTCTGTGAAGAGGGCCTCTCTTCAAATCTGATCATGTAGAAATGGGGAGACGACCATCTGAAGCACGACGACTACAATGGACAGATCTTTAAAACCCACTGTTCAACCTTTCAGGATATATGATGTCACACTCCATCAGTCATTAGTGATCTGACCTTTGGTTTTCACCTATAAATCCAAGCTATATGACTGTCCCTTTCTTTGATAAAATGCATCTGTGAAACATGCAAATATTCCAATGATGTCACTAATGGAATTATGCGTTTCTATGGCAACAATATCAACACTTCAGGTGGTACAGTGGTCATGTGGTACAAGTTGGAGAGAATTCCCAGTTTGCAAGTTGTAATTACGAGTTCTACAAGGATGTGAAACGCTTGGTACAAGTCAAAATCTCGTACCTACGGTAATTAAGACGCAGCATGAACGCACATAAAGTGGTTCAGACTGAATTAATTGCAGAAATGTGTGGAGAGCAAAAAAATTGACCGTTTGAGGAGTATTACATTATTTACATGAGGTAGTATATGAAATCCTTTAGAAATAATCAGCCAGTTAAAGAATGAAGTAATCCCTGAACCAATTAAACAAATACCCTGAACAGATGGTCATAAATTAGTCCTCAGTGAGCAGTCATCTCAATGAAAATCTCTTTCATTTCACTCAATTTTATCAACAGCAGCAATATTCTGTGAGAATGTACAGTTCATTGGATCACAAGACTCTAAACTCTAAATTGATGTAACACTAATTTTAAATTTTAGGAATTTTTAAAATGTGTTACAATCAGTGCACACAGATTTATTTTACACAAAACCTTTTATCTAAATTACTTTTATTAGATTATTTCCAAATATTGCCAGTTTAGCTTTGTAATTGTATAAAAAGTCAAATACAGTCACCATGAAATTAAAACTGACAATTCTTATTTTCTTATATATAAGAGTAATATAATATTGCAGTATCTATTATACATGCTTCATCCAGGCACATCATTATTTTTATTAATTTCATGTGCCTCGTAATCTTGAATCAGAATAACTTCCCCTCCTCTTGCAGTGACATCTCTTCTCTTCTCTGATGACGAGGGTGGGGCAACCTGTCACTCACATGAGATCCACCAATAGCAAACCACAACCATCCAATCAATTCATCACAGACAAAATCAAGCCACTAGAGGTTACATCGATTTTACCACGGTTAATGGAGTGTTCGGTTTTTCACTTTATTTTGATGGTCCACTTTAGACATTCTGTTGACTAAGGGATACACTTTATTTTACGGTGTCTTTGTTACACTCTAATTATACATTTAAGTACTGAGTAATATTAATTAACTACATGTACTGACTATACGGTTAGGGTTAGGATTAGGGTTTGGTTTAGGGTTAGTTGCATGTAATTATGCATCTGTACAATCTGAATTCTGTAACGTTTTTTTCTGTAATGTTTTTTTTCATGGGTGCTTAGGTGTGTACTCCTTATATTTGGTTATTTGGTGTCCTTTTGGAGACTGAAATGAAACTTGAAGCTTGCAGAAAATACAGTTTTTTGATTGTTTACTTTGCTGGATATAGCAAATGATGACAAAATGAATGTGTTTAATGAGATAAATGGCGTATGCTTAGTTTTACGATAAGTGTGCGATTAATCACACAACAAGAGTGCGATTAATCACAATTTTAAAAATGTATCGATTGACAGCCCTAATAATTTATAGTTATTACTTTAGTAACTACATGTAATGTGTAACAATGACACTGTAAAATAAAGATTAACTCTCATTAAAATATTTGTTGAGTATAATCTGTTAGTAGAAAAAGTACTTAGTACATGTACTTAGTCAGTAGAATGTCTGTTGGGGAGCATCAAAATAAAGTTTTAGCAGATATTAAGCCAACAGCCTAGTAATACTCTAATGAGAGTTAGTTGACATGTAGTTGCAATATTAATAATGTCTAAAGGGGACCATCAAAATAATGTGTTACCGGGTGTCCTTAGGCGAAACATGAAGCAGCAACAAAAGCATCAGTAACAGCATGATAAAAAAAGCAGTGTTCAATATTTTGCTACATTTATTAAAAGTATTATTGATTATAAAATATATTGATTTTGTGTGAAAACAATTAATAGCTCCAGTCAGTGAGGAGAATGATGTTCTACATTAACCGATGAACACACAAAATCGTACATTTATAAAGGAAGAGTTGATGTCAAACCTGATCTGACACATCCTAAGGTGCCACATTTGATTTGACAGTTACAACAGATGGCAACATTTTTAATGAATAGTGTGTGAGTCACACTAACTACTGTTATGATACTTTCATTGTGCTTTTTTGTCCTTTCTGGAGCTTGACAGTCCCTGCATCCATTATATGGAAGAGATATTATTCCAAATGTCATCTTTACTTATGCTATAATAGTGAGGACCTCTCATAGATGCAACAGCTTTCATACTAAGACAATATTTAATATAACCCCCATCCTTAAGCTCACATACAAACCTGCTGATATGATTAGATTGAAAGCAACACTAGGATTTGGCTGATTCTTTGAATCATTGCAGACCTAAATGTCCTCACAATTCAGTTTTACTATATTTGTGAGGACATTTTTAACTATGTGGCCCTCATATGAACAGACAAACCTGTAAACGTGCACACACACACTTGCAGAGAGAGGACGCCTGTGGCTCTCTGTCCCTCTCCGAAGAGACTGGACATCCTACAGGCACAGCACTCACTCACTCACTCACACCACATCAGGTCACATCAGGCTTTATGTGGGCTACAGAGAGATGTATTGAAAGCTGTTTATCTACTCACAGAGTCAGATTAGGAAGTCAGAGGAAGTCTATGTGATAGATGAATATGGAATAGAGAAGACTCTTATTTTCCCTTTAGAATTTTAGAATTGGCTCGCTTTCAATTCATGAGTTGAGTTTGAATTGAATTGGACCCATTCCACAGGATGTTGAATTGGAATTTGAATGACAGGTAGATTAATTTACTGAATTAAAATTCAAACAAATTTAAAGGGGTCATGAACTGACTTTTTAAAAAAATGTTATATTGTTGTCTGAGGTCAACTTATGACGTTTGCATGGTTTTTACATTCAAAAAACGTCATAATTAATAAGTAATAGGCTATTTTCTGCCCTGGTTTTAAGCATAGACTGTAAAAAAAATATGGACGTAGTGTCCGTGACGTCACCCATAGGATTCTGAAGAGCAGTTTTGAAGCGTAAAGTAGGGACGAACTGGCTGTTGCCATCTTGGCAGTGCGTCATCGCGCATCACTCACGGATAACAGAAAATGGGCAAAGAGGCGGCACGTGGGTGGAGCTGAGGTGACACGATGACTAACAGACAGCAGATAAATGGCTGTTCACCTGTCACTCAAAGTGACCACGCCCTTAATTATGCAGAACTTTAAGGCTTTATATAATGTAAACGAATGAGTTATAAAAAAATTCACCCCCCTCACAGTTGTCATGAAGGGCAAAATTAGTCGTATAGACCAAAACCACAATTTGTACCAGGCTGTAAACATGTTTTTTTTCTGCTGTAAAGTTGGGCATTTTAATATGGATCTCTATAAAATTCTGCTCCCTTCTGGAGCCTGTTCTGTAAAAGTTCCGTGAAGTCACTTCCGTATTGGCTTCAATAGAAACTGCAGGAGGTTGCCGCTTGGTTTTAAGGCTCTCTCAAGAAACGCTCGCTTTTAATGGGCGTGCCGCACTGAAGACTTGAAAGTAAACGCCCCAGCTAGGATTGGATAAGATTTGCATATTTAATGAGCTTCAGCTCCCCTATCAGTACATGTGAGAATTGTTTTGAAAGCGTGTGGGAAAACAGCAACCGGAATGATTCGCTCACAGGGCTCGCAAAATGTTTTTATCAAACAAACACAATGATTCATCTCTCATCCACCCGCGATTGATTGGAATGTTATTTTTTTAGTACTTGGCCCGCCTGATCGGTAAATATAACCGCAAACCATGCATCACTAACACACACACGCGCACACGCACCCTTCAAATATCAAGTCAAGAGAGTGAAAAACGCACATCAAGAAAGGAATGTTATTTCACTATTTAAAATAGCCCGTCGGCAGGCCGGGCTTACGTTTTGGTAGCCCGTCTGAAAAACACGTTGGGCTTTGCGAGCACTGGCCCTAGTTACATGTCTGAGTCTGATCGCAATGAACCAACAGCATTACAAATAAAGGATTCTTCAGCCTTTGACAACGTGCTAAGGTATGTTCAGTTAGACACGTACACATAATCAATACGATCTGCAACAATGCAATACTATCACATATAAAAAACGTGTTTTACTCACATAAGTGTTGCACCATTCCTGTCGGATCCAATATAGAAGGCACAGCATTGTGTTTAAATCTCAATATGTCTGCAAATCCAGTCTCGACCTGTGTCTTGTTTACAAACGATTCCACGGTGAAATGAAGCGAACAAACGGACAATGTCTTCCCCACATGAGCTATAACTTCATTAAAAATAAAGTTCAACCACACATTCCTAACATTAGAATCTGAAGGAAGCTTATGCAGGGACTGTGTTCTTCCACAACCAGGCACAGCGCAATATCTTACTCTTTGATGTTTATTGCTCGGTAGCGTGATCCGTTTAGTTCCACGAGTCGGTGGGCGGGGCTACAGAAGCAGGCGTACATATTTATCTGTTGAGGCGGTGTTTCAGCATACGATGACGTCAAAGGTCGACATATTTTGAGATCGAGCGTTTTCGGGGCCTGGTGTCAATAAAAGCTTTTCTTTGACTAACAAGGAAGTTTTCAGCTCTGAAATGTACAGGATATTCTTATATCACGATGAACTTTTATATATCAAAGGCTCAAGGGAAAGTTGATTTCTCAATTCATCATCCCTTTAACAGTGCCACACAATAGAGCTCATAAAAATGGTTTTATTCTCTAAACTACAAAATGATTTCAAAATGTCAAAATTATTAACAGCCGCACAACAAAATGTTTTGTACATTTGATTTTAGGCAAAAAATATTGATATCAAAATTGTGGGAAATGCTTTAATTATGATCCAATGAAAGTTAATTTATATAATAAATATAAATTAAGTACAAAATTGATTATTGATAGTATTAATATCATCTACCTTCCATAGACATACAGATTTTTTATACTCTAAAAACTGTATATTCTCTCCCCTTACACTAACCCTACCTCTGAACCTACCCATCATAGAAAACCTTTTGCATTTTTACATTCAAAAAACATAACTTTGTATGATTTATAAGCTGTTTTCCTCATGGGGACCGACATGTCCCCACATGGACAGTGATTTTGGATACTGTCATCCCTGCCATTTTGTCACACACACACACACACACACACACACACACACACACACACACACACACACTCACTCACTCACTCACTCACACTCTCTCTCTCTCTCTCACTCACTCTCTCACTCTCTCTCTGTCTCTCTCTCTCTCTCTCTCTCTCTCTCTCTCTCTCTCTCTCTCTCTCACTCACTCACTAACCTCACACATAAAGTAAAGCTTCTGTGGTTACAGTGTTTGCAATAATGTCATTTACAGTGTTTAATTTCCTTCCCCATTCGTCCACTTCATTTTTAATGCAAAATGTCAACATTTGCTCAGTGGCGGTGTGGGGTGAATGTATTTTTGTTCCAGATTCTTGCTTAACTATATGCACTGCTGTGCCTTTTTAAAGTTGAAATTAAACACTGTTCTAAACTCACTTTCTGCAATCCTGATGGATTTCTAAAGTACTTTGAAGTGAAACAGAATACTGAATTCAAAGAACGTAGGGCAGCAGTAGCCGTGTATTTGTCTACTACTATAATAGTAAAGTTCTAGGTTAAATACACCCAAAAAACAAATATACACAAAATGTGTTACATATTTACAAAGCATATGAAGCAACTATATATTCTTCTTCTCTAGCTTCAACTGGAGCAGATAAAAAAGTAGATAAAGGGTGTGTTCACACTTGGCAGGTTTGGTTCAATTAAAATTAACTCTGGTGCGATTGCTCTGTTCCCTTTCAGTCAGTACACTACGAGTAACGTCAGTTACTGACGAAATGGGGGTTTCGCTTAGAAGCCAATCGCCTTTGAGCTCTACAAAACAAGCCAATGGCATGAAGATGCCATGGGTCTGCGGAATTTGCATAACGCAACCCCGCCCCACCGTTTCATTTGGCGCACCGGCGGAGGATACTATGTCGATCGCCGCATCACAGGGTGGGCTGGATTCCTCCGGAGATGATGATTCGGCTGTGTTGCCTCCCTCGGGAGTCCCAGCTTTGCCCGAGTCAGATCCGGAGCTCACAGCCATGCTTTCCCGGGCGGCCGAGGCTCTTGGGCTTGTGTGGAACCCTCCGCCATGTCCCGAGCGCTCTCGGCTAGATGATTGGTATCTGAGGGCGGCCCGTGCCGAAGGCGCCCGTCAGCCCCCAGTGCCCTTCTTCCCGGAAGTGCATGAAGAGGTGTCGAAGTTGTAGAAGTCTCCCTTGACTTTTCGCGATCGTTCAGCAGCCACTTCCGCCTTCACTGCCCTTGATGGCGGCGCGGTGAAGGGGTGCACTGGGGTTCCCCCTGTTAAGCGTTCTGTTGCGATGCAACTGTGTCCGCAGAGCGCTTCAACATGGTGTGGTGACCCAAAGCACCCGTCCAAAGCTTGTAGGTTTACGTCTACTTTGGTGGCGAAGACCTACAGAGCCGCGTCCGCCCTGCATGCTATGGCCACCTTACAGGTCTACCAGGCCAAGGTGCTCAGAGACATGCACGAGGGTAATGCTGACCCCGCTTTAATGTCTCTCGATCAGGTGATTTCCACTTCCGTGGTCCAGGAGCGACATTTATGGCTCAACTTGGCTGATATGCGAGAATCTGAGCGAACCCGTTTCCTCAATTCTCCCATTTCACAGGATGGGCTATTCGGCGGGGCGGTCCAGGACTTTGCCCAACAGTTCTCGGCCGCTCAGAAACAGACTGAGGCTATTAAACACATTCTGCCCTGGCGGCCTGCTGCTGCCTCCACCCAGCCGCCGGCTCAGAAGCCTCAGTCTGCTTCCCGCCGAGGCCACCCTCCTGCGGCTCCCACCCCTCCCGCCCGGCCCCAGCAACAGCCTTCACCCGGGCCGAGGCGCGGAGGACGCCGCAGGAAGGCAGCGCCGTCCGTCCCAGCCCCCCAGCCTGCCAAATGGCAGTCTAAGCGGTGGTCCTGAGACGGGCGGCTCGGAGGTGATCTCGGTGGAGGGCCGGGGGAGAATCTTCTGTTTTCCCCTTCCGCCGCTGGCCTCACGGCCGGCGGTACCCTATTCATGGTTAAAGAAAGAACTGACATTTTCACCTCCGAGCCCCAAGAGGGCGCGGCCGGCAGTGTGCGACGCCCAGCAGCCTCGCCACTCTCGGCCCCCTCTGTCGCCAGCCCCCTGGCAGACGAGACCTCCGTGGAACGCTGGTCCTTCCCTGGCCTCCTCTGTCAGGGCGCGGAATTCGACCCCGCCCACACCTCGGGACGCTCCCACGCCTCCCATGTCTGGGCCGGTCATTCCGCCTCGCTGCCCCATCAAGGGTACGCCTGTGGTTCGCATGACCCCTCTGGTTCACTTCTTGGGAGCCTGGCTAGCGCTTCCCAACCTGTCCAGATGGCTCGCTCGCACCATCAGGTTCGGCTATGCGATTCAGTTCGCCCGGTCTCCTTCCTGTTGTCGGGGAGTCCGCTATACCGTGGTGGGTGGCAATGCCCCTGTTATGCGTGCGGAGGTCGACACCCTACTGGCGAAGGGTGCGATCGAGATCGTCCCTCCAGCCGAGATGGAGTCCGGCTTCTACAGCCCTTACTTCATTGTACCCAAGAAAACCGGTGGGTTACGGCCAATCCTGGACCTGCGCGTCTTGAACCGAACCCTTCACAGGCTTCCATTCAAGATGTTGACAGCCAAACGCATCTTCGAGTGCGTTCGTCCTTTGGATTGGTTTGCAGCGATCGACCTAAAGGACGCGTACTTTCATGTCTCCATTCTTCCTCGACACAGACCGTTTCTACGGTTTGCCTTCGAGGGGCAGGCATATCAGTACACGGTTCTCCCATTCGGGCTAGCCCTGTCCCCTCGCGTCTTCACGAAGGACGTCGAGGCAGCCCTTGTGCCGCTCAGGCAACACAGGGTTCGCATCCTGAATTATCTCGACGACTGGCTGATTCTAGGCCACTCTCGGGATCAGGTCTGCGAACACGGGGACCTGGTGCTTCAGCACTTCGTCCGTCTGGGCCTTCGGGTTAACTGGGAAAAGAGCAAACTCTCCCCAGTGCAGAGGATCTCTTTTCTCAGTATGGAAATCGGCTCTGTCGCCATGTACGCGCAGCTTACGAGCAAGCGTGCGCAGTCACTGCTGACTTTTCTTCGCCAGTTCGAGGACAAGAGTGCGGTTCCACTGAAATATTTTCAGAGGCTCCTGGGGCTCAGGTGTCTTCGCTTGCTGCACCATTCCACTCCACGGACTGGATGCGTGCGCATTTTCATCTGAATAAGTGTGAACGCTACCATCCGAACCAAACAAGCCGACAGAGAACATTGAAAAAAGTCTCTGTCCGCTTCCATCAAACTCCGTTGCGGTTTGACTGAAATATGAACGCAACACGAACCAAAAACAAGACATGATGTCACAAGAGGGCCAAATGCTCAAGCATACCTAGTTCTTTTCATTATTGGAGCTACGTTGCCCATTAGAGCTCAGCACAGGTGTTGGAAACGTGTCTTCTTGCAACAGATCTTCGTTTGTGTGTAAGAAAGGAATTCCTGTAACACATTTTATAAGCTCTTTGTGATTTCCCAGCTAGTAAAAATACCATCCTATAGGTACGCACACACAACGAGCTCTTTTAGTCCAGCTCACAGTATTGTTTTAGATGTTCAGAGAGTTCCGTTACAAATTATACATCATAGAAGCCATTTTTTTGTTTTGCATCTTTAGGTTTGTTTTAAAAAATGGCAGTGGCTGCATCCGAAATCAAATACTTCCCTACTATATAGTAGGCAAAAAAACGTATGTGTCACAGTACTCATAAAAGAGTAGGCAAAAAGTACCCGGATCACCTACTACTTCTGGCGAAATTCTGAAGTGTGCATACGATGGACACTTTACTATCCCATGAGGCCACGGGAGAGGAATGGCAGTGAAGCGCTGATGCTGGTAGGTCACATGATAATGGCAACATAGCAAATGTAGTACATCCGGATTACATTCTTACTACACACATTCATATTATATAGAACATAAAACTTTTCAAAATAAGTACGTACTAAAGAGAGTATGCGAGTTCGGACGCAGCCATTGTGAATGCCAGGCAAACCGGGACTAAATGTATAATTTTCTTAAAACTGCTTGTGATGCTCCACATTTGTTAATCACTTTGAATAAAAGTTTCAGCTAAATTACTGTATTAAACTACACAAACTTTAAGAGCTTGACATGATAACAGATCATATACTGAGAGAACTATGTGCAACAGCATATTTTTCTATAATATCCTAAACAAAAAGAAAGCAAAGAACAATTTGATGCCCAACTGTGTGTCGTCCATCTGCTGATGACGACAATGCAGATGTTTGGGCTGAACTGGAATTGACATTCCTCTCCACAGTGTCCCATTTTCACCGGCAAGAGCGGCTGTACGACACGGCCCTATCTGCGGCTCCATCTCGGTGGATTTGGAGATGAGTCCTAACCTGCGTGTGAAATCTTCACCTGTGAGGCGAGTTGTGATAAGAGGCATAAATCTGAGAGTTCAGAGATGGGAGAGGGTGTGTGGAACGACAGGGATTTGAAGCTTATCGCTCCTGCCGGATGATGAAAACGCAACAGACATTAAGTTGGGATGAAATGACACCTGACAAGTTCATTCGGACCAGAAACTCTAAGCATGAGTAGGTAGAATTAAACATATGAACATTCACTTTTTTATTAGAAACTAATATATGATACCAAAGTAAGAATATATTGAGAAAGGATGTAAATATTCATCATGACCTACAGAAACTGCAGCAGCTATTTTGCTCATGGTTCCCATTCCGTAAAAACATATTTTGATGTACAAGTGACAACCATAATCTAAAACCAAATTCTCTCCAGAAAAACAGCAGTAACAACCAAATTGACATTAAATTGAGTGTAGAGAACAAAATGATCCACTTTGGAGCTCAAAGCAAACCAATTACAATCCATTTACAGATATGTTTAGTTGATTTTATATAAAATACCATTCAAAATGTTTGGGTCAGTAATTTTTCTAAATAAATTGGCAAGGACACATTAAATTGATCCAAAAAGACAGAAAATATATTTGAATATCAGACAAAACCTACTTTCAAATAAATGCTGTTTCATTTTATAATAGAAACCTGGGGAAAAATGTATCACAGTTTCCACAAAAATATTATTATGCAGTACGGCTCGATAATAGAAATGTTTCTTGGCCACGAAATCAGCATATTATTTCAGAAGGATTATGTGTAAATTGTAATAGTTTTTACTATTTTTTTGATCAAATGACCACAGCCTTGGTGAGCATAAGATACCTCTTTCAAAAATATAAAAACACACATACCATTCAGTACAACACAAAACATTTATGTGTAACATTGTTTGGGAACACCTGCAATGCTCTAGTCGCCAATATTTCAACAATAGCGCAAATATTTCTTGTTTATAGCCAGATGCCAAAATGTTCGGTAACACTTTACTTAAAGCCTTTATATACACTCACCTAAAGGATTATTAGGAACACCATACTAATACTGTGTTTGACCCCCTTTCGCCTTCAGAACTGCCTTAATTCTACATGGCATTGATTCAACAAGGTGCTGAAAGCATTCTTTAGAAATGTTGGCCCATATTGATAGGATAGCATCTTGCAGTTGATGGAGATTTGTGGGATGCACATCCAGGGCACGAAGCTCCCGTTCCACCACATCCCAAAGATGCTCTATTGGGTTGAGATCTGGTGACTGTGGGGACCATTTTAGTACAGTGAACTCATTGTCATGTTCAAGAAACCAATTTGAAATGATTCGAGCTTTGTGACATGGTGCATTATCCTGCTGGAAGTAGCCATCAGAGGATGGGTACATGGTGGTCATAAAGGGATGGACATGGTCAGAAACAATGCTCAGGTAGGCCGTGGCATTTAAACGATGCCCAATTGGCACTAAGGGGCCTAAAGTGTGCCAAGACAACATCCCCCACACCATTACACCACCACCACCAGCCTGCACAGTGGTAACAAGGCATGATGGATCCATGTTCTCATTCTGTTTACGCCAAATTCTGACTCTACCATCTGAATGTCTCAACAGAAATCGAGACTCATCAGACCAGGCAACATTTTTCCAGTCTTCAACTGTCCAATTTTGGTGAGCTCGTGCAAATTGAAGCCTCTTTTTCCTATTTGTAGTGGAGATGAGTGGTACCCGGTGGGGTCTTCTTCTGTTGTAGCCCATCCGCCTCAAGGTTGTGCATGTTGTGGCTTCACAAATGCTTTGCTGCATACCTCGGTTGTAACGAGTGGTTATTTCAGTCAAAGTTGCTCTTCTATCAGCTTGAATCAGTCGGCCCATTCTCCTCTGACCTCTAGCATCAACAAGGCATTTTCGCCCACAGGACTGCCGCATACTGGATGTTTTTCCCTTTTCACACCATTCTTTGTAAACTCTAGAAATGGTTGTGCGTGAAAATCCCAGTAACTGAGCAGATTGTGAAATACTCAGACCGGCCCGTCTGGCACCAACAACCATGCCACACTCAAAATTGCTTAAATCACCTTTCTTTCCCATTCTGACATTCAGTTTGGAGTTCAGAAGATTGTCTTGACCAGGACCACACCCCTAAATGCATTGAAGCAACTGCCATGTGATTGGTTGATTAGATAATTGCATTAATGAGAAATTGAACAGGTGTTCCTAATAATCCTTTAGGTGAGTGTATAATGCATTATACAAGTATCATTAATGCATTAATTATGCCTTGTCATACACATTATAATGCATTGTATGATCTCATGAATAATTGTAACCACAGTTATAATACTTATCTATTCATTGTCACAGCTTTAGAAAGTATAATGCATTAAAAACATGACAACCAATTTCAGGTGTAACAAAGAATCAAACATTATAATGTTCTATATGAATACCTTTATAATGCATTATTCATAAAGGCTTTAAGTAAAGAGTTACCAAATCTTCTTGCGTCAATCATCGTAAGTTGAAGCGACTGACGTCTGGACATGCATTTAAATGTCATAAACTGCAGTGTGACCTCTGACCTTTCTTTCACAGCAGCGCGGAGCGATCTTTGGGTGAGAGATTGGCAGCGTAGACTATTTTTGACTCTGTTGAGTGACTCAGCTGCCATTGCACTTGTGCTTCAAAGAAGTAGACGGCAGCTCAAAGCATTTTGTCTGAACGTACGCTTGTGTGTGTCACCAAAAAGAGACAGCGAAGCCGCTCTGTGTTGACTTCTGCTGCGACTCCGAATCATAATAAACACCCACACACAGCGGTTGTGTGTTTATTGGCATTGCAGCGCTGAAGCTGTAAGCTGTGTTGGCTGCAGGTTGCGCTCTCATTGTCAGCGTGTCAGCGCAGAGGGCCTGATGGCTTCTATTTTTACTGCTTAAAGTGGGTTTATGTAAATGCATAATTATACAGGATTATCGTGGCAATTTTAATCTTCCACTGCTCTGAAAAAAACAAATTAACAATTCAAAGTGAATGATCTGTGCTGACAGATAAGAATAAAATAGCTGGAAACAGAGTTTCTCATTTTAAATAGAACTGCATGTAGAGCAGCAGTAAAACAGACAGACGAGCACGAAGCAGCTCCAACCTCGACGAAAGAACGACTGCTCAAATCACTGCATAAGGAACCTGAACGTGCATGAAACGTGCCTTCAATGTGCTATTGATAATTATTATATGATTCTATTCTCTACTGTGTGGTAGTATCACATGTCTGAACAGCAATATTCATATGGAAATATGCAGAAGAGGTCATGCATAATACACCCCATGTGGATATTTCAATAAAGCTTGTCCGTGTATACCTGTCACGGTCAGGACAACAAGAAAGATGAGACAAGTTAAAGCAGATCTAAATGCATCACTTTTATCTTTAATATGTATAACACAAAACAAAGATAGAACACAGAGATAATCTGATGAAGGCAAACACTAGTAACAGAAACAACGCCAGACAAAGAACAGAACAAACTGAGGGCTATACCTGTACATACAGAGCAAATTAATGATCAAAATGTGTGAAATCAATCAAACCATGAATAACCTTGACAACCAAAGAAACAGTAAATAATAAGAAACAAACTAAAAGTCACAATAGTGTGACAATACCATTTTCTGCTAACTGGAATTTATGAACTTGTTTGTGTTAATATGCATACACTCAAAAAATATTCAAGCCTATATTAAAGATTTATGATTTTAATTGCATATAAAATTTCCATTCATGTAAATTACACAGTATTAAAAAACAAACTAATAAACAAATGTGATATCTACTGTAAAAGAAACAAAAATGAATATGATTTATGTAAAAGTCTAATAAACCAAATGCGTTTTAAATACACAATAATCAGGTTTATATATCATCGATAAATTGTAAACCAATCTTATACATTTTAACTAACTGAATCTTGCTTGTTCCACAGCTAGTCATATTTGAGCCAGATCATGCTGATTAAATTTAATTGTCTTCACAATTAACAGATTTATGCAAAGGACTTTGAAAAAAAATTGAAATTAAATAAATGCAAAAACTAATAACCTAAGCCATGATTTTTGAGTGCACTGTTAGGACAAAATCTAGACTCAATGCTGCGTTCATGCCATGTTGCCACGTTCTATGGCAACACTGTCAACGCCAAAATTAATCTGCAGCGGTCAGGTGGTACAGCAGTCATGTGGTACAAGTCGAATCTCATAAAATTCTGAGTTTACAAGTTGTAATTACGAGTTCTACGGGGACGTGAATGCCTTTTACAAGTGCAGAATTATGCAGAAATTGTGTAAATGCATCTCAAAGCCTCAGATCCGTTAGTCACGCGTAACCAGACCTTCAGACTTACGGCAGAAGGTCTGGACTTTTTCACAGCTTTCATTAGCCAAGAACCGTTCAAGAGGACATTTGATTGATATGTAACGCAACCAATCACAGTTGGTTTTGTTCCGCGTAATGTTTAGGGGCGTGAAAACGTCAAGTCGATGTCCCTGCAATAACAGACGTGCATCTATCAATTATTCATACAAGAAAATTGTGTACGTTTACTGCAACAATAAAGCCGTGAACTTCACATACTTTTGAAAATCCAGCATTTAGTTGATCCTGGTAAGCGCTTATTGTCACAGTTGTACTTCCATGAGGGAGTTTGGCGAGTTTTGTTTCCAGGAGGACTATTAAAATACGCAACACCCACATCTCGTGGACATCCTGTAGAATTCAACCAATCAGATGACGACTTTGAAACTCCTGAAGTGTTTCCAGAAAAGTGTACCATATGCATCAGAAGTTCAGCCGGACCGCTGCATATGCGTCTGATGCATATGTGGGCGGGACGTCTGAGGCAGAGACTACAGATCTGTATGCATCAATAAACGATTACCTCTAAACGTTTGCTCCGCTGAGGTGAGGTGAAGGTGCTCCATCACCAAACATGTTAGGAGTGATAGCACTGTGCTTTTTTAGTTTTTCACATGATGTTGGAACACATTAAAGAAATAATTCACCCCCCAAAAAATGTGTCATCATTTACTCACCTTCAAACCTGTATGACATTCTTTCTTTCAGAGCCAAAAAAAAGGGACGTTCAGAATGTTGCTCCAAACTGATGCTCTTTTCTTCTCATTTTTAGCACCATCAAGAAAGTCATATAAGGTTAACCCTCTGGTATTCACGAGTTCACACTTACATATCATTTATGGAGAGTAAATGTAAATGCGTATTTGGTGTGCTGTCCGGAGGGAGGGCTTCGAGCTCGAAATTTGGCCCGAACCCAGAGTACCCCCGTGTATGTAAGTGGTTAGAACTAAAAGTGTGGAGAAGGGGTGGTGGAGGGATGCTGATAAACTGTCAACAAACGGAGGTAAGACTGCTGCGTATATATACACCTCTTATTGTTGATTAGCTGAGTGCTCTCCACTTGTGTCAATTATCTGAACGTGCTCCTCCCTAACCTTGTTAATAAAACATAATTTGTTCATTTGGGGGTCACACTTGTGTTGTTCGCAGTCCAAAGTGAATGAACACCTGAAATGTAACTGTTTTTTTTTTTTTCAGTAAAGTCAATGTAATATATTTTTGTTCAATAATATTTTGTATTTTGAGAGAATTTCATGGTACTAATTAATATTTATGCAATAGTTATGTTCAATTTTTTCCCCATTGAAAATAATTTAAAAAAAATCTAATACTCATTACTTTTCAATTAAAGAAGTAGTTGAAGTAGTTAAAACAGAAGCAATGCCCTTAAAATCCAATTTTTGGAGGCATATTACAGTTTTTTCCAATTGCTAACACACTAAAATGACATGCACAGCACAATTATTTAAACTGACACACAGAGAGCAAAACCACTTCTCAAGTCTCCTAAAGTCTAAACACATTTTCTGCTTTACACACATTTTGCAATTCAAAATGGCACTTTTTAAATGCACTGAACACGGTTCTCTGCATAAGACACAACAATCTAAAATAAAGTCACATGTTTGCCATTTCAGAACACTGCCATTCAAAATTACACTACATGAGCTAATTGGCCAATACATGTGCCACCTGGCCAAACACCTCATTGGTTAATGGTTAACACTTCAATCAGGATGTAAGCACCATGAAAAGACCACAGATGAGCACCTTTTTTTACAACAGCAATGGAAGAAGTTGCAGAGAGAGGAAGAGGGAGGATGCAATTTTTGTTCAGTCCAATGTAAATATATCTGCTGTGCATATATTGCACTGACTTGTTTGGTGAAAATTAACCAACAGCATGTGTGTGTATCTGCAAATATTTCTGTGCATGTAAACAATCTGAAGAATTTTCTACAATTTGAACTACATATTTTAGTATTATGGCAAAGCATACTAAAGATGAGAGTGCTTTTCATTATGCCCAACAGTGTGTAGTTGGTTAGACAAAAATCTGGTAATATGAATGAAGTGTGTGCCATTTCGTGCAAAAGTTTGATTTTGATAATGCTATATGTAGTTTTAGTTGCAGTGCTTCATTTTGCAAGATGTATGAGGTATTTTGCAGTTTGGGTGTGTGGTTTTGTGAATTGTGTTAAGTATTTTGATAAAACCAGCCTAGTTTGCAAAATGTGTGTTAGCAATTGGAAAAAACTGTAGTGTCGTCTGGTTGGAGAATAAAAAAAAGAAAAACTTATTTAATGCAGTGGTGTAACCCATAGAATCCTATAGCTCTATATAAAGAGGCTTATACATTCTCTATTGCTTTTAGACATAAATACTTATTTTTATTAAGTTGTGGATTTATTAAGTTAAGACAAGTTAAGACATTGTCAAAGACTACTCACACCAGTTCATTTGTGTGTGTATAATAATACATAAACACTATATTATGTATTATTATACACACACAAATGAACTGGTGTGAGTAGTCTTTGACAATGTCTTAACTTATAGTGTATAGTGTGTTTGTGTTTGAGTGGGTGTGTTTGTTTTGTACTGTGTATGTTTTAGAGTGTAACCACTTCTTTGCTGTCTGTGTTTTTTCACTGCATTGTGGCTGAATTATTGATTTTATTTCACACACTTGCAAAAACTTGCTTTGTGGTATAGTCACACCAATTCATGTGTGTCTGTGGGGGGTCATCCCTTCATTTCTGTGCACTTTTTTGCTGCATCATGGTTGATTTCTAGATTGTACACACCAAAAATTCTCTGTATTTTCGTATGTTTGCCTATTTTGCCAATTGACCGCAAACAGCACAAGTGCGCAATTTTTTTTACGACCATTTAGCTTTTTCAAATCAAGTCCACGTTATTTTTTTGTGGTCACATAGTGACTGCCGCAAAAGTCACAGAGTTTCGTACCATTGCGATGAAGTAGCGATTTTTAAAATTTCAAAACATCAACGTCTAAAATGATTGAACAACACCAGAGGGGTTAAGTAAATAATGACAACTTATTCTCAGTAAAGTATTCCTTTAATATCATGCGTTTACTCCAGTGGGATGTTCTCTGAAGCACTAATGGAAACTATGTTTGCCAGTAAATTGCTCATTCTGATGTCTATCATCCACAGAACTGCGGTAATAATGGCACATTGATATCATTTCCTCATAAACCCCATGGCAACAGCAGTTCAGGAATTCAAATGTAGGCATTACATCTGCACAACTTGTTGTGTTTGCACTATGTGTGCATAAACTTGTGTATTTGTGCACTTTGCACTTGATGTTGCTGCTATTTTGCACCTGAACCCTCCCTCTGGGATCAATTAAACACACCAGCACTGTCTGTCTGTTTGCAGAAGCAGTATTCCTTATCAAATGCATTTGGATAACACGTGACACAAACAGAAATCTATTTAGAACTGCATGATGGACTCAGACACTGTGTAAAAAATTATAATGACAGACGTTCCACATCCGTCTCTCTCGATCGATCAGTTTCAGCCAATATGTGCTCTGCAGAAACGTGAGGAGAAATCACACAAGATCAAGCTGTGGGATGGAAGTTTTTGGGTTTATAAATCTCTTTTCAGCCAACTCTGTGCTGGTGCCCAATCTGGAACTTTTCAGCTTGTTTAAATTGCAAGTCTACCCTGATAAGGTCTTTGGCAACTCTGCAAAAAACATTTTTACATAATTTTTACCTGAAAGAAAATTGGAAATGTATCTAAATATTGTTACAACAAACTAGGCATAATGGCATTTTATTTTCATGTTATAAGCATAAAAAATCAATATATTTAGTAATATTTATGCTCAAAACATCTAAATGCAAGATCTGTTCTGTTGTATAGTCTTACCTGGGTGCCGCTGTCCACATACGAGGACATTATATTTTAGTGAATATCTCTGACACCATACATTTTGGAGATATCCTTTTTTTGTTTTGAAGTTTCACCAGGACTACAATTTCTCCTTGGTCTTTAAAAATGACGGAATGATCAAATGTATCACTCTTATGGAAATATGGTAATATTTTGTAATTATCATTTAAATCTGACTAATTTTCAAATTGTTTGTTATGAATCAACATCTTAGCAAAATATTATGGGGTTTCTAATCAAAATATGACTTTATGTTACAAAACAGGGCATTGATTTCCTACGTCTACTGTAGAGGACACCAGGACTTAAATCATGTTTATATAAAAGGGAAATAGGGAAAGAAATTACATATCAATATTCCTATAAAATAATAGATATTGTTATGAAAATGTTGGCAACTATTACTGCCATTATTACACTTTATTACATGTTGCTCCAAGAATACATTAATATGCAAATTAGAGACAGTGTATACAGGGAGTGCAGAATTATTAGGCAAATGAGTATTTTGACCACATCATCCTCGTTATGCATGTTGTCTTACTCCAAGCTGTATAGGCTGGAAAGCCTACTACCAATTAAGCATATTAGGTGATGTGCATCTCTGTAATGAGAAGGGGTGTGGTCTAATGACATCAACACCCTATATCAGGTGTGCATAATTATTAGGCAACTTCCTTTCCTTTGGCAAAATGGGTCAAAAGAAGGACTTGACAGGCTCAGAAAAGTCAAAAATAGTGAGATATATTGCAGAGGGATGCAGCAGTCTTAAAATAGCCAAGCTTCTGAAGCGTGATCATCGAACAATCAAGCGTTTCATTCAAAATAGTCAACAGGGTCGCAAGAAGCGTGTGGAAAAACCAAGGCGCAAAATAACTGCCCGTGAACTGAGAAAAGTCAAGCGTGCAGCTGCCAAGATGCCACTTGCCACCAGTTTGGCCATATTTCAGAGCTGCAACATCACTGGAGTGCCCAAAAGCACAAGGTGTGCAATACTCAGAGACATGGCCAAGGTAAGAAAGGCAGAAAGTCGACCACCACTGAACAAGACACACAAGCTGAAACGTCAAGACTGGGCCAAGAAATATCTCAAGACTGATTTTTCTAAGGTTTTATGGACTGATGAAATGAGAGTGAGTCTTGATGGGCCAGATGGATGGGCCCGTGGCTGGATTGGTAAAGGGCAGAGAGCTCCAGTCCGACTCAGACGCCAGCAAGGTGGAGGTGGAGTACTGGTTTGGGCTGGTATCATCAAAGATGAGCTTGTGGGGCCTTTTCGGGTTGAGGATGGAGTCAAGCTCAACTCCCAGTCCTACTGCCAGTTTCTGGAAGACACCTTCTTCAGGCAGTGGTACAGGAAGAAGTCTGCATCCTTCAAGAAACATGATTTTCATGCAGGACAATGCTCCATCACACGCGTCCAAGTACGTGGCTGGCAAGAAAGGGTATAAAAGAAGAAAATCTAATGATATGGCCTCCTTGTTCACCTGATCTGAACCCCATTGAGAACCTGTGGTCCATCATCAAATGTGCGATTTACAAGGAGGGAAAACAGTACACCTCTCTGAACAGTGTCTGGGAGGCTGTGGTTGCTGCTGCACGCAATGTTGATGGTGAACAGATCAAAACACTGACAGAATCCATGGATGGCAGGCTTTTGAGTGTCCTTGCAAAGAAAGGTGGCTATATTGGTCACTGATTTGTTTTTGAATGTCAGAAATGTATATTTGTGAATGTTGAGATGTTATATTGGTTTCACTGGTAAAAATAAATAATTGAAATGGGTATAAATTTGTTTTTTGTTAAGTTGCCTAATAATTATGCACAGTAATAGTCACCTGCACACACAGATATCCCCCTAAAATAGCTAAAACTAAAAACTACTTAAAATATTGATACAAAAATATTCAGCTTTGATATTAATGAGTTTTTTGTGTTCATTGAGAACATGGTTGTTGTTCAATAATAAAATTAATCCTCAAAAATACAACTTGCCTAATAATTCTGCACTCCCTGTAGATACATTGCATTGGATGGGAAAACCAATGTATGGCCATTTACCCACATATTGCATAAAGTAAAATGGTATATCAATTCTTTCCTTTATATATTTCATAACATAGTTGAGAATCATCTTTAAACAAAGTTTGGTAAAAAAAAAAAAAAAAAAAAAAATGTATTGGTGAAAAAAAAAAAAAAAAACTTTGTTATTCATTTCATGTCATTTTATTTTTTAAACAACTTAAAAGTCCTGGTGTCCACTTATGAGGACATAGCATAGCATATGAATACATTTTTTTTTTTTAAAATGCTCTAAACAATGTAACGCCGTAAAAAAAATACTAAATTAAAAAAAAATCCTGGGTCTTAGGGGGTTAAAATTACATGCAATTTTGCTTATTTACACTCACCTAAAGGATTATTAGGAACACCTGTTCAATTTCTCATTAATGCAATTATCTAATCAACCAATCACATGGCAGTTGCTTCAATGCATTTAGGGGTGTGGTCCTGGTCAAGACAAGCTCCTGAACTCCAAACTGAATGTCAGAATGGGAAAGAAAGGTGATTTAAGCAATTTTGAGCGTGGCATGGTTGTTGGTGCCAGACGGGCTGGTCTGAGTATTTCACAATCTGCTCAGTTACTGGGATTTTCACGCACAACCATTTCTAGAGTTTACAAAGAATGGTGTGAAAAGGGAAAAACATCCAGTATGTGGCAGTCCTGTGGGCGAAAATGCCTTGTTGATGCTAGAGGTCAGAGGAGAATGGGCCGACTGATTCAAGCTGATAGAAGAGCAACTTTGACTGAAATAACCACTCGTTACAACCGAGGTATGCAGCAAAGCATTTGTGAAGCCACAACACGCACAACCTGAGGCGGATGGGCTACAACAGCAGAAGACCCCACCGGGTACCACTCATCTCCACTACAAATAGAAAAAAGAGGCTACAATTTGCACGAGCTCACCAAAATTGGACAGTTGAAGACTGGAAAAATGTTGCCTGGTCTGATGAGTCTCGATTTCTGTTGAGACATTCAGATGGTAGAGTCAGAATTTGGCGTAAACAGAATGAGAACATGGATCCATCATGCCTTGTTACCACTGTGCAGGCTGGTGGTGGTGGTGTAATGGTGTGGGGGATGTTTTCTTGGCACACTTTAGGCCCCTTAGTGCCAATTGGGCATCGTTTAAATGCCACGGCCTACCTGAGCATTGTTTCTGACCATGTCCAAAGCAAATTAAACTTAAATTTCAAAAGTCAGACAGCAAAAGAGTTTACAGCTGTCTGAATTCACTGCCATTCAAAATGTATCGAACGGTAAAGAAATGAACAACTGAGTGGTTTCAGAAACTTGAATATGTGGAATGGTTTAGCTTCAAATGCAAGCACAAGGACCATGAGAAGAGGAGAGAAAGAATGGAGTTCTGGTGCATTTTTTGGAGTGTTGGACCAGAACTGTTGGTGTGACCCACAAGGCAACAGCCATTAGGAAGGAGCGGTGACCCACGACGGACTACTGAACACCGAATGAAATAGAAGCACTGAGATACAAAGAAAGAACATTTGAGATTCAGGGGGAGAGTGAAAGATAAAGAAAGAGAGAGAGACACGGAGAGATCAGGATTAATGGACTGTTCTGAGAGGTCAAAGATGGCTTTGCACCTGGAAACAAAAGAGCGAACCGCTCACACGGCACTGTCTGCTGACTGACCCGAACTAACACCACAAACAACAGAACAGCGTTAGCCAGCCAGAAATACCTAAACCACTAATCTACAGGGGAAGATTATTATTATTACAGTAAATACACAATAATTATAAAAATAGTCAATTAAATGAAGTAATCAAAAATATTTTTTTATTACTATTATATAGTAAAATAAAAATGCACATTAAATGAATAATAATAATAATAATAAATGTATTATTATTATTAATATTATAAAGAAATAAAAAATAAAATAAGTTTTTTGTTTTTTTTAATTACTCAAAACAGAAATTGGTTTTCAATGACCATTTCCCACCTAGACTTTTAATCTAGTAATGTGCAACATATTCTATCCATTGCAGAGAAGGAGACCACCTGACAAACATGTCGTGCAACCTTGTAAACACATCTTGGTTTTCAGGCAAACTGATTTAAAATCTCTGTGTGTCTTTATTGGCATAAAGCAAGCCAATCAGATTAGAGTTTGTCAGATTGGGAAAGAAGCAGGGCATCCATCATCAAACTTTTATCATCCCTGTCTCACTCTCGGACATGCCAAGACAATTTGACACAATGACCAAACAGAATGAAGCAGCGGTGACCCTTAAAACATCTTGTTCTTTCAGAGCTTCTCTAAGTGGTTTAAATGAGTTTGCGGTGATGGCAGAGGTGCTCTGTAATGACTTTCTCCCAATGAAGAGATAATACAATGTAATTTTGAAACGCTGCTCCCATTACTCCCTGTGACACCAGTGGGAGAAGATGAGTGTGATTTCACAGGCCAGTGATGCAGTTTGATGAAACATCCTCACTCGCTTCGCTTGTACTCTCTGACAATACCTTTAATTGCAGAGAAATAATAAAGAGTAATTATGGAGTGTGTGAGTATGATGATGCGTTAAGGATGTTAATTACAGGCACTCTTTGTGCTTACATATTCCTAGTAGATGACATTTAATTGAAACAAAACTCGCAATACAAATTGTGAGATGGGTGAAAAAGGTTTTGGTCAAAGTTGAAGACAACAGAGTGAGTGAGAGAGTGAGTGAGTGAGTGAGTGTGTGTGTGTGTGTGTGAGTGAGTGAGTGGGCGAGTGAGTATGTGTGTGTATGAGTGGGTGAGTGAGTGAGAGTGTGTGTGTGTGTGTGTGAGTGAGTGAGTGAGTGAGTGAGTGAGAGTGTGTGTGTGTGAGTGAGTGAGTGAGTGAGTGAGTGTGTGTGTGTGTGTGAGTAAGTAAGTGAGTGAGTGAGTGAGTGAGTGAGTGAGAGTGTGTGTGTGTGTGTGTGAGTGAGAGTGAGTGAGTGAGTGAGTGAGTGAGATCTGGGGACTTTGGAGGCCAAGTCAACACCTTAAACTCGTTGTTGTGCTCCTCAAACCATTCCTGAACCATTTTTGCTTTGTGGCAGGGCGCATTATCCTGCTGAAAGAGCCACAGCCACCAGGGAATACCGTTTCCATGAAAGGGTGTACATGATCTGCAAAAATGCTTAGTTAGGTGGTATATTGCTCAAAGCATCACACTGCCTCCGCCGGCTTGCCTTCTTCCCATAGTGCATCCTGGTGCCATGTGTTCCCCAGGTAAGCGGCGCACACGCACCCGGCCATCCACGTTATGTAAAAGAAAATGTGACTCATCAGACCAGGCCACCTTCTTCCATTGCTCCGTGGTCCAGTTCTACCAGAAAGACTCGGGAGGCCAGATGAAGTACGATGACGTAACAAATTTATTAACAGACCAGCAAGCATTATATTTATGGGCTCTTTGGCGTGTCTGTAGCTCACGTCTCGAGGGTAACGGACTCTGCATTTCCATCCTGAAGAGGAAGGCAGGGGCGCAGCCGACCCCCTGGGAGGTGTAGACAGGGACCATCCTGGTGGTGGTGGGGAGGATGGAGGTAAATGTTGGCATCAGCATCTGCGAACTCAGACATGTGTAAGTACCGATCTTTTATACTCCGAGTATTAGGACATGATTTGTTAGGTCTGAGTGTGATAAGTGACGTAACATTAAATCTTCCTGGCAGAACTTTCCGCTAGAGCTTCAATTTCTGATGCTCACGTTGGCGCTTTCGGCGGTGGACAGGGGTCAGCATTGAGCTACAGTAGACTGTCTGTTTGATCGGACCAAACTCCCCAAGTGCATCAGTGAGCCTTGGTCGCCGGTTCACCACTGTTCCTTCCTTGGATCACTTTTGATAGATACTGACCATTGCAGACCGGAAACACCCCACAAGAGCTGCAGTTTTGGAGATGCTCTGACCCAGTTGTCTAGCCATCACAATTTGGCCCTTGTCAAACTCGCTCAAATCCTTATGCTTGCCCATTTTTACTGCTTCTAACACATCAACTTTGAGGACAAAATGCTCAATGCTCTTGCTGCCTAATATATCCCACCCAGAAAACCAGATGAAAGAGATATGCAACAAAATCTCCCTCAGTCACTTGAGATATGAAAGAGAAACATGTGAGCAATAAAATCTGCCTCTGGGAGGCACTAACTAAATATTCTCTCACTGAAAAAACTAGATCTTTTGGCACTGCTGTTAATCATTATTTCAGTCAAACGTGTGAGTAGTGTCTGTGAAAACAGAACAACAGTATTGTGACGTCCATATGGATTGAATCCAGTAGCATCTGGTAAAGCTCACCTGACGTTTATCTCTCAGTTAATTTCATATTCTGCTGATGTGAAACTACACACTCAATATTTATCACACTGCATAACAACGGCCACAGGTTCCATGAATGTCAATGATTTGTTGTCAGAGTAATTGACTCCAGTCCTGCTGGTGTAACAACCTCAGCTACAATGTCATTCAGTATACTGGCCTGGATCTTAATTTGATTAGTGCTATACCACACATATTAAACAAGAGGCGGCTCAAGTGAAATCATGTTATTCATTTCTGCCTCAGTTATGTAGCCGTCAATGCCACTTCACCCTGAATATATGTCACGTCTGAAGCATTTTAAGGAGAAATTTATCAATCAAAAAGTTGTTTACTCGCAAAGGATGTTGGGGAAATTACTACAAGAATGAATGGAGACTGCAGTCATTGTGATCAATTAATGGCAGAACAGAAAATGCAATGAGATTAAATGCAGATTAATTGGCTGGCCTTTTAAGATTATTTAGCACAGTTTTTAGTTGATATCTCAAAATGGCCAAATACCAGCCAGTTAACCAGTTAGTCTATCATTAGGTTAACTCTTGGTCCCCAGAATATTTTGTTGTATGAAAATCTGAAAATACAATATATCAAAAGAAAGGACAGAGCCTCTGCTTTTAAACAACAACAACAACAAAAATCATTTATTCTAATTCACAGATTTTTTTTCTTTATCATCACTTGAATGTGGGTAAATTTCATAAAAAAAAGAGTAATATTTTGAACAAAAAGCTGAGAAAATCGTGTTTTTGTCAAAGACTTAGGGCCCTATTTTAACGATCTGAGCGCATGGTCTGAAGCGCATGGCGCAGGTGCACTTAGGGCATGTCCGAATCCACTTTTGCTAGTTTAATAACGGAAAAAATTGTCCAAAAGGGTTGTACCTAGTCTCTTAATGAGTCATGGGTGTGTTTTGGGCGTAACATGCAATAAACCAATCAGAGTCTCATCTCCCATTCCCTTTAAAAGCCATTTGTGCTTGCATCATGGCGGATTGCTATTTACATGATGGAATATAGACACCCTCAACCTGACAAGTCAGTTTAAATACACGTGTACATTGCCAAGATTGGTCAAATAATTAGCCAATTTCATTCATCATTACTGCAAATAGGTAATTACATGATACATGAAATTACTATCCATTATGATATGTCAGCCTGGTCTCATCGTTAATACGTAGGTAGCCTATTAATACGTAACTTTCAAAGACACAAAACGTACGTTTTTGTAAGTTTGTATAGGTGCTGAGATGTAAAATATGGACGTATTGGCGACATGTAAATGTAGCATTATTACTTTTTTACAGCTAAAAAAGATATCTGTATAATTTCCCTTTTAAAATTTTACAGATAAATGTAAGATCCCCTAACCTAAACATACCCATTTTATACAGAATATTAAAAGAATAAATTGTAATGGACAGAAATGTGTAGGAAAATGTCAATTTTAGTAACAATATAGTACTAAAACAATATTTTGAGCTGCTAATCCTACACCTACCCATAACCATTTCTCAAAACTATGTACTGTTATAAATAAAAGCAAAACGGACAGACAAGTGTAATCACAATAATTTATTTATTTATTTTTTGCGAAAATGTCAAAAGCTCTACCAAAAGTAGTTCAGCTGAGGATGTGTTGAAGTCCCATTTCTCTCTGGTGGTATAGTTTTGTATGCGGTACAGAGCAGAATTTTAATGTTTTAATGAAAATGTTAATCTGGCTTCTTTCCGTGAACGCGCACATTTCCCATTTAAAATGTACATCGACTAAAACACGACATGTCGCAATCTGTGACGAAGCAGGCGAAAGCCAATGAGCATTTGATACCATTGCCGTAAAACATGACGTAACGCTTCTTAAGTTCCTCGCAAACATAGGCTATGGATTCTAAAGATTTGGATTACACCAAACAAATAAAATTTATGTTGTGAATTTATGTTGTGTTTTGGTGTATTTTATGATTGTATTGTCACTGCATAGGAAAAATATTACAGCAAGTAGACGAGTAAACTGCATTTAATAAATGCGACTGAAAACATGTAATTGAGATGACAATTAAATACAATAGAATCAAAACATTAATTCCACGATTTTAATATTCATACATGGGAACTGCTACACATTCACACGGATATGTAAATTACGTTTTTAGTGCTGTCAATATGTTAATAATTTACATTTTAATGCTGTCAATACGTCAGTATTGTACATTATAGTGTGTATGAAAACGTAAGTAAATGTACGTGTTGTAAAACCACACTTTACGTAAAAATAGACACGTATTCTCATGAGATCACGTTGGATATGTAGCCATTTTTATCCTTATGTGCACAATAATAATTTTTTTAATTGTAATCCTTTTATTTTTAATATTTGGCATGTTTGTATGCTGCTGTTTGTGTGTGTAATAAGGAGAGTGTACGCACACATATAGGCACATATTACTAACGCGCCCTTTAAATAACGCAAACACCAAAACCCCCAAAGCTTCACAGTCATGGGTTCAACATTTCATTTAGTAACGTTAGGCAGTTTTGATTTATATGCTGTTTAATGTTTGATGATCGTGTTCACTTACATGAGCGTAAGCAATGCTTCTACCCCTTGTTTCTGCTTCTTCTTCACCTGTGTTTTTATCCAGAGAGTCAGTACTCTTTCAGAAAATGCAAAATAGCGCCCCCTACCTTATAACTGTGAAAACACGGATTGCCGGAAAATCCTGTCAATGTCGGGGAAAGAGTTCATTGCAATTTACATGCAGTGCAATTTGTCACCATACAACAGCACATGCACTAATTGCCATATTTCTAGAGAAGTGGTCATTCTTCCTATTGTCAAATCTACCATTAACCTTGGCAATGGATAGTAGATAGATAGTATAAATTGAGTGTCTTTAGCCATTTGTGCACATTTTATTTGCTCTAATTAAATTGGTCCACACAGCTCTGATTTTCAAACCATAGACCCCTGTCAGAACCCCAAACTGTTCACAGACCTCCTGCGATTTTAACCAGAAGACAAAAAAGTAATATAGAGCTACTACAGAGAGTTTAGTGCAATTTATCTGTATAATTATTGAAATGGGTATAAATTTGTTTTTTGTTAAGTTGCCTAATAATTATGCACAGTAATAGTCACCTGCACACACAGATATCCCCCTAAAATAGCTAAAACTAAAAACTACTTAAAATATTGATACAAAAATATTCAGCTTTGATATTAATGAGTTTTTTGTGTTCATTGAGAACATGGTTGTTGTTCAATAATAAAATTAATCCTCAAAAATACAACTTGCCTAATAATTCTGCACTCCCTGTAGATACATTGCATTGGATGGGAAAACCAATGTATGGCCATTTACCCACATATTGCATAAAGTAAAATGGTATATCAATTCTTTCCTTTATATATTTCATAACATAGTTGAGAATCATCTTTAAACAAAGTTTGGTAAAAAAAAAAAAAAAAAAAAAAATGTATTGGTGAAAAAAAAAAAAAAAAACTTTGTTATTCATTTCATGTCATTTTATTTTTTAAACAACTTAAAAGTCCTGGTGTCCACTTATGAGGACATAGCATAGCATATGAATACATTTTTTTTTTTTAAAATGCTCTAAACAATGTAACGCCGTAAAAAAAATACTAAATTAAAAAAAAATCCTGGGTCTTAGGGGGTTAAAATTACATGCAATTTTGCTTATTTACACTCACCTAAAGGATTATTAGGAACACCTGTTCAATTTCTCATTAATGCAATTATCTAATCAACCAATCACATGGCAGTTGCTTCAATGCATTTAGGGGTGTGGTCCTGGTCAAGACAAGCTCCTGAACTCCAAACTGAATGTCAGAATGGGAAAGAAAGGTGATTTAAGCAATTTTGAGCGTGGCATGGTTGTTGGTGCCAGACGGGCTGGTCTGAGTATTTCACAATCTGCTCAGTTACTGGGATTTTCACGCACAACCATTTCTAGAGTTTACAAAGAATGGTGTGAAAAGGGAAAAACATCCAGTATGTGGCAGTCCTGTGGGCGAAAATGCCTTGTTGATGCTAGAGGTCAGAGGAGAATGGGCCGACTGATTCAAGCTGATAGAAGAGCAACTTTGACTGAAATAACCACTCGTTACAACCGAGGTATGCAGCAAAGCATTTGTGAAGCCACAACACGCACAACCTGAGGCGGATGGGCTACAACAGCAGAAGACCCCACCGGGTACCACTCATCTCCACTACAAATAGAAAAAAGAGGCTACAATTTGCACGAGCTCACCAAAATTGGACAGTTGAAGACTGGAAAAATGTTGCCTGGTCTGATGAGTCTCGATTTCTGTTGAGACATTCAGATGGTAGAGTCAGAATTTGGCGTAAACAGAATGAGAACATGGATCCATCATGCCTTGTTACCACTGTGCAGGCTGGTGGTGGTGGTGTAATGGTGTGGGGGATGTTTTCTTGGCACACTTTAGGCCCCTTAGTGCCAATTGGGCATCGTTTAAATGCCACGGCCTACCTGAGCATTGTTTCTGACCATGTCCAAAGCAAATTAAACTTAAATTTCAAAAGTCAGACAGCAAAAGAGTTTACAGCTGTCTGAATTCACTGCCATTCAAAATGTATCGAACGGTAAAGAAATGAACAACTGAGTGGTTTCAGAAACTTGAATATGTGGAATGGTTTAGCTTCAAATGCAAGCACAAGGACCATGAGAAGAGGAGAGAAAGAATGGAGTTCTGGTGCATTTTTTGGAGTGTTGGACCAGAACTGTTGGTGTGACCCACAAGGCAACAGCCATTAGGAAGGAGCGGTGACCCACGACGGACTACTGAACACCGAATGAAATAGAAGCACTGAGATACAAAGAAAGAACATTTGAGATTCAGGGGGAGAGTGAAAGATAAAGAAAGAGAGAGAGACACGGAGAGATCAGGATTAATGGACTGTTCTGAGAGGTCAAAGATGGCTTTGCACCTGGAAACAAAAGAGCGAACCGCTCACACGGCACTGTCTGCTGACTGACCCGAACTAACACCACAAACAACAGAACAGCGTTAGCCAGCCAGAAATACCTAAACCACTAATCTACAGGGGAAGATTATTATTATTACAGTAAATACACAATAATTATAAAAATAGTCAATTAAATGAAGTAATCAAAAATATTTTTTTATTACTATTATATAGTAAAATAAAAATGCACATTAAATGAATAATAATAATAATAATAAATGTATTATTATTATTAATATTATAAAGAAATAAAAAATAAAATAAGTTTTTTGTTTTTTTTAATTACTCAAAACAGAAATTGGTTTTCAATGACCATTTCCCACCTAGACTTTTAATCTAGTAATGTGCAACATATTCTATCCATTGCAGAGAAGGAGACCACCTGACAAACATGTCGTGCAACCTTGTAAACACATCTTGGTTTTCAGGCAAACTGATTTAAAATCTCTGTGTGTCTTTATTGGCATAAAGCAAGCCAATCAGATTAGAGTTTGTCAGATTGGGAAAGAAGCAGGGCATCCATCATCAAACTTTTATCATCCCTGTCTCACTCTCGGACATGCCAAGACAATTTGACACAATGACCAAACAGAATGAAGCAGCGGTGACCCTTAAAACATCTTGTTCTTTCAGAGCTTCTCTAAGTGGTTTAAATGAGTTTGCGGTGATGGCAGAGGTGCTCTGTAATGACTTTCTCCCAATGAAGAGATAATACAATGTAATTTTGAAACGCTGCTCCCATTACTCCCTGTGACACCAGTGGGAGAAGATGAGTGTGATTTCACAGGCCAGTGATGCAGTTTGATGAAACATCCTCACTCGCTTCGCTTGTACTCTCTGACAATACCTTTAATTGCAGAGAAATAATAAAGAGTAATTATGGAGTGTGTGAGTATGATGATGCGTTAAGGATGTTAATTACAGGCACTCTTTGTGCTTACATATTCCTAGTAGATGACATTTAATTGAAACAAAACTCGCAATACAAATTGTGAGATGGGTGAAAAAGGTTTTGGTCAAAGTTGAAGACAACAGAGTGAGTGAGAGAGTGAGTGAGTGAGTGAGTGTGTGTGTGTGTGTGTGAGTGAGTGAGTGGGCGAGTGAGTATGTGTGTGTATGAGTGGGTGAGTGAGTGAGAGTGTGTGTGTGTGTGTGTGAGTGAGTGAGTGAGTGAGTGAGTGAGAGTGTGTGTGTGTGAGTGAGTGAGTGAGTGAGTGAGTGTGTGTGTGTGTGTGAGTAAGTAAGTGAGTGAGTGAGTGAGTGAGTGAGTGAGAGTGTGTGTGTGTGTGTGTGAGTGAGAGTGAGTGAGTGAGTGAGTGAGTGAGATCTGGGGACTTTGGAGGCCAAGTCAACACCTTAAACTCGTTGTTGTGCTCCTCAAACCATTCCTGAACCATTTTTGCTTTGTGGCAGGGCGCATTATCCTGCTGAAAGAGCCACAGCCACCAGGGAATACCGTTTCCATGAAAGGGTGTACATGATCTGCAAAAATGCTTAGTTAGGTGGTATATTGCTCAAAGCATCACACTGCCTCCGCCGGCTTGCCTTCTTCCCATAGTGCATCCTGGTGCCATGTGTTCCCCAGGTAAGCGGCGCACACGCACCCGGCCATCCACGTTATGTAAAAGAAAATGTGACTCATCAGACCAGGCCACCTTCTTCCATTGCTCCGTGGTCCAGTTCTACCAGAAAGACTCGGGAGGCCAGATGAAGTACGATGACGTAACAAATTTATTAACAGACCAGCAAGCATTATATTTATGGGCTCTTTGGCGTGTCTGTAGCTCACGTCTCGAGGGTAACGGACTCTGCATTTCCATCCTGAAGAGGAAGGCAGGGGCGCAGCCGACCCCCTGGGAGGTGTAGACAGGGACCATCCTGGTGGTGGTGGGGAGGATGGAGGTAAATGTTGGCATCAGCATCTGCGAACTCAGACATGTGTAAGTACCGATCTTTTATACTCCGAGTATTAGGACATGATTTGTTAGGTCTGAGTGTGATAAGTGACGTAACATTAAATCTTCCTGGCAGAACTTTCCGCTAGAGCTTCAATTTCTGATGCTCACGTTGGCGCTTTCGGCGGTGGACAGGGGTCAGCATTGAGCTACAGTAGACTGTCTGTTTGATCGGACCAAACTCCCCAAGTGCATCAGTGAGCCTTGGTCGCCGGTTCACCACTGTTCCTTCCTTGGATCACTTTTGATAGATACTGACCATTGCAGACCGGAAACACCCCACAAGAGCTGCAGTTTTGGAGATGCTCTGACCCAGTTGTCTAGCCATCACAATTTGGCCCTTGTCAAACTCGCTCAAATCCTTATGCTTGCCCATTTTTACTGCTTCTAACACATCAACTTTGAGGACAAAATGCTCAATGCTCTTGCTGCCTAATATATCCCACCCAGAAAACCAGATGAAAGAGATATGCAACAAAATCTCCCTCAGTCACTTGAGATATGAAAGAGAAACATGTGAGCAATAAAATCTGCCTCTGGGAGGCACTAACTAAATATTCTCTCACTGAAAAAACTAGATCTTTTGGCACTGCTGTTAATCATTATTTCAGTCAAACGTGTGAGTAGTGTCTGTGAAAACAGAACAACAGTATTGTGACGTCCATATGGATTGAATCCAGTAGCATCTGGTAAAGCTCACCTGACGTTTATCTCTCAGTTAATTTCATATTCTGCTGATGTGAAACTACACACTCAATATTTATCACACTGCATAACAACGGCCACAGGTTCCATGAATGTCAATGATTTGTTGTCAGAGTAATTGACTCCAGTCCTGCTGGTGTAACAACCTCAGCTACAATGTCATTCAGTATACTGGCCTGGATCTTAATTTGATTAGTGCTATACCACACATATTAAACAAGAGGCGGCTCAAGTGAAATCATGTTATTCATTTCTGCCTCAGTTATGTAGCCGTCAATGCCACTTCACCCTGAATATATGTCACGTCTGAAGCATTTTAAGGAGAAATTTATCAATCAAAAAGTTGTTTACTCGCAAAGGATGTTGGGGAAATTACTACAAGAATGAATGGAGACTGCAGTCATTGTGATCAATTAATGGCAGAACAGAAAATGCAATGAGATTAAATGCAGATTAATTGGCTGGCCTTTTAAGATTATTTAGCACAGTTTTTAGTTGATATCTCAAAATGGCCAAATACCAGCCAGTTAACCAGTTAGTCTATCATTAGGTTAACTCTTGGTCCCCAGAATATTTTGTTGTATGAAAATCTGAAAATACAATATATCAAAAGAAAGGACAGAGCCTCTGCTTTTAAACAACAACAACAACAAAAATCATTTATTCTAATTCACAGATTTTTTTTCTTTATCATCACTTGAATGTGGGTAAATTTCATAAAAAAAAGAGTAATATTTTGAACAAAAAGCTGAGAAAATCGTGTTTTTGTCAAAGACTTAGGGCCCTATTTTAACGATCTGAGCGCATGGTCTGAAGCGCATGGCGCAGGTGCACTTAGGGCATGTCCGAATCCACTTTTGCTAGTTTAATAACGGAAAAAATTGTCCAAAAGGGTTGTACCTAGTCTCTTAATGAGTCATGGGTGTGTTTTGGGCGTAACATGCAATAAACCAATCAGAGTCTCATCTCCCATTCCCTTTAAAAGCCATTTGTGCTTGCATCATGGCGGATTGCTATTTACATGATGGAATATAGACACCCTCAACCTGACAAGTCAGTTTAAATACACGTGTACATTGCCAAGATTGGTCAAATAATTAGCCAATTTCATTCATCATTACTGCAAATAGGTAATTACATGATACATGAAATTACTATCCATTATGATATGTCAGCCTGGTCTCATCGTTAATACGTAGGTAGCCTATTAATACGTAACTTTCAAAGACACAAAACGTACGTTTTTGTAAGTTTGTATAGGTGCTGAGATGTAAAATATGGACGTATTGGCGACATGTAAATGTAGCATTATTACTTTTTTACAGCTAAAAAAGATATCTGTATAATTTCCCTTTTAAAATTTTACAGATAAATGTAAGATCCCCTAACCTAAACATACCCATTTTATACAGAATATTAAAAGAATAAATTGTAATGGACAGAAATGTGTAGGAAAATGTCAATTTTAGTAACAATATAGTACTAAAACAATATTTTGAGCTGCTAATCCTACACCTACCCATAACCATTTCTCAAAACTATGTACTGTTATAAATAAAAGCAAAACGGACAGACAAGTGTAATCACAATAATTTATTTATTTATTTTTTGCGAAAATGTCAAAAGCTCTACCAAAAGTAGTTCAGCTGAGGATGTGTTGAAGTCCCATTTCTCTCTGGTGGTATAGTTTTGTATGCGGTACAGAGCAGAATTTTAATGTTTTAATGAAAATGTTAATCTGGCTTCTTTCCGTGAACGCGCACATTTCCCATTTAAAATGTACATCGACTAAAACACGACATGTCGCAATCTGTGACGAAGCAGGCGAAAGCCAATGAGCATTTGATACCATTGCCGTAAAACATGACGTAACGCTTCTTAAGTTCCTCGCAAACATAGGCTATGGATTCTAAAGATTTGGATTACACCAAACAAATAAAATTTATGTTGTGAATTTATGTTGTGTTTTGGTGTATTTTATGATTGTATTGTCACTGCATAGGAAAAATATTACAGCAAGTAGACGAGTAAACTGCATTTAATAAATGCGACTGAAAACATGTAATTGAGATGACAATTAAATACAATAGAATCAAAACATTAATTCCACGATTTTAATATTCATACATGGGAACTGCTACACATTCACACGGATATGTAAATTACGTTTTTAGTGCTGTCAATATGTTAATAATTTACATTTTAATGCTGTCAATACGTCAGTATTGTACATTATAGTGTGTATGAAAACGTAAGTAAATGTACGTGTTGTAAAACCACACTTTACGTAAAAATAGACACGTATTCTCATGAGATCACGTTGGATATGTAGCCATTTTTATCCTTATGTGCACAATAATAATTTTTTTAATTGTAATCCTTTTATTTTTAATATTTGGCATGTTTGTATGCTGCTGTTTGTGTGTGTAATAAGGAGAGTGTACGCACACATATAGGCACATATTACTAACGCGCCCTTTAAATAACGCAAACACCAAAACCCCCAAAGCTTCACAGTCATGGGTTCAACATTTCATTTAGTAACGTTAGGCAGTTTTGATTTATATGCTGTTTAATGTTTGATGATCGTGTTCACTTACATGAGCGTAAGCAATGCTTCTACCCCTTGTTTCTGCTTCTTCTTCACCTGTGTTTTTATCCAGAGAGTCAGTACTCTTTCAGAAAATGCAAAATAGCGCCCCCTACCTTATAACTGTGAAAACACGGATTGCCGGAAAATCCTGTCAATGTCGGGGAAAGAGTTCATTGCAATTTACATGCAGTGCAATTTGTCACCATACAACAGCACATGCACTAATTGCCATATTTCTAGAGAAGTGGTCATTCTTCCTATTGTCAAATCTACCATTAACCTTGGCAATGGATAGTAGATAGATAGTATAAATTGAGTGTCTTTAGCCATTTGTGCACATTTTATTTGCTCTAATTAAATTGGTCCACACAGCTCTGATTTTCAAACCATAGACCCCTGTCAGAACCCCAAACTGTTCACAGACCTCCTGCGATTTTAACCAGAAGACAAAAAAGTAATATAGAGCTACTACAGAGAGTTTAGTGCAATTTATCTGCATACAGAAGACAGAAATAGACCATAGACTGCATAAACTGGACATGACAGATTACTGTACTGTATATCCTTGGCACATGCACAAATGAGCAAACAGAAATCATGCAACACAATATACCTGCACACTTTAAAGGGAAAACACAGGGTGTTTGTGGTCATTTTTTCAATAATCCTCTATTATTATTCATTTCATTGTTTACAGGTTAGAACCAGTATACAGATAACCGATCTCTTTGTCTCTTATTTTACTGTCTTCAATGCATGTGTGCACATAAACACAAATAAACATACAATTACAATACCATGACTTAACATAATACTTTTTTTAATGTTCTACTGCTCACCAAGGATGCGTTTATTTGATCAGATAAAAGTAAAAAAAGCAATATTGTGAATATTATTACAATTTAAAATAAGCAAATAAATATAATATCAAATAAATATACACTTCTATATATTTAAATGTAATTTATTCCTGTGATCAAAGCTGGTTTTCAGCATCATTACTCCAGTCTTCAGTCACATGATCCTTCAGAAATCATTCTAATATGATGATTTGCTGCTCAAGAAACATTTATGATGATTATCAATGTTGAAAACAGTTGAGCTGCCTCAGATTTTCGTGGGAACCCTACATTTTTGTCAGGATTCTTTGATGAATAGAAATATAATTTTTGTGTAACATTGTAAATGTCTTTACTGTCGCTTTTGATCAATATAATGTCTCCTTGCTGAAGAAAAGTAGTAATTTTTTTGAAAAAAAAAGAGAATCTTATTGACCCCAAACTTAAGCGTATTCTGTTCTTATTACATAAACAGTCAACAGTTTTATTGCGTATCACCATTGCTGACTACAGTGGTTTTCAGTGATATTTTTTAGAGACTCATGGCTATTTTAGACTACATTCAGACTACAGTCAAAAGTGGCCTAAATACGATTTTTTTGGCTCATATGCAACTGGGATCTTTTTTTTCTCCCCATAACAGTGTGAACAGCACACACCACATGGAATCTGATCTTTTTGATTCTGACTTGGGCAACTCTAATTGTGGTCCTAAATAACTCTGATACAGGTCAGATATTTTACAATGCAACCTCAGTCATATCAGTATTCATGTGACTTTCACATCCCTCTAGATCAACATTTGTCTTAATTCTGCATCCCTCCAAAGATTTTACATACTGGTGGTTCTTTGGTCACTCTGTGAATATGGAAGACGGCAGTGAAGATAGTCAATGGAGGGATGGTGAGCGTTAGTTCTGGCAGGTCACGTTAGTCAAGCTCGCATCAGCTGACTGTCAGCTGATCATGTCTACCTATAGGAATATGACGTTTATCACAGCATACATATATAAGCTCCTTCAGTATTATCAGCAGCTATCTCATTTCTCCAGAGCTAATTACCCTCCTCCATCCCCAGCTCCTCCTCTCGTCAGTCAGGATTTGGCATTCTGATTCCCCTTGAATTAGACTAAATTCCCAAATTATGTTGTACATTTAAATATTGACATTAATGATATCTGCAATACATTGTTGGTTCTGTTCTGTACCCTGAGGGGGTTTATCGCTGCTCTCCCTGCTCTCATCCGTGCTAGGCTGCATGGATGTGCAGGGAGTTCTTGCCCAGAACAGAACCATACCGCCAATCCAAACTGTATGCTAATTGTCAATCATCTTTGACAATAGTGGTGCTGACAGAAAGAAGTATTATGGTGATTGCTCTATACAAGCAAAACTTAAAGGATCACTTCACTTTAAAATGGAAATTATCCCTTAATTTACTCACCCTCAAAACATCCTAGATGTATATGACTCTTCTTTCTGATGAACACAATTAATATTATAATATATATTATATATTATAATATATTATATTAATAAATATCCTGACACTTCCAAACTTTATAATGGCAGTGATGGGGTCCATTGAGTTTAAATCATAAATGTACTCCACACGGATCCGGGGGGTTAATAAAGGCCTTCTGAAGCGAATCGATGGGTTTATGTAAGAAAAATATCCATGTTTAACACGTTATAAAGTAAAATATATTTTTCTTACACAAACGCATCGCTTCACTTCAGAGGGAGCAATGGTGATAATGGATGCACTTTTTTGAGCTTCGAACTCGTGGGCCCTGTTCACTGTACGAGAACATTTTTGGTCTCTCTCATCTGCGTTCTTCTAATCACCTGCACAATGAAGACTTCAGTGTTTACTGCCGTATGACAGCGTGCTGGCACCGTCTTTGTTACTGTTCTTTTGCGCATGCGGGTCAGTTCAGGATTGTGACCTGTTCACACTCTAATCAGATATTGCCCACATTTAGAAAATAGCTAATGTGAACAGCCAAACAAACAAAAAAACTGGCTTGCTAATGTTGCCTTCACATGCTATCGGAAATGTCACAATTCCCACTTCAGAAGTCGTGATTACGAGCTTGTTGCGTTCATGTGCTTTGTTGTTGGAATGAACAGGAATCATGGAGAACACCAGGTTTATTCTTGCCTATTTATTGGAAAAATCTTATTTAAACCAACATTATGTAGTGTCACATGCACTGACGACCATATAAACATTGACGATTCTGTCATTTTGATCAAATGCAGGCTATTTTCGCTGTGTATAAAATATACAACACGCTTCAAATGATTTCTCATATATGTAAATATGCACTACATTAATGACAAGACAAGACGATCTACTGTAGCTGTTTTGGGGAAAAAACTAATAAATCATACCTGTCACAGCAGTCTCCCCGTCACCATGTTTAAAGTTTATGGCATACCTATCTCGGGAATTTGGGTATCAAAATTATTTCTGAACTTCCCAGTGGTAAACAAGACATCAGAGGGCGTTCATGTGCAATTTGTACCCAGGAAACTCGTATTTACGTTAATTCCGATAGCACGTGAAGGCAGCAGTCTAGCGGTGTGAACACAGTCTGTGGAGCGGCTATTAAAACAACCCATATGAGCTGACCGCTATATTCACACCCAGCACTCATTTATGAGAAGATAAAGCACAAGCTCTTGACTCACACTCGTATCCATGAACAGGATGCCCAGGATTCACACTCTCATGAGTCCCAGATAAGAACATCTGAACCAATGGCGGGCCGGCGTTAAAACCCAATCCCCCCAGATCAAATGCTCTCTATTACAGCACTAGCATCTGATTTGGACCGTTCACTGTGGAGCAGATTAATTAATTAACTGCTGTAAAAAATAATTAGGATTCATCCATAATTCATCCGTGGAAATGTAAACTCATGAATCTTTCATGATTGCGCTCTAAGAAACCACTGAAAATCTGTTTTGAGGGTGAAAAAATGAGAAAACGTAGGCCATCTCTAAAAGCTCGGAGTGGAGATGTTATTTAAAGCAGAGACATAGAAGATTGCTTTCTGAATCCTGAGAAAAATAAGTGCAGAAAAAGGCAGCAGAGGTCTCCATCTGCGGATTTCTTATAAGACTAATCCGCATATCAGATATCTGCAGCAGTGCAAATGTTAGAGAAGGCGGACTAGATTTATGTGGCGTGTCAAAAACGCCATTATATAGAGAGGAACTCAAACAAGAGGTTCATATGTCATTTGTAAGTACACTGAAGAATGTAGTGCGTCTAAAACCCAAGCAAAAGAGTATTAAAGGGGTCATTTTATACACCTTCATAGCAGTTTTTGCCTGAAGTCTACTTATGTTTAGTTTAGAATTAAACAGGCAGCTACTGTACCTTTAAGACTTCAATATGTGTCACTATATGATTGCATAATCAATTATTTTCACACTTGCATTCATCAGTTACAAGTTGCTGAACACAGAATAGGTGCTGATGAATGTGTTGAACTTGAAACAGCACTGCTTAAACAGCAGCAGTGGACCTTTGTCTGGATAGACGGCATGATTCATTTGCACAAATGAAAACAAAGCTGAGAGGGATAGACATGCAGTTTGTGGATTGTCTTAAGGATATTGGTCACGTCAGTTTTACCACTTAATTGTTTGTCTACTGTATATCATTCTTTCTTTCTTTCTTTCTTTCTTTCTTTCTTTCATTTATTTTTTTTCATTTTTTTTATTTTAATATTTTATTTCATAATTTTTTGGGAAGAAGTATAATAAAATAAAAAATTAAATTAAATTAAATTAAATTAAATTAAATTAAATTAAATTAAATTAAATTAAATTAAATTAAATTAAAAATCTAATTAAATTTAAATAATAAAATAATTTGTTAAATAATTAAGTAATAAAATAAAAGCATCTCCCCTGACTAGGAATGATTTGTGTTATGTTTGCTAACACAAGAAGTCACCACAGCCTATTAAACATGAACAGATGAGGAAAGTGTTTGTAAATCTGAAAGCCTGTGGGTGGCGGTAAATGAGGATTTTAAGTCTTTTCGTTTTTATTTTGGAATAAACGTCAGCACTTCAACTCAACACCTTGCTATCTGTACTCAGCTTGCCAGGCTATCAGTTTCAACCATGTATCTCAGAGCCAATGAGCTAAAATGTTAAACATTCTTCAGGCCAAGTCACAGAGCAGTACTGATGAAACCCAGCGGCAACCTGACGTTCAAGCAGTCATGGAGCTCTGCCACAGCCGACTTTAACAACTCTCTCACCATTATCCACCAACTAACAGATCCTCTCTTTAATGTTTCCCACCAAATGGTGGATCTTCTCACCGGATGCCAGGCGATGAATGAGTCTTTCAATGTGCATAAAACTGCAAAGCTAGAGGCGTCCTGCCGTCTTGAATTCATGCGTCGCCAACTAAATCTACCAAAGTGTTTCTTCTACCTCCTCCTCCTCAGAGAGCACTTTGAATATTGCAGCTTATTTGTGTGACACTCTAAAAAGGGAGCAAAACTTCAATTTTTTTCCAGAATACCCTCGCAAACAGGTGTTAACCCTAAGCTAATGCATGTACTACACCAAAGTACAGTGACATTTCACTTCAACAGAACATTACTGTGACATCTGTCCTTAAGTATATCGATCATCTAAAATGTTCTCATAAAGTCATCAGTCCAGTTGCACATAGTATTCTTGCCAGAGCTGATGGTATTCATGGTAATGTACCATCCACTCTGACAAGCATATGTGGACCACTTGGTAGTCATGTGACTTCTACAGTACATGTGTGCGGATCATGTGACTTATGTGTATATTTGCCAGCGTTACTTCCTGCGTTTTTACAACTGAAGATGGTGTTTGTATGAACACCGAAACATCTTGTCATTTCTTTTTATGTAGTCCAGTGACTTTTTAAATAAAGAGTTTGTTTGAAATGTTATAACCTTGATGTTTTAAAAAGCCATGAATCCATATAGAGTGTTTTATTTGTGTTTTATCATTCTTGTGCTGTAAATGTATAGCAACACAGTCTCTTCATAAACCAGCTAAACTAAGTTAAGTTGTGTTTTTATCCTGATAGTAGCTCAATAATTTATTTCTAACAGAAAATCAAACAAGAAATCCTTTTCGGAATATGAAAGACAAATCTATCCTAGATAATGGAATTAAAAGATTTAACCAAACCATCTTTATATTCAATTCACACTATGTAACGTTTTGTTCAATACATCATCAATCCTTCTTCCAAAATGTGTTTTTGTCTTACCCTGATTCAGTATGGTAAGCCTATTATAATGGGGTGATGGTTTTGGTGTGAAATTGTGCATTACATGCATCACTCAACTGTGCGTGTCTCGTCATATCTGTAAATAGAGACAAGTTGCTCCGGCTACTTTGCCGCATGTCTGGTGTGGGAGTAGAAGAGGTTAGTTGTCAAAACGAGTGAGAAAGGTTCACATGGAGCAGCTAAATCTACAACCTCCGGGAATCACTCGTTTTAAACAAACGCCGAACAGAGGAAAGTCTGCAATCAGAAAGAGAATGTGACAGAGCTTATAATAAAACAAGAATCAACATAGGCTTGGCTTTTCAGAGCAAGAGCTGAAGGATTTGAAATGTTGTAAAAGCGACGCAGAGATTACATTTGGTGAGTAAGGTATTTACTAAACAGAAAAATTGCCATATGTGGCTCTCTAACAGAGTTCGTTGTAAAGCATTATCTATTGCGAAAGCTCATTTCATTAAGGTTGTTGTAGCGCTGTGATGGAATTTATTTTCAAGGAAGTATCGTGTCTATTAATGGGTAAAGCTACAGTAACGTTATAGTGTTATAGATATGTTATATGTTATAGCGCACTTTTAATTAACACACATCACCTGAGCGACTGACAGCTTTCAGTCATGGGAAATAGTCTTAAAGAATGAGCAAAATTCCCTAAACTGAACACAAAGAGGGGGAAATGCATCCTCTGTTCTGTGGTTGCCAGTGTGTAAACAGAAAATATGTCCGCTATTCAGAGGGAGGCGGCGTAAAACAAACGTAGGGATCAGGAGAGCCTGAAAGATGAAATTATTTGACTCCATTTCAACACACAGATCAGCAGTTTGATCCCACTAGCGTCTGATCTGCAGCCCCAGTGGAGGTTCCTCTGTTGCCGCGCATTTCTTTGTTGTCAGCGTTCTTTTCTCTACACACAGATGTCTCAAACTGAAGCGCTAAAACAAAAGACAGTATTGAAGTTTAACACGAACAACAAAAGGTAGTGTAATTCCATCTGGTGGTGTTCCATTATGAAGCCATTCCCAACAGCAATACTGACACTTAGCTTTATATTTATTAAACTCTGTCTTTATTTGGCCGAAGACACTGTGAGGTGTAATTAAATTTGGTCAGCTTGTCCAGAACAATAACTATTTGTTTGTGGTGTTCAATTTTCCAAGTACTGTGAAACACAAAGAGAAGTGAGAACATTTAATTGAACAGTGATTGGTTGGATTGCAGGTTATTGTGCGGACAGCAGTGGAGCTGTCGGATGTAGACAGTGAAATAATGGGTGACATTGTAAGGGAAGGGAGCTTTAATAAGAGGTTCCCATGTCGACACACATATCAACAAGGGAATTCATTGGCACGTCTCACAGCAGTCCTTGATTTAAAAGCAAATGGAGTTTAACTCTGTAGTTAGTAGATTTCTCTACATCCGCAACACATGGTCAATTGGGCTAATTTAACTAAAACAATATAGCTTGATAATGTAAGCCTTTTGACAAATGCCAAAACTCTGATATACATTTATATAAGTACGGACAGGCAGACGGACAAATACACGCAATACACGCTGTCATGTTCTTTTGCGTTTGGATGCTGGTGTTTGGGAACGCAATCCTGTGAGATGCTTCTGGAGGGAATGAAACCAAATCATTCTGATGACAGACTTTGGCCCAGGCATTTCAGAACCACCAAACCAACATTTGAGGTGCTGTGCGATGCGATTAGTCCACCGGTTAATTCAGTTACCCAATTACATCCTCTGTTGAGGCAAAGTCACAAGAGTTTTTTGTTGCACATCAAATAATTGATTTGGTAATTCCATCATCGTTTTTTATACGGTATCCTAAAATGTGCAAAAATAGGTGGATGGATACATAGCTATTGTAATAAAGTAGATTAAAATGTTTAAAATAAGATTAAATAAAGGTCAAAATCTAGTTAAAAAATTCTCAACATATTTTTACACTAAATATTTTCCATTTATATGCACCATTAAAATGACATAAATAATACAAAATATTTATCTACATCTGTGTTTACTAAAACATGTCACATGAGGAATTCAGTGAATGTTTGAGTGATAATGCAAACAAATTATTCAAGAGCTAAGTATTGAGACTAATTTTCAGAAATCTTAAATGCCAAATAAAATTCATATTTAAAATGTTACTTAATTTCATCAGCTAGACACAAAGAGCAACATATGCATACATCTATCAACTAAACTTTCAACATCTCCTCTGTGAAATATGGACAGATAGCAAGGAATTAACCTGTTTCTTGTGAAGTGCTTGAAAAGTTCCAGTTATTCCTTCATCTTAAAGTTTGATTTGCATTTAAATGGTGGTGGACAGACATGGCACTCACAGCGCTGATGAGAGTATTCACTGGCATTACATGTGACATTTTCTGACTATTACATTTTCTCAGGTAAATTACAGAAGAGGACCTCTCTTTCAGCCTTTTCTGACCGTGAATAACCAGATTCATTATTCACCAGAAATGAGCTGCTTGAAAGAGAAAATCTGTAAAGTCATTTAGAAGATGAGGGTGAAATAGCGCCATAGGCTGATTTGACCTCATTCAGCTTTAACAGAATATCCTGAGTTATTTTCATCTTAATATCTGGTTACCACATCTGTGGCATACTGCTGCTTATACAGTCAGTAAATTCAATCAGTGTGTATCAGTGTGTATCAGTGGCCTCGCAGTGTGTATAAATAAAAGCATTTACATTATATGCAACAGAAGCTCAGCTGGTGAGCAAACATTTATAATATGCGACTGTTTTGAGATTATAATCATAACATAACTTGACTGATGTTCTGAAAACTCCACTCAGAATTACACAGGAATAACTTTTTTTGTTTGTTTTTGTTTTGTTAAAAATATAAACTGAATAATTCTGCGTAGAAGTCTCTGGGTGCCATTTTGCAACTTAAAAAATATTTTGTTAAACTGCTGTACATGATTATATTCTCTATTATATTCTCTATAACTTTCTCTTTTAAAGGGGTCATGAACTGAGAAATCAAATTTTCCTTGAGCTTTTGACATATAAGAGGTCATCGTACTATAAGAATATCCTGTATCCAGTGTCCTGTAATTTCAGAACTGAAAACTTCCTTGTTAGTCCAAAAACAGCTTTTATTGAAACCAAGCCCAGAGAACAACTCGTTGTGGAATGTGCCGATCTTAGATAGGTCAAAGACCGCCTCTGCAGAAGAAAATCAACGCCTACTTCATCATTGTAACTTTGGCCCCGCCCACTGGCGTGTTAGTGAGATGACGAGGAGAGAAGAGCGGAAAATAACATTACCTTCCATAGGATCCTAATGCTAGGAATGTGGTTATTTATTTTCAACAATGTGAATGTCTCAGTTGAGCATTATTTATTTGTATGCGGTACATTTCACTGTGGATTCTTTGGTAAATCAGCCGCAATTTCGGCGCAGGTTTTGCAAACAGACTTTTACGATATGGACTTGACAGTATTGCCACAACATATAAATAACCGTGTTAATTCTAATGCCTGATCTGTGATCAGTGATTTCTGATATGTAATGATTCATGTAGAGTCAGATGTTCTTTACCTACGTGTCAGTAAATCAAACCAGTGAATAAGTGGTTCACTGGCTACAATGCCACAATCTAAATATAATGCTATAATCAACACTTTTCACGGTTAGTTAACCTTGAGAGCTGTAATAGTAAAAATGTGCTAAAAGTTTTTGAGAGAGTTCCACATGTAATGTATAGCTATTTCATATGCAAAGAAGTTAGCTAATCACAGCAGTGGGCGTTTACACTGAAGTCTCACAGCAGCCAATCACTTTACACTGAAGTCTCACAGCAGCCAATCACAGCAGTGGGCGTTTACACTGAAGTCTCACAGCAGCCAATCACAGCAGTGGGCGTTTACACTGAAGTCTCACAGCAGCCAATCACAGCAGTGAGTGTTTACACTGAAGTCTCACAGCAGCCAATCACAGCAGTGGGCGTTTACACTGAAGTCTCACAGCAGCCAATCACAGTAGTGGGCGTTTACACTGTAGTCTCACAGCAGCCAATCACAGTAGTGGGCGTTTACACTGAAGTCTCACAGCAGCCAATCACAGCAGTGGGCGTTTACACTGAAGTCTCACAGCAGCCAATCACAGTAGTGGGCATTTACACTGAAGTCTCACAGCAGCCAATCACAGCAATGGGCATTTACACTGAAGTCTCACAGCAGCCAATCACAGCAGTGGGCGTTTACACTGAAGTCTCACAGCAGCCAATCACAGCAGTGGGTGTTTACACTGAAGTCTCACAGCAGCCAATCACAGCAGTGGGCGTTTACACTGAAGTCTCACAGCAGCCAATCACAGTAGTAGGCGTTCACACTGAAGTCTCACAGCAGCCAATCACAGCAGTGGGTATTTACACTGAAGTCTCACAGCAGCCAATCACAGCAGAGGGCGTTTACACTGAAATCTCACAGAAGGGACACGCCCCCTTCAAACAGAGTGTTCAGAGCAGAGGGCTAAAATCAGGGTAGGAAAAATGCCTTTTATTTCTAACAATTTTTGATGTAAAAATCATACTAACATTACAAGTGCACCACAGGAAACATCATAAAACAATAAAACAATGCAGTTCAGGACCCCTTTGACTGACATGACCAATCCCACTTATTTTTCATCAACACCCTCCTACTATACCATATAGAGACACTTATGAAATTATGGAAAATACAGCCAAATATTCATGCAAGTAAAAGCTAGTTATACTATACTAGTTTATCTGTGTATACAGGCTGTACAGGTTATACTGGGTCACCCTGGATCCATAATAATCAGCAAAGGAGCTAATCAGCAAAGTGAGGTTATGGATTAACAATGTGCATTTTCCAAACACTCTCATCTATGCTTTATGAGAGAGCAAATATGTTAGCCTATCTCCTGATTCGAGATTTCTATGGCTGCTAATCCATTTCTATAACAACAAACTCCCCGTTTCACGGGGAAGCAGTGGATAAATCTAAAGTTCAGCCCTACCTCCATTTAAAGAAGAATCGATCTGTTGTCTCAATACAGAGTCATGTGATGAATTGCATGAGGATTTGAGAGTAACCTCAGAAGAAGAACAGAAAATTGACTCGGTCTCATTGTTGACATGCAGCAGAGCAATCACGAGCGCAGAGGTTATGAGAGACAATACGACAAACTGGACTTTACAGACAAAAAGAATCAATGGGTGTGCCATTATAATGAACAGAACGTTGAAGGGTCATTTCTCCTGTGCAGAATATTTTACTGAACTCAAAGTATTTAAAGATGGATAGTATTTTGTTTCATCACAATAAAAAAAACAACATACACTGAAAAAAAAATTGTACTAGAAAAATGTTTCACTCAGAAATTGCTAGTAAATTAATAATAAAGAGCAAGTAAATATGAATATAAAATATTTAAAATATAAATATGAATATAGAATATAAATATGACATTTTAAAAGTAGAAAGACTAAAATAATATTTTATTTTACAATAATATTTATTTACAACTTTGAAAAATTATTTTTTGTGCCGATCTCTGTATGTGGAAAAGTAGAAATCTCAAAATAATAATTTACACAATTTGTGTGGTGTAATATTTTCACATAAATTATTGTAATATTTATACTAAATCTGAGTTTAGTGGAATGGACACTATTGTTAATTGATTTTGAATACAACAAAATGTTAGCTTTCATATAAATATCCGTAAAATTATTGGATAAGTATCATGTCCAAAACCACAATAAAAAATTAAGGCAAACCAACTGTTATGCTAATTTATACAAACATAAAATATAATGCTCATTTACTTTACTATAAAGCAGCAAAGAAGAGTTTTTTTTTTCACGACTGTGTAAATAATCACATAATAATTAGTAAAGCTGAAATGCCTGAGCTTCACCAGAGCAGATTTCTGAAATCCACTATAGAAATATTTCCTTAAATTTACAGACCATATATATATATATATATATATATATATATATATATATATATATATATATATAACTGTATATACATATAACGGTTTTAAAAGTTGAAAAATTAATTCAGAAGGTACTGCACAGCTAGAATGACCTGAAGTCCAGATCCACATTCAGATGGTCAGAGTCGTGATGTCCCTGAATATGCTACTGTCATCTATTGTGAGGTTATAACATCAATAACACACTTCATCCCAATGGTAATTATTTCAGCTGAGAATCGATTGGTTGATGGGTCGTGGAAGGGTTATTGAGAAGGTCCAGAAAACAATTTACATAATGCTAATAGACCATTTTAACTCTAAACCCCAGTGTATCCAAGAATAAAAAGCATCCATTTTAAGGCAAATCAATTGATTTTACTAAATCAAGCTATATGCCTTGAGTATTCAACATTGCACATTTGAGTGAAGTGAGTCTTGTGTATTTGCAAACTTTTATCAAACTACATACAGTATACTTGATTGAACAGATTGTGGCAGGCAGGATGTAATGTCACAGTAACCGAGATGTTCTCTATCAGTCAGTCCCGTTCAACGTTACGTCAAAAGAGTGACATTGTAGGGTCCCAATGGAAAGCGCCACAACCGCTGACCCTTCCAAGCGCCCTGTGTAAGTCCAACAGGCCTCTGTACCTGGTGGGACAGAAGAACAGAACTTTCCAAGGGGAAGGTCAATATCTGATGTTCCTATCTGTTTCACCCAATTCAGCCACGACTGGTTGGATAACACTGGGGAAGCGTGCCGAATCCAGATGGAAAGGGACACTACGGAGACCACTTCCTGCCCATAGGGAGGTAACATGTGGAAATACACATATGGAAGATCTCTGCGGTAGGTCCTCCCTAGACAAGGATGGAACCATTACCGACACGGGGAAGAGAGGAATCTGCAGAGGGAAAAACAAGGAAACTTTATGGGATTACCAAGAGGGAATCACAACATATGCGGCATCTAGCTCAGTTCAGGGGCTGACCGAATGGGCATGCAACTCGAGTACTAGGCCTGGTATTGAACGCACATCTGACTGCTGAAGGATGCTTGGAGGAAAACTCCATCAAGGGTTCGCCAGGTGGGGAACTCACCTGAAGAGCAAATAGGGCGCTCATAAAACGGCAAACAATCCAGCTGTCAGAATCCGTTCCCCCACCCCCATGATGAGAACTGTTGATATAGTGGCTTAAAAGGGACTGTTTCTATCCTGATTGTGGATTGAGTTTAACCAGCATCAGTTGTGATAATTATTAGAAACTCTTGGGGGAAACAGAATCCGACAGTGACCAATCCAGCTGTCAGAATCCCATCCCCAACCCCCATGCTAAGAAATGTTGATGTAATGGCTTAAAAATGCTGACTCTATCTTGTGTGTGGATGGAGCTTAACCAGCATCAGTTTAATAAATATGATGTATTTAATCTTACTTCATTAACCAATGTATTTGCTGCTGACCTTTGACGATCCAATTCAACCATACTAATAAGCAAAAAATGACTGTATAAACATAATATTTGTGTTTCACTTTTTAAAAAAAAATGTATTACTGAAGTAAGAGGCTGCATCCGGAAAACTGGAAAATGCTGCCTTCAGAGGACACATTTCAAGGTAGGAAGGCATCAAGGCATATCCGAATCCAATGTTAGCTTAATTTCCTGTCTCCTGAGAGACCTTCATCTCATAATTTTTTGAAGGCAGCATAGATGTTGATGTTGATATCCCACAATCCTATGCATTCCATTCGGTGACAGTTGAGCTAGAAGAAGAAAGATGGCGTCTGAAAGTCGCAGTTGCTGGTCAGTTTGTGTGTAAATATAATTTTTTGACCAACGTTTTCCACTTCTAATGTCATTTCTAGAGAGAAATTACTACTGTAGTAATTAAATATTTGTTTAGTTCTCACCAAAGCTCGCTCTATTTTGTTGTAGATCATTAAACTGTTGCACTGCCTCAGAAGTCTGTCCGAAATCAGTTTCACTTGCCAAAAATATAAAAAAAAAATTTTTTTAACAAATAAGTAAGCCCAGCCCAGGTGAGGAAAAGTAACATAAAGTAACGTAGCATTACTTTCCATAACAAGTAAATAAGTAACACAATTATTTACTTTTTAGACATTAACACAATATTGTAACACATTACTTTTAAAAGTAACTTTCCCCAAAAATGGCTTTATGTCATATTTTGCATATAAGTTAAATGTGCAACTTTGGATGGAAACATATAAGAAAGATATAAGAAAGATGCTTGTATTGATGTTCTGCAATTGAAAGTACAGAAATACTACTGAGGTTACTAACGTCTGACCCAAACATCAGCTCAGAATCAGTGGTTGAGGCGTGTAAGTAAGAAGATGTAATTATTTTAACGTTAAAATACTTTTTTGTATTCCAGCCTAATATGCAGAGAATAAGACTTAAAACAGTCATAGACTGCTACAGCAAGACCATCTAGTCATTTGATGCACCACACTACCATTTTATCCTACTTACAATGCTACAATGTTTTCATATTTATATCCAAATGTATAATATTCATTATGCAATTCTTGACAAACATCAGGAACCTTGACGTAATGTATCCGGAATTTCCAAAACTCTGGATTGGACATTTTGGAGTCTTGCAGTAAACTTTGTGACTTGAGATGTGAAACAGGTCTTTCACATCATCACTACACTTTCATATTTTACCTGGACCTAGAACTATTTTAACCCTCTATGGCATGGTGTTGCCCTCATGCAAAAAAAAAAAAAAAACTACCTTTTTGGTCCGTACACTATGAAAGCCCGTTTCCGCCACTAAATAAAAAAATACAAAGAGTAATTGTGACTTTTTATCTCAGTTATAAAGTCAGAATTCTGAGATATAAACTCGCAATTGCGTGATTTTTTTTTTCAGTCAGAATTGTGACTTTATATCACGCAATTGCGAGTTTATATCTCAGAATTCTGACTTTATAACTCACAATTGTGAGAAAAAAAGTCAGAATTCTGAGATAAATTACTCGCAATTACTCTTTTTATTTTTTTAATTAGTGGTGGAAACGGGCTTCCATAGTACATAGCCCCTTTAACTTCTTTATAAAACATTTTTTTTTAATATATATAATATCACCTGACATGTCTGTTCAATGAAATGAGGGGCTGAAGTAGGTGTGACCTTTTGTTTGGGGGTGGAGCAGTCCTTTCATGAAGCAAAGCCACATGGGAGACAGTGCCACCAATCAGTAAGATAAATATCACTTTTTAACATGTTTAAGTTGAAATAACTTTATATAAAAAAATATATGCATGTGCATCAGTATGTAAAGAAGTATGTTTGTTGCCTCAGGGCAACATTGTGCAGTTAGGCCACTTTTGTTCAGGCAATATCATAGGGTTAGAACCATATGGTGCATTCAAGTCCTCCTGGGAAGTTCAGAAAACTCAAAGAATCTGCATTATGTGTGTCATTTATTATTATTAGTATTATTATTAGATGAATGATGGGAAATGTAGTTTGGTCACTTGTGCCTATCAGCTCATAAACTGGCTAAATGAGTAGTGTTTTCTGGCAAACTTTATCTCTCTTCTTCATTAACAGTACACATAATGTGAACAAACTACATTGTATTGTTGGCATTCAGATATACATTTATCATGATTGAAAATAATTTGCTTCCGCCATTGCTTCCCACTCGTAATTACGACTTTGTGGTGGCGTTCATGTGCATGAACATGTGCATGTCCAACCCTAACCCTAACTCGTAAATACAATCTTTTTGACATGACTTGAGAGCACCAATAGTCAATGTTTTTACTATTGATACTTGCAGGAAATGGACAAAAGGACAATGTATGAAGAACATGATTGAGCATTTAGGGTCATTCCTTCTTAGAGTGAGGACAGTGAGCTTGAGAAGGGTCAGGAAGACTGGATCCCTGAATATGGTTTGAGAGACATTTGAGGTCAGGGGTCAGTCAGCAAAGTAACGTGTTTGTGTTTGCGCATGAGTATGTGTAGTGTGTGTGTGTGTGTGTGTGTTTGTTTGGTTTATGTTTATATGTATTATATGAATATAATACATGAGGTGGTCCCACTTTATATTAGGTGGCCTTAACTACTATGTACTTACATAAAATATAAGTACAATGTACTTATTGTGTCCATATTGTATTGCAAAACACTTTTGCTGTATTGAGGTGGGATACGGGTTAAGTTAGGGTCAGGTGTGGTGGTATGGGTAAGTTTAAGGGTAGGGTTAGGTGTAAGGGAAGTGTCAACAGTGTACTTATAAATGTAACTACAGAAATTACTTACAGATGTAATTACATGCAGATAATTTTTTTAATGTAAGTACAATGTAAAAACATGTATGTACACAATAAGTGCTTTGTCACAAATGATTAATTTAAATGTTAGTACATAGTAGTTAAGGCCACCTAATATAATGTGGGTCCCATGAGGTGTTAGTTGTAATTAGTAGTAGTTTTTTTTTTTTTTTTTTTTTTTGATTGTTTGATGTTTTTTTTTATTAGTTGGAACCAATTGATGTTTGTCAAAATTAAACTTTTTCTGCACATACTGCTTGTTTTCCCTATTCCACCTATGTAGAAAACCTTGGAGTTTTAGTATCCTCATGGCACATTGTTGCCCTGAGGCAACAAACCAATATCAAACCAAAAAATGGGGTGAAACATATTTTTCCCCCCAAAAAATAAAAATTCATGTAGAACTGTCCAATCAGCAAACAACCTCTGATTTACATGTATGAAAAAACATGCAACAGCTATGTCCACATTAGCCTGTGATTTTAATATATCTTTCTCATTCATTATTTGATCAGACTGCCAAAGGTTGAACATTTCGCAGAAAATCAGATTAACAAATGCTAGATAATAGTGGATAATAACTGGATATCACTGATATATTATAATATAATATAATATAATTAATATAATAATTAATACAATACAATACAATACAATATACAGCAGTATTCTTCTCCAATCCTGGTCCAGTCTCCAGCAAATACTTAATGCTGAAATGACATTTCAGGATCACTGTGTGTCTGTCTTCATCTTGCTTTTGTACCACAATCAAACAGAATCTTCAAATCAACTGACAAGCTCATCAATGTCTTTTCACTATCATACTGAGAATTGCCTGTGATGGAAATCAGTTCACCCTGCTAGTCAAAAAACAAAGATGATGCCTGACACGTCAGGGGTCTTGAACAGTGGAAAAAAATTCGCACAGGCCTCTGGACGAGTTAGACTCTGGATGTCTGGATGAGTTTCCTCCTAATGAGGAAATGTAGGCCACAAATGTCATTTCATGCATTCAAGCTGTCAGTCAGCCGGTTTCCCAAAGCTTTCTGCATGTAACACGACTCGTATTTTATGACACTTCAAAGCCGATTGCGCAGATCTTGATACTACAGTTAAGGCAACACCATGATATTTAAATCATGATATGTGTGTAAATATTTTATCACACACCATATGCTAACAGATACTCAAAGCAGAGAACACATTTGTTGACGTTTGAAACTTACAGAAATGATGGCTTCATTATAACAAGAGGAAAGGGATCGAAAATACAATCTGCCCAAAATGATGTTCAATTTATGTCTTATTAATGGCTCCTCTACTGATTCTCCTGATTTGCAGGCTTAACTAGGCAAACTTATACCATCTGCCACTCACAGAACAGACTTTCCTTACGAGGAGCAATTTTCACCACCTGTGGCCCTGCTTAGAGGGATAAAAACAACTGTACCTTTAAGAACTGCCAATGCAGCAGATAGTTAAAAGTGGAGTGTGACACTTTACGGTCATTCCATATGGACCATAGTGCAGCTAAAGTGACAGCTTCAGAATTCCTAATGAGGAAACAGGGTTTCCAGAAAGGGACTGGTGTCACGGTAAACAGCCCACCTGTGACAGCGCCAGGGATGTGTTGGTTTTATCAGCAGGTTTAGGAAACCGAGGCTTGTGGTCATGGGCTGAAGGTTCTCCATACCTTTATGCTATGTTTACTTCTCCATCTGTCCAAAAACAGAACAGATGAGTCAGCTGTACTGACATCAACTCCAGCTGGAGCCTGGCCACAGTAAATAACAACCACTTATTCGCTTATTTCTGGAGATAATTTGCTCTGCTTATTCTCATCTGGATAATGCTTTAATTTTCATTAAGAACATTGACAAACATTATTAGTGATTTAATTCAACCATCACTTCTTATGTTCATACTTACTGTAAGGTGGAACTATTTAGAAATGAATATTTTTATTCAGCAAGGACACATTAAATCAATCAAAGGTGGCAGTAGACATTTATAATGTTACAAAAGATTTCTACTTCAAATAAATACTGTTAATTTGAACTTTCTATTCATCAAAGAATCTTGAAAAAATGTATAATCACAAAAATATGAAGCAGCACAGCTGTTTTTAACATGGATAATAATCAAAAATGTTTCTTGAGCTGCAAATCATCATATTAGAATGATTTCTGAAGACATTGAAGACTGGAGTAATGATGCTGAAAATCAGCTTTGATCACAGAAATAAATTACATTTAAAAATGTATTTCAATAGAAAACAGTTATTTTAAATAATAATATTTCACAATTTTACCGATTTTACTATATTTTTAATCAAATAAATGCAGCCAAAATCTATTAATCATTCTGACCCTTACTGATCTGACTGATATGCCATTTATTAAAGGAACACGCCAACTTTTTGGGACTTTAGCTTATTCACTGTATCCCCCAGAGTTAGATAAGTCCATACATACCATTTTTTATCTCCATGAAGTTAAATCTGACAGAAGTTAGCCTATTTTCAGGCGCTGCGTAATATCATTGCGCCGCTGCACCCATGGTACGGCAGCAAAGTTCCTGGATTATTACGCAGGAATGAGAGTATAGTCCCTAGCCATATCGGTCTAGAAAATTGCAACTTTTCATTTTCCGTCGGTCTTAGTACACGATGTAACTGTACACATCACAACATGTAAATAGGAAAATGTTGGCGTTATTTTGTCATTTATTGAGCATTAGGCTAGCTGGAGCCATTTACCTCCAGTCTTTGTGCTAAGCTAGGCTAGCGGTGGGTATGTATGGACTTATCTAACTCTGGGGGATACAGTGAATAAGCTAAAGTCCCAAAAAGTCGGCGTGTTCCTTTAAACTTTGATATTGTTAATAAGAATACAATTTGTTTCTTCATGTTAGTTCAGAGTGCTTTAACAGGTGATTAAAAATGGACAAGTAGATGAAATTACATTAACTAAGATTAATAACTGCTGTATTTATTGTTCCTTGTTAGTTCATGTGCACCTGTTGTATGATAAAACAGATGAGAAAAATCCCACAGACTTGCACTAAAAAAAGGAATAAGGGACCCAAACCATATAGAGACCAGAATATCATCAAGCATCAAACAAATACAACCATCCTGCTCATATCTAAAACCAGAAGAAAAAAAAAACAACAGAAATGTGATGAGCAGCAATATGTGATGCAAGCTGTGACATGAAATTGGTTTCATGAACTCTTGAGTTTTATTTGGTGGGAAAAAGAGCGTTCCTTTATCCACAAGCTGTCCAAATATTTCCCAGCGCCGTCAGACAGCTCGAGTGAACGTGTCAGATGCGATTTGTGCGAAGTTAAAGGCAGTGGGCCGGAATGATTTGGTGGTCACTCCCAATATTGAGCTCCTTCTTCAAGTGCTGCTGGTGGCTGTTTAATTCCTATTGATTAGCAATACAAATACAGCATCCTCTGAGCAGCTACTGCAGTGCTGCTTTAAACCGCTTCTCTGGTCCTTCTTAACACCCATGACCAGTAAGACCAGAAAGAATGTGTTAAACATGCAAGAAACCCGAAGCTTCATAAAGAATACAAGTTTGTTTTTCTGCTATTCCCTTTCATGTAGTGTGTAATAGAGCAGTTTGTGAATGTAAAAGGTCTGCAAAGTTTCAAAGATCAAAGTGTAGATGAATGGAGTTATTGCCTCCCAAAAGAAAGAAGCAATTCTGAACTGCTGAAATGAGTCTCACTTCCTAATTTACATAATTCCAGCCTTTGGTCTTCATCGGCTCAACAGCGTCTACTTTGCCTGCCCTCAAACACTGTAGTTGTAGCTGAGACTGGAAGAGTTTGGTTTATGTTGTTCATGTGGAGAAGACACTGTTCTCTTGATGTGGTAAAACCGACGCCATCGTTACTGTTCGTATCACTGTGCGCCCTATTTTATCACTGTGGGCCTGATCTGAGCGCATGGTCTGAAGCACACGGCGCAGGTGCACTTAGGGCGTGTCCGAATCCACTTTTGCTAGTTTAACGACGAAAAAAAAGGTTGGTGCGCCAGGCGCATTGTCCAAAAGGGTTGTACCTAGTATCTTAATGAGTCATTGGTGTGTTTTGGGCGTAATGTGCGATAAACCAATCATAGTCTTATCTCCCACTCCCTTTAAAAGCCAGTTGCGCTCGCACCATGGCAGATTCACTATTTACACGGCGGAATTTTCAAGCGGAAAGACTGAACGCTTCTCCAGAGAGGAATCCTTTTATTTTTAATATTTAAAAATAAAAATATTGGTCAATGGCGCAGTCGTTTTCAGTTCCTCAAAATAGCAACGTGCCAACAATGCGCCTGAACACACCTCGTTTTCAGACCAGCACGCCCATGGGCGAACAGATGGGCGCGAGTGCATTTGCTATTTAAACAACGTGGCGCTAGTCGTGAAAATGATAACCTCGTCGGGCTGAAACTAGCAAAAAACACTTTCGTTGCGCCTTTATCCTTTCAGATAAAGTTTCAGACACTGTGAGAGAAGAGCTGATGCTGCAATGGATATTATGAGAAAACAAAAATGTTTTTTGACCTTGGATGCATGTAAACCTATTGTAGGAGAAATTAGGAACTTTTAAAATAGCATAATAGAGGCACTTTAATATTGTTAATGAAAGTAATTCAAAAAAGAGTCCTGTAGAGCAGGAAAGAAAAAAATCACAAATAAGATCTCGTTCATACCTGCAGTGCTTCTCCTAAACCATAATGAGATGAAATGAAGACTTTAAACTCTAGAGTGTCTAGAGTTCTCACCAATGTTTCAAACTTGCTCAGATCTGCTAAAATACCAATGATTGCATTCAGGTCTGTGTTTCAATTTGAACTCAAACATTTCTCATTATGACTAAACAGTCTGAGTAGCTGCAATCCACATTCATTTTATAGCTCTATGCCTATCATAAATTGTCATCTCTCATCAATGGATTTTAGGAGACACATCTGAGACTTTCTGAGTTTCATCTGAGTTTATACCCAAGATAGCTTTCGCTTTGTTTCTAATCACCATCTTCACCATTTCAGCCTGACAAGACACAATGCGCATCCGTCTGTTACTGACCTCCCACACAGATTTCTTTATGTTTCCTCCCTGGTGGCTGTCTCTCATTAAAGTGTGTTTAATTAGGGCTCTAATAGAGGTAAGTAATGGAAAATCACATGCACTCACAACCCTTATCGCTCCAGCAATTTCCTCTCAAATTAAAAGTCATTACTGCTTCACACTTATATGAGATTGCGGTGTCACTTGACATGGCTTAACCATGACCAGACATCCCATCAACAGATTTTCAGTAATTGTCAGTTGAACATCTGCCATGATTTTGATGAAAATACAATTTTATATAAATGTCCATTAAAAAAATTGAATAAAGAGCACAATCCGCAGAGTGGATTCCACCACAATTATCCAAAACAACAAAAACAAAAATTATTTCGTTTTTCACAACACCCTATTTCAGTAAATGTATTAAAGTGATTATTTACCAAAAAAAAAAGTACTTTCTCTCTTACAAAGAACACAAAAGAAGATGTTTTGAACAATGTTCACGCAACTCTTTTAAATAGTCAAAGCATACAATGACCATGAGCTGTCAAGCTCCAAAAAAATTAAAAATATATACTCTATACTGTTTAAAGATTAGATTTTTTTATGTTTTTAAAAGAAGTCTCTTCTGCTCACCAAGGCTGCATTCATTTGATCAAGAATACAGTAAAAACAGTAATATCGTGAAATATTATTACAATTTAAATTAACTGCTTTCTATTTGAATATATTGTAAAATGTAATTTACTCCTGTGATGCAAAGCTGAATTTTCAGCATCATTACTCCAGTCTTCAGTGTCACATGATCCTTCAGAAATCATTCTGATATGATGATTTGCTGCTCAAGAAACATTTATGATTATCATCAAAGTTGAAAACGAATTTCTTTCAAAAAGACCCCCAATTTTTAACAGAAATAAATAAAAATAAACCATAAAAATACCAAAAATGTAGTCAATAACGTGTGCAGTATATTCCAGGTATTTTAAAACCATACATATATGAAATTGTTGAAAAAAATTGCTATTTTTGTTAGTTTTTTTCGCACAAAAAATATTCTTGTTGCTTCATAACATTAAGGTTGAACCACTGTAGTCAAATGGACTATATTAACAATGTCTTTACTACCTTTCTGGGCCTTGAAAGTGGTAATTATATTGCTGTCTACGGAGGGGCCAAAGAGGTCTCAGATTTCATCTTAATTTGTGTTCCAAAGATGAACGAAGGTCTTACGGGTTTGGAACGACATGAGGGTGAGTAATTAATGACAGAATTTACAATTTTGTGTGAACTAACCCTTTAAATAAACAAATCTGACTTAGGTGCTCTGAATCCCAATTTGCAGTGTGGGAGGAAGGGTCACCTTGAACGGTTCATGAGATAGTGGAGTTCATATGATTTTCAGCAGTGTGTGTGTGGGTCTGTGAGTTTGATCGAGGCTCAGCTGGATATCTATGGTCGCACTATGGCAGTGCAGAGAGGAGATCACTGGCTACTCATTTTGGCTCTGTACCAGAGAGGAAGACAGATTTCAGCTGAGCTGCTGCGAGTTCAAGGCCAGTTCGCATTTAGCAGCCCACAGATCTGCTACTGGCAAAGCCAGCTTCACACAGATGAATGACTAGCAACCCACAGCTTCCTCTGAACTGCTGCTGAATTGTCAACTTACACACAAACACACAAACAACAGCCTGAGAAACAAGTGGAACACTTTCATTAATGCAGGAGGAACAATTTAGGGCCCTATGATTTCCGTGATGCGGAAAACTCAGACTGAATTATGGAATGAAGTCATCAAAATGTAATTTACAGTATAACAGGGAATGTCAAGGAATTTGTCAAATTTTGATGAATAAATTAAAAGTAGGGCTGTACACTTATGGACTAGTGTCTGTGAATATTAAAAGACAAAAAGACTGCTGTTGTCTTGTACAGTAGAATCCATGAGTCAAATATGGACAGACATTGGATTTAAAAATGTCATTTAAAAAATGAAACCAACGGATGGGTTTTTCCCAAGCGGCAACTTCTTGCGGTCTCTTTTAAAGCTAACACAGAAGTGACTTAAATTGCAATTCATTGACTGGCCACTAGAGACAGGCTCCAAAAGGGAGTCAAATCCGTATCTCCCCCATGTTAAAATGCCCAACTTTACAGCAGAAAAAAATACAGTCTGGTACAAAAAGTGGTTTTGGTCTATATAGCTTTATTGCCCTTCATGACAACTGTGAGGTTTTTTTATAACTTTTTTTTAATAACTTTTTATAACTCATCCATTTAAATTATAAGCCTTAAAGTTCTGCATATTTAAGGGCGTGGCAACTTGAGTGACAGGTTGATTGCCATTTGTCTGCTGTCTGTTAGCCATCACATCACCCACGTTAGCTCCACCCACATCCTGCCTCTTTGTCCATTTTCGGTTATCCGGGAGTGAGGCGCTGCCAAGATGGCAACAGCTGGCTCCGCCCACTTTGGGCTTCAAAAATGCTCTTCAGAAAGCTACGGGTGAAGTCACGGACACTATGTCCATAGTTTTATACAGTCTATGGTTTGTCCATATTTGATCCAAACATGGGTTGAAACAATCCAGCACTTTTTAGAGTGATGTTGTCAAAGTAATCATTTTAAAATAAATGAAAAATTGATTATTATATTATTATAATTATTATACTATTATTATAATCTTTTATTTGTAATTGTTGAAGCTTTATGAAATCAACTGATTAGACATGCTTTTTGATAATTAAAATTTAATTGAACCATTAAAACATGAAAAATGAAACTAATTTAGGCCCCTAAAAATTTATATTTATTTTAACTTTTAATTGTTAAATTTGATCATTTTTTTGATTTCAATTAATTAAGCATGCTTTTTTTAAAAATGTAAGTTTAATTTAACCATGAAAATAGAAATAATACAAATTAAGATTTAATAAAAAATTGGGTAACACTTTATTTGGATGGTCCCTTTTGAATATTATGTTGACTATAAGTAACTTTGCAACTATGTCAACTTATTACAACCCTACCAGTCTACTTATACTCTACTAATACTCTAGTATGTAGGTGCAATGCTACTTATAGTTAACAATGTGTTAAAGGGACCATCAAAATAAAGTGAAACCAACTTGTTCCAACAAGAATGTTCTAGGTTTAAAAAGTTAAGCTGTATCTGTCAAGTTTCAATGTCATGACCAAGTCAGTAAAAGTAGCAACTTTTGTGTGCATGGATATCAAAAAAGGGTAACATTTTATTTTACAGTGTCCTTGTTACATATGTTACATGTACTTACCATAGTAATAACAGTTAATGATGCATAATTACATGCAACTAACCCTAAACCAAACCCTAATCCTAACACTATAAGTACATGTAGTTACTTAATATTATTCAGTGATAGATAAAGTGTAACCCAAAAAAGCAACACATTGTTCAGTATGTGGACATTATGCCACAAATTGCCTGAGCTTCACTTGAATTAATACCAGAACATTCCTTTAAACACATGAGCAGGAATCTGGAACAGATGGAGGAACAAAGACACTATAGACACACAGGCGATTAGTGGACACGTCAATCTGAGGATTGTGTATGTAGGTGTCCAGAGAAGCGCTTTTAACCTGTGAGCTACACCCACAGACACAGCATGTAAAAGCTCCTGTCAAAAGATCGTTCCTCTAACAAACACTTGTTTGAAGCCGCTGCTCACGTCGTCTAAAAATGTAAGTCGACATCACCAGAGCATCAATCACTCGGACAGCAGCAGCTGCAAGCCAACGGGAACAGCAGGATAATCAAAGACTTGCACAATACAAGACAGAACTGACACCCAATGAAGAATGAGAAGAGAGAAGCCATGGAAACCACAGAAAAATAAATATATAATTGTTAATGAGGAGGGAGGGGAAACGGCAAAATGCTGTACCCTTTTATGTAATGAAAAAAGTGTCTGATTAATACATTAATGACCCTGCCGGTGAATATGATTATTTCACACTCAAAAAAATTGTTAAGCCTTTTTTTTAAAGTGCCCCTATTATGCTATTTTAAAGGCTCCTAACTTTGTTTTGGAGTCTCTTACAACAGGTTTACATGCATTAAAGGTAAAAAAAATTCTCATAATATACATTACTCATCACCACATATTTCAATGATTCTCAAACGACTCGACGGATGAATCAGTCTCTCTAAATCCCTACTTTCCGTGAGCTACTCTGCTTTGATTGGTCAGACAGCCCAGTCTATTTTGATTGGTCTACCGCGTACAGCATGTGTTTCGGAAGCTAAACACTCATTACCATAACTGAACTTCAGCTCCGGAGGCTTCCTCAGTCCTCAGCGATTGTACACACTGCAAAGACAGTTACAATGATATCGCTTTTACCGTATCAATCCGAGCGAGAGTCCGATGATGAAACATTGGAAGAACTAGTTATTCAACCAGAGCCTGCATCGCAAGGACGACTTGAGCAGGACGTTTCTCAGTGATACACTACTCATTTTGAGGTACATTATGAGATGTTGGAGCTGTAATTCCTCACCATCAGCATTAACAAGTGTGTGTCCATCAACAAACCCATGTGTATATTTCTAATTTATTGCGGTGCACGTGCTGGAACTGTATCAATAAAAGCGCATACATTAGCCCAGCACTAACGGGAATGACTGATGTAACATAAACATTTGTGAAACAAATCTTGCTCCATCCTTTATCTTTACTCAAAGTAGCAAGAACGACAGACAATCTGCATTAACAGACACAGTTTTGGCCCACGGCTGCTTAGCAGAAGTATTTCAGTAAGACAGTAATAACGTGAGTTAGCCGGTCAGGCTATGCCACAGGCTATGCCACAGGCTACGCGTGATACACACAGCCTACGTTGTAGGTTTGGCGCAGAAGTATAAATCAGCCTTTACAGGTTGTGTTTCTGAGGAGCAAGCTGGTCCAAATAGACTGGGTACTGACCCATCTTTCAAGAGCAAGTGTTTTGTGAATCTCACGTTGAACTCTGAGATTTGAGAAGCAGTCGTCAGTAAAGTGTTTGAGGGCGGGTCAAGTTGTTCACGGGCAGTCAACGTATATAATGTATAAAAAATGGTCCATTCCCTTGTTCCATTACGATATACAAAATGGTTCCTTAAGCTCTAGATTATTTGACTTATTTAAAATTCTTAATTCATAATATGAATGTCTGTGTGTGAATCACTTGTTTCTAGTACAGCTGTTATTATAAGGTTTCACTTTTTCTACTGAAAGCAAGAATGAATCATTGAAAACATGGATTGCTCAGTTCTGTCAAGTGTATGGACTAGGGTTGTCATGATACCACATTTCCAAACACTCCTCTGGAGAGAAAGAAGAGATTATTTTAGCCTAAAGCTAGCTTAAAGTTTTATGGTCTGGCAAAAAAAAAAACACAAAACAAAAACAGTAGTTCCCTTTCAGTCGGTCACGTTCGACGTACGTCGGACGTCACCGACGAATTGGGATCACTTCTGGGAGCCCCTATCAACTTCGAGATATAGAGAACGGGCCAATGGCCATTGGCGTGCGAGATTTGCATCTCGCGCTCCGCCCCGCGCTGCGGGTATAAACAGGAGGCGAATGCAGCGCACTATTGTCATTCACTTCGGAGCCGAACACGGTGTTGATGAAGGAGACTGTTCCTGCTTCAGCAGAAAGAGAGAGAACGAGAGAAGACGCTTCTTTGAGTGCTGGGAGAGAAGGCACGATCAGCGGCGGCCGCGAGCTCACTGATACAGTGATAAACTGCTGTTTTTACAGCACTGTTGGTTTGGTGAGGGCGTTCCCAACGGTGAGTGCATACACAGGCTGCACTACTCTCCTGTGTTTTGCCGCGGTCGTTCCTGGGTGCTTCAGCACATTTAAAAGAGCTTTCTTCTAAAAGAGCAGCGCGGGTGTGACTGCGTCTTTTTCAAGACGTCATTCCACCCGTGCGTTTCTGGATGCGGTTGTTTCCTGTCCTTTGACGGCCACGATCCATCTCGCATAAGCATGTTGAGATTGCGTTCGTGGGTGATCCATGTTCTCTCAGGAGAACGGGATCACGTCGGCGCGTTGTTCGTCTCGCCTTCCTCGTGAGGGTTTGAGTGTTCAGCGCGCCGTGTGCCGTCTAGCTGCCGGCTGACAGCGCGGGTTGTCACGGCAACCCAGCGCGTCACTCGGCGCTTTAGATGCGCGGTCGAGACTTAACCTCAAACGGGGTTGAGTCCCTTCGCCTATTCCCCGATCTAGTTTCTTTTCTGGTGCACCAGAAAGGGGCTACTTCGGCTAATAAGCCTTGGTGACCAGAGGATTACAGTGGGGCTTCCCTGCCGAGTACATCTCCGTGGGCCCTCACTCCTCTATCGCATCGCAAGCATGCTGAGACTGTGTTCGTGGGTGGTTCATGTTCTCTCATGAGAGCATGACCACGTCGGCGCGTTGTTCGTCTCGCCTTCTTCATAGGGGCTTGAGTGTTCAGCGCGCCGTGTGCCGTCTCGACGGCCACGCTCACAGTCTTGCATGCCTGCTGGTAGCTTACAGGTGGGATTGCTGGTTCCAAAAAAATAAATAAATAAAAAAAAATAATAATAAATAAAGGGGACCTAGCGTTTCATCTGGGGCTCTAGCAGAGGACAGATGTCAATCGCTGCATCGGAGAGAGGGCTGTTATAAGCTGGAAATGAAGATGATGCTGAGTTTCCCACTATAATGGTGTGTGCTCATGCTGAATCAGATTCAGACTTGACAGCCATGCTTTCCTGGGTGGCTGAGGCGTAGTGCAACGCGTAAATCGCCTTGCCCGCCCCCTTGCCTTTTTCCCGGATGTGCATTGGAAAGCTTTGGCAGTGTGGAACTATTTGGTGCCAAAATATGGGGTGCCAATGGTGCCATAATCTGGATAAAGTTTTCCTCTCTCTCACTACCCTCATCGGTGAGGTGGCAGTGCCACTGGCAGGCCACCTCCGCCCTGCGCTCTTAGTGCACGAGGGTAGTTCTGAGCTGAGGTTGAGCTGCGCACCGTGACTGATTTACATTTAAAGTCACAGCGCTGGCCCTTGGCCAGACGATGTCCACCCTGGTCCAGAAACACCCTTGGGCTACCTTGCAGGGGTGTGAGACGTCGCCAGAGTACGCTCTCTCGATGCTCACATCTCACAAGGTGACCCTTTTCGGCGACACTGTCGGTGACTGTGCAGCAGTCCTCCACAGTGCAAAGCAGATGGAACCCCTCAGTCTGCTCGCCATGGGCATCCCACGATGCCACCCATCTGGCTGCCAGTCAGCTGAGACGGGTGACCTGGACTTGGTTGAAGCTGCTCTTCCCCGGAGGAGGGCCGGGTGGAGAATCATTGCTAAATTTTGTTCCGCCACCGGTGTTACAGCCAGTGGTACCCAATTCTTAAGAGCAGTTCCAATACCTCTGGGTCTCGGGAGTTCAGGAATGGCAGCGTGTGACGCTATGAAGCCGCGCCGCTCTCATTCCCCTCCCCACAAGAGGGCGAGAATGGCAGTGTGCGACGCCGGGGAGCCTCGCCACTCTCATTCCCCTCTTCTCAGCGGTGTGAGGACGGCAGTGCGCGACGCTATGCCTCGCCACTCTTGTTCCCCGCTGAGGAAGGAGGTGAGGTAGGCAGTGTGTGACGCCACAAAGCCTTGCCACTCTCTGCCCCTCCTTCAGTCGCCAGCGGACCGCAGCGTATGGCTTGAGAACGCTACCATGCCTTCTCTCATACCCTCCGTCCAACCGTGGGGGCAGGTAGGTGCTGCGTGCGCACTCAGACCCCACTTCAGGACGCTGTGCCTCTTGGGTCGGGTCCCTGCCCTCCACTTCGCTGCCCTACTGCGGGTACGTCTGTGGGGCAGGTGTGTTCATGGTACGGTTTCCGGAAGCCTAGCTAGCACTTCCGGGACGGTCCCGCTGACTCACCTGCACCACCAGGCTCGGCTATGCGATTCAGTTCGCACGGCATCCTCCCAAGTTCTGGGCGTCCACTTCACTGTTGTGTGGAGCTGCGACGCCCATCTTGTGGAAAGAGATCGAAGTCCTACTGGCGAAGGACGCGATTGGAGCCGGTCCCTCCAGCCGACATGAAGTTGGGGTTCTATAACTCCTACTTCATTGTGCCCAAGAAAAGCAGTGGGTTATGACCAATCTTGGACCTGTGAGTCCTGAACCGGGCCCTTCACAAACCGCCCGTTCAGATGTTGACGCAGAAGCGCACTTTCGAGTACATCCGTCCCCAAGATTGGTTTGCAGCGATCGACCTGAAGGTCGTTCCCTTCAGGACTGTCCCTGTTGTGTGAATACAGAGACACGGTGATCAGTCACCTCAGCCTGTTGGGACTTCGGGTCAACTGGGGAAAGAGCAAACTCTGCCCCGTGCAGAGGATCTCTTTTCTCGGTATGGAGCTGGACTTGGTCAATCTGACAGCGCGTCTCACAGAGGAGCGTGTCCAGTCGGTGTTGAACTGCTTGAATTCGTTCAAATGCAGGACAGCGGTACCACTGAAACATTTTCAGAGGCTCCTGGGGCATATGGCATCCGCAGCCGCTGTAACGCCGCTCGGATTGCTTCATATGAGACCGCTTCAACGCTGGCTACACGACCGAGTCCTGAGATGGGCGTGGCACAGCGGATCCCTCCGTGTCCCCGTGACTCCGAGGTGCCGCCAAACCTTCAGCCTGTGGTCGGACCCTTCGTTTCTACGGGCAGGAGTTTCCCTAGAACAAGTGTCCAGGCATGTTGTTGTCTCCACGGATGCCTCATCCACCGGCTGGGGTGCCACGTACAACGGGCTTGCAGTTTCGGGTCTGTGGACGGGGCCTCAACTGCAATGGCATATCAATTGCCTCGAGTTGTTAGCAGTTCGTCTTGCGCTGGGCCGCTTCAAAACGCCGCTACTAGGCAAGCACGTTCTGGTCCGTACGGACAACACTGCGGCCGTTGCGTACGTCAACAAACAGGGTGGTCTACGCTCCCGTCGCATGTCTCAACTCGCCCGCCATCTCCTCCTATGGAGTCAGAAGCATCTGAGGTCGCTTCGTGCCATTCACATTCCGGGCCTGCTCAATCGTGCGGCCGACGAGCTCTCACGACAGCCAGTGCTCCCCGGAGAGTGGAGACTCCATCCCCAGGTGGTCCAGCTGATCTGGAGTCGCTTCGGGACCGCACAGGTAGATCTGTTTGCCGCCCCGGACACGACCCACTGCCAGTTGTTTTATTCCCTGACCGAGGGGACCCTCGGCTCGGATGCGCTGGCACACAGCTGGCCCCGGGGCCTACGCAAGTATACGTTTCCCCCAGTGAGCCTTCTTGCACAGACTCTGTGCAAGGTCAGGGAGGACGAGGAGCAAGTCCTGTTGGTTGCTCTGTATTGGCCCAACTGGACTTGGTTCTCGCGACAGCACCTCCCTGGCCCATTCCTCTGAGGAAGGACCTCCTGACTCAGAGACGGGGCACCCTATGGCACCCGCGTCCGGTGTCTGGTCCCTGGACGGGACGCGGAGGTTCTAGGTGGCCTACCACAGGCTGTGGTAGACACCATCACTTCCGCTAGAGCTCCCTCTACGAGGCGCCTCTATGCGTTGAAGTGGAACCTGTTCGTCGACTGGTGTTCTTCTCGCTGAGAAGACCCCCGGAGATGTTCGGTCGGTTCTGTGCTTTCCTTCCTACAGGACGGGTTGAAGCGAAGGCTGTCTCCCTCCTCCCTCAAAGTCTATGTTGCCGCTATCGCCGCTAATCATGACATGGTAGGTGGTAAGTCTCTAGGGAAGCACGATCTGATCGTCAGGTTCCTGAGGGGGGCGAGGAGACTAAAACCGCCTCGCTCTCCCTCTATACCCTCTTGGGACTTAACTCTGGTGCTAACCGCACTGCAGAGGGCGCCCTTTGAGCCTTTGCAGTCAGTTGAGTTAAAAATCCTGTCTCTGAAGACAGTACTCCTGACTGCATTGGCCTCTATCAAGAGGGTAGGGGACCTGCAGGCATTTTCGGTCGACGAATCGTGCCTGGAATTCGGGCCCGGTAACTCTCATGTAATCCTGAGACCCCGGCCCGGATATATGCCCAAGGTTCCCACCACTCCCTTCCGGGACCAGGTGGTGAGCCTGCAAGCGCTGCCTTCGGAGGAGGCAGACCCAGCCCTAGCTTTTCTCTGTCTAGTCCACGCTCTGCGGACTTACGTGGACAGAACGCAAAGCTTCAGGACCTCAGAACAGCTCTTCGTCTGTTATGGAGGCCAGCAGAAGGGAAAGGCTGTCTCCAAGCAGAGGATGGCCCACTGGATAGTGGATGCCATCGTCTTGGCGTACCAAACCCAAGACGTGCCCTGCCCGCTCGGGTTAAGAGCCCACTCCACTAGGGGTGTAGCTTCTTCCTGGGCGTTGGCTCGTGGCGCCTCGCCGACAGATATTGTAGAGCTGCGGGCTGGGCGACACCTAACACGTTCGCTAGACTTTATAGCCTCCGTGTAGAGCCGGTATCTTCCTGTGTGCTCGCTTCCCATAGTCAGTAACACCGAAGTGCCCGTTCTAAGTGTCGGCTTGCTGCGCCACTCCCTTCCCTTTGGAACGGATACGTGCGCTTATATGCTCCAGTCGAGTTCCCCAGAACGGCGAACCCTGTTGAGTCCTCCGCAACCCGCGGCAGTCGGATGTGGCGGAGCGTCCGACGCCAGGTCTAACACTCGTATGCATTGTTGGAACTTGTGTTAGGCTGGGTTCCATATGTTGTGACCCCCACGGCGGTCCCATATGTGTATTCTTCCACGGTACGGCTCCCTACGGCGAGCCCGTGTCTTTCCCTCGGCAGAGCTCTCTGCCGTCTCAGTTAGGTGTGTTCCCCCGCCTGTTTGGCCGGGGCCACCCCTGGGACTTCCGTATGTTGCACTGCCCACGGCCAGTCCATACGTGTATTTTCCACATGGTAACTCCCTTCGGGCATGATGTGGCTTCCGCAGCGTCCCTCTGGGCACGCTTTCCCAGCGTTATCCAATAGTCTGCTGAAGTGGGTCTTGCGGAACAGCAGTGTGACTTCCCTGCGTGAATTCCCCGCCCGGAACAGACGGGGTCTGAGGGGCTCTCGCTGGGCGCTGGAAGTGGTAGTAACTGTGGCGTTTTCCAAAGGGATCCCAATTCGTCGGTGACGTCCGACGTACGTCGAACGTGACCGACTGAAAGGGAACGTCTCGGTTACGTATGGTAACCCTCGTTCCCTGAAGGAGGGAACGGAGACGTACGTCCCGTCGCCACAGTTGCTGTACCATCACTGCATGGCCGAGTCACTAGTTCGGCTCCTCAGTGAAAAACAATAGTGCGCTGCATTCGCCTCCTGTTTATACCCGCAGCGCGGGGCGGAGCGCGAGATGCAAATCTCGAACGCCAATGGTTTCCCATTTTCATTTAGTTTAACTTGATGTACCAAAATAAACTACCATTTTAAATAAAAATGAATAAAGACTATACAGACATAAAAAACAAATAAAAAGACTCAAATTTAACTCAAATCGAACACAGAAAACTAATTCAAAATATTAAACGATAATAAAGTAATACTAAAATAACTGAACCAGACTACCCTAACCAGACTATCTTCTTCAGAAAGTTAAAGCTGTTCTTTTAGCAGCATCTTTAACAGCAACTCACATGCTATCGGGTTTCTTCTTTATTAAAAGTTAAATATAAATATTAACAAGAGACATGTAACCTTCAAGTGTTTCAATTAAGTAAACATTGCTTTATCTTTAATTACTCAAGTAATTATTCAAGTAAACAGTCAGTCTGTAACGATTCGCCAGTGTGAGTGCCCCTGATCACCACCAGAGGGCACTCCAACCCGGACTGTCATTCCATCATAGACTACATCACCCATAATCCTTTGCCCGGACTCATCAGCACTCACTGTTTACACCTGTCTCTCATTTACCTCCTTACCTCTGTCTATATCTAGCCTGTTCACCCTGTCATTCTTTGCTAAGTCTTGTTTAGTGTTACACTGCATTTCTGAGCGTTTTCCCTGGTTTCATGTCTCTTGGTTTGTTGGATTTCTTGCCTGTTTCCTGGATTACCCTTTTGCCTCTGTCTCCTGTCTTGTTTGCCTGTTTGGACTGCCTACCTGTGTTTTGACCTTGCCTGTACTTTTGACTAGTGATGGGCAGATCGAGGCTTCGAGAAGCACTGAAACAGTTGACGCAAATGTGCCGTATTGTGTCGAAGCTTCGAAACAATCCGACACCTGTCTCCATGGCGACACCTAGTGGTCACTTGCATGTGTTGATCTGAAATAACCTTGACAATGATCCATGTAAAAAAAAATAATAGTTTTTAACATCTGTCTGACAACTACATGATCTTGGTTTTGTAACCTGTAGCCTCTTCATTGTGAATAACTATAGGTTTTTTTGGTCATGAAAAATGAAGATAAAATAAATAAAGCCACAATGTGTCACATTTGTTACATAACATCTTTATTCAAAAATATGAATTGCTCTGCTGTTGAAGGACTTAGCTGACTTCTTTTTTTACATATAAATTCTCCAGCCTTTGAAAAAATCCTCTCACAAGGGACACTTGTTGCTGGCATGCACAAATACTTTTTAGCAAGTACATACAAATGAGGGAAAATTACTGCTCTCTCTTTCCAATAAATGAATGGATCATGCGTCTTGGGCAAAAACACATTTTTGAGGTACTTTTTCACTTCTAATGAGTGCTGTAGCACTGTGTATCTTCTGGGTTTCACGGATACGACTATCAAACAGTTCCCATAAACTGTCCTGGGTTTCTGCTGGTGTTGATGATGATGATGGGCCTGATGTTGACATTAGTGGCTCCGAATGAAAATTAAAACAACTATTAGTTACAAAGCATAAACTGACAGCATATGAAGTATAAGTTACATAATTATTCAGATGACCTATCTCCATAAAGTTAGATGAAGACTGAAACTGTTCACCAGGAGTTGCTGTGTTTGAACGCATTAGCGAAGCGCACTCCTGTGTGATGTTCTTCAGCCTCCTGGGCTTTGGCAGGATTTCCAAAAGCCGCATTTTTGTACCTTGGGTCCAGCAGTGTAGCAAGTGCCAAGGCTCTGAAGGACTCATACCCCCCACATCTGGAGTGCAGACCTTCTTGCAGGCTATTAATATATCTATCTATATATCACCTATATCTATATAATTATATATCTCTAACTTATGCTGTGCTATCTGTCACTATCTAACTTAGCCTATATGAATGTGTCACTATATCTATCCTAATCTATCACTGTCTATACCTATCAGTCAATATATCTCATTTAAATCTAGCCTAAATATAACTAACCAAAGTGCACTATAAATCTCACTTATATCACAAAATCTCTCTCCTCTCACAAAAACCCACGAGGTGAAGATGTTATTAACTTCACTTTTAAACTGTGGGGAATTAGGTTCATACAGATGTGTGGCTGTGTGGCTGTGTGGTTTGTTTCCGCCCCTTTCAATCAAACGCAGTATCGACAGGCGCCACCTGATGAAACACGTGAAGCTTCATTTAGCCGTAGTCACGTGACATGGATGTTTTGAATCACAGTTCGGAGCAGTGTTTAAAACATCTGCGCTTCGGGATCTCGACAAAGCGACGAAACATCAGTTTTGCGTCAGCCATCCCTACTTTTGACTACGATTGTGGATTACCCTTCATTAAATACTGTGTTTGGATCCTCTACCTGTGTCTCTCAGAGCAGTACGCAACAGAAGACTTAGCCAATATGGATCCAGCAGTTAGACTTGTCAGCCTACATCAAGGTAATCGTACCCTTGAGGACCACATCCAAGATTTTTTAGACATTGCATATTTATCTGACCTGCCTGACTTTGCACTCATCGATTTCTTTTGTTATGGATTAAACAAACCACTTCAAGATAAACTTGTCCGTGATGGTCCTCGAGGGTCATTTGTGGAATTGTTGGACTATGCACTGTTATTAAGTGGGTCCTCCTACACTGTTGGGGAAGTAGAGGAGGAAGTTTCCTCTAAACGTTTTTTGGGAGGGGGCACCGTGCATCAAGCTCCGATGGCCGCGGAGCTTGGCCCATCACACCATGTCCAGTGCTGATGATCGCTAGTCCCATGTTTTCTGCCTTCCTGTCCTGTGGTTTCCCCACCTGAACCTCCTCACAAGATGGCCGCCATGCTGTTGTCTTCGAACAAGATGGCAGTCGCCTCGCCAGGTCCCTCTACCAACATGGCTGCCAGTCCAGAGTCTCGTCCCGTCATGGCCGCCAGTCCAGAGTCTCGTCCCGCCATGACCGCCAGTCCAGAGTCTCGTCCTGTCATAGTCACCTTCCAGGGTTCAGTGACGTCCCCTGTCTCCTTCCAGAGCCCAGTGATGTCCCCTGTCTCCTTCCAGAGCCCAGTGACGTCCCCTGTCTCCTTCCAGAGATGGCTCCAGCCACTGACCAGCGTCCAGAGATGGCTCCGGCCACGGACTAGCCTCTAGAGATGGCTCCGGCCACGGACCAGTGTCCAGAGATAGCTCTGGCCACGGACCAGCGTCCAGAGAGGGCTCTGGCCACGGACCAGCGTCCAGAGAGGGCTCCGTCTACTTCCACGAGTCCAGAGAGGGCTCTGCCTCCTGTCACGAGTCCAGAGAGGGCTCCGCCTACTTCCATGAGTCCAGAGAGGGATCCGCCTCCTGTCACGAGTCCAGAGAGGGATCCGCCTCCTGTCACAAATCCCGAAAAGGGCCCCGCCTCAGCAATGTGAGTGCCCCTGATCACCACCAGAGGGCACGCCAACCCTGCCTGTCATTCCATCATAGACTACATCACCCATAATCCTTTGCCCGGACTCATCAGCACTCACTGTTTACACCTGTCTCTCATTTACCTCATTACCTCTGCCTATATCTAGCCTGTTCACTCTGCCATTCTTTGCCATTCTTGTTTAGTGTTACACTGCATTTCTGAGCATTTTCCCTGGTTTCATGTCTCTTGGTTTGTTGGATTTCTTGCCTGTGTCCCGGATTACCCTTTTGCCTCTGTCTTCTTCCTTGTTTGCCTGTTTGGACTGCCTACCTGTGTTTTGACCTTGCCTGTACTTTTGACTACGATTGTAGATTACCCTTCATTAAATACTGCGTTTGGATCCTCTACCCGTGTCTCTCGGAGCAGTACGCAACACAGTCAGTAATGAAGAACAAAGAAATCAATTACAACGAGCATTAAGTTATTTTCTTTTTGTCTTGTCAATATTGCTTTTTGATTAATATTAACAGCATAAGAGTCAGCGGCAGCTTACAGCATTACATTATTGAACAGCGATTGCATAATGTGCAAAAAAAAAATTTTTTTTCCCATATCAGTGATCTTGCTTTACTGATTCTCACTTGCAAATGGAATATGCTCTAGGGCAGGAATCGAACTGGCACCTTCCATATGAGCATCACAGCTCAACCACTAGAAAACAGCTCAAACATTAAAACAAGATTTCTGAGTAATGACACTCTGTGCATGTAAAATGAACACTTCATATTTCTATAAATCTAATATTCAATTCATTCCATAAATATTAATGAGCCTGCAATAAAAACAACAGTGTTTCTTTGATTATTTAATGAATATATGAAAATATGAAGTTCTTTCCTTCACTGATTAAGCTAAAATTGCTGTGCATTTAAACAGCCTTACGAGTCACGAACAAATTGTTAATTAAACTCATCTTCAAAGAATATCTCAAGTTCCTCTTGCGCTAAATTAAATGTATGTAATTGGCCTGATCTGATGGAAAATTCATCTGCAATAAAAAAACAACTTGAAAAGTGTTATTATATATATGATGCAAAGATATATATATATATATATATATGAGAGAGAGAGAGAGAAATATGCATGCTTGCCTTGATTACTACGCAGAGCGAAACAGTAGGTGTGTAGTGTTATTGTAGTAGCAGTCCTGTAAATATTAATCATTAGGAGTATGATATTGCGTATACTTGAATGATACCTCAAGTTAGTGTGCTAATATTACTTGCGTTTTTTGCTTAGTGGACGAAAAACCGTGTGTGGGGGGGGGAGAATATGACAACCATAGCAACCATCTAGCACACCCTAGAAACCGCATAGCAACACCCAGGGAACACCCATAACACAACTCTTTAAATAAATTTATATAATACTTTTCTGCAAAACAAAAAAAGTCACAATTGTATGAAATAAAAGTTGCAATTATAAAGATATGAGATATAATATGAGATATAAAGGAACAATTACCTTTTTATTTATCTACTTTTATACTTTTATACTCTTTTATACTTGTAACGGCCTTCTATACTACCTAATATATATATATATATATATATATATATATATATATATATACAACTGTATTTACATCTATATATATATATACAACTATATATATATATAATTTTGTTTTAATTATTATAATTTTTTTAAGTATAAGGAAATAGTTTTTTTTTTTTTAATTAATAACTACATTAGCCAAAAGAAGAATACTGCATCTCATAATGCAATGCACTGAAATATATCTTCCAAATCCAATCTGAATAAACAAGAAACAATGCTAACTGTATTTAAAATGTTATTTTTTATTCATCTTGACTGTATTTGATTGAATATCAAAAGTATTAGAAAACGTTTTTTTTACTCTTAAGAAAATATAAAATATATATTGTTTTACTTTAAAATATATACAATAAATATTACATTTTGTAAATATTTATTTCTGAAAAGATAACTGGATTCCACCCACTGAACTGACAAAAATGCAAAGTCATCTGATCATAATGTTGCACACTATTTTTTTAAAACCTTTTTTTATACTACAAATATAGTATATATTAGTAGTATGCAGTGCACTAGTATTCCATACACAGCGGCTGCATCCGATTTGCATACTTCCCTACTATATAGTAGTCGAAAAACAGATTGATAAAAGTAGTATGTCTGAATTCACAGTACTCATAAAAGAGTAGGCAAAAAGTACCCAGATGACCTACTACTACTGGCGAGATTCTGAAGTGTGCATACCTACTCAAGACAGTATGCAATTTTGGACGCAGCCAGCCACTCACTCACTCACAGGTTCCAGGGCATAAAGTTTAAAGGTCACCAGAAGCCAGTTCACACTCAATCACACACAGAAAACTGCAAAGTCACAAAACAGACTCTGAAGCAGTAAGTCATAACAGACAAAGACATCCCACCCGTTGTGTCTCACGGCAGCCGTCTCTGTCGAAGTGGAAAGCCACACATGACAGCTTCCTACTTGATCGCCACACTAATTGGCAGATGTACTTCACATCTGTGTGCCTCTCAGGTCAGCAACAGTCTGGCACGTGTCAGTCTGCCGTTTCTCGGCCCGCTGCGTTTCAGTTCTACACATTTTCCTCCAGATTCAGGGGCGACGGGGGCTTTGCTGTTCCGCAGCACTGCCGTTCGCACTCAACTGGACACAAAATCCAATTTCACCCACAGGGCCATCGAAGCATCCAGGCCTGAGATGGAAAGAGTGCCTTTATGTGTGCTGGAACGATTAAAGCCACATTAGACGATGAACCCAGAAAGGAAAATCCTGTCTTTTATTTACTCACACTCATGTTGTTCCAAACCAGTATGCTGTTATTTTTCTTCTGTAGAACACAAATTGAGAAACTTTGAAGAATCGTTACAGTTCAGAATGTCAGGAGTCTGTCAAGCTCAAAATTTTTTTTACCATAAAACCCTATGACTCCCAAGTCATCTGAAGCTCTGTATTAAGAACAGAACCAAAAATTAAGTGATTATTCACGGATAATCTTCCCCTCAAATCTTATTCTCCAACCTCAAACTACATATTCCACGTATGTACAGTACATTTTAAATTTAAAGGCACAATACGTAAGATTTTGATGTAAAAAACACTAGAACAGTGTTATATATTTTGTTGACTTGTGGACTTACATTATCCCAAATGTTTCCAATAATGTTTAAATCCAGAGAAATAAGCAATTTTAACCCTGACACTGACTGTGTCCATGCGTCGCCTATCAATGACATCATACCCGTGTTACCCTCGATTTACGGTTTTATTTTCCAGAAACCATGGAAACACCAAAGACGCTTTAACATATTATGTGTTTTATTACACAGGTGAGCAACTGTTTGGATACATTCTAATATCGAGAATGCCTAATATTGATCTAGCTCACTGCAGTGTGAACAAGTGTCTCATAGTAGCCGCCAAGCGAACACCCAGAGTAGCATTATAACATAACCTTCAACACACTCAAATAATGTATCCAATATGATAAAACAGCACTGCGTTACCACACATACGCATGAACAGGAGAAGCAGAAGCGGTTGTCTGCGGCATAATAAAACCAAGGCGTCATCAAGCTATGCCTTTGTTTTGAACAAGCGACCTCTAGCGACCTCTATATAAATATATGTGTTTTGTTTTTTTGGCAACATGTGAACTGAATAAACTTCTAGATGTGCATCAAAAAAGTCACATGGCTTAATTTGCTCAGAGAGAAAGGGGAAATTTTTGTAAAAGCACCTTCTCTATCAGACACGGGCATCTGCTGCCAAACATGACATTTGTTGGAACAAAATCGTTTATTACATTTAATAAAAGAGCCACAATGGCTTCTCCTTTACATTTACATTTGGAACTGATGTGCACCAATTCGTTTGCAAATAGTTTTTAATATATTCAATTTTTTACACACATTAAAAACACAATATGGATTTTACATTTATGCATTTGGCAGACTCTTTTATCAAAGCGACTTGCATTGCATTATATGTATACGTCTTTTCAATTCATGCATTCCCCGGAATCGAACCCATGACCTTTGCATTATCATGCTCTATTGTTTGGATGGAAACATGGAAATGGAGTGTTTGTGCCATTAAAGATACAGCAGCAAAAACATCCTCAAGTGCACAGAGAGGGTGGGAAATGACCATGAGTAACTCAATGTGGATTTCTGGTGACATAAGCTGCTTTTCCACCGTCGGGCCAAACAGTTGCCACCTGCAGCATCCACACACGCGATATAGACTACTAGCCAGACGTGACGTAATGACACAAAGACAAACGGAGGAAGCTTGTATCTCCTGCGGAAAGCTACCAGTACCACTCAAATTATGACACATTACTACAATCTTACTATTGTGAATCGGGCTAAGGTAAGGAGATCGTTTTGAATATTGGCTGGTTATGTACTTGCTAAAAAAATTATTTTGGATAATTTTTAACCAAAAGAAGTTACGGACTGCAGCTTTAACCATTCCATTCTGTGCCGATCTGGCCCAGTCGGTACGGATATGGTTTCATTCTCCACTTGGGGCTGATAACGGAGTACTTTGGAATGTAATACAAATCAGTCATTGTCTTGGCAAGGTAAGAGTTTACAGACAATATGATATGTAAATAGCGACTGCGTTATGGAGGATGATCTTATATTTATTTTATTAACTCACGTTAACTTTGCTCAAATAACGCACTTGGCCATCTACAGAGAAACTGGCAGCCAGGCAACAGACAAGTGACCAATCCTGAGTGGTGACATCACTACACGCATTCTGGGCCAAGAACAGTTTGTAATCGTGCCGTGCCTGATGGTGGAAAAGTGGCTTAACATAAGTAGACTGTGGATGTGGATCCAACACAACAGAATAGCGGAACCATGCAACCCTTAATGGACTTTTGACTGTCATCCATACAGAAACCTCCACCTCTGCTGGGGCTCCTCCTGGCATATTAATTCATAAATGTGTAATATAAACAGGTTTATGTTAAGTTATGCCTCAGGATATTTTAAACTGGCGAGTCATAATGCTGGTTAATAGAGTATGCTATTGGTAGACACATACATGTGGGTGTTTATTAATTTTTATAGCAATAATGAGGGGAAGGGGAGAGTCTATAGCATGTCCACAGAGATTTAATTACAATTCTGGCATGACTTCATGCAGCGTTATACCTGCAATCACATCGACATTTGGAAAGGAGACTAAAGATGACTAGTCTGTGGAGGTTTCTCGTCAAGCTGTTTTTCACACAAAGCTCTCATATATAGCAGGAGTCGTAAAAGACTACAATGAACTGTATTGGAAAAAAAGATTCTTATTTTGCTTTTATCAGGTAAAAGTAAATAATGAAGTAAATAAACAATCCTTTAATAAGAGCTAGACATCTACACTGGTATTCAAATCAACAAAAAATCTTTGTGTTGTGTGTCAAACAGTGCAGAGGATCTTCTCCATCCCCTCACGCTATAGACTTTTGGGTTCTACCGCTCATTAATACTTTACCTCTGGTTACAGACGGGAGAATTTTAATGAGCGACGGAATAGAAGATGCATGTCAAATCAGCGGACTACACCCTTGTGATGAACAACCTTCTCAAGCCAGTCTGAATTAATCTAATGAAGTGTCTGCTGGTGGCTGAACATCTCAATTTCAGATGAAAGTACAGTTTGGATCATTTCCATCTGTAGAGACCTAAAACAGAAAGTATTATGCCGTCTTGCAGTATGGTAATCTTTACACTCAAAACTCCAATTAAGAAATTATTCGAATACACTGTTCCACTAGAAACAATGACCATGGTAACCACCATTTTCGAATGGTCAAATTATTTTTACTACTGTAAAATCATAATAACTAGATTTCCAGAAGAAAATGCCAGTGGCGTTTGCCCATGAAAAACTCATCTCCATAATGAGGTATGGTTACACACAGAGTTGTTTTCACAGAGAATGATTAACTTAAAGGTGGGGTAAGTGCTTTCTGGTAACCGATGTTTATATTTCAAATCACCAAAACAAACACGGCCTATTTTGATAGCTCCGCCCTACACATACGTAACCCAGGCAACAACTATGGCGGAATCTGTGTGTTACTATGGTAATCCAGGTCGAATGTTCAATGAAAAAGTCGTCCCTTCCATCCCAAAAACACAATTCGATAACACGAGCACGACAGTCCAACTACCGAACATATTACAATTATGACAAGATTAGAGGGTTATATCGATCATGAAAAGAGGAACCAAAGGAAACAAACATATATTAGGAGACACATTTTGGGAGCTGATGCTTGAAACAGACAGTGAGGAGATTTATCGGGTGTGGAAATGAATGGGTCTTTATCATCGCTGAAGTGAACGAAAATGCGATCACAAATGACACACGAGCATATTCAAGCAAAAGCCAGCATATAATTAGTTATATATAACAAAACCAATGTTACTTGCTTATTGAGAAGAAATAAAGCAACCTCGTCCTTTGCTCCTTGAGTTCTCTCCAGCGCTGGAAAGCTGATAGTTCTTGCCTGATCGTAAGCCTTCTTTTGTTCCACAGACATTTTCCACTTTAGTTTTTTATCTCTTTCTGCCATCTATTTGCCATCTCTCTTTCATTTCTCTTTTTCTGTCATCGCCCGGCTAATATCCGTCCTGTGTGTCGTGTCTTTTGAATAATGACGTGCACTGAGAACTCTCTTCTCCCCATCATTAGTAGACACACCCCTTACTGCTGATTGGCTACAAGTTTGTTTTGGTACTCTGCCCGAGACACTTTTCTAATGCATTTTTGAAATATCACTTACCCCACCTTTAAGGGGGAACTATTATGCCCCTTTTTACAAGATGTAATATAAGTCTCAGGTGTCCCTAGAATGTGTCTGAAGTTTCAGCTCGAAATACTGCACAGATCACTTATTATACCATGTTGTAAAAGCCCATTTTTGAGTGGAAGGAAAAACATGTTCCCTTTCAGTCGGTCACGTTCGACGTACGTCGGAACTGACCGACGAATTGGGATCTGTTTTCAGAGACCAATCTACTTCGAGTGATTAAAAACGAGCCAATGGACATTGGCATGCGGTTCACGCATTCCACGCACCGCCCCGCAGCGCGGGTATAAATACGGAAGTGGAACACCGCATCATTGCTTTTAACTTCGGAGCCGAACGGTTTGCTGTATCAAGCTGTTTCTACGAAGAGTGTTTAGACGAGTCTCGAGGAGGATCGCTCTCTTACCTGGGTGCTGGTGTGACGGCGCGAGTCAGCGAGTGGCCGCTGCAACATACACTTGTTCCTGTGTTGGTTGGCTGGGCGTTACCGTTCTTTGAGTGCTCACACGCAGGCTTGCAATCGGACTGCTGTGAGCCGCGGCCATCTCCCTGAGTGCTTCAGCACTTCTAAAAGAGCATTTCCTTCTAAAAGAGCAACACGGTTTGACCCTGCGTCTTTTTCAAGATGTCATTCAAACCGTGTGTTTCTGGATGCGGTTGTTTCCTGTCCTCATTTGACGGCCACGATCTCTCGCATATAAACATGTGTGATTGCGTTCGTGGGTGATTTCATGTTCTCTCAGGAGAACGTGATCACGTCGGCGCGTTGTTCGTCTCACCTTTCTCGTAATGGCTTGAGCGTTCAGCGCGCCGTGTGCCGTCGAGCGCCTGCTGACAGCGGGGGTTGTCACGGCAACCCAGCGCATCACTCGGCGCTCTAGATGCGCGGTCAAGACTATGAAACCTCAAACGGGGTTGAGTCCCTTCGCCTATTCCCCGATCTAGTTTATTTTCTGGTGCACCAGAAAAGGGCTACTTCGGCTAATAAGCCTTGGTGACCTGAGGATTACAGTGGGGCTTCCCCGCCGGGTACATCTCCTCGGGCCCCCACTCCTCTATCGCATCACGTGCGTGCTGAGACTTTGTCGTGGGTGGTTCATGTTCTCTCATGAGAACATGGCCACGTCGGCGTGTTGTTCATCTTGCCTTTTTTCATAGGGGCTTGATTGTTCAGCGCGTCGTGTGCCGTCTGACGGCCACGCTCACTGTCTCACATGCCTGCTGGTAGCTTACAGATGGGATTGCTGGTCCTAAAAAAAAAAAAAAAAGGGGGGCCAGCGTTTCGTTTGGGGCTCTGGCAGAGGACAGATGTCAATTGCTGCATCGGAGAGAGGGCTGTTATGCGCTGGAAATGGTAATGCTGAGTCTCACACTATAATAGTGTGTGCTCGTGCTGAATCAGATTCAGAGTTGACAGCCATGCTTTCCTGGGCGGCTGAGGCGTAGTGCAACGCGTAAATCGCCTTGCCTTCCCCTGTGCCTTCTTTTTCCCAGATGTGCATCGGAAAAAGTTTAGCAGTGTGGAACTATTTGGTGTCAAAATATGGAACACCAAAAGGGCCATAAACTGTATAAATTTTTTCCCTCTCTCACTACCCTCTGTCCTGCATGCACGAGGGTAGTCCCGGCCCAGGGGTTATGCAGGAACTGCGTGTGGTGATGGACCTCGCTCTCTGGGTGACGAAAGTCACTGCACGCTCCCTGGGTCAGGCGATGTCCACACTAGTGGTCCAGGAATGTCACCTGGGGCTAAACCTGGCAGATATGCGTGAGCCCGACTAAGTGCGGTTCCTCAACGCCCCTGTCTGTCAGGCTGGCCTCTTCGGCGACGCCATCGAGAACTTCGCCCAGCAGTTCTTGGTGGCCCAGAGGCGGACGGAGGTGCTTTAAAAAAATAAATAAATGTAAAAAAAAAAAAAAAAAATTTTTTTTAAAAAGCAGCGCCTCCGCCTGCTTGTCGCCGAGGGCGCCCCCCTGCGTCTGCCTCTGCCCCTGCTAAGCCAAGCAGCAGCCTCCACCTAGGCAGCAGGTGGCCGGGCGCAAGGGAGGCGCCCAACCCGTTCAGGGTCCCGCGAAGTCCGCTGGCAAGCGCAAGGGCAAGCGGCCCTGAAACGGGCAGCCCAGTGAAAAGGGGATCTGCTCTTTGGGAGACGGTGTCCACACCCCTCCCTTGGTTTCGGTCCTGCCGCTGGCTCTCCGGAGTCCAGCGGTACCCACATTCTCAGAGCAGTTTCTTCCCTTCCTGGGCCCCGAGAGGGCCAGGTTGGCAGTGTGCGACGCCCCCGGGCCTTGCCGCTCCTTTCCTCTCCTCTCCCCCTCGCCAGGGGGCAGCAGTGTGGGCACCGAGAACGCCCCCGGGCCTTCTCACCCACACTCTGCCCCACCCTGGAGTACTCAGGCAACACTCCGGGCCGCCTCCGGGCCTCCCGAGTCGGGTCTGCGTACTCCACCTCGCTGCCCCACCCCGGGTACGTCTGTGGTGCCGTTGGTCCCGCTTGTTCGGTCTCTGGGGGCCTGGCTAGGTCCCCCAGACCGTCTCGCTGGCTCATCCGTACCATCAGACTCGGCTACGCGATTCAGTTCGCTTGCCGGCCTCCCAAGTACAGGGGCATCCTCTTCACCACCGTATGGAGCAGCGATGCCCATGTCTTGCGGTCAGAGACCGATGTCCTGCTGGCGAAGGACGCGATCAAGCCGGTTTCTCCAGCCGATATGAGGTCGGGGTTCTACAGCCCCTACTTCATTGTGCCCAAGAAAGGGGGTGGGTTAAGACCAATCTTGGACCTGCGTGTCCTGAATCGGGCCCTGCACAAGCTCCCATTCAGAATGCTAACGCAGAAACGCATTTTCGAATGCATCCGTCCCCAGGATTGGTTCGCAGCGATCGACCTGAAGGACGCGTACTTTCATGTCTCCATTCTCCCTCGACACAGACCGTTCCTTCGCTTTGCGTTCGAGGGGAGGGCATTTCAGTACAAAGTCCTGCCCTTCGGGCTGTCCCTGTCGCCTCGCGTCTTCACGAAAGTCGCAGAGGCAGCCATTGTTCCGCTCAGAGAACGCGGCGTTCGTATTCTCAACTATCTCGACGACTGGCTCATACTGGCCCAGTCCCGGGAGCAGTTGTGCGAACACAGGGACCTGGTGCTACGTCACCTCAGCCTGTTGGGCCTTCGGGTCAACCGAGAGAAGAGCAAACTCTGTCCCACACAGAGGATCTCTTATCTCGGTATGGAGCTGGACTCGGTCAACCGGACTGCGCGCCTCACAGAGGAGCGAGTCCGGTCAGTGTTGAACTGCTTGAATACGTTCAAAGGCAGGACAGCGGTCCCACTGAAATTCTTTCAGAGGCTCCTGGGGCATATGGCATCTGCAGCCGCGGTAACGCCGCTCGGATTGCTTCATATGAGACCGCTTCAATGCTGGCTTCACGACCGAGTCCCGAGATGGGCGTGGCAGCGCGGCCAGTACCGGGTCTCAGTTACTCCTTACTGTCGCCAAACCTTCAATCCGTGGGCGGACCCTGCCTTTCTACGGGCCGGAGTGTCCCTAGAACAGGTGTCCAGGCATGCTGTGGTTTTCACGGATGCCTCTTCCACGGGTTGGGGGGCCACGTACAACGGGCACTCAGTTGCGGGTCTGTGGACGGGGCCCCAACTGCGTTGGCATATCAATTGCCTAGAGCTTCTGGCAGTACGTCTCGCCCTGGGCCGCTTCAAAAGGCCGCTACAGGGAAAACACGTTCTGGTCCGTACGGACAGCACTGCGGCCGTTGCGTACATCAACCGTCAGGGTGGTCTACGCTCCCGTTGCATGCTCCGGCTCGCCCGCCATCTCCTCCTGTGGAGTCAGAAGCGTCTGAGGTCGCTTCGGGCCATTCACATCCCAGGTGCGCTGAACCAGACAGCCGACGAGCTCTCTCGTCAGCCGACACCTCCGGGAGAGTGGCGACTCCACCCCCGGAGCGTCCAGCTGATATGGGACCTCTTCGGAGCCGCGCAGGTAGACCTGTTCGCCTCTCTGGACTCGACCCATTGCCAGTTGTATTACTCCCTGTCCGGGGGCACCCTCGGTACAGATGCACTGGCGCACAGCTGGCCCCGGGACCTACGCAAGTATGCGTTTCCCCCAGTGAGCCTTCTCGCACAGACACTGTGCAAGGTCAGGGAGGACGAGGAGCAGGTCTTGTTAGTTGCGCCCTACTGGCCCAACCGGACCTGGTTCTCCGAACTCTCACTCCTCACGACAGCCCCTCCCTGGCCGATCCCCCTGAGGAAGGACCTGCTTTCTCAGGGGCGGGGCACTCTATGGCACCCGCGTCCAGACCTCTGGAGACTCCATGTCTGGTCCCTGGACGGGACGCGGAGGTTCTAGGTGGTCTGCCACAGGCAGTGGCAGACACCATCGCTTCAGCTAGAGCCCCCTTTACAAGGCACCTCTATGCGCTGAAGTGGAACCTGTTCATTGAATGGTGTTCTTCCCGCCGGGAAGACCCCCGAAGGTGTTCGATTAATGTCGTGCTTTCTTTCCTACAAGATGGGTTGGAGAGAAGGCTGTCTCCCTCCACCCTCAAAGTGTACGTCGCCGCAATAGCGGCGTATCACGATGTAGTTGAAGGTAAGTCCTTAGGTAAGCACGACTTAATCGTCAGGTTCCTCAGAGGTGCGAGGAGACTAAATCCTCCTCGGCCAACCTCGGTACCCTCTTGGGACCTAGCCCTGGTGCTCAGAGCGCTCCAGGGCCCTCCCTTCGAGCCTTTACAGTCAGTCGAGCTAAACATCCTGTCCATGAAGACAGTGCTCCTGATTGCATTGGCCTCAATCAAGAGGGTAGGGGACCTGCATGCACTTTCGGTCAACGAATCGTGCCTAGAATTCGGGCCGGCCAACTCTCACGTTGTCCTGAGACCCCGGCCTGGATACGTGCCCAAGGTTCCCACCACTCCCTTCCGGGACCAGGTGGTGAACCTGCAAGCGCTGCCTTCGGAGGAGGCAGACCCAGCCCTAGCTTTGCTCTGTCCCGTCCGCGCTCTTCGCGCCTACGTGGACCGAACTCAAAGCTTTAGAACCTCAGAACAGCTCTTCGTCTGTTACGGAGGCCAGCAGAAGGGAAAGGCTGTCTCCAAGCAGAGGTTAGCCCACTGGATAGTGGATGCTATCGTCTTGGCTTACCAGTCCCAAGACGTGCCTTGCCCGCTCGGGGTGCGAGCTCACTCCACTAGGAGTGTAGCCTCCTCCTGGGCGCTGGCTCAAGGCGCCTCGCTGACAGACATATGTAGAGCTGCGGGCTGGGCGACACCTAACACGTTCGCTAGATTTTATAGCCTCCGTGTAGAGCCGGTATCTTCCCGCGTCCTCGCCCCCAGTGGCCAGTAGCGCTAAGTACCCGTTCTAGTGTCGGCTTGCATACGCCACTCCCGCCTCCGGGCCGGATACGTGCGTCTATTGTCTCCAGTTGTGTTCCCCGGAAACGGCTAACCCTGTCGAGCTCCTCCGTCACCCTTCGGTGTCAGACGTTGCGGCCGTCTGACATCAGGCCTACACCCGTATGCTTGTGGAACGTGTGTGTTAGGCTGGGTTCCATATGTAGCGGTTCCCTAACGGCAACCCCATATGTGTATTCTCCACGGTACCAGCTACCCTACTCGGCTAGCCCCGTGTCTTTCCCTTTCCCTCTGTCGTCTCTGGTGGTGTTCTTTCCCCCCTGGGACCAGGTTGGATCCACCCCAGAGACTGCCATAGGTAGCACTACCCTGCTAGGTTAGTCCTTATGAGTAATTCCACCTCTCCTTCCACTGAAGGACGTGGCTCCGCAGCGTACCATCTCCTGAGACGGGCACGCTTCCCAGCGTTATCCAATAGTCACGCTGAGTGGGTCTTGCAGGAACAGCAGTGACTGGCCTCCCTGACTGGAGCCCTGACTTCCGCACCAACCTAGGTGTGGTCCAGCGAGCTCGGTCAGGGCGCTGGAAGGGCCAGCATCTCTGGCGTGTTAGTAGGGATCCCAATTCGTCGGTCAGTTCCGACGTACGTCGAACGTGACCGACTGAAAGGGAACGTCTCGGTTACGTATGTAACCCTCGTTCCCTGAAGGAGGGAACGGAGACGTACGTCCCGTCGCCAGGTGCTGTGCTTCAGCTGAAGGCCGAGTCACCTATCTCGGCTCCTCAGTTGAAAAGCAATGATGCGGTGTTCCACTTCCGTATTTATACCCGCGCTGCGGGGCGGTGCGTGGAATGCGTGAACCGCATGCCAATGTCCATTGGCTCGTTTTTAATCACTCGAAGTAGATTGGTCTCTGAAAACAGATCCCAATTCGTCGGTCAGTTCCGACGTACGTCTCCGTTCCCTCCTTCAGGGAACGAGGGTTACATACGTAACCGAGACGTTTTCGTGCATGTATCTTTAAATGCACATGAACTGCTGCTCCCCGCCCCACTTTCCAGAAGAGGGCGGAGCCTGTACAGCTCGTGCCTCGGATACTCTGCCAAAAGCTAAAACCTCTGTTTGGTTTTGATTATCATCTATATCGCAGTAACGCTCACGTTACATTGTTCTTCATCATCATGAAAGTGTATTATCAACATGTGTTTTAAAGTCTAAAGTCTAAACTTCTGAAATATGGTTTTCTGAGCGCACACACCCTCTCTGTTCTCTGTTATGTCTTTTTGTGCTTAAACTGGCAAATACAATGTTATGTCAAAAACACAAAGTTCACATAAACACTAGCGGTTATATTTGTGAACGTAAACATCAGGGAAAGAAAATCGCATGTGTATATTAGATCTGTGTATTAAAGTGACAGCAGCGTAATATACAGTACCTACTGCTGTATATGCTGTTAATATGAATCAAACAATAACAGAAAATCACTCACTGCTCTTGACTGGATAACTTTAGTAGCTTTAATAAGGATACATTTCTTACTTGAATTTTGCTGTTAAAGGATTAGTTCACTTTCAAATGAAAATTTCTTAATAATTTACTCACCCCATGTCATTTACTCACCCCATGTCTTTCTTTCTTCAGTTGAAAAGAAATTAAGTTTTTTTAGGAAAACATTCCAGGATATTTTTCCATATGTATTTCAATGGCAACCAAGGAGTTGAAGGTCCAAATCAATGCAGTTTCAAAGAGCTTCGAAAGGCTTCAGAGGGCCCTGCACGATCCCAGCTGAGGAATAGGGTCTTATCTAGTGAAACGATCAGTCAATTTCAATAAAAAATAATAATGTATGTACTTTTTAACAATGAATGCTCGACGGCACTGGGTCGGTACTTCCACGTACGTCACACGTGATCTTTCCGGCATGATGACGTCATATACTGAAGTCGAGCATTCATGGTTAAAAAGTATATACATTTTTATTTTTTAATTGAAAATGACTGATCATTATTTGTTTAATCCCCAAGTGTTTTCTGAATGAAAGACTCCAAATTTGTTCCTTAGTCATCTAATAGACCTCATCAGTGTTGTGCTCCCGTTAACCAACACAGACAGCTACGAGAGTAATATCTCCCCTTAAAAAATACCCATCAATGCTCTCGACAGCTGCGAGAGTCAGGAGAGAAACCGCCGCAATGCAGCCCGGAGAGAGCGAGAGAGAAGAAAGAGCAAAGAGAAGGGTGAATGGGAAAAAGAGGATTCAGCTTAAAGTTCCTCATGTGATATTACTGAAATTGCTATTGGGTTCAGCTTATTAGTCTGTCACTTTCAGTTTCTGTCTGACAGACCTTACTGGCCACTCTCCACACACACATCCCATCAGTCAGTGGGCGGCTTTAACACATCATTGTTATTACTTTTATCTGCACCGACACCGTCACACTCTTACACACTCATACAGCTCAGTGAGAGGCACTTTGGCAAGCCAATTTAGCTATTAATCCTCTAGCGTGACTAGTAAAAATATGAATTCTACTAGTAAAAACACTTTCAGCTTGTAAGAATAGAGAGATCTGCAATTCAGTTTAACTACTGCGGTCCAGTCATAGCTATACTTTTTAACTAGTAAGAACTGCAATGACACACCATTGTAATGGAGGTAGGCCTTCATGACTAATAAAAAGTGAGTTATGGATAATGTGGGCCTGAGACTTTCACCAGTCAAAATTGCATAGATATGTTCAATGTGAATTATTGCTAGTCAAAATCACATCACAGATCTCTGAAATTGCATTTTTTAAAATCAAATCTGATTTAGGAATATATGCTGGGGGCATTAAAACCAGTGTAAATCAGTGTAAATAAGTAAAATAAATGTCAAAGTGATGCATATCTGCAGAAAGTAGAGACTCTAAGCTTCCAAATGTTACCATATATAGGTATTTATGTATATATGTATATAATAAATGTATGTAATGTATATTACATATGTATATATTTTTGGACCCGGTAGGTCAGAAAAGCTTAAGAGGTTGTTAAGCTTTGTGCAGGTCCTAAAAGAAAAAGAAATGAAACGCTTTATGTGAGGACCTGCCTAAATGCTTTAAAACCAATTGTGCATTTTGGTCCAAAAGCAATCCATCTTATCCACCACTATGAATGACATTTGCATCTTTATAGGATGAAATCAAATCAAACCGTGGTTCTCTAATGTCTTTTAGACCTCCTCACTGACTGTGTTTCAGCTGAAGTGTGAGTGTTGTGTGTTTGTGTGTTCTTTCTGTTTAGATGTGATGAAGGGTTGGATCATGATCCATGTAGTTGGTCACGCTGTAATGGAAACAGTGAAATCTGTCAATTTTTACAATGATGGATGTATTAATGCAGCTCATCATTTGAGAAGCTCACACACACACTGTATGTTAATGGCAACAGATGACCAGATTATCTGTATTAAACACATCACTTGTACTACAATGACCCTAATTATATAAATTAAAACAAAATCACAACAGTTTTTATATAGTATAGTATTTACTGGAAATGATACATTACTTGATTTTGTGTCCAACTAACCTTTGGATATGAGTCAAACGTTTAAGCCTCATGTTGATATTGAAATCCAACACAAAGAAAAGTTTGCTGACCTGCGGTTAGCTTAAGATTTCTTCTCCTAATGTTTTTAAAATGACTGGCAATCGAACTTCATTTTATAAGCTATTTACTTGAAATGATGGCAGCCAATAAAATACTAGCATGTATTTCTCATTTCTTATTCTCATACACACACACACGCGCGCTGCTGGATGCTTTTAACTTAGAAATGTAGTAGTTCTTACTGTTCTATAAATGGTTCGCATAACTTCATATTCCACCCACTCTTGTTACAAGAGTTACATACTGCTGCTGGATGCTCATGACAGAAGAAGAATATTTTATTGAAGCATCTCGTCACCCTAGGAAGCACACTCGTATCCTATGTGCAAAGAAAGTGCAATTTAAAGAGAAAAACAAAACAAATAATTCAACAAATATTGTTTAATTTCCCTGAAATGCACTTCAACGTTTCTTTAAAAAAAAGATGAAATAAACTGTGACCCAATCATAGATAAAAAAAAATATTTCCATTAAATGCACTTCAAGGTTTCTTGCACTAAAACGTATATTTTATATTAAATATTTAAGTACACTTTTATTGTAAAAATAGACTGCAACCCAATCATATCACTGAGCCAAAAAGTGCAATTTATAGACAAAATAATAAATATTTAAATAAATACTACATCATTTATTTATTTTTTATTTTTTAATTTTTATTATAAGTTTTTCAAAAATGTGTATTTAATTTTATTAAATCTTTATATTATTTTATATAAAAAATATATTGATCTTTGAAAATGTAATAAAAAATATCAAACAAAGCAAACAAAGCACAGTCTATCAATCTGCACAATCTAGCAAACAAAGCACAACACTTTGACTCTTGAGAAGAGTCTCTGAGAATAAGCTGACAATGAGGAAAAGCGACGCTGATTAAAATCAGTTTCTTTCTATAAAAAGTAGTAATGCAATTAGTTGCTTTTTAATGTGTAGCACACTTTTGTTATATGTAACTGTTCCCCAACACAGATCCTTACAAGTACTACACAAACTGAAGCACAATCACGCTCCATCTACACCTAGACCACAAACTGTGAATCAAACAGCAAGCAGTGCAGACCGACGGAAACTATCTGAACAGGGCAAGTTCCTTCTTCCCGCTGCACAGTTGGGCCACAAATCTGGCAACAGAACAGCCGCCGTCCGTAATGAAATGCCTGCAGGTCTTCTGACTGCGCAGCTGACACACAATCACATTTGACAGAACTGATTGATCATTCATTTACATCCTCTGCCACCAGTCAAAAGCTGTTACGTGTGAGCATTCTTTGATTTATTTCTCCTACACTTCAAAACAAGATATTCCAGAAGTTTCTGCCAAGAAACAAGGCAAGAACAAGCAAACAAAACTTCTTGAATCTTTCATACAGGTTAATCTGTTCCTCCATTAGATCTGTCCGGATCAGTGCTTTGATATGCAGGTCGCCGTGAGGAAATGGGAAAACAGTAGTTGGGAGAACCACTTGGGAATGATAACGGACAATGAGAGAAGTGATGTTGTTCCCATGTTTACGATTTCTCTCAAACCATCATTAAATGAAATGGGATGGGATGTTTTCTCTGAGGGCAGACTATCAATGCTCCTTAAAATCCCAGCATGACTCACAATGATTGTTCTGACTGCACCAGCTAACTTCAAACCGCAGATGATCCGTCACGGTGCCACAATTCTGCAACGTTGGAAAAGGTTCAAGTTCAATAGCAACATGAGCCAAGTTCCCATTACACACTCTTTTCTGACTGGGATGTGCGAGTCTTTTAAGAGCTGGTGTTAATGAACTGCATTGTGGTTCTTACACACATCATAAAGTACATGGCAAACAAGAGAAGATCTCCTGGCTCTGAACACTTTGGGCCAGATTCACTAAACATTCTTAAAGGGATAGATCACAAAAACTAATGAAAACTCTGTCATGGTTTACTTACACTCACGTCGTTCCAAACTTATGGCTTACTTTCTTCTGTAGAACACAAAAGAAGATATTTTTTGTCCATACAAGAAGAAATGAATTGTCCATAAAAAAACCAAAAGGTTTGTTTACTAACATTGTTCAGAAAATATATTTATGTTTGGATTTGGAACGACATGAGTAAATTATAATTATTTTCATTTTGGGGTGAACTATCTCTTTGAGCATAAACATTCTTAACACTTTATTTTATGGTTCAATTCTCACTATTAACTAGTTGCTTATTAGCATGCATATTACTAGGCTATTGGCTGTTTATTAGTACTTATAAAGCACATATTAATGCCTTATTGCATGACCTTATTCTACATCCTTTATATACCCAATACCAAAACGCTACAAAAACTAACTTACTAGCTATTATTAAGCAGTAAATTAGGAGTTTATTGAGACAAAAGTCATAGTTAATAGTGAATATGTGTTCCCCATACTAACGTGTTACTAAAAACATAATTTTTTAGAATAGAAAATTATAGAAAATATTCAATTCAGGAATGTCAGAATCAGGAGCGGGTTTGATGCACAAAGTTTTTTTTATTGTCTCCTATGACAAAAATCTTTTGTTTAAACATTAAAATGCAGATGCTGTTGTAAGTAATAGTGAAAATCAATGTTTAAAACTGATGTTCCATTATTTTCCCTTTGCAGATTTTGACAATTAACTGACTTAATTTATCATTCCAACAAATGAATACTGAGAATTCAGTTGAAGGACAGCAGCAGAAATAGATTTGCATTGAGTGTTTCACGCAATCTGAAAATCATCCACACAAATTGATGAACTGAATACATTAAACATGGTCACTATAAAAAACAATGTGATCAACTTTGATTGACAGCCCTATTTCTCCTGCTCCACATCGGTTTCTATGCAGTTGGCAAGGACGCATACATCATCGTCATAGCAACGGTTCGCAATGATGTCAGAATATGTCAGGGTTTGTATAAAATCATATCACATTGCTTAAACATTCTAAGAACGGTAAACAGACGCTAACAGGGTTAATTCACTGATCCGTTGGATGTTGACCGTGAATCAGCCTTAAAATACTGGCTTGGGAGATTGGAAACAGAGCCATTGAAGATGGCTGTGCTCTCATTATAAACGATATGATCCAGGTTATGTCATTCATCACAGATCAAGACAGAGGTTTGCCTTTCAGATTCTTTCAGAGTTTTTACTCAAAGTTTTGAAAAATGTTGTCAGCTTGAGTCCTCAGAATCTGTGACAGTAAGCTCTTTTTCTTCCATTCAAACACATCACCAATAAATGTCACATTCTTCTCTTTTCCCCTGAATTATGCAGTTCCAGCGGCACTCGTGATAAAAGAAAAAAAACGAGTGTGAAGCTAATCACAGAGCTAACTGAAAGAGGCCTTTGAAAGCATGAAGAAAGGGAAATCTCTCTGAATGCATGGCTCTTTCGTCCTTCTTCAAGATGGAGTCCTAAATAAATCCTTCTTTTTTGCCTAATAGGGCCATCTGCTGTGATCGGGACCCGCCACTAAGAGACACGCTCCCTGAGGGGAAGGAAGCTCTCTTCATTTCTGCTTCCTTCAGCGATGATGAAGATATATTGCTGGTCACTCTCTCTAAATCAGTGTGAGTGACTGATATAAGAACCTTTCATGCTCAAACAGTGATTGTGCTTTTATTGCATTTCATTTATCTGCATATGAATGCCATCTGCCTTAAAGGAACACGCCGACTTTTTGGGACTTTAGCTTATTCACCGTATCCCCCAGAGTTAGATAAGTCCATACATACCATTTTTTATCTCCGTGCGTACCATAACTCTGTCTGATGCACCCACCGCTAGCCTAGCTTAGCACAAAGACTGGAGGTAAACGGCTCCAGCTAGCCTACTGCTCAATAAATGACAAAATAACGCCAACATTTTCCTATTTACATGTTATTATGTGTACAGTTACATCTTGTACTAAGACCGACGGAAAATGAAAAGTTGCAATTTTCTAGACTCATATGGTTAGGGACTATACTCTCATTCCTGCGTAATAATCCAGGAACTTTGCCGCCGTACCATGGGTGCAGCGGCGCAATGATATTATGCACCGCACAACGTGCAAGCAGGTTGTCACGTTGGTTATGTTGACGGAAGTTAGCCTATTTTCAGGCGCTGCGTAATATCATTGCGCCGCTGCACCCATGGTACGACAGCAAAGTTCCTGGATTACTACGCAGGAATGAGAGGCTAGGCTAGCGGTGGGTGCATCAGACACTCAAAACACATTTATTAGATTAAAATGTATGTATGGGTGTAAGAAACATGCATGTTGAGTGTAAACAGAGCCTCGACGATAATACAGCATATTATTACAGTGTATTATGACCTGGACGAGCAATACCTGGAGTCACTTTTACATATTGTGTTAACAGGATATTTATAACTGTATTTTTATACCAGAAATGTCAAAACAATTGAACTTCTGCACGTTAGGGTGTGCATTTATTGACTGCTGTATTTATTGCCTGTGTTTTTTTATTCATGAGTAGCTGATATTTATGCAAATTATGTGTGCAGAGTGCATGCACTGTTGGAGCCTCATGAAGTGTTTTCAATTAGATCCTTAAAAGGAAAATAGCCGAGACTTAAATATTCAATTACAGTGTTTATTTTAAGCACATCTCTCTCTATTTCTCTAGCTTGAAGCCTTTGGAAGTTTCCATAGACTGTACCATAGACATTTTCGAAATATAAAAGCTACCATAGTTTCCACATCTGTCAAACCCCAAAAATGACCAAAAAAAATCATTATATATTCTAAATCTTCTGATTTTGCTGATAATATTGCCCTCAAGGGGGCTTTTAACGTGAGAACTGGATCATTGAGCAAGTGAATCAGAATGCATTAACTGAATCAGTCTGATTTTTTTTAAGCAAATCAACTAGATCAGAGCGATTCAGTTCTCGAGTTAGCAGCTCACTGGAGGGGAAGTTTATCAGCAAACAATGATTTAATTAAAAAAATTTACAAATCTGTTCTTCACAAAAATCTGTATTTTAGAGGAAATATTTTGCACCTGGTGAAAACTACACTGTTGGCAGAAAAAAAAACAGCCACATTAGGTTACATCATAAGTTGCATTTTATTTTACGATTCAGAACAGAAGGAGAAACAAAACAGAAGTATGATAATGAGCATGTAAATTGCTTTGGACTATAAGTCGCAGGATCTTCTGAAGGATAAAATACAGTGTCTTATATTCCAGAAAATACTATACTTTTATGTCCCTTTTCCTTCCAGTAAAAGATGTAGCTACTATGAACCAGAAAAGATCTATGTGAAATTCCTCTGTTTGTTTTCAAACGGATTTGGAGTGACTTGAGCATGAGTAAATAATGACAGAGTTTTAGGTCTATTCCTCTAGTCCCAAAGCCATTACGCACAATAGATAGTACGTAAAAGATTTGAAGGCAAGTTCAAGGGTTGTGCTCAAACCTTTGGCTGTGATCAGCCCTTGAAGCTGTGCTCTAATCGTTCGGCGTTCTCTCTCCTGTAGCACGAGGAGATGGAAAAGGAAAGCAATTACCAGGCCTCACTGAAACTCCCTCACAACTGATCACAGCAGAAATGAATCAGACTCTACTGCAAGAGAGGCTTCAAAAACCATTATTGCCATGCTCTTGATGGAGGGTGTGGTATTCTGCTTGTGGTGAGGGCGTGTGAACCTCTCACCCTTAATCTACCGCTAGACCACAAAACAGGTCGGTGATGGATGGGTCAGGCACCTAGAGATGCTTTCTGCTGGAGCACCACCTCACTGGAGAACCTATAGTGACTCCAAATCAAACTCAAATCATCCGAGCTAAAGGCAACATAAAAACAAGGTACATAAAAAGGCCACTGCTCTGAGCAAAGGGTGGTTTCTTGTAAACCATTTACACTGCAAAACAAAAATAGGCTCATGAACATACTGACATATGCAGTGTGAATGCTGTAACCCTTTTAATATGGGCACCAAAACAAACTGCAGACACAAGATGTGTAAAACAAGCTGTAGTGAACAGCTACTGTACACCTGGAATTAACATCCGTATTGTGATCACAAGGATTACAAATGGACAATGCTAAATATAGATGAAAATGGGATTCAAATCTCAAGAACATCTAAAAAAAAAGAAACTGTATTTCGCATTAAGAAAAGGCCTATTTTGAACCATAAAAATTATTATTTTCATGACAATTATGCATAATTACCCCCAAATTTTAATTACTGTAATGAAAATGTATATTATATGTTATTTTTTTACAAAATTATATATGCATAACTTTGTGACTAATATTGTGTTGGTCCCCCTTTTGCTGCCAAAACAGCCCTGACCTATCAAGGCACAGCCTCCACTAGACCCCTGAAGGTGTGCTGTGGTATCTGGCACAAAGATCTTAGCAGCAGATCCTTTAAGTCCTGTAAGTTGCGAGGTACGGCCTCAATGGATCGGACTTGTTTGTTCAGCACATCCCACAGATGTGTCAAGTCAACTCGTTGGTGTTCTCCTCAAACCATTCCTGAACCATTTTTGCTTTGTAGCAGAGCGCATTATCCTGCTGAAAGAGCCATAGCCACCAGGGAATACCGTTTCCATGAAAGGGTGTACATCGTCTGCAACAATGCTTAGGTAGGTGGTACGTGTCAAAGTAACATCCACATGGATGGCAGGACCCAAGGTTTCCCAGCAGAACATTGCCCAAAGCATCCCACTGTCTCCGCTGGCTTGCCTACTTCCCATAGTGCATCCTGGTGCCATGTGTTCCCCAGGTAAGCGACACACACGCACCCGGCCAACCACATGATGTAAAAGAAAATGTGATTCATCAGACCAGGCCACCTTCTTCCATTGCTCCGAGGTCCAGTTCTGATGCTCACATGCCCAGTGTTGGCGCTTTTGGCGGTGGACAGGGGTCAGCATGGGCACCCTGACTGGTCTGTGGCTATGCAGCCCCATAAGCAACAAACTGCGATGCACTGTGTATTCTGACACCTTTCTATCAGAACCAGCCTTAACTTCTTGAGCAATTTGAGCTACAGTAGCTCTTCTGTTTGATAGGACCACACGGGCCAGCCTTCGCTCCCCACGTGCATCAGTGAGCCTTGCCCGCCCATGACCCTGTCACCGGTTCACCACTGTTCCTTCCTTGGACCACTTTTGATAGATACTGACCACTGCAGACCGGGAACACCCCACAAGAGCTGCAGTTTTGGAGATGCTCTGACCCAGTCGTCATGAATAGAAAGTTCAAAAGAACAGCATTTATCTGAAATATAAAGCTTTAAAGCTACTGTTGGAGCACTGCACATTCATGAATGCAGGAAAAAACACATTTTTATATATCATTTGCATATTAATAATTAGAGCTGGAAGGAAATTAATCATATAACAATGGAAGTCAATTGTGTCTGCGCAACTCAATCAGCATGTCAAGGAGTTTTATTTCATGAAAGAACAATTACATTCAGCACTCGTCTGCATGCTCATACATATGTGAAGTTAAAGTTTATGTGTGTTATGTACTCTTTGCTTACTACAAGCACACACAGGGTCAAAGGTCAGGGTCAAGAGTCGTATTAGTTTCACAAAAGGGAGCAAGCTAGTCATGTTACCATGCCTCTGAAGCAGCACTGAACAGGTCAATAATATTAGGTTATAGTTCACAAATGTGTTAGTGCTGCCCAATGTGTAAGCATGGCCTCTACAGACTCCATGAAAACAAAAACAGAATTTAACTTAGCTCATAAAAATGTAAGTAGTTTTAACTGAAAAAGAATATTATACTGCTCATAAAACATTGAGCATAGTAGTGGCTTAAGAGAAATAACCAGTTTAGATGGAAAGGATCTCAAGCTGACTAGCTGAAGATGTTACTGTAGCTTTACCCATTAATAAACACAATTCTTCCTTGAAAATAAATTCTAGCACAGGCTAAAACAACCATAATGAAATGACCCTTTACAATAGATAACGCTTTTCTGTTAGAGAGCTACAAATGGCAATTCATCTGTTCAATAAAATCTCTTAAGGCGGGCATACACTGTGCAATTTCCTTACAATTTCAGCAAGGTTACAACTCACACTATGACTGCGTTCCTCTCCACTTTTAGACACACACTTGCAAACTTCCCTTAGCCCTTCCCCTCAGGGAAATCCCCGCCGCCATTTTGAAGTGCGTTCCACTTCGTGAAGTGGTCGAGGGAAGTTTATATGGACAGACCCTCGTTCCCTCGATTTTGACCGAGGGAGCAAGTCTACTTCCTATGTACACTTCAGGCAGCATCATATACCACAATGCAACACGATTTTGCCGTCACTGCATATCGCGTTTAATTTACCCAACCACAAACAACTCTATGATATTTTAATTATTTTTTAAAAACATTTAAAACAACCCAAACACACCTATATACACATAGAATGCTGCATTACACAATTTTGTAAGGGAAAATAATAATAATAAATCAACTTCATAGTGGATTCCAAGTGATCAAGGGCTTAGGACGTTCCAGTTCAGCCCATTGCAAAGATAACCATGCAGCGTAAGCGATGATGCACATCCGAGTGAACGAGACAGAGGGAAGTTAGCAAGTGAAGGGCATAATAAAAACGAACTGGAACGCAACATATGAGTAGATCGCATGCAATGCAAAGCCAAATCTCTAGATTTATGTGCTCACACTATACGGTCCGATCTCAAGCTACCACTTGACTGCTCACATATACGTGTGAAATATTCACGATAAACCCCGATAGACCATGATATCATGTATCCAGAGATATTGTCAAAAGCATCAGCTATCGATATCAAGAGGATTTAGCATTTCCAATTTATGTATAAAATTATTATTATTACTATTATTATTATTATTATTTTTATTAGGGTAGGCCTACTTTTATTATTATTAATTCGCAATTAATTTGCCCCGTAATAATTTCATAGCACATCACTGCGTAACTGACACACTTTGAGGATAATAAAAGATTACATAGATTAGCTTACTCCTCATTAAATAAATATAAAAAAAATAAACATTTAGGTCGATTGTACAATGAATTATAATAATTTAATTTATTAACAGTCATGTCCAAATACTGCAATAATCAGTCATGAATGAAAATTAAGAGCAGCTTTATTTAAAAAACAAATTGTTTAATATTGCTTGTGTTTAATAATTTCCAATATTGCAACGTGACGTGACGTTTTTTTTTATGATGGACAATGGTTCACATTTCCCGTGATAGTAAAATTAAGTAAATATTTAATAAATGAGTAAATAAAGTGAAAGTGAAAAGTGAAACAAGTAAATTAATGATCAAGTAAATTAATAAAAGAGGCGCTGGTGTATATGTGCACGCAGGTGGCTTGAAAAACGTGGGCAATATGGTTTATCCATTTTGCAACACAAACTGGAGGTAAGCAACAGTTTGCTGAATTGCGGCTAGTTTAATATCTCCCTCTTTTCGTTTTCTTTCTTGCTGCATTAAAGATGAAATGGGTCAACAGGCGCAGTGAGGTTAAAAACATGGTTCGTAGCTCTGCTTCAACTGTGCGATACCCTCACTATGGGCGACCAAAATATCTGAAATGCTAGAAATTCATGCTAGGTCGAGAGAGGTTAATCACCCTTCGTTTCCCCTTGTACACTACATGTTAAAACGACACACGACAAAGCTGATTTCGGCCTGATTGAAAAAAAAAGAGTCACATGAGTCTTAAAATCGGACAAAATAGCACGGTGTATGCCCAGCCTTACTCACCTGTTGAGTAATAAAAATCCCTCAGTTCTCGCCATCTCCGACAAGCCAAGCTGATGTTGATTCTTGTTTTATTATGAGCTCTGTCGCGTTCTCTTTTTGCCAGCTGTCTCCTCTGTTCCTTTGTCCCTGGGTGACAGGTTGGAGATTTAGCTGTTCCATGCCAAACTTTCTTACTCGTTGTAACAACTAACCAATGCTACTCCCATACCAGACACACGTCAAAGTAGCCGGAGCAACTCTGTCTCTATGTTAACTTAAAAGTTGATTGTAATAGGTTGGCTTATTCTTCAAGTTGGCTCAACTACTTTTCTTAGTTGCCCTTGACAAGAATATTTAAGTTCAAAGGCTACCTGTTGCTCATTAGATGAATAAAAGTATTTAAAGGGGTCCCAATGCCCTTTTACGAAGTATTGATTTTGTTTTTGGGGTGTACTAGAATATGTTTTCATGCTTGATTGTTCAAAAAATGTATTATTGCACATATTTTACATTATTACAGCATCTCTCTCCCCACTCTGGGTCGAACGCACTGGAAAGTTCCTGTTTTGATGAAGTCCCTCCTTCCAAAATACGAAATGTGCTGTGATTGGCACCGCTGAGCGCTTGTTCGGAAAATGTCCCCCCTCTCCATAACAGCGAGTTCTGCTCTAGTGTAAATATTAAGGACGTCGTCAGTTTCAAACCAGTTCGAGCCTGATTCAGACCCTGACAATGTTAACAAACAAGAGGATCGTCCAGAACGGATTTCATGCACAGACTTTGCAAGCACGGATTTCACAGGACATTTCAGAGTGTTATGTTTTTTGTAATTATCTTATACATTATAGATGTTATCCACCATTTAATCATGATATTTGTCAGAAAACTAAGGTAATACAAACAGTAATTGATCATAAAAACCAGGTTAATTTTCCTAAAGGGCGGTGAACAGTCTTACAAAAGCGAGAGCTTACAAAAGCAACAGAAAACAAGCTGTTCTCCATAAGATGTGCAGCGATAGAGAACCATTGGGGTTAAAAAATAAAGTTCATCAGCCTTAAGAAGGTCAAACAAATGATCACAAATTGGAAACATGGTGGAAAAAAACAGCGTCTCTTTGACATAGCGACAACACTGTCTTCTCTAATGCAGCTCAACCAGGCCCTTTTTTTGTGTATTCCATTGGCGGGGATTATTTAAATGAAGGACATTATGACTTCATAAGATCTGGAAAAATCACAATGTAGTCCAAACAAGCCGAGGGATTCTGTTAAATAAAATATCTTCCTTTGGAGTGGACTTTGAGCTTTGTAACCTTGCAGATCTTTTTTTATTCTCAAGCAGCAAAATTACACACTAACTAAAGTTGAAATGGAAAAGCATACTAGGACCCCTTTAAGTTGACTTTAATTGGAGAGAATTAGTTGAGTTAACTTAAAAAGTTGAATGTGATAGGTTGCCTTATTGTTTTAAGTTAGCTCAACTTTTTTTTTTACAGTGTAATAGCACTTACTTAGAGCAAGTAGTAACAGCAAGCAGTAAAACATGGTTTTACCATGCTGTGATGTAAATTAATTTGGCTATTAAAAAAAAAAATTAAAAAAAACCCGTTCACTGTTCCACCCCAACTTCCTGTTTGAATTGGAAATATCTCAACAGGAAAACTGTTTTAGTTAAATCATGTTCAACACCACACAGCAGCTGTAAAAATCGAATTAATCTGTAAACAAATCCAAGACAAAATGCACCGCATTACAGCTAATGCACAGCACAAGCTGCTTTTAGTGCATCGCATAACTATAAGCTATCGTTCTAACTTGTACACTTCAAAAGTGCATTCTCCACCCACAGCCATCTTTGACAATATCAACACATAAATGTTGTGAGTCTAGAATCAGGTTTGAGAATTCAGCATACATCACCTAATTCCTTAAGATAGGACTCCTTTAATGTGTCTTCCATCGAGGCCTTGGGTTTAGTGCTCTCTTACGTTGTCTTTCCATTCGCAGGAACTCCCGATAATGAGGTGTGCTCTGTGAGCCCCACTGACATTCTGCACAGAGGCGGAAAGACACAGCGTTAAAAACATCAAACGCAACAACACGGGCTTATTCCCACAATGGATTAGCACAGAGGAAATGTGCAACTGAAAAGCATCGAGTGCAAAATCCTTTTGCTAAGCGTGAGCAGCTGAGCCTGGCAGTTACGAAATGGGTGGTTAATTATCGTTTTCATTTTGGGGCCATGCAGGAGCAGAAAACTCTTAATGAAGGGCGTTCTCATGTGTCTGAGACGTTCAGAGACAGCTTGACGAAGCTGAGACGAGACAGAGGCCTGAAACACACTCTACACAAGTACGTGAATGCAAACGCTTCTTGCTACCCAAATTTAATTCCACGTGTTGTTTCATTTGGAAATGTGTCAGACCACAATTCATGCACACAGAAAGTAAGCGTTGCATTCTCATCATTTCCACAAGGGGCTCTATAGACTTCTACATCTTCTACAATCAGATTCTTGTCCTGGTGGAGCAACAGATTGAAGCGAATGCTAGCTAATTAAATAAAAAAATAACTGACTTGAAAAATGCACTTCTGATCACTTCTCCTCAACAAGCTGCACAGTATGATCTATAATGGCTCAAACCTTGCAAAATCAGAAAGTCTTCTTGCAAGTCTTCTTGCATAGGAACAGGGCACATATAGACCTCTATATCCATGCCCATTTTATTTCAAGATAAAAAGACTCAGAAACACTTGGACTTGAAGGGCACAAGACTGTCTATATATTTACCAGTTCCTGTGATGTCAGTAATCATAATTCTTCAGATATCATATCCTAAACATGGCTTCTCAGATGCACTCTTCAGGAAGTGACCATAACCAGTGTTCGAAGTGGGGCGGCACTTCTACATTTTACTCTTAAGCGTACCTGCACTTTTTCTTGCGTAACGCTACTTTTCGCTTTTATAGGGGACGGATCCATTGTCTGTGCAATATGACTGTGACTGAAGCCCAATTATTTAATTAAGTGGCGCGTGAATCACTGTAGGTGCGTTCACAAGCGCGCTCCAAAAGCCTTGTTTATACTTTCGTCTGCCTCTGCCAAGCGAAATGGGATCTCTCATTTTTTGCCGCACGTACCCTCGCGCTCGTGCGGACGCATCGACAAGGCTTTAAGATTTGCAGGAGCCGTTCCAATGCGACACTGATGTTCAAATGTGCAACCCATTAGAATTCTATTGAGAATGTAGTAAAACACTATGGAGCAAGTCGATCTAAAACAGCCACTAAAATGACTGATGAAAAGAGGGGAAAACATCATCCTGCAAGCTTTTTAAACTCACGATGACCACATTTACTAGAATTTATCATGATCTATTGTATTTATTGTGGTACATTTTGACTGGTTGTAGAATTTATAATAGATAATCATTTAAGGGAATAGATTTTTCACTAAAGATGTGTATTACACCTGTGGCATGTTGTAGTTATAGAACTAACTGTGTTGCTATTTTTCATAACAAATGCTATAGATTAAAAAAAAGAAAGAAAAAAGTTAACATTGGCCTGCATGGTAATGAGGAGCCGTCAGTGGTCTTGCTTTGTAAATGAACCCTTATTGTAACAAATGCTATAGTTAAACAATTACAAGAACTATGTTAGTTTTAAGGCTGAGTACAAGTTAGAAGAGCTTCAAAATATGGACCTTCTTGAATTATTGGCTAAACAACCCCTCATAACCCCACGCACCCTTTGGTGAGTACCTGCACTTTATTTTTTCCACTTCAAGCACTGACCCTAACCAATGACTTATAGTTCTCAGGGCAGTAAACTAGGACATGAGAAAGCATTTTAGCATAAAAAAAAAATATATCAGCTCAACAGTTCATATCTGACATGTTGCTTATTTCCATTAGAATCATGCTTTTCTTCATGTCTTTATTCTCTTGCCATTCTCTTTCCCTAACAATGCTAGTTTGAGCCACACTGCAGCCCTGAGCTATTACAGTTAGTTTAATCCAAAAGCAATATTTGAAAATCACTATACTATGCATCACAAGCATGTAATTATTCTTTACCTCAGAGATCAAGTAATATGAAATATGTACTGTGCATATGAAATCTTGTGTTCGGTTCCAAGCTTACAGATATCACGTTCTGACACTGTGGTTAAATAATTTAGCTGTGATGTGCCATATTGTGGGAGTGGGGAGGGGAATACATGAATTTCTTCATTCTAATGGCCCTCCAAAGGCTTGGACAAAAAACATGATTTACGCTTTTATGGGCCTCTCAGCCTCTTAACTACATTACAACTGTGTCATGCCAATGCCAATCAAAGAATGGGGGAAAAAATTGTTGGAAAAAAATATCCCACAATTGGCCAATCAAACAACAGTTGCATCCCAAGGCTTCCGAGATGCATTAAAACAAAGGACACTAAATTTACTCTGTGCATTATTTAATTATCCAAACATTATCTAATGAAGCTTTTATTTGTTATTAAGTAATCTAGTAGAATAATCTAGTAATCAAATTCAGGAGGACTAATGCAGTCTCTTCTATGGCCCTGTCCCAAATTACACACTTGCGGTCTTGTCATTTTAGTTTCAGAAAGGTGCTCATGAGTAAATCCAGTTTGCAGCTGCTATGTGCCCTTGGTGGAGTGTGCAGTTTATGGAGAATTGCATTGCCAAAGTGTAGACTCGTAGAAGGACTGAAAGGGCTTAGTTTTCCATTTGGGACAGAGTCTTTAAAACCTACAAAACATAATGTTTTTGAAGTGGAAATAATTATCTGAAATTCTAGACTTTATACATTATTAAACTGACATCACCACAGAAGATGTTAAGCTAACAAAAGTTAGCTAATGCTTACATATTAGCTAATACTTTGTTCCCTGGAGCAAAGCACTTAACTCCAGCACAACGAACAACACTGTGATACTAGTCATTTTCAAAGAACTTGATCCAACAACCTTTAAATGACTAGCCTACACCTAAACTACAACTACAACATTTCTCTCACCATCTGGGATGATTATCACAATGCATTCTGGGATTGCCTTCTGTGAAAGACACATGCTGTGCCACCTTAGAATTAGGCATCTTATTAGACAGTAATTTAGTTGTCTTTGTGCTGAGAGATCACAAATTATATTTAAAGTGCCCCTATAATGCTTTTTCGAATATCCCCTTTCATGCAATGTGTAATGTAGCTGTCTGTGAATGTAAACGTTCTGCAAAGTTGTAAAGTCGAAAGTGCACGATAAATAAAGTTATTGTCTCCCAAAAGAAAGAATCGACTCTGAACTGCCTATACGAGTTGTTTGTAAGTTGAATCTCACTGCGTTGCGGTTCTACGTCACTAGAAAATACATTTGCATAATGCCCGCCTATGTTGTATGTTGTCTGCCCGCAAACAACTTGACCCACCCTCAAACACGTCATTTTACTGAAAACTGCTTCTCAAATCTCGGAGTTCAACGCGGGATTCGCAAAACGCTTGCTCTTTAAACATGGGTCAGTACCCAGTTTATTTGGATCAGCTTGCTCCTCAGAAACACAACCTGTAAGTATGATTAATTATTGATGTATATATTTTCTACCGGGTGTTCAAAATACCTAGTTTTGTGTTTTACATCGTGTACGTTTCCGCCTAACCGGCTAACTCACGTTATTACTGTCTTACTCCAGTATTACCTAAAACTGTATCTATATATGCAGATTGTCTGTTGTTCTTGCTACTTTGAGTAAAGATAAAGGATGGAACAAGATTTGTTTCACAAACGTTTATGTTACATCAGTCATTCCCGTTAGTGCTGGGCTAACGTATGCGCTGTTTTGATACAGTTCCTGCACGTGCACCACAATAAATTAGAAATATACACATGGGTTTGTTGATGGACACACACTTGTTAATGCTGATGGTGAGGAATTACAGCTCCAACATCTCATAATGTACCTCAAACTGAGTAGTGTATCACTGAGAAACGTCCTGCTCAAGTCGTCCTTGCGATGCAGGCTCTGGTTGAATAACTAGTTCTTCCAATGTTTCATCATCGGTCTCATGCTCGGATTGATACGGTAAAATCTAAGTCATCGTTACTATCTTTACAGTGTGTACAATCGCTGAGGACTGAGAAAGCCTACGGAGCTGAAGTCCAGTTATGGTAATGAGTGTTTAGCTTCCGAAACACGTGAGCAATTGAGCCACTGAGCCATTTGGCCAATCAGAGAAGAGTAGCTCGTGAAAAGGAGGGATTTAGAGAGACTGATTCATCTGTCGAGTCATTTGAGTATCATTGAAAAATGTGGTGATATGCAATGTATATTATGAGACAATGAAACCTTTTGACCTTTGATGCATGTAAACCTGTTCAAACCTGTCCAAAACAAAATTAGAAGTTTTTTTATTGTTTTATGATGTTTCCTGGGGTGCACTTATAATGTTAGAATGCTTTTTACATCAAAAATTGTCATAATTTATAAATAAAAGGCATTTTTCCTACCCTGATTTTAGCCGCCTGCTCTGAACGCTCTGTTTTAAGGGGCGTGTCCACTGGGAGACTTCAGTGTAAACACCCACTGCTGTGATTGGCTAACGTCTTTGCATTTGAAATAGTATTACTCTCTCTTTTAGCGCGTTTTTACTATTACAGTTAACTAATTGTGAAAAGTGTTGCATTACATTTAGATCTATGGCATTATATTAAGATTGTGGCATGAAAGGTTGCAGAGATGATCATTGTAGCCGATCACACACAACTCAGTTTCTGTACACTAACGAATGCTTTCATCTTCACTAACAGTGCAAACGTGATATAGCTAAGAGATTCGTTGTATAAAACGGGAGTCACTGATAAACTCTCTGTTTGATTGACAGGTTCAGCGCGTGCTGCTCCAACGTTTGCAAAGGGAGCTTTCTTTGATCGTTTTTTTTAATAGAATTTAATCACCATTAAATAACAGATTATTTTCATCCTACTAAGAGAAACAACGCAAGTTGATGTTTAGTCACTGGTCTGATTTACTGACACAGACAAAGAACATCTGACTGTACATGAATCATCACAATTTAGATCAGGCATTAGAATGAACAGTTACTTACATGTTGCATTACTGTTGAACCCAGTCACTGCACAATATTTTATAATATTTTATACGGCATGTTTATTGCTTTGTAGCTCGATGGTTTAACACTAGGCCTATGTTACATGGGCAAATCAGTGGGCGGGGCTAAACAGGCAGTGATGAAGTAGGTGTTGATATTCTTCTGCTGAGGTGGTGCTTGCCTTCCTTTGATGTCATAGATCCCCATCCTGTCGTTTGCTGGGCCTGGTGTCTATAAAAGCTTTTCTTTGACTAACAAGGAAGTTTTCAGTTCTGAAACTTACAGGATATTCTTATATTACCATGACCTTTTATATATCAAAAGCTCAAGGGAAAGTTGATTTCTCAATTCATCACCCCTTAAAAATAGCATAATAGGGCACTTTAAAATACTGTCTAGGCAGCTTACATTTGACCCATAACAAAACCAATCACAACCACACTTAAGACACATGCATTCTGATTTATGCAAAGTATAGAGAAATAAAAGTGTTTCTCTCCACATATCTGAAGGTAAAACTGAACGTTCCCTCTCTCTTTGTGCATATACTGCAGAATTAAAGGTTTAAGGGCTGAACTCCAGCCGAGTGTATGACAGAGGAGGCTAGTGTTGATGTGCAACAGAAACATGACATCTATAATCCATACACACAAAATGCATCAGCTCTTTGCATGGAAACATCTTTACAGGTATGATGATGATGATGATGATGATGATGATGATAGGGGATATTTAAGTAAATCAAGAAATATGACATTAAATGTTGAAAAAAATGAACATATTTCAGAAATAATCTATACTGGTGCTTTTCACAAATGTAATACAAATGGTATCTTATTAATGACCCGTTTCCTACAAGTTATGTAAATGATCAACCAGATATTCGACCTGTGATTTATGACATTGAAAATTAGGCACAAACCAACATTTTGTCCTGCACTAACTATTCCCAACTGGATGACAGCTTAATTTAGGTAAATCTGCAACCTTGTTACCCATTTTTGCATGTTGTTTTATTTATTATTAAAATAATTTTAATGAAATAAATCAGGGCACTTTATTTAGATCTGTTCTATATTTGGTTGCAAATAATTTAAACCTCATTTTGCAACAAATTAAGAGGTCACACTAAATTAGCGGTTTTGAGGTGGATAAAACAAGCAAACACTTTTAATTCACCCAGCATACACCACAACATATATTTTCATTTAAAAAATAATGAATAACTGCCAGTTTTACATTCAGCCTATAGCCTAGCGTAATAAGATCACTCAGATGTGCGTTTATCAAGTCATTTGTCTCTGTGTAAAACATCTCGTTGACTTCCCAGAAATGCATTTGTCTCATTTCTCAGAAACTGCATTCACCTCCGAAGACAACATGAATCTAGACATACATTTTTTCCACTTACCGCTAATTATCAAGAAAGAATGTCATTAGAAAAATGTATTAGGAAGTGTATCGTGTTTCCTGCAAGGCACTAATTAGAGACAACTTCAGCGTTCTCTAAGGATACAAATGCCATGTCTCAGAAACATTGATATTTTAATTCGCTCCTGAACTGTTGACCCTCTCTTCCCAGACAGACGCACAAATAAATGAACAAATCTATCCAATCGTATATTGGGTGATTATCTTGAAGGAGTCCAAATGTTAATCTCATTAGAACCTTAAACAAATCAAAACAAAAACACATATTAACAACATCAAAGAGAACAAATAGGCTGTGTGAGTGAGTCACTGTTTCCTCACAAACCAACATAATTAGTGTGATTACTGTTTGAGTGGTGACAAATAGAAAGAACAGAATGAGTGATTATTTCTAGTTTTTAATTTTCCATCTCTGATGCAGTAATTGCATGTCTGTGATATCCTCCTCCTATGCAGGTTCTCACATGGATGGAAAAACACAAATGCAATAATATAGACTTGCAATACGCAATATAATATATACAATATAATATATAGACTTTGACAAGGATTGCTGAATGTTATTGCCAAGTAATACCGCTGGCCAGATGGCAGAACATTTTCAAACGCTCTTATCTTGCTTCTCATGGTTGAAAAAAACTGTTGTGTGTTTCTATTGGTCAGCAGCAAAGCATAATGTTATACGCCAAGGTCATCGGTTAAAATTTTTGGAAAAGCTAAATCTGTCATTTTGACCAAAACAGTCACAGTCAAGTCATTAAGTCAATTCAAACTCATTACTGATTCATGATTGTATTAACAGATGCATTAAAAAGACCTGCTTCATAAGACTCACAATCACAAATCACATATTTACAGTTGAACTGTATGTTTGTTGTAGCGTGCAGGCAAGGACAACATGTGTGGTATAATTATTGGGTAACACTTTATTTTGATGGTCCCTTTTGTCAACTAACTCTCACTAGAGTATCAGTAGACTCTCTGCTTTGTATCTGCTAACTCTTTATTGTGATGCTCCTCCAACAGACATTCTACTAACTATAAGTAACTTTGCATATACATGTCAACTTATTCTAACCCTAACCCTACCAGTCTACCAAAACTCTACTAACACTCTAATGAGAGTTAGTAGAAATGTAGGTGCAATGTTACTTATAGTCAATAGAATGTTCAAAAGGGACCATCAAAATACAGTGAAACCAATTATTGTCTTTTTCATTATTGTCTTGTATTTTATTTTAAGGCATAGAGAATTTTCCTCATGTCACATTCAATTACACTCAAATAAATTACCCTTAAATTTAATTTAAGAAAGTTTTTACAGACAGTTTTCATTAGGTCAAAACACTAGTTGGTTTAGGTCATATTAATGTAGCATACTAAGTTTAAAGGGGACCTATTATGCCCATTTTACAAGATGTATTATAAGTCTCAGGTGTCCCCAGAATGTGTTTGTGAAGTTTCAGCTTAATTACCCCAGAGATCATTTATTATACTATGTTGTAAAAGCCAATTTTTGAGTGGACTGCTGTTTTTGTGCATGTATCTTTAAATGCAAATGAACTGCTGCTGCCCGCCCCACTTTCCAGAAGAGGGCGGGGCCTGTACAGCTCATGCCTCGGTCCAGATACTTAATCAAAACCAAACAGATGTTTTCGTTTTTGGCAATCATCTCTATCGCGGTCACGCTCATGTGACATTGCAGTTCCCTTTCAGTCAGTACACTACGAGTTACGTCAGTTACTGACGGAATGGGGGTTTCGCCTAGAAGCCAATCGCCTTTGAGCTCTACAAAACGAGCCAATGGCATGAAAATGCCATGGGTCTGCGGAATTTGCATGCCGCAACCCCGCCCCACGGCGTGGGTATAAAGGGCGTTGCGTGGCAATCTCGCATTATGTTTCTGCTTCAGAGCCGAGTTTACTGCCTGAGCGCTTTTCTCTTCAAGACGAGTTTCTCTCCAGAGTGTTGGTGTTACGGCACGTTCCAGCGAGTTCCGCATTTCCTGTCTGATCTGTGCAGTGATCGAGCACAGCGTGCGCGTTCTCCCTGGGTGCTTCGGCATTCTGCAGAGTTTTTCACTCCTCTCTAAAAGAGCTGCACGTGGCACGTCTTTTTAAAGATGGCTCGCCCGTGCTCCGTTTCTGGGTGCGGTCGACTGGTACCTCCGTTTGATGGTCATGATCGCTGTTTGGCGTGCTTGGGCCTCGTGCACGCTGAACGCGCGTTCATGGATGAGTCATGTTCTCACTGCGGGAACATGACCATCTCAGTGTTGCGATCGAGACTCCATGATCTCCGTAATGGGGGGAGAGTCCCCTCTACCACACCCCAATCTACTTCCTCCACTGGAGGGGGTACTTTGGCTGGTGGTCAGGGTGATCTGAGGGTTACGGTGTGGAACAACCCGACGAATCCTCCTCGGGCCACACCCCCCTCCTGCACACTGCAACCCGTGGTGTTGCCTGATGAGGGCGCCGGGGCTTCCCGTTCGGGGCCCTGCGTTTCATTTGGTGCACCCGCGGAGGATGCTATGTCGATCGCCGCATCACAAGGTGGGCTGGACTCCTCCGGAGATGACGATTCGGCTATGTTGCCTCCTTCGGGAGTCCCAGCATTGCCCGAGTCCGATCCGGAACTCACAGCGATGCTTGCCCGGGCGGCCGAGACGATTGGGCTTGTGTGGAAACCTCCGCCATGTCCCGAGCGTTCCCGGCTAGATGATTGGTATCTGGGGGCGGCCCGTGCCGAAGGCGCCCGTCAGCCCCCAGTGCCTTTCTTCCCGGAAGTGCATGAAGAGGTGTCGAAATCGTGGAAGTCTCCCCTGACTTTTCGCGATCGCTCGGCAACCACTTCCGCCTTCACTGCCCTCGATGGCGGCGCGGTGAAAGGGTACACTGTTGAGCGCTCTGTTGCAATGCAACTGTGTCCTCAGAGTGCTTCGACATGGCGCGGTGACCCAAAGCACCCGTCCAAAGCCTGTAGATTCACGTCCACGTTGACGGCGAAGACCTACAGAGCTGCGGGCCATGCCGCGTCCGCCCTGCATGCCATGGCCACCCTACAGGTCTATCAGGCCAAGGTGCTCATGGACATGCACGAGGGCAATGCTGACCCTGCATTAATGCAGGAGTTGCGGACGGCCACCGACCTCGCTCTACGAGCGACGAAGGTGACCGCTCGCTCTCTTGGTCAGGTGATGTCCACTTCGGTGGTCCAGGAGCGACATCTATGGCTCAACCTGGCTGATATGAGAGAATCTGAGCGGACACGTTTCCTCAATTCTCCCATTTCCCAGGATGGGCTATTCGGCGGGGCGGTCGAGGACTTCGCCCAACAGTTCTCGACCGCTCAGAAGCAGACTGAGGCAATTAAACACATTCTGCCCCGGCGCCCAGCTGCTGCCTCCACCCAGCCGCCGGCTCAGATGCCTCAGTCTGCTCCCCGCCGAGGCCGCCCCCCTGCGACTCCCGCCCCTCCTGCCCGGCCCCAGCAGCAGCCTTCACCCGGGCCGAGGCGTGGAGGACGTCGCAGAAAGGCGGCCCCGCCCGTCCCAGCCCCCCAGCCTGCCAAACGGCAGTCTAAGCGGCGGTCCTGAGACGGGCGGCTCGGAGGTGACCTCGGTTCTTTCCCAGGAGATGGTGGCAGGACCACTCCTTCCCCCGGTGGAGGGCCGGGGGAGAATCTTTTGTTTTTCCCTTCCGCCGCTGGCCTCACGGCCGGCGGTACCCTATCAATGGTTAAAGAAAGAACTGACATTCTCACCTCCGAGCCTCAAGAGGGCGCGGCTGGCAGTGCGCGACGCCCCATGGCCTCGCCGCTCTCGGCCCCCTCTGTCGCCAGCCCCCTGGCAGACGAGACCCCCGTGGAACGCTGGTCCTTCCCTGGTCTCCTCTGTCAGGGCGCGGAATTCGACCCCGCCCACACCCCGGGACGCTCCCATGCCTCCCTTGTCTGGGCCGGTCATTCCGCCTCGCTGCCCCATCGGGGGTACGCCGGTGGTTCGCATGACCCCGCTGGTTCAGTTCTTGGGAGCCTGGCTAGCGCTTCCCAACCTGTCCAGTTGGCTCGCTCGCACCATCCGGTTCGGCTATGCGATTCAGTTCGCTCGGTCTCCTCCCCGCTTTCGGGGAGTCCGCTACACCGTGGTGGGTGGCAATGCCCCTGTCATGCGTGCGGAGGTCGACACCCTACTGGCGAAGGGTGCGATCGAGATCGTCTCTCTAGCCGAGATGAAGTCCGGCTTCTACAGCCCTTACTTCATTGTACCCAAGAAAACCGGTGGGTTACGGCCAATCCTGGACCTGCGCGTCTTGAACCGAACCCTGCACAGGCTTCCATTCAAGATGTTGACAGCCAAACGCATTTTCGAGTGCGTTCGTCCCTCGGATTGGTTTGCAGCGATCGACCTGAAGGACGCGTACTTTCATGTCTCCATTCTTCCTCGACACAGACCGTTTCTACGGTTTGCCTTCGAGGGGCAGGCATATCAGTACACGGTTCTCCCCTTCGGGCTAGCCCTGTCTTCTCGCGTCTTTACGAAGATTGTCGAGGCAGCCCTTGTGCCGCTCAGGCAACACGGGGTTCGCATCCTGAACTATCTCGACGACTGGCTGATTCTAGGCCACTCTCGGGATCAGGTCTGCGAACACAGGGATCTGGTGCTTCAGCACCTCGCCCGTCTGGGCCTTCGGGTCAACTGGGAAAAGAGCAAACTCTCCCCAGCGCAGAGGATCTCTTTTCTCGGTATGGAAATCGACTCGGTCGCCATGTTCGCGCAGCTTACGAGCGAGCGCGCGCAGTCTCTGCTGACTTGTCTTCGCCAGTTCGAGGGCAAGAGTGCGGTTCCACTGAAACTTTTTCAGAGGCTCCTGGGGCATATGGCGTCAGCAGCCGCGGTGACCCCGCTTGGTCTGCTCCATATGAGACCGCTTCAGCACTGGCTCTGCGATCGAGTCCCGAGATGGGCATGGCAACACGGCACCCTCCAGGTCCCAGTGACCCGAGCCTGCCGTCAGACCTTCACCCCGTGGTCGAACCTCAGCTTTCTACGGGCAGGTGTTCCCCTAGAACGAGTTTCCAGGCATGTTGTTGTCACAACAGATGCCTCTTCCACGGGCTGGGGCGCCATGTGCAAGGGACATGCTGCCGCGGGCTCCTGGATAGGACCCCAGCGCCTATGGCATGTCAATTGCCTCGAGTTGCTGGCCGTACGTCTTGCCCTGCACCGCTTTCGAGCCCTGCTCAAGGACAAACACGTTCTGGTCCGTTCAGACAGCACGGCGACAGTAGCGTACATCAACCGACAAGGTGGTCTACGCTCCCGCCGGATGTCGCAACTCGCCCGCCATCTCCTCCTATGGAGTCAGAAGCATCTGAGGTCGCTTCGTGCCGTTCACATCCCGGGAGACCTGAACTGCGCAGCCGACGAGCTGTCGCGGTTCCAGCCGCTCCCGGGGGAATGGAGACTCCATCCCCAGACGGTTCAGCTGATTTGGGAACAGTTTGGCGACGCACAGATAGATCTGTTTGCCTCCCGCGACTCTTCCCATTGCCGCTGGTACTATTCCCTGACCGAGGGGACCCTCGGCACGGATGCACTAGCGCACAGCTGGCCGCGGGGCCCACGCAAATATGCGTTTCCCCCAGTGAGCCTTCTCGCACAGGTTCTGTGCAAGATCAGGGAGGACAGGGAGCAGGTCCTTTTGGTCGCCCCATATTGGCCCGGCCGGACCTGGTTCTCAGAACTTGTACTCCTTGCGACAGCACCTCCCTGGTCGATACCTCCTGTCTCAGAGACGGGGCACCATATGGCACCCGCGTCCCGACCTGTGGAACCTCCACGTGTGGAACCTGGACGGGACGCGGCAGGTTTGAGTACCCTGCCACCTCAGGTGGCGGCTACCATCACTTCCGCTAGAGCCCTGTCTACCAGACAGGCCTATGCGTTGAAGTGGAACCTCTTCGTCACCTGGTGCTCCTCTCGGCGAGAGGACCCCAGAAGATGCTCGATCGGGTCTGTGCTCTCCTTCCTCCAGGAAGGGTTGGAGCGAAGGCCGTCTCCCTCCACCCTGAAGGTCTATGTGGCTGCTATTTCAGCTCATCATGACCTGGTGGATTCTAAAACGGTTGGACAGCATGACCTGGTCAGTAGGTTCCTCAGAGGTGCGAGGAGGTTAAATCCTCCTCGCCCACCTCAGGTACCCTCTTGGGACCTAGCAGTGGTCTTAGCTGTCCTGAAGTTCCTTTCATTGAAAGTGGCGCTCCTGACTGCTTTGGCCTCCATCAAGAGGGTAGGGGACCTGCAGGCATTTTCGGTTGACGAAGCGTGCCTGGAATTCGGGCCGGCCAATTCTCACGTCATCCTGAGACCCCGGCCTGGATACGTGCCCAAGGTTCCCACCACTCCCTTCAGGGACCAGGTGGTGAACCTGCAAGCGCTGCCCTTGGAGGAGGCAGACCCAGCCTTGGCACTGCTCTGTCCAGTACGCGCCCTTCGCGCTTACGTAGACCGGACGCAGTGTTTCAGGACCTCAGACCAGCTCTTTGTCTGTTACGGAGGGCAGCAGAAAGGGAAGGCTCTCTCCAAGCAGAGGTTGTCCCACTGGATAGTGGACGCCATTGTCCTGGCATATCAAGTCCAGGGCATGCCATGCCCCCTCGGGGTAAGAGCACACTCCACCAGGAGTGTTGCCTCCTCTTGGGCTCTAGCGCATGGCGCCTCGCTAACAGACGTTTGTAGAGCTGCAGGCTGGGCGACACCCAACACATTCGCAAGATTTTATAATCTCCGAGTGGAGCCTGTATCCTCTCGTGTACTCGCCCCTACTGGCCAGTAACCGGACAGGCTCAGGTGTCTTCGCTTGCTGCGCCATTCCACTCCGCGGACTGGATGCGTGCGCTATTCCTCTCAGGTGAGCTTCCCCAGTAAGCCCTGAGCTCCTCCAGCACTGCCGGTGTCGTCACCAGAGCGAGTGCCCTTTTCAGGCCACCCCTCGTGTTCGGCTAGGTGCCTCCGTGTGCATGGTTCCCCCGCTGGGTAACCCCCACATGTGTATTTCCACGGTAAGTCTCTTGTAGCTCGTGTCTTCCCTTGGCAAGACACCTTGCCACGCCTGGGGTTGAAATATTCCACCTTCGGCTGGATACCCCAGAGTGTTCCCTATGCAGCTCCTTCGGGTCATAGGTGTATTCTTTAATTCCCCCTCTTTGGGTTGGCATTGTGTTGCATTCTCCACGTGGGATATGCTTCCCAGTGTACCTTGGTAGCGTTGAGCCTAGCCCCTCGTTCGTGCCACACTCACGGCAGGGAGCCCGGGTCAGCGCAGGACGCTGGAAGACAGCCGTCATGGCGAGATTGTATTGGGACCCCCATTCCGTCAGTAACTGACGTAACTCGTAGTGTACTGACTGAAAGGGAACGTCTCGGTTACGTATGTAACCCTCGTTCCCTGAAGGAAGGGAACGGAGACGTTACGTCCCCCTGCCATGACCGCTGTACCGCTGGAACTGGCCGGGCGCTCATGCCTCGGCTCTTCAGCAGGTAAACATAATGCGAGATTGCCACGCAACGCCCTTTATACCCACGCCCTGGGGCGGGGTTGCGGCATGCAAATTCCGCAGACCCATGGCATTTTCATGCCATTGGCTCGTTTTGTAGAGCTCAAAGGCGATTGGCTTCTAGGCGAAACCCCCATTCCGTCAGTAACTGACGTAACGTCTCCGTTCCCTTCCTTCAGGGAACGAGGGTTACATACGTAACCAAGACGTTCTTCACCATTTTTTCAAAGTTTATTATCCAACCCGATCTCACGGCAATTTGTAAGTATTTTATGAGGTGGCTAATTCGTATGAATTAGTACGAATGACCTACCCCCAACCCCGCCCCTAAACCGACATGTCACTGGGGTTTAGACAAATTGTACGAATTTTCACGAGTGAGGTTGTACGAATTAGCCACCAGGTAAAATACGTACAAATTGGTCGTGAGTAGGGATGGAATGGTATGAAAATTTCATACCACGATTATAGTGACCCAAATAATTATGATTATCAATATTATCATGGTTTTGTTCAAATGAGATGAGTGTTAAAAAAAAACAGATGCACACACTGAAAACATTTCAACAAGTTTTATATATTTCAAAATCAACAAAACAACAAATAAAACGAGCTATGCACTTTTTTTTAAAGGTGCACTATGTAAATTTTTTTTTAGTAAAATATTCAAAAAACACTAGGCCAGTGTTATATATTTTGTTCAGTTGAGTACTTACAATATTCCAAATGTTTCCAACTATTTGTAAATCGTGAGAAAATTGCTATTTTAACCAAGGAACCGGGACGTGTGAGGGAGTCGCCTGTCAATTGCGTCATATCTGCGTTATCCTCGGTTTCCGGTTTTATTTAGCAGAAATGCTTTACTCTTACTGCAGTGTGCAACAAGTGTCATAGCAGCCACCGAGCGAACGCACAGAGTAACGTCATAACATCATTTTCAACACACTCAAATGTATCTAATATGATAAACAGAGCTGCGTTACCTCATACTCATGACCGGAAAAGCGGAAATGGCGGTGACGACTGTGGCATAATAAAAGTCCCGCTGCTCGCGAGCCGTGTGTTGCGTTCATCTTATTAATCGCTCCAGCGGCCTTGCTCTGCTCCCACAACACTCGGGTCTGCTCTGCTTCATACTACAGTAACGTTAATAATCGCATCCATGAACATGATTTCTGCCCGAGTCCTATCCCGATTCTTTTCCACCGGCTGTGAGGTGAAGACCACATGTCCCAAGATTCTGCGCTCAAACTAGGCGTCATCAAACTACGCCTTTGTTTTGAATAGGCGACCTCTAGCAGACGGAAAAGTTACATAGTGCACCTTTAAAGCAAGATTCTATTCTGTGGCATTTCCTTCCTTATAATGACCATCGTCAATAGCAACGCATTATAACAGCGCACATCCACATATCACAACGGACACGCTCTCGTTTCATTAATGCAACTTGCGTCTCTGTTTTTGATTGGATTGAAAAATGAAATCAGAGGACTTTACTAATAATACTACTATAATTATTACTATAAATTCTTGTGATCATCTTCTTGTGATACTCTGTACAAAATGGATTTATAAACAGGTAAGATTTAAAACATTAATCTCAATTCAATATGTCCCCGTAATTATTTATGTGGTAAAGAAAATCTGTGTAATAGGTGTACAATGAATATACATTATTAGCCCTTAAATGTCACCCTTAATAGTCTGAACTTGTTCGTTCGTCTTTGGCTCAAAGCCACTTGCTGCTTTTGTGGAAGCTTCACGTTATTATTTCCCAGACGTAGTTTTAGTATTGAGGTCAAAGTTCACTTGTCTTGCAAGGTTCGCAGATTTGAAGTGTTTCCCCCTATTGCAGCGACTTTCTTCTTGTATGTTCTGCAGACAGGGTGACCATACTCGATTAAGTTTCCCTCAGGACTTTTGTAAAAGCCAAAATATGACCACATCTCAGATTTGGTCCTTTTAGAAGGCTGAGAAATCTCCCGGCACTGTCACTGCCTTCTGCCATTTCTTCTCATTCAAAAAACAACGTTGTGATGCTGGCTGGGCAGGATTTCCCGCGAGTTTTCAAAATCGTGATAATCAAACAAGGTTTTAATGATAATTACATTTTAAATGATATTACTAACCGTAAGTACATTTTATCGTGAAACCGGTAATCGTTCCATCCCTAGTCATGAGATAGCGTTGAGATAGATAGATGTGTTTTAAAGCCGTATCAGTCTAAACTTCTGATATATGGTTTTCTGAGTGCACACATCAGAAGCACGTGCACAGAGAGCTGGATGTCAGATGGCACATAACTAAGTTCTCTTTCACATCTTATTGAACTTAAACTGTCAACAAGGTTATATTAAAAACACACAAAGTTCACATAGACACAGTCAGATATGCCTGTGAACAGCAGAGAAAGATATCGCATGTATATATTAGATCTGTGTATTAACATGAAAGCAGTGTAATTGCAGTACTGCTGTATATGCTGTTAATATGAATCAAACAACAAAAGAAAAACAGAAAATCACTCACTGCTCTTGATTGAATAACTTTAGTAGCTTTAATAAGAATACATTTCTTGAATTCTGCTGTTAATGCTCTGGCGAGGAGATAAACATGGCAGACTGTGTACAGCTCACTGAGGTCTATGCTAATAGGGTGGAGCCTGTCAGCAGTTGTGGGCGGGGCCTAAGCAAATGACATCACATTGCATAGAAATTGCAAACAGCTTATTCTGAGACACTGCTTATAATTTATGGGGATTTAAAAAAAAAATGAGGAGTGGGTGGATTTTTACCATTATAGGGCGGTTGTGTACACACACTGCCGACACACATTTATGTTCAAACACCATGTAAAAGTGAATTTTGCATAATAGGTCCCCTTTAAATTACCTTTATTAGGTTTGTCAAACTAAATCTTCTTACATATGTCCAAGGTTTATTTAATTATTTTATTTAGTTGGTGCTACTTTAAACATCTCAATTACGGCCCAACTTATATTGTTTTATTACATTTACTAAGGGTTAATTTTCTTATCTTGGTCAAATTTAAATTAGGAACTAATACTGCAAACCTGTAACTAAGCTTCTACTAATAAAAACGGTTTCATTTTATTTTGATGGTCCCTTTAACACATTCTGTTGACTATTAGTAATGTTGCACCTATATAACTCATTAGATTGTTAGTAGAGTAGATTAGGGTTAGAATAAGTTGACATGTTGCAAAGTTACTTATAGTCAAACGAATGGACTATAAAAATAAAGTGTTACCATAAAAACTTTTTTTATGAACATCATACGATTGCAACAAAGAATCACAACAAGAACATGCTACCAGTTCTCAATTTCTAACCCTAATGACAACATTTGTGATTTCACACAAAATTCATAAAATACAACCTCACAAAATGTTTATCTAATTTGCAGCTATTGCACCTCATTTTGAAGATAAAATTAGCATAGTTGCATAAGCATGTGAGCTTTGTTTCCAGCAGAGTTTCCTACAAGGTTGGAGTTCGTGAATTTCAAGTATACCTCATGCTGAGAAGACATAAGTCCCAAAACCCCAGTGAATCATACACATGCTCCACTTATCTGAGCGAGATCTTGGATCTTGCTCATAGTAAATATCTCTACAGCAGAAAGCATAATCTGAAATAAATCTACGGCCTGATTCAGTTTCAGGTCAAGATGCAGTATATTACATTCATTTTTCACGAAATAAGGGCAGCAAGATATTGCTTGATTGCTGAAATTTTCAATGTCGGTGTGTTTTTCCTTAAATGAAGGTCGACGTCAAGGGGAATGATCTCATTTCATTTCCTACACATAATCAAAAGCGCAATGCACAGCCAGTAAATTCAGAATAAAGAAAAAGCGGGACTCTTGGTTTAGTGTCAGCCCACCCAGCTCTCTGACCTCTCCCCCAAGACTTCCAGATACTGTGACTTCCATTTCCATTCTAATGAGAGCGGCCAGTGCATGGAGACCGGCCACGGATTCAGAGAGAGGCCTGTGGATGCAATTCAATTCCACCCAGTTGGTTATTAGTCTCAAAGGCACACCAGATGCAGCGTCCCAACAACACAGAACTACATCTGCATTTCTGTAGAACAGCGGGTGGACAAATAACCACAACAGATACAAATATGTCCAAAAATTAGCATTCTTACTCACCAGTGATGCTTAATAGTTGCATCCATCCTCTGCCTTTTAATGGTGTAAAAATTGGCCGATTAACATCAGTCAGTCAGATCTAATACCCCTTCTTGTTGTTATTGTTAACAAACTAAACTATTAAAAATAATTTCTGTTGGTTGAAGTAAATATATATATATATATAATTAAAATATAACATAAAAATCAAATATAAATATTAAATGAAAAACTTAGTCTTAAAAAATACCTTATCAACTAACAAAAAAAACTCCCATTATAATGTTGTGCCCCATGCAGTGCCTATCCATCTGATTAATCAGTTTGCAGCTCTGCATGTAAATATTTGAAATAAATGTGTTTTATTAATATATAAAATAAGTGTGAAAGAAGTGTTATATAAGTAAATAATGGCTGGATGATAAATCAAAAGCTAGCAATGCCATAAAGATGTTGTATTTAAATATTTTGGTTGTTAAAATAATTTCTAAAAAAAATAGTCAGACATTGGATAAACACGGCTAAATGTCCAATTAGTCAAACGAGTTGGCATCACCCCTGCACACATGAATATATCCAGACCTGAATTCTCGACATATCCAGAAGTTGGGAATAGTAAGCATCATCTATCCTGAAATTGGACGGATGGCAGCTTGAATAATATCTTCAATTGCTTGGTAACCAGTGAAGCACTGACAGGAAAGAGCTGCAGAGGATTGACAGGTGCCGGGTGGCAACAGCAGCACAAACATTCAGAGATCTTATTTCAGATACACGCTGCAGCCAACACTACTGAAGACTGACTCGCGTCTCTCTGCTGCACTACCAGAGACACATGTGAATGTCTAATGATTGACTACGCGGGGAGGAAAGTGGCATACAGATAAGATGGCTACCTGTCTCAAAATGCAATAACTTTTGCCTAATATTAAACTTAGCGTTGGACTGCTACTGGATTTTAATGGTTTAATATTTTTTTTTATGGTACATATTTTCATGTAAAAATGATAATATATTATGATTATTCGAAAGATCCCTCCCATTGATGAACATGTTAATATGGCCTTCTGAAGTTAAGTCAGCAAGTCAAAAGTAGGGATGCACAATATATCGGCCACCATACCGGTATTCTGCTGATATATGTTCATTTTTAATGTTATCGGCCCGACAAGACAATTTAGCAGATATATTAAAGTGATAAATAATGAATTAATTATTTTTAGCTAGACACTTCAGATGCGAACTGTTCGCCATGATGGTTTTGAATTGCTTGAAATATGATTGGAATCACTTCAAAAAGGTGAACAAGTGTAACGTGCAGCACAAGTCTGTCATATAAGCTACATAAAATTATAATGAAAACATAATTGTGCGCTTGGGACATGGTTTTTAATGGTGAGACTTTTGTTTTTGTGATCAGGCTCTCAAAAATAATATAAAAATTGACTTATCGCCAATATAACGGTTACCGGCTTTCAAATATAAAGAATTATCGTTATCAGTATCGGCCAAAATTTTTAAAAGAGGTGCATCCCTAGTCAAAAGGCTTTCTGCAGGTCAATATTTTACCACATCTACAACAACAGTTACATCTGATACCTTTCCTCTGATAGACTGGTGAAAGCTCTACACAAACTTCAAAGCTGCTCTTTGAAAACTGCATGATGACGTAAAACCGTCTCAACGCCTTAAATGCGTCTGCCCTCTCGAAGACCCTCTGCATCATTTCAAATGATGGAGAGTCCCATTATCTTCAGAAAAGTGACATGTCTATGGCCCAGTTTTTGCCCATTTCTCGGAACGCCAACAGCAGATGGTCAAATTTGCTCAGATATTTGCCTGGAAAAGCAAGTCAACCCTCTTAGATGAATTCCTTTTCTCTGGACTTGCAGTCTCATGGCCTTCATTTGCATGTTTTAAGTTCACAAGAGTGTCCCATTTGTAATTTTACATACCAAAATAGAAAAGGAAAAGCTTCATGAAATTTGATCAGACCAATTAAAAAACGTTTCCAAATAAACATATTTTTATCTGATTTCAAACTATATATGCATTTATGCGCATACAGCAGAGAGCAGAAGATAATGATGTTTTTAAACATTAGCTACTTAAAAGGGTACTTCACTGTGGGCAGAATGGGCTTTTAATAAAACGGCTGCTTTTGCAGTAAAAAAACAAAAACATTTTTAAATCGGTGCTACCTGACTAGAGAAAAAGCCATTCCCATCAGTCTGCTCTGGATACACTTGACCAGAGTCAAATACCGCCTTGCTTTAGTAGGAAATACTTCTTAACAAACTTTTAGTTATAATGGTGTTGACATGTTTCCTGGTGCAAGAATTCAAAGAGTAAACGTTCAGTGGGAGTGAGTTACTTTCGGCTTCCAAGGATCCAGTGCATTGTAGACAGTGGCTAAAGGCTGCAAAGGGTCGTGAATATGGAGAGAAAATCTGAAAAAAAAAAAACTCTGTGTTTGTAGACAACATTTCAAACTGGATGACAGCATACACAGTGTTTTAGGCCAAATGCAGGGGAAAAGAAACTGCCATACTCTAAGTTCATCACATACAGGTTAGAAAGCTGTTGTGACAGTGTTCCATTTTTACTTGTTTATAGAGTAGACAAAGTATGATACAATATTCATGATAAACCTAGTCTTACAATAACCGTTCTGTTAAAGGCAGGGTAAGTGTTTCTTGTTAAAATGTTCGTCCAATCATTGCATTTGATGTCCTACCTGCCTGTCAACGTATGCATTTCCATACCTCCACGCACCTGCTTGTGCAGACATCACACATCATCAGCGCGTTTCATGCTATGCAGAGTTACAGACGTCAGTCACCAAGCACAGCAACCGAAACAACTCCTGAACCAAAACAACAAGCTTACGCTGCACACACGGCACGCCATAACTACTTTTGGAAGATATGTAAACTTGTGACGTTATACTCAGAACAGTTCGTGACTCGAATTTATACATTTCAATGGCAACTGCGAAATGAATCTGCAGCAGTCAGGTGGTACAGGTCAGTGCTCTGCTCTTTTAAGTTGTTTATGTTCATTATTATTGTAATGTTATGTGCTTTGAGACGCCGTCTCTTGTCTTGTGACGCTTTGCAAACTCTGCTGTTTGTGTTCATGTGTTTTGAAGGAGACGTGGCTTTGGAGATGCTCTGAAGGGATCTCATGCTTTCAAAGCTAACTTGCTTTTGCTAGCCGCTCCAAAAAATGCCTGCCCTACCTTTAATAACCCTCTGTCGATCCGACTGTCCGTGGGCAGGGATACAAAAATGCAGAAGTATAATCTGTAGTTTTCACGAAAGCCCTGGAGCTGTCAAACGCATCATCAGGTGGATTTCTGTTGACAAATAAAGGGGAATTTTCATCATTATCACTTATTTTTATTCAATTTTGCTTTATCAACATTTCATTGTTGATCATTTTATTCTATCGTTTTACTGTTTTATTATAAACGATTTTTGTGTTATTTTCGGCTTGTTTACGCTTGTGAAGCACTTTGAATTGCGTTGAATTTGTTTGAAAGGTGCTATGTAAAAATAAAGTTTGACAGATTGATTGATATGCGCTGACTTACATCACCAAATTATCAAGAAAGTGAAGACCGCGAGGTCTGAAGGCACCACTGGGTGTTTGTTTAAGCATTGCTTAGTAGGGTGTTTTTCCACAGACCCTCCAACTGGTGCGGAAGATTAATAAACATCCATAAAAACACGCTTTTTATATAGACAGAGAGAAATCCCTGACACCTTCTATAATAGAGCACACTCCCTTTCATTTCTACCCTCGGCTGATGATGAGACCTTGAAATATGGCACAACAATCTTTAATAAAAAGCGAAATCTCGTGGCTGACAGCTTGCAGACAGAGCAAGGCTGATGAACCACTGATGGCATGTGAAGGAGACTCTCTCTCTCCCTCTGACAACCTCCCAATTAATGCTCTCCCAGCGTCTTCCTCTGTCATTTCCACAGCATGCTGGGTATGACAGGGCTCTCTGAAACACAATGCATGTGTGCAGAAAGGTGGCTTCAAACAAAAACAGGAAATGACATTTTAATGCATTCTTGCTCATCTGAAAAGATCAACAGAGCCTGAACATTGATTGGGTTGTGCATGTGAGTTATACTGATGGATGGAAAACAATACCTCATTTGCATAATATACTGAAAAATGTTTATGCTAATGCTATGCAAAAGGTATCCTTACCTAATTAGATTTTCTTTGTGTTGCTTTATCTGCATTATCTGCCATAATGTCAATGTTTTGTTTCTATATTTTTGTATCTATAGAGTGCAACCGTGCTCACACACGGCGTTGGTTCTGGAAGTATTTTTTCCATTCATTTCTCCTATAGGGATTTCAAAGAAGTCTTTATACGCATTATAATCTATGAAACAAATCAACCAGCTACAAGGAGAATCATAACATTACAAACTTTGATTTAAAGCAAAAAAAAAGGTTTTGGAAATTGGACAAAAATACAAAGGTACAAGACTGCATGCTTAACAACTTTAGTGAGGGAAAGAACTACAAATCACATGAAGCATTGCAGACAGCATAATCGAATTAAAAACTATGGGGAAGTATAAAACTCATGTAAAAATTTTATATATATATATATATATATATATACACACACATACACACTTTTAAGTTTATTGTAAAATATGCATATATATTGAAAATTTAAAGGGGGGGGGGGGGGTCTATTGTTATTTCATGCATTCTGACTTATTTACACTGTTAAAGAGTTGGATTCTCATGCTAAACATGGCCAAAGTTTCAAAAAACGAGTTGGACGTATGACAGAGTATTTCTGTGCCAAATACACTCCTTTCAGGATTCTAATAAGTTTCGGAACGTTTTTTCAGAGTATGGCCCTGTATGACGTCATAAAAGGCGGAGTTCCTTGTATGGGTACTTCTCCCGGATGAACGTGTGTGCACATCAACCAGAGCGAGAGCAAGAGCACGTCTATCAGCGAGCTTCATTCAGGTTACTGAAGCCGTTGGCAGCGCTTTCATTTGTTGATTTTGTGGTCTAAAAACAAAATGTCACTAAAGTAGTGTGTTTCTGGTTGTGAGGGAAAGATAACCTTGTTCAACTTCCCAAATAACCCAGCGTTAAGGAAATAGTGGATGCAGTTTGTTTTTCCAGAGAAGCAACGGAGTTCTGCTAGTGTGTTTGTTTGTTCCCGGTCATGAGTCGAAACCGCAGGCAGTGAGTGAAACTGCATCAAATGTCTGTGTTTTGTTGGCAATCGGCATGTAAGTGCATATAATGTTAACACAAAAGTATAGTGAATCGAAAGTTATCCAGGGATACCATGATGCCATGATGTATTGTGTGTGTGTGTGTGTGTCTCTGTGTCTTTTTAGCTCCACCCAATGCACGCCTGCACAAGCTTGGCTGTTTTCGGAAAGAATCGGTACAGCGTATCTGTCTTTTATAAATATGATAAAAGTAAAGACTCTTTGGAGATATGAAGGATGCAATACTACTCTATAGGTACTCAAGATTAACTTGAGATTGGCAGAAACTGTGTGTGTTATGTACCCTTTAAATATTTTGAGAGTGTAGGGAGACCGACTCGATTATGTCATTCGCAGTGCTTCATGGGACTGGGCGGGGCTAAAGAGATATTTTGGTGCGTTTTGCTTGTTTCGACTCTGATTGGTGGAATCTTCTGTACAGCATCATGGGTAAATTAGTTTTTCACCACAAATTCTGCTGTTAAACATGATTATTCTAAAACCAAGTTGAAATAATGCGGGCTGACATCTTCAAAAGAAGCAAATCGATCTACAATCTTGCAGTTCACAGTAAGGATGTCTTTAAAGGTTTATAAAATAAATTTGCCTATGGAGAAAATGAATGGAGATTTTACTTTTGGAACCCGAATGTTGCACTCTATTATCTTTAAAGCTGCATATTTTTTTGTTGTTGTTTAGTTTTACCCCGAAAATGCCCCTTTTAATGAATTGTTTCAATGATTCAACTAATTGAATTATTGATTTGCATCATTACTAAACGCGTCACAGAAGCCACCACTTACAGTTCATGCTATAAAATGTTCTAGTAAAAATATATAAATATTGCTGTATATTACCATGTATTTTTATAAATAAAATAATTGAATAATTAAATACATTTTATTCCTCATTCTTTGAGAGAAAAACAAGAATAATAAAAAAGAAAATTATTTCATGCATTAAACATTTTGAATCTATTTGGCAACAATTAAGTTGCAATTATTGAAAACAGACTGTTTGTTTTGTTAGGGAATTGTGGTTCTGCTCGTACAACAGAGAGTAGATTTGTAAATCAATCACATGGTGACTTTGTCTGTCTGGAGGTTTTCCTTCTCTAATCTGTCAGTTTCATGGAAGAGCTCATGTGTCATTGGATGGTTGAAGAAGAAAGAACATACATCCCACTTAACAAGTGCGCCTGACATGTGAAGACTCACATCAAACTTTACTCTTCTGCAGATAAGAGATTTTCTTTCAGATAAGGAAACTGAACTCCCCTCGCAGCTCTTACAGCTGACTTGCATCATCCCATCTCATCCGCCCATGGTGTTTCTAATTGTTTAAAACATATAATTTATGACTGGCGGCATTATTGGCTTTTCAGGTCTCAGCACAGAAATCAATACGAAAAGCCTTTACCATCAATACAACAAACAACATGCAGCACACAAGACCTCAGGGTTATATTGCCAATGCAGTATGAGACTAGGCTATACTGTGCAACAACAGAAAATGTCAAATGGCACAGATTTTGCAAATACTGTTTATACTGCAGATATGGTCAAAAGTAGCCAAAAACAGATTGTTTTAATATAGACCATTTTATTCATTGAATTTCAAGCTAAAACATCTATATTCTGATATGTTATAAGATAAGATACCTTTACTCATATGTGATGTACGGTTTTGGTCATAACTCCCAACCATTAAAAATATACTGGAAGCCAATGCTATTACAGCATGTCAAAACTCTACTATTGGTGCTGAATATATAAGACTGTAAAACTGGCTGTACCAGAATAAAGCTGGTGTGTAAAATCCTCTTCAGAGATAGCATCTACTGCGTGAAATTACAAGCCCAAAGAAACATCCAGTAAAAAAAAAAAGTGATCTCACTACAGTTCGAGGGTCCTGATGTGATTATACCCAGTGTAACACTGACATCTCTCATGTAATTTCATCAGAATTCGGTAAGGTAACATCTTGTACACTTAAGTGGATAATAGATACAGACAGTAATGTTGTCTCCTGAAACTGGAATCGGCTTGAAATCATTTCTGACAGTGGCTTTTGTTGTGGAAAAAAGTTACCCAAATTACCCTTCACTTTATGCCATCAGCGTCCAGCAGGGCCGTGATTTGCAGAAAGAGGCTGAAAGAGGAAATAAGCACACTGCAGTTTTCTCACTCAGCCGTGCAAATGTGTTGTTTTAACTGCAGTTGCTCATTAAGAAAAAAGCCTCCGTTGATCTATGGCGCACAACTGAAAGATTCAAACTAAATGAAAGCCCAAGTAAATGCTGTGACACAGCTCTCTGAATCAGCAGAAACCATAGACTGTAAAAAAAAAAAAAAAGATTGGACGATGCACCTTCACTCTCTACCATTGTAGAAAGCCACCAATGTCCAAATATGGCGCTTACATCTTGGAGCCGAAGTGGATCCGCGGTAAAGACCCCGCCCACACTCTCGCAGTATCTGTTAGTGCAGTTTACTACAGAACAACTTGTCATGTCGGTGTGAAATAAACAGTTATGGAAATGTAGAAATGAAAGTTAAAGCTCCAATCTCCTCCTGAAGATCCCAAAAAAAGTCTGTTGGTGCCTCCGTGACTACTTCACTCAGAGAAGCTGTCAATCTCAGCTGTCAATCATGACGTCACACCCCCATTTTTATAGCATCAAATAACAAAAACCAAACTTATTTAAAAAACAAACCACAGAAACCTTCTTTGGAAAAAAAAAATATTTGAAGTGTAATTTTATTGTTTAGTTTGTCTGACGTCCCATTCGATTACATGGAGAAGGCAGGGTTTATGAGCTATACTGGGACCAACCACCTGGGGGCGACTTTTCAGGACTTGTGAAACACACAAACAAACACACACCATCCAGCCAAACCACAGAACAACAGTTGTTGTTCAGCAGGGGGTATTCCAGAAAGCAGGTTATGTGACATACCTGGGTATGTTAAAAAGTAAGTAAGCGGATAACCTCAACTTTCAGGTCCAAAAACTGAAGTAACTTTCAGGTATGCAACAAGTAGCCATAGCAACTTAATCTCTGAACATAACCTGCTCCGGAGCAGCATCTGTTCCAGGGTTAGTTTACTTCAGAGGTGTTCAGCACATGCATGCCTTAAAACATTTTTTTTTTTTTTTTACTTTTATCTCACCATGAGCTCTCAGGACACTCATGATGTGGTCACAATGTGAGGTCACAGCAGGCCCGATTACAGAATCAAATCATTGAGGGTGCTTCTGAAATCACTGAGGGTGCTCTAGTAAAGTGCAGATGTAGGCTAAGTAACGGCTCCACCATAGTGGTGTACAGTGAGAAATGTAAGATTATTTACAAGTCATCACTTTTACCAATAAGTGGAATTTCAAAAATATTTTGCTACAAATGTTTGTCTATTAATCTATTAGTCTGCCTTTACATTGCTTTAATGCGTTACTAGTATTTTAACGTCATCCTTCTGAGAAGCAGAAAAAAAAGGTTTTGTGAATTTAGATTTTTTTTAGGTCATTACATGGTTTGGAGCATAAAAAAACGAATTGACATTTTTCAAATAAATAAATAAATAGATAAAATAAAGTGCATAAAAATTGATTGGGGAATGAAAAAAAAAAACACCCATTGTTATATATATTCTCTGCAGAGGACACCAGAACCCATTTATTGAGAAAATTAAAAGACAGGCAAAAACAATGGGATTTTTTTAACCAAACTTTGTATAAAGATGATTCTCAACTATGTTATGGAAGATATAACAGAATAATTTGATATACCATTTTACTTTATGCAATATGCATGTAAACATGGCCATACATGTGTTTTTTTAATGCAATGCATCTATACACTGTATTTAATTTGCATATTAATGTGATTTTTGGGACAATATGTGATGTAAAAAGATGTGTAATAATGAGGGTAATAAATGGGAATATTCATAAGAATATCCAGACTTAAAACTGTGTATGTTGTCAGAGAAATTCACTAAAATATGTCTTCTACAGAGGCAAAACATCAATTCTGGGTCTCAGGTCCTCTTAGCAGCATGAAAAACAATAGTTTTATTCAATTAATTTTACTGTAGCCTCGAAAGCGAGCCAAGATCGCTCACTAAAATGCTGTTGCTTTGTTAGTTCATCACAATCTCACAAAGTTCCGTTATAAAAATGAAGTTGTCAACAATGCACAATAAATCTCTTACTTAGCTACATAGTGTCTTCACTTTGTTAATGAGAGGTTTCGCGAGCCTGCATTAACGCAGCACTGAATAAAACTCTGGCGTTTTGAGATTCTGACTACTTAAACACCTGGGGCCTGTGCCATTATGGTAGTTTAACAAACTCAGGGTTACAGGATTAGTTGAGTTGACAAAACCAAACCAAACCAATCCAATCTGGCTTTGTTGGTACCATGATGCTGATCCTGAGTTTAGGAGTTTAGCTGTGACATCAGTAGTGAACAGCCTGAGATAAAACTGAGATAAACTTCTCGCAAGAGAAGCAGGGAGAATAATTTCTCTCTTCTGCAGAATATTACATGATTGAAAAATATTAAGAATTTAAACAAATTTACACAGCAAGAAGAAAAGAGCTGTCTATGAAAGAGGACAACTTAAAGAAAATCTTATACATCAATGCAAGTAAAAGTTATGAAGTTAGTTTAGTTGATATATAGAGAGAATTGAACATTTAAGCTTACAAATGTATTCCTTTATATAGGCTATTTATATTAATTTTAACAAAGTGCCTATTAATGATTGATTAACTAAAATGATACATGTGTAAATGATTAAGGGTATAATAAATTAATAAATACATAAATGATATCTAAATCTTTCAAAATTATTATTATAAATAAGCATGGTTAAAAGCCAGACGCTTCAGTCTTTAAAAACCATTTTAGTGACCTTTAATTTGGAGTAGAAAAGGGGGGAGTGACTTTATTTCATCAGAGGTGTGTCACTTTGCTCACAGCTGATTGGTCCAATTTCAGTTTGAGATCTCTTATCCAGAACATAACCTGCCCTGGAGCAGGTTAGCCGTGGAGCGTAAGTTACTATGGAGATGAACACTGCTAAAAGCCAAACCACTTTAATGGTACCTAAAACCCAGGATTGGCACAAACTAAGCTTAAACATATCTGGCTAGCCAGCTAAACCGGCTTCATGGAATAGGTCCCTGATTAGACATTGCGTTCCAGAGATCACAACTAGCGTTATATCTGTGATTGGCTACAATACTCATCGCTGCAAAAACACGTTGTAATAGATTTATTTGACACTCTCCAGAGCGCGAACATAAATTGGCAAATCTGCCAAATCTGTTTCGCCTATATTATTACAATATCAACTGAGGGTGCTTTAGCTTGCGTTTGAGGGTGCTTAGCACTCTAGCACCCCCGTAGAACCGGGCCTGGGTGACAGCGAGCTAAAAGTGTAACCTCACAGCGCACTCAATGTGTGCTCATGCTATGGTTTTTACTTAACCTCTATTTCTTTTTCCCTTTGAAAAGACTTGACACATCCTGAAACACAGAGAGCAATATGTCAATGCAATCAGTTTAATTACTAAAACCAGGTGATTATACACCTGAGCTGGCAAGATGGCTGGTTCACACGTACCTGGCCATGTGCCAGTACTCTGCTAACACAGGGCCAGGCCACAGTGCATATTGGCATTACAATATCATATGAGCCTATAGCACTCACCATTTTTTCCAGTGTAACAATTCCACACTGAATCCAGAACACAACTGTACAGCCAGGGTTTGAAATTAACACTGCCAAATGCGGGTAAAAATCAACAGTAAACTCAATCAATCAGAAACTGTGCATATCTGGCTTACTTGAACATGCACGCAAGTACACAACAAGTAACACTGCGCTTGTTCTTTTGCATTGAAGTAATGGCAAAGATAAAAAAAAAAAACATAATAATGTGGTGATACTTGCCTGGGGTAACTAACCCTAACCAAGAAAAGAAAATTAAGATTAAAAAATGTTTTAATACCAAGTGGCAAGCTGGGCACGTCTTTGACTCAACAAACAATGTAATGTATTGTGAGGACTGCAGGACATAGGCTACGCTTTGGAAAAACACAAAACAAAAAAAAAATGTGTTCCTGGAACAACTTCAAGGTAGAGGCTGTCATAGACCATGAAAATTCCACCTAAAGTAAATTTTTTTTGAAAAGGACGAAAGAGGAAGGGAGGAGATGGCTGAATGACAGATATATATATAAATAATTCTCATCTCACACATCGTTGATCTGCATTCAGACGTTTTTTTTTGTTTTTGTTTTTTTTTTTGCAACAGGACGTTATCTATGCTTCTATACAGACTGTATTTCTATAAAAAAAAAAACATATTACATATCTTACCTTTCAAAGCAATGTGGAAGCAAAATGACTAAAATGTAAAAAATACATTTCCCTTTCAAGGGCATCGATTGACGCTATGGGAACGCACTGCGTGATTACGTCGTGAAGCACTTGTGAAATCAGTCTAATGGCATATAGGCGGGTGACGTCATGGCAGGAAGCTATAAAGCGCACCCAGCCCAATACGACAATTCACCATGACATCACAACAATAATAGACGTTCTTCCGGGTGGCAAAAGCCGAAGCGTTCCTATGGCAATGCTAGTAAATTGCTTGGAAGGGAGACTCGGCAGTAGCCTAATCTACATTTCAACAGGTAAGTTGATTCAAAAACAGATGTGGTGGAAATTCAGACATAGTTAACATGATCATTGAGGGACTGATTAACTAATTCAGGAGATAGCAATACATGAAATGCCTAACCTTGGTCTAGTAGATGTAGCGCTACCATACTTTTTATATATTGAGGGAATATTGCTGGATATATTTACTTTTTCTAGTAAATATCTCCAGCAGCCCTCGCTTCATTACGAGCGGGGATACACGCCATTCATGCGTTGTTTGTTTGGGAGTGGAGCATGCACGGTCAGCTCTAGTAAAAGGTGGCTGACAGTGTTCATTCATAAATTCCTGATGTGTAACATATGCACTATCGAGAGTTTTAGCTCTGCTCCTTTTGGCTGTCTTCTCGAGGGAAGAAAGTCAACAAAGATTCTTTGACTCGGATCTCGTATTTGCCGAGGAAGCGTGTGGATTATGGGTCTGCATCTCTGCAATAAGAATTGAATGGCTCAGATCGCGCGTTTGCCAAGGCAGCGCACAGATTATGGGTCTGCTTTTCTGCAATAAGAATCTAATGGCTCAGATCTCACGTTTGCCGAGGCAATGCGTAGATTTTGGGTCCGCGATATATGCGTAGGGAACTGAGCAGATGGGAATTTCCCTTTCTCTCTTTCTCTTATGATTGTGTGCAAACTAATTATGTGTGTTTGCAGAATATTATTTATGGGTTTTTTTTTTTTGTTGAGATTATAATGTCTGTATTAATATACACTAGATTCAGCCTCTCATCCAGACCGTTTCTACTTGTCTGGTTGATATTTGGCTGCATTTAATTCTGAGGAAATAAATGGTGAACTCCTGGGGGGAAATTATTAACACCTCATTATACGGTGCCCATCTCCCTTCGGTGCCCTCAGGGGCCGTTATACCAACCCTTTCACCTTGTGTGCTTCGGGGCGCAGCGGTCCCCAGCGAGTTCTAGTCTCAGTGTCTAACTCGCTGGAGGAGAGTTTAACAGGGGTCAGTTCGGTTGTTTCCTACCAGTCATTCGGTTCAGGACAATGGATTGGCTTCTCGAGCTATGATAGAGACCAGTCTCGAGAGGTTGGTTACTTTAGTAGTCTCAGCCATAGTCGTCTTGGGGTAAGACAGATCTGAGGACAGTGATTATCTCGAAAAGAGGCTTCGGCGAAGAGGTCCTGGCACTAATGGCGCCAGACCTCTGAGCACCTCATTATATGGTGCCCATTTCCCGAGGGGCAACCCCTTTTACATGATCAGGGTCACGCGGCAATGCTTACATGCCCTAGTTATGTGGAAGAAGCCTTGGTTCTTGTCCCAGAATCCTGTGCCGGGAGCTCCTTGTCGTCGTGTAACGCTTACGGAAGCTTTCCTCACAGGCTGGGGAGCAATCATGGATGGTTGCTCGTGCCCGTGGATGGGTCACCATCTCACTTGGCACTTAAATCACCTGGTGATGATGGCTCAGGCTCTACATCCATGGGCACCAGATTCAAGGAGCAGACATCCTGTCGAGGCAGGGGCTGAGGCCCGGGGAAGGGAGACTCCACCCCGAGGTGGTGGAGCTTATATGGAGTTGCAGATGTGGCTGTGCTGCGTCTGTACATGGTTTCCCTGATTGTTCTACTCCTGAGAGTTCTGGAGAACAGAGTTATTGAAGTGTGGGTTTGGCCTCTGAGGGGGCCCAACTCATAGACTCAGGTCTCTCAACTGAGGTTGTTGAGGCCACAATCTCTCTAGAGCTCCCTGTGCAGGAAACAAACCGGTTTCCTCCATGGTGCGTTGGAGCAGGAGGAGTAAGGTGGCTTTGTAGCCTAGTATTAGAGGTATCCCTACAAGAGGTGTATGATGTGGCGGGCTGTTCCTTTCCGCACACATTCGTCGGGTCTACAACCTAGTTTTGGGCTTCACCCCTGGGTCCCAGGTGTTTCTGTCTTTGTTGTGCTCGCCTGATTTCACACAAGACCGGCACTAGTCACTATGGTGTCTTTGGTATAGACTGTAACCTCGGTTCCCTGAAGAGGGAATGAGCGTTGCATCGCCCTGCCATACTTCCGCCGTGGCTGTGACCGACTTGCTTCGACCTATCAGAAGCTGACTATGTTTGGTCTGGGTGCGCTTTATAGCTTCCTGCCATGACGTCACCTGCCTATATGCCATTGGACTGATTTCACAAGTGCTTCACGACGTAATCACGCAGTGCGTTCCCATAGCGTCAATCGATGCAACGGGAGTTCCCTTGAAAAGGAACCGAGGTTACAGTCGTAACCTAGGCATTTTACAGCCATGATATTTTTGCACACACAGACTGTTATTTAGTTTAATCATCTTTCTTTTTATTAGGGAGATAGCTATTTTAGATTATTCGTTTTAGTTATTTAATACTTCAACTTAAATTAAAAGAAAATTACATTTTCCAGCAAAGTTTCAATCATGTTGGTAATTTACAGGCCTTTGGATGAAATTCATGCATCAGTATTATACATTATAAGCATTATAGGGTTAAAAATGGCTTACTTAGTTACATCTCTTCCTAAAGCAAAATATCTGGTCTCAGAGGGGTGGTTGTTAGCTCTCTGAATACCCACAGTAGCAATCAAAGGGGATAGATTTGCTTAATGACGCACTTAATGATGTGAGAGATATGCAGTTCTCCTCATCTCTCACACTGGCACCTTCATGTCTCTGAGCTCTGAGCCGTTCGACACCAGTGTCCCCCGGAGAGACATATGTGGAACAGCGTCACTTAACGGCCTGCTGTGGCTCTCCTGTAAGAAAATCCTATGAAACAAGTTCAGCGTGGCACGGAAAGTGTCACGCTATCTGTTATCTTAATGAGAAGCAACCAGACTGGTTTCAATTCACACTGCAGGCAAACCTCACCCATTCCACATTTATTTGCATAAGGAATAGAGAACATGGAGAAATTAGTTCACATGTGCTGAGTCAAATCCTCATGCTGTCACCCCTCTCAGGAACCAGTAATGCTTTCACAAGCTCCCTATTCTCTCCTTTGCTGTCAGAAATACAGTGTCAGTCAGATGGCAGGAGTGAGATGGAGATCACATTCCTGAATCTAATGTTTTTTTCTCCAGGGAATTTGTGCATCTTCCCCTTTAGGTGCTGTTTATATCAGCTTTCAAATACAAGTGCTTTGGTGTGTGTTGACAGATGTGAGCACTCCCGAGGCTAAGACTACATCCTCTGAGACCTGTGAATTTTTCAATTCTTTAGGGTTAAAGCATGGCACATTAATATTCATGCCGCTATGTGGACACTCAAGGAAGTCTGCAGAACAACATCAGCATGGCATAATCAATATTCATGAGCTTATGATTTATTTGCATTCTGCCTCTGTTCTTCTGCTCCCACTCAGCCAACCAGACAAGAGCTGGGGCTGGGCTGACATGCTGCTTTCTGATTGGCTGTTTCGATCATTATGATTGTAAACAGGTTCTGGAATGACTGAGGGGGGTGCAGCTTTTCTAGAAATGACATTTATAGATGAATGAATTCAAGATTAAATACTATCATATTGTACTATAAAATAATTTCTGCCTCCCCCAACCAAATCAGGAAATGTGCCCATGATTGCAGTCCTTCATGGATAGATCTGAGTGAAACAAGTCTTGTGTTCATTGCTTTTTCTTTATTCCTACAAATATTCATCAGTTCATCATAGATGTGTTATAGATGTGTTGTGACATTATTTATGCTATTTACACAGGCGATTTAAATGCAGTGGTGAATGTGAGATAAGTAGGAGTGCAGGCAGGGTGACTGGGTGTCCTCCGAGACTCAGAGAAAGTTAAGAGTTTGGTGTCCGAGGGGAGGTAGTGACCCAAGGGAGAAGCAGAGGAAAGCGTTTCCTTGGAAACAGGTGTTTTCCAGGGTTCAGGAAGAACATGTTGGCCATTGTGTGGAGGACTTGAGATTGGTGGTCACTTCTTTCCAATACTTAGGCCTAAAATTAAGATTTATGTATTTGAAATGCATATTAAAATGTCCATCCATTTGGTTTACATAGTTTTTAACATAAATCAATAAACTTAATGTGATGCATGTAGTTGTTAGTCATGCATAAATGAAACGGGTAAGAACAGGTAAGATTTCTGTAATAGTACAGAAATCTAAATGTAAACATAAAACTGAATGCGTTGACTTTTTGATGCGGTTCACTTTGTTCAAACAATTAATTTTGATTTAACACCATTGTGTCAGGTTTCTGGTTTAAATGATTGCTCTTTGACTTAACTGTACTGTAAGTACAGTAACCCAATCAAACAGGACTTTCACTTCACATCATGCTTTGCACAAGGTTGAGTTGGGAGAGTAAATGTTGTATAAAGTGTTGTTTTACACATTTTTTTTCTTTAGCAAGATGAGAAAATGGAGACTTGTTAATGTTTAATGTTATGATGGTATTTAAAAGTTTCTGTTATGTTAGTGGTTTTGGGGGTTACCATTGTAGTGAAGTGATGAGCTTGTGATTGGCTTGAGGACCTGCTAACAAGAATTCAAATGGCTTTAATTATTAAAGCAAACACTATGGTCATGCTCTGGATGAAACCTGTCACTTCTGAACACGTGTAAATAAAAGTTATGTTTAAATCACGGGACTAAACAAGAAGCATTAATTGTAGTATTATTTGAGTAATTACATTTAAAGGCACAATATGTACGATTTTTGGATTAAAATATCCAAAAGCCACTAGAACAATATTATATATATATATACACTATATTGCCAAAAGTTTTGTGACGCCTGCCTTTACATGCATATGAACTTTAATGACATCCCATTCTTAATCTGTAGGGTTTAATATAGAGTTGGAGATTCAACTCTTCTGGGCAGGCTTTCCAACAAGGTTCTTTTATGGGAATTTTTGCCCATTCTTCTAGAAGCACATTTGTGAGGTCAGGCACTGATGTTGGACGAGAAGGCCTGGCTCACAGTCTCCGCTCTAATTCATCCCAAAGGTGTTCTATTGGGTTGAGGTCAGTCGGGCGAGTCAAGTTCCTCCACACCAAACTCACTCATCCATGTCTTTATGGACATTGCCATGTCTTTATGTATTTGTCACTCCAGAGAACACGTCTCCACTGCTCTAGAGTCCAGTGGCGCCGTGCTTTACACCACTGCATCCGGCGCTTTGCATTGCACTTCGTGATGTAAGGCTTGGATGCAGCTGCTCGGTCATGGAAACCCATTCCATGAAGCTCTCTACGCACTGTTCTTGAGCTAATCTGAAGGCCACACTGCAGAAAATTGCCGACTTCTGCGTACTGTGTGCCTCAGCATGCGCTGACACCGCTCTGTGATTTTATGTGGCCTACCACTTCGTGGCTGAGTTGCTGTTGTTCCCAATTCCTTCCACTTTGTTATAATACCACTAACAGATGACCGTAGAATATTTAGTAGTGAGAAAACTTCACGAATAGACTTATTGCACAGGTGGCAACCTATCACAGTACCACGCTTGAATTCACTGAGCTCCTGACAGTGACCCATTCTTTCACAAATGTTTGTAGAAGCGTCTGCATGCCTAGGTGCTTGATTTTATACACCTGTGGCCATGGAAGTGATTGGAACACCTGAATTCAATGATTTGGAGGGGTGTCCTAATATTTTTGGCAATATAGTGTATATTATATTATATATATATATATATATATATATATATATATATATATATATATATATATATATATATATATATATATATATATATATATAAATCTTTTTTTTTTGACTTGTGGACTTACACTATCCCAAATGTTTCCAAGAATGTTTAAATCCAGATAAATAAGTAATTTTAACCAGGGCACGGATCGTGTCCCTGCGTCGCCTATCAATGACATCATACCCGCGTTACCCTCGATTTCCGCTTTAATATATTATGTGTTTTATTAGACAGGTGAGCAACTGTTTGGATACAGTAATTGACAGAAAACAAATCATTGTTATATAGCTCAGCACAGTCTTATTGTTTAAATCTGGTTTTCTTGATTTACCACGGGTACCATGTTTTACCATTCCTAATATCGATCTAGCTTACTACGGTGTACAACAAGTGTCTCAAAGTAGCCGCAGAGTAGTATTAAAACATATCTTTCAACACACTCAAATGTATCTAATATGATAAAACAGCGCTGCGTTACCTCACATAAGCATGAAATGTAATTGTTTTCACAATGAAAATGTGTGCTGATTCTAAGCCATTTGAATAAATGCATCTGTAAATATGATTATTTAAATAAAACCAGACAGAAGCAAATAGTTAATAATGAACTATGCCATGATTTTATTTTATTTATTTATTTATTTATTTTTAGTGCAAAAATCTTACATGTCTCTTACCCGTTTCATTTAGGCTGCATAACTGATAATTATGCATCACATTAAGTTTAATAGTTTATGTTTAAACTGTGCAATCCAAATGCATGGAAATTTTATATGCAATTCATATACACTCACCTAAAGGATTATTAGGAACACCTGTTCAATTTCTCATTAATGCAATTATCTAATCAACCAATCACATGGCAGTTGCTTCAATGCATTTAGGGGTGTGGTCCTGGTCAAGACAATCTCCTGAACTCCAAAATGAATGTCAGAATGGGAAAGAAAGGTGATTTAAGCAATTTTGAGCATGGCATGGTTGTTGGTGCCAGACGGGCCGGTCTGAGTATTTCACAATCTGCTCAGTTACTGGGATTTTCACGCACAACCATTTCTAGAGTTTACAAAGAATGGTGTGAAAAGGGAAAAACATCCAGTATGCGGCAGTCCTGTGGGCGAAAATGCCTTGTTGATGCTAGAGGTCAGAGGAGAATGGGCCGACTGATTCAAGCTGATAGAAGAGCAACTTTGACTGAAATAACCACTCGTTACAACCGATGTATGCAGCAAAGCATTTGTGAAACCACAACACGCACAACCTTGAGGCGGATGGGCTACAACAGCAGAAGACCCCACCGGGTACCACTCATCTCCACTACAAATAGGAAAAAGAGGCTACAATTTGCACGAGCTCACCAAAATTGGACAGTTGAAGACTGGAAAAATGTTGCCTGGTCTGATGAGTCTCGATTTCTGTTGAGACATTCAGATGGTAGAGTCAGAATTTGGCGTAAACAGAATGAGAACATGGATCCATCATGCCTTGTTACCACTGTGCAGGCTGGTGGTGGTGGTGTAATGGTGTGGGGGATGTTTTCTTGGCACACTTTAGGCCCCTTAGTGCCAATTGGGCATCGTTTAAATGCCACGGCCTACCTGAGCATTGTTTCTGACCATGTCCATCCCTTTATGACCACCATGTACCCATCCTCTGATGGCTACTTCCAGAAGAATAATGCACCATGTCACAAAGCTCGAATCATTTCAAATTGGTTTCTTGAACATGACAATGAGTTCACTGTACTAAAATGGCCCCCACAGTCACCAGATCTCAACCCAATAGAGCATCTTTGGGATGTGGTGGAACGGGAGCTTCGTGCCCTGGATGTGCATCCCACAAATCTCCATCAACTGCAAGATGCTATCCTATCAATATGGGCCAGCATTTCTAAAGAATGCTTTCAGCACCTTGTTGAATCAATGCCACGTAGAATTAAGGCAGTTCTGAAGGTGAAAGGGGGTCAAACACAGTATTAGTATGGTGTTCCTAATAATCCTTTAGGTGAGTGTACATCAATCTTGAATTTGTGCAGGAACGAGGTGAGATGAACAGGTACTCACGATTCTCTGTAATTCTCAACGCAAATTAGTGGACAACGTTGCTAGGGACGGCTCGCAACAACATCATGAAAATCAATTAATTGCTGTTCATGGGAGACTTTTTAAGGGAAGGAAAGCACACTGACAAGTGCGTGTAGAAAAATACAACTATCAGATAAAAGAAAAGACAGATTTCTTGTGTAATAATTAAATCATTAAAAGCAATCTGTTGCCCTCTCTTCTGTGAAAAAAAGGACCCCTGATAGTGTGGTATGTGAAATCTGTGATTTTTATCTCTGGAGGGAGGCAGTAAAAGGGTTTGATTGTGCCATCACACTGTGCTGAAAGAATACAGAGCTCTGTGTGGGTGAGACAGGCCCTGATCTTACACACTTTTCCCCGGTGATTTTCTCAATCGTAGGAAGACTGCGAGAGCAAAAGGTTTTTCAAGCTTTTTCCATTTGCTACTGCGTTCCTGTCTCTCATACCCCACAATCCGCCCACCCTTCCCGTCTTCTGTCACTCACAGGTGACAGATCAGCCGTGACCTCAGAGTATGAATACCGAGCAAAATGACAAGCTCAAATTCACATGTAGCCTGTAATTGTTTTCCATCCAGATCGCTGGTTCCTTTTTGGCACACGCGAAAAGCGTAACCAAATTTGCTTTTCCATTTGGGGAGACATTATGAATGGATGACTTTAATTATTTTCTACCTGGATCAGTTAAGCACGTTGGACCCCATCTGCAGGTTCGTGGTAGTGTCAGAATCCAGTGAAAGAGTCATTATCAGGCCGTGTCAGCTCTTAGCTTTAGCATACATTAGAATATGTGTGACTGCCTGTTGCATGAGAGATAATGAAGTTGACGCAAGGAGACAGAGCACTTATACGTCTTGCAAGCTTGAAGAAGACCCGTTTTTTTAGTTTTCCATGTTTCGCCAGAGTCGTTCGCTTATCAAACGCATGATCTGAATGTCTGCACCCAACGAGCGCCAATCTTACCCTTACGAAAAAGAAGTAAAATTCAAGTATATTTCAGGGTATAACTTCGGTCCATCGGTCGTATTTTTTAAACTCCATTGTTGATTCGAATAGTAAACAACTCTTACTGCACGCACCGCAACAGACTTTTAAAAATGGTGGTTGAAATAAAATGATGCGTGGAGTCAACCAATCAAAATGCTGCGTGAACTCAACCAATCAGGGGTGCATTTCCCGTACAATGACGTTACTCACTGCTTAACTACCATAGTACAATGCATCATTGAAGAAATCAACTAGCTAGTCACGACTGTTTCCCAAAACCGTATTGTCGCAAATCTGTCGTTCAACCACGTTGGTTAATGATGTCACGCAGGTGGTGGAGTAATAACTGCTTTTAATTAATTAGTTTGAGATCGAATTCATGATAGATTTTTTGCTATAAATTATGAACACAGCATCTGAGGACTAATTCTTATTTTTCTCTGTTATTTTGCTTTATTTCCAGATTCAATCACAGGCTCCTTCTTACGTACTAGAGCACGTACGCACATGCGCACTCTTCAAAAACAGTGCTTTAAATCTCCTGACAAACTAAAATACATAAATGACATTTGTATGTATTTGAAATAAAAGATATAGATTGTACTAAATGTCAGCTTGCTTATTTTGCTCAAGGTAAGGATTTATTAAGTCCACATGTCTTGCAAACAAGAAACTATGCTTCTAACCACAGGTCGAGAGCTGTCGTTCCAACCACTCAACTTTGTGACGCTGTTTGCGAATGTTCGTTGGAACGATGGTTTCGGGAAACACCGACTCGAACTATGTTGATAACGACGGAACTTGCGACCATAGTTGGCTAACGATGCTTTTGGGAAACACACCCCAGCATGTTCAGTGCCCAAGTCTATGAAAGTATTTTTGGTGCAAAACAACTGAACACGAAAACAAATTCTCCTGTATTAATACTCTTTTCAGCTATGTTAAGACTATATCTCTTAAAGCAGAACGCTCTGGCTATCAGTTCAGTAATGTTTTATATCCTGGTAATGCATACATTTAATCATTGCATTTGTCTAATTAAAGATGTCAGGGAAAAAGCAAAAGAGTATTATTTCATTCTGGGCACCAAATGAAATGGCCGTTCATCACCATAGGCACAACCAGCTCCTACTACTGCAGGCAGTGCCCATCAAGGTGTGACAGATGTGAACAGGCATGCAAAAAGTAAAGGGTATCAGGCCAAAGAACAGGCACTTCAGTCAACAAGCGGCATATCTTCTATTTGTGCCGGTCAATTATGAACAATAGGTCAAATTGAAGCAAAAACTTGAGAGAATTGGGTGGGGCAGAGGGACCGCTGCTGCAAATATTTGAGTGGCTCCTCCCCTAACAGATACAGTCTCACTCCAAACTTTTGATAAAAATTGAGTGTCCTGAAAAGGTATATTTTTTTTCTTATCTCCCTCCCTGCAATCACTCATCATTATACATTTGTTTAAGTAGTTTTAATATGTGCGCTGGTTGGCTAAGTTGGTAATCATTGTTTATGATTGCTCTTCTCTGCTTTCTGAACAGTGCCTGCTGCTGCTAGACTGGGTAAACCCAGCCTGATCTGCCAGCGATTTGATTTCGCCCTGCAGCTCAGGCTGGAAACCTATACATTAATTTATCCTGTTTCTGTTACACATTAGCGGGAACCAATCACAGACTGGCTTATCCACCTGGCGCGCTATTGGCGGATTTAACACAATGGCGGATAGAGAAGCGATGGATCGATGCCCATTGATCACGCCTCTTGTGGTCTGATTGGTTGAAGGACTATCCAATTGCATACAGAGTCATTTGAATTATGCTAGTTGATCACGCCTCTTGTGCAGTTGAAAATACATAGCAGACTCCCCAGACCAATGTTCAATCTTAAAAGATTGATCTTGGTCTGGTGATAGCCAGACTATGCCGCTGCCTCACAGATGCACAAATCACTTTTGCTCCACATTTCATGTAGTATATGGTGCAAAAGTGAGAGCGCGCAGAACTTGTCATTTGGAGGAGAAAAAACTGTGTTTGAGACTCGTAGCAGCAGATTCAAGCAGTTGTAGTTATTGAACTTGTGAGTGTGTTAGAAAAATATCCAAGAAAAGTGATGCATTTGTGACCAAATATTCTACAAGTGTGCAACTCTCATTGCATGGATTCACATATTAATTTGCGGATGTGCAAAATTTGTCCGTGACTTCACATTTTTGATACGGGTGTGTGAATGCGTTTTGCACCATATTCAATGCAGCAACTGTAGCAAAAATGTAAGCGTATGAGTTTCTTCATGTGTGATTCGTAGAATAGGATTTGTGCACCTGCAGTGAAGAATGTGTGAAGGTGTAACTGTTGTGTTGTGTTTGTAGGAGAGAAAAAAAATCTACATGTTTACAACTAAGAGATTTTTCTCTGTGACTTTAAATTTATTTATTAAATTTAAATTTATTTTATACCGATGTGGATATGCTCTACAAATTCCACTCTCACACGTGTTACCAAAAATACCCCTTCATTACAAGTCCCACCCCCGAAAGTTCCTGAACTTTGAAAAAAGTACTACCTCGTGAGCAGTGACTTTCTGAGGTGGAAATTTTTACCCGGAACTTCATTTAGACCGTTTCCCTGATGTCGAAACACACGAGTACCACTCCAAAGTCCCTAGATCATGCGGTGGAAACACAGCTATAGTTTACTATTTATATATTATTTTTGCACTTTAAATATACTACTATGTTCCTATCTAGGTATACATTTTTTTATTCTTGAAATATGTTTTACTGTACTTTAACTCTTTCCATTTTAAAAACATTTTATTCCTGCTTCATGCATAATTTTTTTATGACTTGAATGTGGGTAAGTTTCATTTAAAAAAGCAACATTTTAATGGACTTCAGATACTAAGAATTCAGATACTAAGAATTTGGAACATATCTGTTTTCTTTATAAATCTGTTCAAACAATAGATTTTTCGAACATGTGAAACACTCAGTTTCAGTCAATCTCATGTCAATCTTGAGTACCTATAGAGTAGTGTTGCATCCTTCATATCTCCGAAAAGTCTTTAGTTGTATTATATTTATAAAAGAAAGATCCGCTGTACCGAGTCTTTCCGAATAAAACCGAGCGGCTGGAGGCGTATCGTGTGGGCGGAGCTAAAGAATCACGAGCGCGCACAGCTATTGCTATGAGAGCGTCTGAAAGCTGTGACACACTTAGAAAAACGAATAAACGTTGTCCTAAATAAACGATGGCTATCAATCAGATTCAGCCATACATACACTCACCTAAAGGATTATTAGGAACACCTGTTAAATTTCTCATTAATGCAATTATCTAATCAACCAATCACATGGCAGTTGCTTCAATGCATTTAGGGGTGTGGTCCTGGTCAAGACAATCTCCTGAACTCCAAACTGAATGTCAGAATGGGAAAGAAAGGTGATTTAAGCAATTTTGAGCGTGGCATGGTTGTTGGTGCCAGACGGGCCGGTCTGAGTATTTCACAATCTGCTCAGTTACTGGGATTTTCACGCACAACCATTTCTAGAGTTTACAAAGAATGGTGTGAAAAGGGAAAAACATCCAGTATGCGGCAGTCCTGTGGGCGAAAATGCCTTGTTGATGCTAGAGGTCAGAGGAGAATGGGCCGACTGATTCAAGCTGATAGAAGAGCAACTTTGACTGAAATAACCACTCGTTACAACCGAGGTATGCAGCAAAGCATTTGTGAAGCCACAACACGCACAACCTTGAGGCGGATGGGCTACAACAGCAGAAGACCCCACCGGGTACCACTCATCTCCACTACAAATAGGAAAAAGAGGCTACAATTTGCACGAGCTCACCAAAATTGGACAGTTGAAGACTGGAAAAATGTTGCCTGGTCTGATGAGTCTCGATTTCTGTTGAGACATTCAGATGGTAGAGTCAGAATTTGGCGTAAACAGAATGAGAACATGGATCCATCATGCCTTGTTACCACTGTGCAGGCTGGTGGTGGTGGTGTAATGGTGTGGGGGATGTTTTCTTGGCACACTTTAGGCCCCTTAGTGCCAATTGGGCATCGTTTAAATGCCACGGCCTACCTGAGCATTGTTTCTGACCATGTCCATCCCTTTATGACCACCATGTACCCATCCTCTGATGGCTACTTCCAGCAGGATAATGCACCATGTCACAAAGCTCTAATCATTTCAAATTGGTTTCTTGAACATGACAATGAGTTCACTGTACTAAAATGGCCCCCACAGTCACCAGATCTCAACCCAATAGAGCATCTTTGGGATGTGGTGGAACGGGAGCTTTGTGCCCTGGATGTGCATCCCACAAATCTCCATCAACTGCAAGATGCTATCCTATCAATATGGGCCAACATTTCTAAAGAATGCTTTCAGCACCTTGTTGAATTAATGCCACGTAGAATTAAGGCAGTTCTGAAGGTGAAAGGGGGTCAAACACAGTATTAGTATGGTGTTCCTAATAATCCTTTAGGTGAGTGTATATGATCCATAATCTGATCCGGAGGCTGAAATTGAACAGGAGCAGCAGCAACAACGACTACAGCAGTCAGCCTCTATGTACTCTAACTGTATTTGCTTAGCGGCTTGTCATGCGCAAGTTTTACAACATTTGTGTGCGTTTACTCATGGTTTATGAGGACATGATTTGGTTTATGGACTATTGTATGCGATTTAACGTTAGCAGTAGAAAGCGGAATGGTTTTGCACGTCAGACTAGTGCGGGTTTACATAGAAAAACATTGGAATAGTAGCGCATTTGAATGAAGAAGCGCGCTTTGTGTGAACTAGGTTTAAAATGGAAAAAAATAATTGAGTTCAACATATTTTCCCACTCTTTGTGTATTGTTGTTTTGAGTGGTTTTGCAATAAACAAACAGACACCTATAGTGGTCAGCTAAACAAATGTAGTTAAACACACACCATACATCACATGCTCCATTGATAAATTAACTATACGTCATCATGTTGTTTACTTGAGGTGCACTTACGCGCCGATAGCCAACAACACACAGACATTTGAAGCAGTTTTACTCACCGCCTGTGGTTACAACGCACGACCGTGAACCTTTATCGCAGGGACCACCCCATCTTTCAGCATTAGACGAGCTAGAAATCCGGCATCGAACTGGGCCTTGTTTATAAAAACAATCATCGCCGAAATGCCGGGAACAAACAAAAACACTTGCACAACTCCGTTGCTGCTCCGGAAAAACAAACCCCATCCACTGTCACATTTACGCTAGGTTCTGTGGGAAGCTGCACAGGGTTGTCTTGCCCTGACAACCAAAAACACTATTCTTTTGTGACATTGTTGATTTCGTGAAGTCCTGTGACTGCAGTGCAGCCGGCTTCCCTAAAGCGCGCTAATGGGCGTGCATTTGCTCTCTTGCTCTGGTCGCGCGCGCGCCCTTTCGGGAGAAGAGCCCGTACAAGGACATTCCGCCCTTGTTGACGTCACGCAGACCCATACGCTTCCGAAACATGTGAGAAACCAGAAGGAGTATTTTTGCCACAGAAATACTCCATCAAACGTCCAACTTATTTTTTGAAACTTTGTCCATGTTTAGCATGGGAATCCAAGTCTTTAACAATGTAAAAAGCTCAGTATGCATGAAACAAACATCTCATAAAATATTTTAGAATTTCATGAGTGAAGCTCTCAAATCTCATTTGCCTTTGTCATAATTCTCAAAATGGTACATTGATGCATCAGGTTGATATTATTCATGCCAAAATGCAGTAAAGACCAATCTAATCTTCTCCAAACGAGCAAAAGTCATGATGATGCAATGATGCAAATAATGCAATGAATGCAGTTTTCTTCCTGCGTTATCGTATGTCCAAGAATACCAGTTGGCTTGATGAATAATTGACTAAATGAAGTCTCAGTACATGTGAGAAGGTGAAAATTGCATGCACAAGACTTGAAGAAAGCTGGCTAAACAGGATGTTAAACATGATAGCTGGCCCACAAGCCTCAGAGCTGACACAAGTCTTGCATTTGACACATGCAGCTAAAATGTGCAGCAAAAAGTGCCTATTGCTTTACAGTGTCCTTGATCAAAGAAATAGTTCACTCAAAAATGATAATTCTGTCAGAGTTTACCTTCATGTCATTCCAAATTCGTTTTCAATAGTAATTTCCAAATAATAGAAATTATGAAAAGCTCTTTTTCTTAGACTTAAAACAGAGAATAAAGACAAAAAACTGCAGGAAAAAAAATGCTGAGGATAATATTGACCTCTCATATCTATGCATGAAAGACTGCAACTGTGTGACCTTTGCACTAATTATGTCTTTTGCGGTCTGTTTTTCATCTGCATCTTATCAAAATGTGCATGAAACTACGAGGCCTTCATGGTCTGCATATGCGGCACATTATTGTTCCTGATACGTTCGCTTCATTTGCATTTAAAGCAGTTCTTTTCAACATGCTTCTCTTGAATGGACCCAAAATATTTAAAGTACGTTCTAATATCAGAAATATGAGGACATGCATTGTTAACTAAAAGCTCACTGAGTAGGACACAAGCCCAAAGCTCTTAACCGTCTTCAATATCCAATGAAGAAATGGGTCTATTACTTTCTTTCCAGTAGTGACATTTACTATGTATCAAATGTGGCCCCTCATTCACTGCCTCCCCTACAGAGCAAATCCATTTCCTCCTATGATTAATTTCATTGTTGCTGGAGATATTATTATTCTCCTATTCTGCTCAGTCTGGGTCCGGGGATCGGGCTTGATTTGTAATTCTGCTTGGGTTTCGCTGTTGTTAGGAAGCACATGCTCGCCAGAGCTACACGGTAATAAGATTCCAGGCACTCGTTTCTCCCGTCAGAACCCAAAACATCATTCCAAAGCCAGGTTATTATGGCAACACAGTACCCCACCGGATAGCGGGTCACAGTGGATTATTGCACAATAATGACAGAAGAAAATTAGAACATATCAAACCTGGAACACTACAGTCCAAAGCACACAGGTAATCATCATTTACAGCAATTATGATTGAGCCATTTATGCAAAATAATAGTCAATGAGTTTGATACACTTATGGATGAACACCCTTGGATTTACATAATAATCTCATCATACGGGTTATGCCCTAATTATTGTTATATTTTTATCTCAGGGAATGATTACCTTGTAAAATAATTGTGTTGGTTTCATGTACTCTTAATATAGTAGGACGCCACTCAGGTGTGGTCCCCCTGACTTGTGGGGTCCCCCAAGGCTCTATTTTGGCCCCTTTATTGTTTTCTTTCTGTATGCTTCCTTTAGGCTCTATTGTTGAAAAGCATGGCTTTTATTATTGCTATGCAGAAGATACACAACTTTATTTGCCCCTGAAGCATAAAAATGGCTTAGACTCTCTCAGTGCCTTTCTTTCAGATGTCAATGCCTAGATGTCGTTACATTTTTTAAATCGAAATCGAAATGAAATCTTCTTCAGTTAAATAGTGTAAAAAACAAAACAAAAAAACTTGGGTGTCTTATTTGATAGTGCACTACGCAAATTGATTTAGTTGTCAAATCAAGTTTTTTACCAACTAAGAGCACTGTAAAGACTTTTCTTTCTTTTAAGCACTTTGAGACTGTGATTCATGCTTTTATTTCTTCTAGAACTGACTATTGTAACTCCCTGTATTTGGGAATAAACAATTCTTCCTTATCTAGATTACAAATGATCCCAAACGTGCAGTCAAATGTCCTGGTGTGTATGTTGTTTAAACGAGTGTTCTCACCGATATGCTTGTGTTTCGTGGAGTTTTGACATGTTTTATAGGCTCGACAAACATCTTTCCGCAACCCTGCCAGAGCCTTACAGGGCTCTGATTGGGTCAAAGATTAGCGTTCTAGAATCTTCGGTAGCAACCCATATATATCTATGGCAACCAAACTTGGTGAGACAAACGTGTGACGGACGGTCAGGAAGACGTTTTGGCAGGGGGAAAACTGATCAGAAAATTTAACGAAAATGTAACGGAACGTTGTAGGAATGTAGTGCAGTAGAAAGTATAATAATTGCTGCAAAATGTAACAAAGTAAAAGTCAAAAGTATGCACTATTGATTCTACTTAAGTAAAGTACAGATACGTGAAAAATTTACTTAAGTAAAGTAACAAAGTATTTGTACTTCGTTACTTTCCACCACTGCCTACATCCTTTCAAACTACAAGAGGCTTATGAGCTTCAGACTGTTGTAAACCTCCAGGCTCCAGACAAGGCCAACATTCATTTTAGTCAAAACACATTCTTTCAAAGTACCCCTGTTATGCTTTTTCTGCTATTACCTTTCATGTAGTTTGTAATAAAGCTGTTTGTGAATGTAAAAGGTCTGCAAAGTTTCAAAGATCAAAGTGTAGATAAATGGAGTTATTGCCTCTCAAAAGAAAGAAGCAATTCTGAACTGCCTGAAACAAATGTAATTCCAGTCTCACTTCTTTCTGAACCTATGTTTGTTTGTAACACATTTGCATAATGCCAGCCCAATGGCTGCCGGTGAACAGCGTCTCCTTTTCCCCACGCCCTCAAACACTGTAGTTGTAGCTGAGACTGGAAGAGTTTGGTTCGTGTTGTTCATGTGGAGAAGAAGAAGACGCTGTTTTCTGCTGCCAAAGCAAATCCACTTTGATGAGATTGATACGGTAAAACAGACGGCATCGTTACTGTTCGTATCACTGTGTATCAAGAGCTGAGATTCAGATATGATGATGAGCGTTTGGTTTCCGACACGTGCTGTAAGCGGTCAACTAATCACAACAGACTGGGCTGTCTGACCAATCAGAGCAGGGTAGACTCGGGAAAGGAGAGTTTAGAGAGACTGAATCCTTTATCGAATCATTTCAGACACTGAGGAAAGAGCTGATGCTGCAATGTGAGAATATTAAAGTGTTTTGACCTTGGATTAAGACAAAATCCATTAAAGAAAGACATTAAAGAAATGTACACAATATGATGGGCTGAAAACATCCACTTTATATTCATTTTTGTCCTTCTCTTGCAGAGGTGCAGTAAACACCTGTCCAGTATCGGCTGATGGATAGTGTTTCCTGAAGATTGGACTGATAAGTGCAGTGGTGTCTGGCTGTCATAGCCGGAGCAGGCTTGTTAGGGCTCAGACCTGAGAGGTCTAAACGGTCCTACTTTCAATTTCCTGCTCCAGTGACCCCTGCTTTCTCACGGCAGTTCCTGCTTTCTTCTCTAGGGGTGTGTGTATGCATCAGACCATCCACCATCTGCTTACTGCTACATATAGCTTTACTGTTTACTGTTTACTGCACTATTCAATGCCTAGTATTTTTTCTTTTAAATGGTACGTGAAACAGCCAGCAATATTTCATGATAAATTATCCAAACGGCTACATTGTTGTCAAATGGCATGTTGCATGTTGTGTCCATCATTTTATTTAGTGTAAAATGTCTACAAAGTCTAATAAAATAAAAAAAAATTAAATATATGTTGGCTCGGAATAGCATACTATTATTATTTCTCATGTACACTCTATATACTGCAAAAATAGTAAGAGCAGTATGTTAGTATGCTTTTTTAAACACAGCAAATGACCACAAAGATTAAATCTGCAATCATCATAAAAATATTCTAAACAATTTGTAGCCATAAAAACAAATAATTCTCTTGGGTTGGGTTGTAATGAACTCCATACTTGAATGGACATTCTAATGGACGTTTGACGTAGATGCATTAGAGAGTTATTGTCTTATTAAAGATAGAGAGATGCAACTACTATAATAATGTCAGTGATGTTGACTTTTATTCTGAGTCATCGTTGCTTCGATATAATGTGTTGTTCCTCTCAGTTCAGGCAGATTTTATATTCCATGTGCGTACTTGAGCCCAGGTGGTTCATTAACCTTTCCTGACCTCCATGGATGGATGTTGCATTGAATACTTACTATAAACAACATGGAATGACACTCAATACACTCACATAGGATTACATCACCTTCTGGCCCAATGAGTATGAAAAAACATACAGTAGGTGTAAAACAATAACTCATAAATATTTATAAGCCTACACCATGTAGCTGAATAGGAAACCTAAAAAATTTTGGTCGTTTATTTACACGGCAACAGCATTTTGGGGGCCTGAATACACAAACATTTGAAAACAGGTTTCAAAGTGCAAGTTTTTGAACATGATACGGTTATCGTCTATAAAACGTGAATTTATAAAAAAACGGTGATGTCATGCACATGCATATTACATGTTCCGTATTACATATTTTATGTATATTTATTTATACATAAAATTGTCCCAACAATAAATATTTAAAGAATTTTAAGAAAATTCCCATTTGGAAATTCTGGAAACAATACAAATTATCCAAAATATTTTTTATAATTTATTCTTCCCCTCAATTAAGCTCATGTTATCAACACGTGCTCATCACAAATCATAATTTGCATACTATGCATAAGTACAGTTAGATTACAATAACACTTCAAAATAAATAAATATAACTGCAGTAATATAACTGATGCTATACTGTCTATAAAAAATCTCATTTGCTGTTTCAGTAATTCCACTGAGGGACAGAACTGAAATATGGACATTCATATTTTTGCAATTTACTGTAAAACCATGTTAGATAAAGTTTAAGCTTAACAGCACAATTTGAAGAGCACTTCACCATGTACCTTAACTGTAAGAGTGACCCTGGGCCTTAAAACAGCATACTATGGGTCTCTTTAGGATGCCAGTTTAATTCCAACAATGCAATATATGTTTTTTTGTTTTCTTTTGGGATAGCATGAAAGTGAATTAAAATGTTACTATATGGATCCATCGAACCAGAGAAGGTTGACATTAAATTGTGTCCCGCATGACCCAGGGGAGGTGGTTCTATATGTGCACGAGATTCACCGATTTAATGTGTTTCCTGTTCTGAATACTGTCTATACATCATGCATGAGGCATATACGCCAGCGAAGCAGAAAGCATTTGCACTTTCAGCGCTTCCTTCATTGCTCATTGTTATCATCCTCAAACATACGGGAACATTGGTTTCAGTAGCACTGTTTCTTTCTGTATCTCACATTCAAGTGATTCTGTGAACACATTTCATCTCTGTCAGCCTTGAAATTCAAACGTAATGACTTTTAAAGACACAGCAATATTGCTGAAACTACTGTACAAGATAGAAAAAAGACAAAGATGTTCCTAAATGTGAAAATTTAGTAAGTTAAGTCAAAGACTAATTACACAAATGTAACAGATACTTGTTTTTTTTCTGACAGTCTCTAAAAGTTGTTTAATGCACAATGTGACAACAGGCCTAATAAACCTTCCCTAAGAAATTAGTAAAAGTGTGACAACTAGCACCAGTCACCAACCTTAATAATTATAATGACATAATTATGAATATTATTATTAATAATAATATATATAACATTGTTGTTAAACGTAAACTTTATGAAATTATGTGTAATATTAAATAAAAATTTGGTAAACATTATGAGACAGCATAGGCGTCTGTGCGCATGCGCGCAAGGAGACACGTGTGCAGTCAGCTGAGAAATGAGGACGTAAACACTGAGCACGTGTTCAGAGAGCGGCTGATCAATAAGCGCTGGACCTTGATCATTCAGTTAGTTGTTAGTTTTGCCGTCTGTCTCCCAAACTGCCGTACGTGTTTGTCCTGCTGCAGACGTTTCAATGGCCCCGTTAAAGTTTTGTGCTAATATTTCATGGCTCTTCACGGAATTGCCGGAGTTCACGCAGAGGATGCGCGCCGCCGCGCGCGCGGGGTTCCGATCGGTCGAGGCGGCGTGGATCTACAACGCTGACCTGAAAGAGTTAAAAGCAGTGAAGGATGAAACTGGACTCGAATTTGCGCTCATAAACACACCACCGGGTAAGACAAACAAACATAAAGTGAATGACAGGCAGATGTAAATGTAGACAGACAAGCAGTCAGATAGATAGATAGATAGATAGATAGATATTTATTTTTACTTTATTTTTCTATCCTCACTTACATAAATGAACTATAGTGTCCTGCACCCACTAGTAAAAATATATTTGGTGTCTGAATAATTTTTGGTTTGACTATAGACAGACAGATAGATAGATAGACAGACAGACAGAAAGACAGATAAATAGATAGATAGATAGATAGACAGACATGATAGACAAATATATATATATATATATATATATATATATATATATATAGATAGATAGATAGATAGATAAACAGACAGATGATAGACAGAGAGATAGATAGATAAACATACAGATGATAGACAGACAGACAGACAGACAGACAGATAGACAAACATATATATATATATATACACACTCACCTAAAGGATTATTAGGAACACCATACTAATACTGTGTTTGACCCCCTTTCGCCTTCAGAACTGCCTTAATTCTACGTGGCATTGATTCAACAAGGTGCTGAAAGCATTCTTTAGAAATGTTGGCCCATATTGATAGGATAGCATCTTGCAGTTGATGGAGATTTGTGGGATGCACATCCAGGGCACGAAGCTCCCGTTCCACCACATCCCAAAGATGCTCTATTGGGTTGAGATCTGGTGACTGTGGGGGCCATTTTAGTACAGTGAACTCATTGTCATGTTCAAGAAACCAATTTGAAATGATTGGAGCTTTGTGACATGGTGCATTATCCTGCTGGAAGTAGCCATCAGAGGATGGGTACATGGTGGTCATAAAGGGATGGACATGGTCAGAAACAATGCTCAGGTAGGCCGTGGCATTTAAACGATGCCCTATTGGCACTAAGGGGCCTAAAGTGTGCCAAGAAAACATCCCCCACACCATTACACCACCACCACCAGCCTGCACAGTGGTAACAAGGCATGATGGATCCATGTTCTCATTCTGTTTACGCCAAATTCTGACTCTACCATCTGAATGTCTCAACAGAAATCGAGACTCATCAGACCAGGGCAACATTTTTCCAGTCTTCAACTGTCCAATTTTGGTGAGCTCGTGCAAATTGTAGCCTCTTTTTCCTATTTGTAGTGGAGATGAGTGGTACCCGGTGGGGTCTTCTGCTGTTGTAGCCCATCCGCCTCAAGGTTGTGCGTGTTGTGGCTTCACAAATGCTTTGCTGCATACCTCGGTTGTAACGAGTGGTTATTTCAGTCAAAGTTGCTCTTCTATCAGCTTGAATCAGTCGGCCCATTCTCCTCTGACCTCTAGCATCAACAAGGCATTTTCGCCCACAGGACTGCCGCATACTGGATGTTTTTCCCTTTTCACACCATTCTTTGTAAACTCTAGAAATGGTTGTGTGTGAAAATCCCAGTAACTGAGCAGATTGTGAAATACTCAGACCGGCCCGTCTGGCACCAACAACCATGCCACGCTCAAAATTGCTTAAATCACCTTTCTTTCCCATTCTGACATTCAGAGTTCAGGAGATTGTCTTGACCAGGACCACACCCCTAAATGCATTGAAGCAACTGCCATGTGATTGGTTGATTAGATAATTGCATTAATGAGAAATTGAACAGGTGTTCCTAATAATCCTTTAGGTGAGTGTGTATATATAGGTAAACAGACAGATGATAGACAGACAGATAGATAGATAGATAGATAGATAGATAGATAGATAGACAGACAGATAGATAGATAGATAGATAGATAGATAGACAGACAGACAGACAGACAGACAGACAGACAGACACATAGATAGACAGACAGATAGATAGATAGACAGATAGATAGACAGACAGATAGATAGACAGATGATAGATAGACACAGACAGATAGATAGATAGATAGATAGATAGGTAGATAGAGTAAGATAGATATAGATAGATAGATAGTCGTGTTCTGTAACCTGTCAGCTCACAGTTAAAGGTCTCTAAAGGGTGTTTATCACAGACAGGAATAGAATAACTTTCAGTTCAATTGGTCACAGACATAATGGTGCTTCATATGCATATAGAACTGCTTAATGGAATAGATCCGACCTTTCTCAACTCATGGGGGAATCAGGAACCGGTTACACTGATCTGATGCAATTCTGCTCTGCTGTAAGACTTGTTGCACCACACCAAATCACCATTTAACACTATTCAGCTTTAAAATGCAGTTCTCATTCAAACAGTTTTGTAGATAATTTCAGTTTTACGTGAGCTATTCATCATTAGGTTTTAACTTCATAAACATCAATATCCTCCACCATTTTGTGCATCAAAGTGACATACACAAAGACATACAAAAAGGGCTTTTTGTCCAAGAATCTAAATTAATTCATAAATACAGTCATAAAGAAAAGTTAAAACAAATATTGCAAAGTGATATTCTGCAAACCTTTCTAAGAAAGTTCCCAATGCTGACAGAAAGCTTGGCATTCAAAATCTCCCTGATAATGTCATAATGGCCGGTAATGTCATGATGAATCTTATGTGTTATTTGTTGTGTCATTTTGTCCTCCAGGAGATTTAAATGCAGGAGATTTGGGATTGGGTGCTGTTCCTGGGAGAGAGCAGGAATTCCGACAAGGTTTGGATCTGGCGGTGCAGTTCGCCAAAGCACTGGACTGCAGAAGGTACTGGTGCGAGTCTCTCACTGTGCTGATGTTTCATATGCATGAAGAGCAGGATTTAGTCCAGTAGAATGCTGCGGGGATGTCGTATTTTTGTAGGCCAAAACCCAAAAACAACGAGTTTTAGCATTTCAGCACTTCCAGTTCCATCGTCCTGAAGTCAGTGGCTGCATCCGAAATCTCATACTTCCCTACTATATAGCAGGCGAAAACAGTATGTGACAAATGGAGTATGTCTGAATTCACAGTACTCATAAAAGAGTAGGCAAAGTAACCGGGTGACCTACTTCTTCTGGCGAGATTCTGAAGTGTGCATCTGATTGACACTTTACTATCCCATGAGGCCACGGGAGAGGATTTGTGAATTGCAGTAAAGCGACGAAACTGACGCTGGTAGGTCACATGATAAGGGCAACATGGCGAATAAAGTACCCTTACTACACACATTCATACTATATAGAACATACTTTTTTAGTGTTTTCAAAGTAATTACTTATTCAAAATAAGTACCTACTCAAGACAGTATGCAATTTCGGACCCAGCCAGTGGGTATGACGAGTATGTTCAACTGTTTGTTTTTAGTTGTCATTTAGCAACAGTCATTTAGTAATCCTGTTTTTATTAATATGATATTCTAATATCGATCTAGATTACTGCAAAGTGCAACAAGTCTCTCATACCAGCCACAGAGCGAACGCACAGAGTAACGTTATAACTAGGGCTGTCAAGCGATTACAATTTTTAATCAAATTAATTACACAATGTGGCGATTAATTAATTGAATTATTTGCACATTAAATATGGCTGAGAAATTACTCCCAAGAGATCATTTAAAGTCATTATTGTGTGAAAAAATCAAATAGACATTACAAAAAGTAGCTTCAGAAAGAAATATTTTTGGGTGAACTATAACTTTAATGTTTGTTTTAATTTATATGGAAATATGAAATTATACTCTAAAGAAACGGCCAGTAGGTGGCGGTAAATGTCTAATTGAGTCATTCATTAGATTCGTTCATTCAGGAGTAATGTAAATGGTTCTCTTTATGGTCCATTGAATCATTGGTTCACCCGATTCGTTCAAAACGCGGATTCAGTTGCGCAACTTGCGCTCGAGCACGTGAATGTAAAATCAACACGGACTCGGGTGCGCAAGACAAGTAACCCACGCATGCTTTTTATTAGATGACGATGTATTTAGTTCAATAAAACACATGTAAGGGATGATAGTGTTGATGATTTACCTTGGATAGGAGCGAGAGTTAGCCTGCAGTGTATTCGCACATAGCACCGGCGGGAACAATCACGCTCTGACGTGGACCACAACAAACATGCCCAGTGTAAAAACACCCTGAGACTAAAACTCAAACAGGGGCAGTTTTGCCCCATATCTTGAATTTTAGGGACATTCTAACTGCATTCTATAGGCTTTATCACACAGTTGTTGCTGCATCATATTCTTCATCAATCAACTGTGGGAAATGTAAGATGATCAAAGTAGGTCTGGGGCAGGGCAAGTGCGGTTAATGCGTTAATAATTTTAACGCGTTATTTTTTACTGTAACTAATTAATCTAATTAATTAATTGTATTGGGTATGATCGTTTTAACCGTGTAAAACAGCACTGTGTTATCTCACATACACACAGAAAAGAGCGGAAGCGGCGACTGCAGCATAAGCATAATAAAAGCTCAGAGACCAGTGTTTGGCGCAGGTCTCTCTCATTAGCACTCGTTCCCAAGGGCTCTCGGCGCGTCCTGCTACATACCATCGTAACGTTAATAAAACTTCAATACATTCGCTCATTCATGAACATGATTTCTGCCTGTCTGTCGGATTCCTTTCCACCGGCTGTGGAGGTGAAGAGTCAAGACTACAACTCCTATGATTCCACGCTCATTCACAGCGTCATCAAGCTACGCCTTTGTTTTGAATAAGCGACCTCTAGTGGTGAAACTTACATACTGCGCCTTTAAATAAATACTGAAAGAGTTGTCTGAAGATTAATGGTGGTTATGTTGAAGTCATATGACTGGTATAGTTCATTTATAGCATACGTTTATCTTTTTACTTCTGTGTTTAGGCTTTACAATTCATAAACGTGGTAATTTGTGAAGTTTATCATAATGAACTTCTGGGTTTCACTCCAGCGCTCTATGGCAATTCTGTTTGTGCCAGGAACCCCAGTGTTATGAGAAATCGAGTCCCACCTGGCATCAGGCCTCCTTTAGGACCCCGAAAGATCCCATTGGTTTAACAGACATTTAATGCGTAGTATTTTTAGTGCCTGATTACAATTCCTGCAAAATCATGTTATGATTTATATAGTTTAAAATGCGTTATAATGACCGTTAATGTCTTTTAAATTACATGGTCCATATACTAGTATATAACTGAAGCTATAGGTTGTGGAATCAAGCATTTCTCATTCTTACTGTTTTTAGTTAGCTTACGTACTAGCATAGCATACATCTACCCGATTAGCCTGTTATCTTAGCTTATACGCCACACATTTGAACTTACCCTACATATAAAGTGTTAAATGTCCAAATATTTCAGTTATTATAATACTGTGTAATATGTTTGTATTATTATTTGTGTCATTTTTTTGTGTTATTATTATTAACAGGTCATCTGATAAAATATTTATATTAGGTATGTCATGGTTTATAGTATTTTTTCTGTATTATTTACATTCTCCATTATATTACGTGATGTATTATTAACATTATATTTATTATGTGTAAGAACTTATTCTTATATTAGGGATGTTTTTTGCTTCCAATATAATTCCCAATGACATGTTTCAAATGATTGATGTTTGTGTGTACTTTTGATCAGGCATTACCGCCTGGGTCCTGAAGGAGACCCGATTCCTGGTGGGACTCGATTTCTCATGACAGAAATACAAACAATGAACAAAATGTGTTGGGTTTACATGGAAGAGATCACTTTTATTGCTTGTTGCTTGCTGTCTGGTTAGGACACAAAATGCATAATGTAACTATAACAGGGATGCATCGTTTCAATGGCCTGATTTATATTCACAGTGGATCATTCAAAGTTCCCTTCATATTATGTAAAGCATAAAACAAGCCTCCCGCTCAATGCATACTGAAGCTGAGAGAATGGAAAACAGAACTTAAGCGTCTAGACATGAAGGTTCACGCTGTAACTCACTAAAATAGTTTCAGATCTGCTGAAATCATCTCCCCGGAGGCTTGTGTCTGTGCAGCGCTGCCCCACATGTCTAAATGTCTTATCTCACACATTCACATCCTCCACGGGAACCTTGTTTTCTCGATCAGCTGCGATTGTGCAGGTGATCACGAGACGTACGCAGTAGGCAATCAGCTGAGGATGTTTTACCGCGTTTTACCTCTGCTGACAGTAACTCATGCTAATGTTTCTCTGCAGGATCCACTTGATGGCTGGGAGGGTACCTGCGGGGGTGGACCGCTCTGCCGTTGCCATGGAGATGGAGGACACCTTTGTGCAGAACCTGAAACATGCTGCAGGTGTCCTCTCAAAGGTGACCCCCGCCCCCTTCACTGCATCAGGGCCAGAGTGTGTGTTCATTTGTAGAAGTTCAGGAGATTTTTTTGTGAGGGTTTCTTGAAAGGTCTCTACATTTCAAAATGACACAGTGGTTTGGCTTTAGTATTTTGATACAGTAGGCTAATCCCTTTTACATTTTCAAGCTGTCAATCATAGTAGCTTGTAAAATTTGGAAATAGTAAAGTCTAAGCCAAGACTGAATAATTATCACTAATAATTCATTCAAGTATAAATTGATGCTCAATAATGCAACATTTTCAAACCATTTTCATTTATTTCTATTTACATTCCATTCCTTTCCATAGACACAATATTTGTCTTTTACATTTTTAGTTTTTCTCTTGTGATGATTTTTTTCTCTCCAGATATACAGTAATAACAAAAATAAAAATAAAGACTATAGCAAAAAAATGCATATGTGCACAATATAAACATTGAAATGCACTATGAGGTACACTACCGTTCAATTATTATTATTTTTTTAAGAAAATAACACTTTTATTCAGCAAGGACACATTGAATTGATCAAAAGTGACAGGAAAGACATTTATAATAATTTCTATTTCAAATAAAAAAAATATGAAGCATCATGTTTTCAACACTGATAATAATCAGAAATGTTTCTTGAGCAGCAAATCAGCATATTAGAATGATTTCTGAAGGATCATGTGACACTGAAGACTGGAGTAATGATGCTTTAATCATGGGAATAAATGTATTTTAAAACATCAACTGTGGCTCTTTATTTTGTGTTGTTCTTCGCTGTACAGGAAGGCATTCTTGGACTGATTGAGCCAATCAACACCAGAATAACAGATCCGCGATATTTCCTCCACTCCCCACACCAAGGTAAGGAGGCTTTTTTTCTCCATGGATGATTGTGAATTTGTTTCCATATTATTTACGCATATGTTTTTTTGTCTTTATCATCACGTCCTGTAGCTGCAGTGATTCTACAGAGAGTCAGTCATCCCAGCATCAGGATGCAGATGGTGAGCAGAATGCACTTTCTGCACAGCATTTTAGTCAAGCTTTTTATTTTGTCATCATTCATGCAGCTTTTGCTATCCTTTTCTTTTCCAAATGCAATAATTTTAATTTTAATACAAAAAAAGTACACATAGGAATAAAAACCAGACAGGGACCAGGAAACCGCAACAGCTTCACACAGGGAGGTAAAGACAAGGGAAACAAGGGCTAATGAACAACAAGTGTGAACTGATCAGGGTAACTATAGAAACTAACAAGGTAGGCAATAGAACAAAGGAAACAGGAGCTAAACATAGGAAGACAGAATACAGAAACAACGGGAACAAAACACTACAAAATTAATGTCAAAACTAAGAGAGAGTCTGAACGGGTTCCTGCTCATCATCATCTTCATCATGAGATGTCACATTTCGCATACGCGCACTTCAACAAGCTGACAGAACGCAGGTTAAAGGTGCACTATGTAAATTTTCCGTCCGCTAGAGGTCGCCTATTCAAAACAAAGGCGTAGTTTGATGATGCCAAGTTTGAGCGTAGAATCTTGGGACATGTGGTCTTCACCTCACAGCCGGTGGAAAAGAATCGGGATAGGACTCGGGCAGAAATCATGTTAATGGATGCGATTATTAACGTTACTGTAGTATGAAGCAGAGCAGACCCGAGTGTTGTGGGAGCAGAGCAAGGCCGCTGGAGCGATTACTAAGATGAATGCAACACACGCCTTGCGAGCAGCGGGACTTTTATTATGCCACAGTTGCCGGCGCCATTTCCGCTTTTCCGGTCATGAGTATGAGGTAACGCAGCTCTGTTTATCATATTAGATACATTTAAGTGTGTTGAAAATTATGTTATGACGTTACTCTGTGCGTTCGCTCGGTGGCTGCTATGACACTTGTTGCACACTGCAGTGAGAGTAAAGCGCTTCTGCTAAATAAAACCAGAAACCGAGGGCAACGCAGATATGACGCAATTGACAGGCGACTCCCTCACACATCCCGGTTCCTTGGTTAAAATAGCAATTTTCTCACGATTTACAAATAGATGGAAACATTTGGGATATTGTAAGCACTCAACTGAACAAAATATATAACACTGGCCTAGTGGTTTTTGGATATTTTACTGAAAAAATGTTACATAGAGCACCTTTAAAGTGTTTACATGCCAAGTGAAATCGGGGTAATGGGCAAAAATCCATCTCTGTCGATCGCTTTATTCTTAAGCTGTTTATGACCCACGTTGTTATCTTATTAAGCATAATCGGGTTAAGAACGTCCATGTAAATGTACTCATTCACTCACATTATTTAATCTGTGATCATGACGAGCAATAAACTCGAATTGTTTCATTCGTAGAGCTTTCGCAATCTTAAATTAATTGAAAGACATCAAATATTTGTACATTTTTTACATGAAAACAAATGAAGGTGATTCTAAACTTTGAGGTTTATCTTTTTGTCTTATCTATTCATATTAATTTAAACAAAGTTTATATCTCGCAATTCTGAGATTAGTTATAAACTCAGAAATGCAAGATTTAGAGTACGTTTACACGACAGCGATGTATTAAAAACTGAAGAGTTTTTCCTTCGCATTTTACACATATAGACGACAACATTGTCAAAACGGTCCCTGTTCACATGAATCCGTGAAATTGCTTTATTCTGCTGCCAGGCCAGTAGATAGCAATGATACTTTGTAAAGAAACACTACATGCCTAAACTGACATCAATGTTTTTTTTTATTTTATTTTTTTTACACAGTATCAATACACAGTTATCGTGTAAATGAACAGCCAAAATGCATAGAAATGTTTGGTAACACTTTATTTTAAAGGGGTCCTATAATGTCCCTTTTTACAATATGTAAAATAAGTCTCTGATGTCCCCAGAGTGTGCATGTGAAGTTTTAGCTCAAAATACGGCTCATATATTTTTATAGCATATTAAAATGGGCATTTGTTTTTGTGTCTCTTTAAATGCAAATGAGCTGTGGGCCCCCTTTCAGGAAGAGGGCGGAGCTTCAAGAGCTTGGGTTAGCAGCTCCGATTACCGCATGCAGACACGTACAGAAAATGTCAGAAAATGTTCAGCCTTTTATGTTCAAGCTGGAGTCAGACAATGATGGAGAGACTCAAGAAGAAGTGAAAACATGTAGAATGCAACAGGACGTTTCTGAATGGTTAGTTGATGAATTTATGAAGCTGATGTGGAGTTAACTATCTTCAAGTCATTGATTAGCATGTTCTGTCATGATAGTCTATAAATCGCTCGTGTGGGAACTGTTGTAAGATGCACAGAGCTACAGAATATATACTGCATGAAGATAGAACAGGTATAATTTAGTTTAATCACGGTTATAACTTTAATGTCATCTTGCTATTATGACGTGCTATGGTATTTGTGTTAAGCACTGTGTTGCAATAAATGTGAAAAGAGGATGCGACAGCTTGAGCAGACTCCCAAATGTGCTCTACTACAACAACTCTTCCTCTTCTCAACATGGCCTCACCCCCTTTGTTGTGTGTTCCCGGGGGCAGGGTGTATGTAAATTTTAGGGTTAGTGATGTCACTAACCCGTGAAGAAGTTTGTTGTAGTCCCTACCAGATGTTTGTTGTAGTTCTTAAAAAGCAATTTAAAAAAAAAAGAAAATATCTCCCTTTGCTTTGAACTTTGAGCGTCATAACTTTGCAGATGTTTATGCTCAGACGGCACCATTACACACTAACTAAAGGTAAAAAAGTGAAATCATAATCAACAACCCCTTTAAGGTGACTGTCACAGGGTGTTTTTGGTCATGTCTTCCTGGTTTTTGTCATGTGATTCCCATGCCCTCATGTGTTGTGTCATGTCATTGGGTCATTGTCTCGTTAGAGTTCACAGGTGTCCCTTGTCTTGTCATTAGTGCTTGTGTATTTAAGCCCTCATGTTTGTCATGGTCCTTGTCTAGTATGGATGTTGTAACCTGTTGTTGGTGAGTTTGTGTCAGTTCTGGTTTAAGTCAAGTTTAGTCAAGTCAAGCCAAGTCTTTGTTTTATGTTTTGGATTTTGAGTTTAATAAACTGCACTTGGGTTCCTTCAACTTGCCTGCAGTAGATTGTTACAGTGACATTACTACATGTACTGGTAACACTAGTTTAGGGTCTAATTCTCACTATTAACTAGTTGCTTATTAGCATGTACACTCACCTTAAGGATTATTAGGAACACCATACTAATACTGTGTTTGACCCCCTTTCGCCTTCAGAACTGCCTTAATTCTACGTGGCATTGCATTGATTCAACCAGGTGCTGAAAGCATTCTTTAGAAATGTTGGCCCATATTGATAGGATAGCATCTTGCAGTTGATGGAGATTTGTGGGATGCACATCCAGGGCACGAAGCTCCCGTTCCACCACATCCCAAAGATGCTCTATTGGGTTGAGATCTGGTGACTGTGGGGGCCATTTTAGTACAGTGAACTCATTGTCATGTTCAAGAAACCAATTTGAAATGATTCGAGCTTTGTGACATGGTGCATTATCCTGCTGGAAGTAGCCATCAGAGGATGGGTACATGGTGGTCATAAAGGGATGGACATGGTCAGAAACAATGCTCAGGTAGGCCGTGGCATTTAAACGATGCCCAATTGGCACTAAGGGGCCTAAAGTGTGCCAAGAAAACATCCCCCACACCATTACACCACCACCACCAGCCTGCACAGTGGTAACAAGGCATGATGGATCCATGTTCTCATTCTGTTTACGCCAAATTCTGACTCTACCATCTGAATGTCTCAACAGAAATCGAGACTCATCATACCAGGCAACATTTTTCCAGTCTTCAACTGTCCAATTTTGGTGAGCTCGTGCAAATTGTAGCCTCTTTTTCTATTTGTAGTGGAGATGAGTGGTACCCGGTGGGGTCTTCTGCTGTTGTAGCCCATCCGCCTCAAGGTTGTGCGTGTTGTGGCTTCACAAATGCTTTGCTGCATACCTCGGTTGTAACGAGTGGTTATTTCAGTCAAAGTTGCTCTTCTATCAGCTTGAATCAGTCGGCCCATTCTCCTCTGACTTCTAGCATCAACAAGGCATTTTCGCCCACAGGACTGCCGCATACTGGATGTTTTTCCCTTTACACACCATTCTTTGTAAACTCTAGAAATGGTTGTGCGTGAAAATCCCAGTAACTGAGCAGATTGTGAAATACTCAGACCGGCCCGTCTGGCACCAACAACCATGCCATGCTCAAAATTGCTTAAATCACCTTTCTTTCCCATTCTGACATTCAGTTTGGAGTTCAGGAGATTGTCTTGACCAGGACCACACCCCTAAATGCATTGAAGCAAATGCCATGTGATTGGTTGATTAGATAATTGCATTAATGAGAAATTGAACAGGTGTTCCTAATAATCCTTTAGGTGAGTGTATATTACTAGTATATTGGCTGTTAATTAGTACTTATAAAGCACATATTAATGCCTCATTCTGCTTGACCATATTCTACATCCCTTAATCCTCCCCAATACCTAAACTTAACAACTATCTTACTAACTATTAATAAGCAGTAGTGAGGAATTTAATGAGGCAAAAGTCATAGTTAATATTTAGTTAATAGTGAGAATTGCACCCTAATCGAAGTGTGACCCATGTACTTAATATAGTAATAACAGTAAATTATGCATAATCCAAACCCTAACCATAACTCTACAGTAAGTACATGCAAATTAATGTTACTTGTTATTTGTGTAAGTACAATGTAACTATGTCACCTTAAAATAAAGTGTAACCAAAGTTTCAGTTGATAGCGGTGTCGTGTAAATGGCCCCCTAAACCTAAAAGTCAATAATAATGATTTTTTTAATTCTGTGGTGGAAACAAGCTTCTATAAGAACCCACAATGCAATCCACAAAAAAAAAAAAAAAAAAACACAAAAAACCTCAACAACCACATAGTGAAACCACTCACATTTTCTGTTAGAATCTAGTTATCTGCTCCTTCAACCTGTTGTGTTCCACGCTTTACCTTAATTTGTGTTGTTTGTAGCAGCAGTGAGAAATGAGCATCATGTGAAGTCATTTTCACTTATCTTATTATGGAGCGGCTGCACTGCACATGCTGTCCTTTCCAGGATAATAAAATCACTTTCAGCACTCTTTGAATCCTGCGCTGAATAAATCATATGAGGGGAGTTTGTCGAGGGACGCCGGTGCATTAGGCAGCTGCTGTGTTTGTTTCCAGACGGTGTAGGAAGGACTTGAGTGTGTTTCTGAACGGCCCTCCGTCGCCAGCTCAGCTCAGCTCCATCTGAGGCAACATAAAACCCACAGTGAAGATGATCAACCGCAATCTAGAACAACACCAGTTAGAAGCAGATGCATGACTTCAGATTACACAACACTGTCACTCTCTCCTTTTGCAGGACATCTACCACTGGCAGATCATGGATGGAAACTTAACGCAAAATATACGCAAATACTTACCAATGACAGGTAACTCTTAAAGTCAGCATGATATTAGAACTTATCTTGACTCTTAAAGGGATAGTTCACCCAAATATGAATATTTTGTCATCATTTATGCTCAAGTTGTGCCAAACCTGTATGAGATTCTTTCTTCTGTTGAACACAAAAGAAGATATTTGGAAAAATGTTAATAACCAGACAGTTGACGGTAGCCATTGACTTCCATAGTATTTGTTTTCCTACTATGGAACTCAATAGCAACCATCAACTGCTTTATTGTCAACATTCTTTAAAGTATCTTCTTTTGTGTTCAACAGAAGAAACTAATACAGGTTTGGAACAACTTGAGGGTTATTGATGACAAAATGTTCATTTTTGGGTGAACTATCCCTTTAAGGCCAATTCACACCGCATTGACAGATGTTCCTGGTTTTATTGTGAACGATTCATCAATGCATATTTTTAACAAACAAAATATCTAGTCAGACATTGCTAGTGTGTCAATTTTTACATCAGTGTTATTTTAGCATCATTAATATATACTATTATACACTGCCCGCTGTTTTTATTTAAATAGGCAAATGCCTACATTGTCATCCTGGAATACGCCATGATGCGTCTTCCTACATGGTTGTTTAAGAAATGAAAAGCTACACACTCCATCAATTAGGGTTAGAAGAACTGTTGCCAAACATATAACATGCTAGAAACATAATAATAATAACTTTTTTTTGGTTGGGCAGTGTATTTCTGTTTATATTTTGAATTAGATACTATTTTTATGTGTTCTGTTTTCATTTTAATTTTGGTTAAAGTTTTAGTAAATTTGTTGTGTGTTAGTTATTTTTAAGTTTTAGTTTATTTCAAGTAATGTCATTTTAATTTTAAAGTTTTAATTTTAGTTTTAGTTAACGATACATCAGGCCAGAAACAGCCATGCATTGCAGAGGAAGATCTGTCAATCAACTCCTCACAGCTTTACTGCTGTCGCAGGTCACATTCAGATCGCTCAAGTTCCAGACCGCCATGAGCCGGACAGCGATGGAGAGCTCAGTTTCTCATACCTCTTTAAACTGCTGGAGGAGCTGGACTATCAGGATTACATCGGCTGTGAATACAAACCTCAGGGTGAGTGGAGAAAAGCTCATAGTTTATGAGGTTTGCAATGACTCTTGTTTTTATAATTAATTAATTTAAATGAAAAAATGTTGCATAAAAGATCTTAAATGGTTAGTTTGCCCAAAAATTACAATTCTGTCATTAATTTCTCACCCTCATGTCGTTCCAAACCAGTAAGACTTTTGTTCATCTTCGGAACACAAATGAAGATATTTTTGATGAAATCTGAGAGACGTAACTACCACTTTGACGCTTCAAAACGTTCATAAAGAGATTATAAAACTAATCCATATGAATTGAGTGGTTTAGTCCAAATTTTCTGAAGAGACACAGTCGCTTTATAAAATTAACAGATTTAATTTAAGCTTTTATTTCACATATAAACACTCACACATCAATTGTGGTAAATGGAAGTTTAAGGATGTTCGCGTGACGTGCGAGAACCAATTCATTCTCGTGTTACACAGCACGTTTGAGCTTCCGCGAGAACCAATGAGGTTCATTCTCGTGTTACGCAGCACGTTTGAGCTTCCGCGAGAACCAATGAGGTTCATTCTCGTGTTACGCAGCACGTTTGAGCTTCCGCGAGAACCAATGAGGTTCATTCTCGTGTTACGCAGCACGTTTGAGCTTCCGCGAGAACCAATGAGGTTCATTCTCGTGTTAAGCAGCACGTTTGAGCTTCCGCGAGAACCAATGAGGTTCATTCTCGTGTTACGCAGCACGTTTGAGCTTCAGCGAGAACCAATGAGGTTCATTCTCGTGTTACGCAGCACGTTTGAGCTTCAGCGAGAACCAATGAGGTTCATTCTCGTGTTACGCAGCACGCTTGAGCTTCAGCGAGAACCAATGAGGTTCATTCTCGTGTTACGCAGCACGTTTGAGCTTCAGCGAGAACCAATGAGGTTCATTCTCGTGTTACGCAGCACGTTTGAGCTTCCGCGAGAACCAATGAGGTTAATTTTCGTGTTACGCAGCACGTTTGAGCTTCCGCGAGAACCAATGAGGTTCATTCTCGTGTTACGCAGCACGTTTGAGCTTCAGCGAGAACCAATGAGGTTCATTCTCGTGTTACGCAGCACGTTTGAGCTTCAGCGAGAACCAATGAGGTTCATTCTCGTGTTACGCAGCACGTTTGAGCTTCAGCGAGAACCAATGAGGTTCATTCTCGTGTTACGCAGCACGTTTGAGCTTCAGCGAGAACCAATGAGGTTCATTCTCGTGTTACGCAGCACGTTTGAGCTTCCGCGAGAACCAATGAGGTTAATTTTCGTGTTACGCAGCACGTTTGAGCTTCCGCGAGAACCAATGAGGTTCATTCTCGTGTTACGCAGCACGTTTGAGCTTCAGCGAGAACCAATGAGGTTCATTCTCGTGTTACGCAGCACGTTTGAGCTTCAGCAAGAACCAATGAGGTTCATTCTCGTGTTACGCAGCACGTTTGAGCTTCCGCGAGAACCAATGAGGTTCATTCTCGTGTTACGCAGCACGTTTGAGCTTCCGCGAGAACCAATGAGGTTCATTCTCGTGTTACGCAGCACGTTTGAGCTTCAGCGAGAACCAATGAGGTTCATTCTCGTGTTACGCAGCACGTTTGAGCTTCAGCGAGAACCAATGAGGTTCATTCTCGTGTTACGCAGCACGTTTGAGCTTCAGCGAGAACCAATGAGGTTCATTCTCGTGTTACGCAGCACGTTTGAGCTTCAGCGAGAACCAATGAGGTTCATTCTCGTGTTACGCAGCACGTTTGAGCTTCAGCGAGAACCATTGAGGTTCATTCTCGTGTTACGCAGCACGTTTGAGCTTCAGCGAGAACCAATGAGGTTCATTCTCGTGTTACGCAGCACGTTTGAGCTTCCGCGAGAACCAATGAGGTTCATTCTCGTGTTACGCAGCACGTTTGAGCTTCAGCGAGAACCAGTGAGGTTCATTCTCGTGTTACGCAGCACGTTTGAGCTTCAGCGAGAACCAATGAGGTTCATTCTCGTGTTACGCAGCACGTTTGAGCTTCCGCGAGAACCAATGAGGTTCATTCTCGTGTTACGCAGCACGTTTGAGCTTCCGCGAGAACCAATGAGGTTCATTCTCGTGTTACGCAGCACGTTTGAGCTTCAGCGAGAACCAATGAGGTTCATTCTCGTGTTACGCAGCACGTTTGAGCTTCAGCGAGAACCAATGAGGTTCATTCTCGTGTTACGCAGCACGTTTGAGCTTCAGCGAGAACCAATGAGGTTCATTCCCGTGTTACGCAGCACGTTTGAGCTTCCGCGAGAACCAATGAGGTTCATTCTCGTGTTACGCAGCACGTTTGAGCTTCCGCGAGAACCAATGAGGTTCATTATCGTGTTACGCAGCACGTTTGAGCTTTAGCGAGAACCAATGAGGTTCATTCTCGTGTTACGCAGCACGTTTGAGTTTCGACAAGAACCAATGAGGTTCATTCTCGTGTTACGCAGCACGTTTGAGCTTCTGCAAGAACCAATGAGGTTCATTCTCGTGTTATGCAGCACGTTTGAGCTTCAGCAAGAGGTTTGTTCTCGCACGTCAAGCAGGTTCAGCTGAGCATCTGTTTATGTTCGCTGATCTTTTATATGTGAATAAAAGCTTAAATTAAATATGATATATGATCATATATCATATGAAGCGCTCGAGTCTCTTCTGAAAATTTGAACTAAACCGCTTAATTCATATGGATTAGTTTTACAATCTCTTAATGAACTTTTTGAAACATAACTTAATATTACATAATAAAGAAAAAATATCTTAATTTGTGTTCCAAAAATGAACAAAAGTATTATGGGTTTGGACCAACATAAGAGTGAGTAATTAATGACAGAATTTTCATTTTTGGGTTAACTAACCCTTCAAGATCTTTTCTTATACTGTACACCATTAACCTAAAAGGCAACTGATGTGACACTTTTGTGGGTCCTGAACTTACATTCATATCCCAATTGCAGCCACTGGGATTCAAAACTTTACAATAAATGCTATTCAACAACACTTAAGTTGCAGAGTATAGAGTGAAATTTAATTCTTAGGAATTAAAATTTGTAAATGTGATTCTCCAGGTTCCACAGAAGCGGGTCTGGATTGGGTCACAAGATACTGGAACAGTTACAAATGAGGACCAATTTAACTTCTTAAATTCCTGCATTTTCTAAAAGGGCACCATGTATTAAAATGCCAAGACCGTAATTTTCTACAGCTTAAAACGGACTCCCATTTTCAATCATTTTATTAATATTTCACTTGTGCATGGCTGTCAATAGCTATGAAATACTGTACATAAAGAACACTTCAGATGTTTTAATTTAAGATTTATTGTCAAGCGTTTTTTCTTACAAACCTGCCTCTATTTACATAATATACAAATTACAACAGTTTCAGACATTTGAATTGCTAATTAACATTCTAACGTTTTAATAAATCTTGCTTCCAAAAATGTCCAGTGTCCTTCAAGAAAACAAAACAGTAAACACATTTTATTCTTCAGTTTTTGTCAGTTAAATTATCCCGATGCATTTGGTTTCCAAAGGTTTCATGTAAAAGGTTTCCCACAATCTTTGCACGTCTAGTGCCATTATGTTAGTAGGAATAATCGTTACGCCGCCCTTTATGATGAATGTACATGAAGACCATGCAACTATTTCAAGAGATTCTTCTTGATAGGTGAATATAATGCACTAGCTCCCATCAACTTCATAAGATAAATTAAAGGCATAAAGGCACTTTTGGGATGATAAAATGGCAGTAAAAATTATGTTGCAGAAAGTGATTCATTATGGGGCAAAAAACTATCCAACCTGCAGCAACAGGTGGTTTTCGAAGAGCACGAATGAAAACTTCAGACTTTATGTAAGCCGAATCTAATGCGCTACAGAGACATCGGTTTCCCATCAACAGCTGAGAGAAGACGGAGAATAAACACAGAACAAATGAACACTAAGACTACAGAAGGACAGTATGGCTTTGGCAAACCAGCGCAGTCTCACACGTCACTACACCCCTCCAAGTTAACCGCACTCAAATCAACAGGGTGGCCTATTTAGCTGTTTTCCTGTGCAAAATGATGGCAATTTAATTGCATAATGCAACCTGGCCGACGCACTCATTACACACACGAGATGCATTTAGTCTGCAAGTAGGAGGCTCAATCTTAGCACAAACTGATTTCAGACACTGAAAGAAACACGAGGCTGCTTGCAGAGGTTTGCACATGTTCACAGCAGGCCCGTCCAGAGGTTGTAGCACGCGGTGTTGATAACGGATTCCAGATGGTGGTACATGGAGACCAGCTGCGGTGGAGGGCTGCTGCTCGGCTGGGTCTGTGCGGGTAACGGCTCCCTGAAGACAACCTTCAGACTCTAGAAGCAGAAGAAAAGAGGGGATCTTTTCACTGGGATCTGTGGTGGGGTGTGCAATGAATGAATGAACACGTCCAGGTCACATTATTACAAATAAACTAATTAATGTGTAAATGTTTTTTTTTTAGCATAAACACTATAATTTATTCATCATAATAGTATTTGTTGTACTGCTTTTAAATAATTTAATTTAAACGATGATTCAAAATAATTCGATTACAATACTTCAATTCAATTCTCACTATCAAAATAATGAGAATAAATCAAGAATAATGATAATTACAAAAAATACATAATAGTAATGATATTGTAATTGTAGGAGAAAAGTGTTTTTTATATATATATATATATATATATATATATATATATAAAAAAAATCTGTTTGTGTTAGAATTCACTCAGGAGAGGGTAAGAATAATCTATAAACATACAACATAAACATACAACATAAAAAATAAAACTCACAGTTTTTCCTGCCTGTGTGTCCAGAAAGACGAGCACAAAACAGTCAGTAAACTTCTGGTTCAGGACAGCCTGGACAAGAGAGAGTTTATGTTCAAACAACACACTGTTTAAACATTGCAACCAAAGAGGTTTCTTTTTTACTTTCAAATTGAACCCTGATCTTCACAATCCATTTAACGTAGATTGGTGTGCGTTATTAGGAAACACGGCGTTAACATTGTTTCTGTTTGTATGGAGGGTGAAATGATCATCTGAGAGATCTACATAAACCCACAACATCTCCAATTACAGAATGAAGCATGAATTGCCATCTGACACACTTGAGGATCTGATGATTATCAGCAGCTGAATTCTCCTCATGTTCTCTGAGTGTTTGCTCACATTAACTAGTACACAGGCACTAGAGGTCTCATAATGTACCACAGTTTACCACGCGTTTCATTGGCTTTGAGTAACCAAGGTCCTTACAGGACAATAATGATTTAAGAGCACTTCCTGTCCTGTCTTGTACTATGACATGGCCAACATGACCCCTGCTAACATCTCACACAGGCACACAGAACGACTGTACAGCCTGAGCTTCTGAAGGGTCATGTGACACTGAAGACTGGAGTAATGATGCTGAAAATTAAATTTTACACTATATTCAAATAGAAAACAGTTATTTGAAATTGTAATAATATTTTACGATATTACCGTTTTATTGTGTTTTTTTTATCAAATAAAAACAGCCTTAGTGAGAGTAAAAGACTTCAAAAAGTCTAAAGGCCAGATTTACTAACAGCTTGTGCCAATGCAAACCATCTTTTGGTGTTAGAAACTACTGTCAGAATTCACTAAAGACACAGTGAAAAATTTGCACTGAAAAGGCGTGGACAGGGTTATTTTTGCGACTGACCTTATTGCATATGCATTTGTAGGAGTTTCTCTTTCAGACGCAATAGTTACAGGAGGAGAGTATTTAAATGAATCATGCAAGGTGACTTACTAAGATTTGCGCTCGTCAATTTACTGGTATTTGCGCCATTATTTACTGCCCCAAAAAAGCATAAAAAAAAAGCTTAAACCAGACACTAATTTGTGCTGCTCTTAGTAGATTGCATTGGTCATTATGGAAATGATCCGGCTGCGTCTGTGTTCTTTAATATGCACGTCATCAGTAGATCACGCGCAGAACTTTCCACTCCCATTGGCGCTTTTAAGTGATTGTGCTCTCGCGCTAAATTTGACCTGTTTAGTAAATCTGGCCCTAAATGTCTTGGCCCTTGCTACGTTTGTGTATCTCTTACCAGGTACTGAATGCCACTGTCATCTTTAAAGTGCCTGCAGTTTTGTGGGAAGCGTGACAGCAGAACTTTAATGAGACTCTGGTACCAGGCGGGACTCATATTCAGGAAACAGTCCTAAAAAACACAAACCACAAAAAACTCAAATGGTTTGGAATGACACGAGGGTGAAAAAAATTTACAATTTTAATTTTGCAGTTTTATCAAAGATTCCTTTTTTTTTTTTTGCATAGATTTAGCAAACAGACCGCTTTTGCAATTAATGGTAAAATGAAAGTAATGTAATCGGATTACTTTTGGATTCCTTCAATATATACACCGATCAGGCATAACATTATGTGAAGTGAATAACACTGATTATCTCTTCATCATGGCACCTGTTAGTGGGTGGGATATATTAGGAAGCGAGTGAACATTTTGTACTCAAAGTTGATGTGTTAGAAGCAGGAAAAATGGGCAAGCGTAAGGATTTGAGCGAGTTTGACAAGGACCAAATTGTGATGGCTAGACGACTGGGTCAGAGCATCTCCAAAACTGCAGCTCTTGTGGGGTGTTTCCGGTCTGCAGTGGTCAGTGTCTATCAAAAGTGGTCCAAGGAAGGAACAGTGATGAACCGGCGACAGGGTCATGGGCGGCCAAGGCTCATTGATGCACGTGAGGAGCGAAGGCTGGCCTGTGTAGTTCGATCAAACAGACGAGCTACTGCAGCTCAAGAAGTTATTGCTGGTTCTGATAGAAAGGTGTCAGAATACACAGTGCATCGCAGTTTGTTGCGTATGGGGCTGCATAGCTGACCCCTGTCCACCGCCGAAAGCATTGTTGCAGACCATGTACACCCTTTCATGGAAACGGTATTCCCTGGTGGCTGTGGCTCTTTCAGCAGGATAATGCGCTCTGCCACAAAGCAAAAATGGTTCAGGAATGGTTTGAGGAGCACAACAACAAGTTTGAGGTGTTGACTTGGCCTCCAAATTCCCCAGATCTCAATCCAATCAAGCATCTGTGGGATGTGCTGAACAAACAAGTCCGATCCATGGAGGCCCGACCTCGCAACTTACAGGACTTAACAGAACTTACAGGATCTGCTGCTAACATCTTGGTGCCAGATACCACAGCACACCTTCAGGGGTCTAGCGGAGTCCATGCCTCGACGGGACAAGCTGTTTTGGCAGCAAAAGGGGGACCAACACAATATTAGGAAGATGGTCATAATGTTATGCCTGATCTGTGTATATGTATATATATGTATATGTATGTTTGATAGGTGATTTGCTATATCTATCCAAAAAGATTACTCTGTTTGAAAAGCCTTTAGGGTCCTGAAAGACTGGACCAGAATATTTCCCTTTAAATTAGACCAGCCTATGCTCCCAAACCATTAATATTTTTCACATTAGACTTCATACAGGATCTGGCTGCGATAGCTGCAGACGCTTCAAGTAAGCAAAACCACAGGAAGGCAGTTTTCACATTCTGGTTGCGGGCGGCAGTACATTTTTAAAAAGATGTAATTTGCAGCAACTTTCTCCTGGTCTGATATCACAGTGGGAGTACATCTCTACTTCCTTTGTGAGCCTGTATCAGTTTGACAGCGGTATACATCATCTGAGCACTCCGATTAGCATTAACAGTCGTGGCACAAGAGCGGCTCAGCTCAGTAACATTGACTAAGCGGTTCTGCTCTCGTGAAGGGAATACAGACGCGAGCGGCGTGCGAATAGATGAGCGATCAAATGGCATTGATATGCACGGGGGAAACTGAGGCTACAGCGCTTGAACGAGAGCAAGTCATCCACATCAGAGCTTGTGTCACGTATGGAGGAAACGTTGCATCTCATTCTCCCAAAGTTCAGATATATGTGAATGTGTGGGGTACAGAGGTGAGGTGAGGTGAGGTGGGGAGGCCAATCAAACCATAGAAAACCCAGAAAGGAGGATCAGGAGGTGAAGACTTCAGGTGAAAGTGTCAATATGAGAACTGGTTCCTATTCAGAACTTGTAACATTTTCTAAGGGTGTGTTCACTTGGTTCATTTGGTCCAGTCCTGGTCCACTTAGCATTCACATTGGCATTTTAACACTGAACCTAAAGATACCGAACCTAAAGGCATAGGGATATGTTCACAACCTAATTGGTCGGCTTTTATTATGTATATTTTGTAACTTACTAAACATCCAAAGCAATGCTGTGTGCTGGGCTAAATGCGCTGTATGTGCGTAGCCTACATATGATGGTATTTTGACCTACTGGGAACTCCTGAAGAGCTTATAAAATGTGTAAAGGAGTGAAAACAGTGGCAGGAATCCCTCCGTCATCCCTCCGCCGAACTGTGATGGGCAACATCACGACTAAGACGAGAAAAAACAGGTATGCTTGCGCATTCGGCCCTTTATAGATTTGCCTCTTGTGACATCAGGTCCTGTTTTTAGTTCGTTTACAAGTCTTTGGTCCATGTTGTGTTCATATTTCCTTCGAACCACACCAGAGTTCGCTTGGAAGTGGACCGAGACCAGTCTTTTCAGCGGTCTCGGTCCGCTTGTTTGGTTCAGATGGCAGTGTTCACACTTATTCAAATAAACTGCACTAACAGAGCAATCACACCAAACAAGCAGACTGAGACCACTGAAAAGACTGGTCTCGGTCCACTTCCAAACGAACTCTGGTGTGGTTCGAAGGAAATATGAACACAACACGGACCAAAGACATGTAAACGAACTATGTGATGTCACAAGAATGCGACCCTAAAAAGGACAGAATGGACCAAACCAGGACTAAATGTATAATTTTCTTTCTTGGTCCGAATCAAAAGAATCAAGAGAATCGAACTACAAGTGTGAACACACCCTAAAAGATACTGAAATCAAATGATTTTCATGATGTTCGGTTCTGTAAATTTTTTCCAAAACTGTAATAAAATACTGCATGATAAATCAGCCAATAGGGTTCAACTGACCACTCCCTTATCATTTTGGAGGAGGAAATATCAGTAAGAGATAGATAAATAACTATTTACACTATTTTAAGATGTCATTGTTACAGTGTAATTATATATTTAAGTACTGAGTAATATTAATTAACTACATGTACTTGCAATAAGGTTAGGGTAGGATTAGGGTTTGGTTGAGGGTTAGTTGCATGTAATTGTGCATAAAGTACTGTTATTACTATGGTAAGAACATGTAACATGGACACTAAAATAATGTGTTGCCAATAAAATTAATAAATACAGAAATAAATGTATAAATACATGTAGTTTATTATTATTAGTGAATCATTTATGTATAATTTATTCTGTGTCATATACAAATGTATTTATTTACACTATTGTTTAAAAGTTTGGGGTCAATAAAGTTTTTGTTGTTGTTGATGAAAGAAAATAATACTTTTATTCAGTAAGGACGCATTAAATTAATCAAGTCACTGTAAAGACATTTAAAATGTTACAAAAGATTTGAAATAAATGCTGTTCTTTTGAACTTTCTATTAATCAAAGAATCCTGAAATGTAAAATATATATATATTTTGTATGGTAGTGTATAATTCACATTTACTCACTAAATAATTAATTAATGTATTATATTTTACAGTTCTGGCTCTCCATATACGTCATTGTCCATTTCTGAAGCCAAATACAGTTGTGCTGTAGCAAACACAGTGATGTCTGTTGGCATGAACGGCACATTTACAGTACAGTAGCTACTGCTGTGTAATCAAAATCACGAATGAGCACCCTGTTGGCGCACGATACGGAGTGTGAATCTGCGCATGTTAGTCCAGGAGGGATCATTTCTGCCATAAATAAGGAACGGAGTGTAATATTAAAGGGCTGATTTCCTGTGCTAATTAGCTGATGTTTATTGCGATGCGGTGATGAGTAGGGCGCATGTTTCCCCCACGGAGTGGCGCATTAGCATGTTTGTTGTCAGCCACCTGAAACCATCAGACAAACTGCACAGAGCCAGTCGCTGATCAAACCATCCTGAATAAACTGTGGAATGAAGGAAAAAACATGCTATTTTCCAGAGGATTCCCAAAGACAGTGTGTACAGGAAGAGAGAGCACAGGCACTTTCCACAAACGGAGTAATATACTCCTAATTCTCTTTTGATTGAACATAAAATTAACATGCAAAGTACTTTTAAACATCATATTGTTGCATTCACATGGTTTAATAATACATTTTTAATCACAAGAAATGTGTTGCTTTGCTGTGTCCCACATTTTGAGTGCAACCATTTCCCCCCCACAAAAATAATAAAAATAAATAAAAAATAAATTAATTTAAAAAAATCCTTAAAATTGTGACATAAATGCAGGAAGTGACATAATTTGGGCCTATTCTACAGAATGTGAAAAGAAATGTAAATAACTTGATGTAATTATTTTCATTCCATTTTACTCGTTTTTTTTTTTTGTATTACTTTTTTACACATATTCTTGTGTTGACAACAATTCAGCCTCGTTATCAAAGTTATTTTAAGAACAAATCATTCAATTTTCTTTTTTAATGGAATCAATTAGTTATCAAAAACTACCAATATTTGGCCCCAAACTAGCTACTTAAGGGTAAATCTGCAACCTAAATCTGTCAAAAATGTATTTAATATTTATTTCTAGAAAAAAATTATAATTAATATAATACAATTAATGAAATAATAAAATAAAATATACACACAAACAGGGACTAGGGTTATATGACCTGTTCAAATGTGATATTTTCATTGAGCATTTGTTGAAAAAGTAAAAAAAAGACCCTATTCAGACCTTATTTTGTACCCATTTGTGGAAAGTGCCAGCTAGAGAACGAAGAGAAAGGGACATCAAAGGGGGTGAAAGATGCTCTCAGAGGTGAAGGGCAGTGGATGTGGCGTGTGTTTTTTCATACCAGCTGTGGGTCAATCTCAGCGACTGATCTGCTTTGCACAGCGTCCAGTAGCTCTTCTAGTTCACTAAAGGCCAGCTTGCTGAGTTTGAGTTTATCTAGAGCCAAGTGCTCTCCGTGAAAGAGCCTCCTCCAAAGGTTATCCCTACGGCAATGGCCCATGGCCTGCTCCACGCTGCTCTGAATCTGCCGCCGCGCAGACATCACCTCCGAATTGAGCAGGGGGAAGAGAGGAGACAGGAAGAAGAGCCCTTGAGAGTCGTCAGTGTCTCCTAGCCCGGCCTGACCCGCGTTCAGGAGGTTCTCTATGGGGTCAGATTCAGGGCTGGCTGCAGGGCTGATGGGGACGGTGGTCTCCTCCCAAAGGTCCAGTTCAGATTCTCGCGTCCCTATGCTGCCAGCCTCCATCCGCTCCACATGGGTACGGCCACTGAGGTCACCAGGTTCACGGTGGATCTGAGGAAGCTTCTTAAATCGCCGCATGTCTGCAGTCAAACGCGGGAACAGCTCTCTTTGACTGGTCATGATCACATAGAAACGTAGCCTGAAACCATTAAAAATGAAAAAAGTCAGAATAGAAACAAATATTTTTTGGAAGTTTATAGTTTTTCTCCACCTCTAAAACAACATTTCTTTTCTGCTGACAGAATCAAGGCCATGCAGTTGGGGAAGAATATTCACAATATTTATTAATAATTCATATTATCTAGAATAAATAAATTAATATGATCTAGAATATTTTTTATAATAACATTATTTATTAATTTATGTATTACTAATTATTATTGTATGAATACTATTCATTAATATGACTATTTATAGTAATGTTATAGGTAATATTTATAATATTACTTATAATCATCTATTATTATTATTAATTATTAATATTTATTCCAATTATTAATGTTAATCATAATACATATTATTATTACTACTATTTATGGTAATATTTATAATATTACATATATTTATAATTAATAATAAATACTATAACTGTAATATTTATTGTTTATACTAATTTATTATTATTATTATTATTTATTATATTTATTTGTAGATAAAATGTATCATTGTTTATAATATTTTATTATCGTTTACTATAAAATTATAATAATAATATTATTATTACTTATAGCAATGTTATGGATAATACTACTATATTATTTATTTATAATATTATAAAACAAATATTGATGGAAATGGATAAACTCCATCCAAAAGTCCCAGCCTATATTATTTTGCTCTGATTATTGTGTTTCACACATAAAATACTTACAGAATTATAAAATTACAGAAGTTATATACGTTGCAAATGTCGTTTCATGTTGCTTACATTAACTGCTGTACACACACAAAAAAAAATTGGTTCTTCAGCGGTTCTTAGGGGTGGTTGAGGTGCTACATTAGCACCACTGCCATACAAAGAACACGTTTAGCCCCTGTATAGTTCTTTAAAAGTTCTCTCTTAGTCTTTTAGTTTAGCTGGGGAAAGGATTAAAACAACATTAGAATACAGTGTATTTCCTGAAGATAACATAAGGAAATATTCTAGAACCCCCCCACACAAGACTTTTTTTTACCTCAGAAAAGCATAAAAGTGATTCAAAACAGCTTTTGCCATTGTTGTAAATTCCCATTCATAGCTAACATATGAGAGTGGAGTAACATATTTAAAATCTAAGGAGGAGAATGAAGTGGTGGTGGGATGCAACAAGACTGGATTGGATACTGACAATTTGGATACTAAGAGCTGTCAGTTACAGTATAAATTATGTAGAAGGAGGAATACAGTTAGAGGATGAGAGAAAGATGGGAATTGACTGTAGTCTTTGAATAAATGTACCTCTTATGGTTCTACATAGCACCATTTGACAAAGGTTCTGTATAGCCCCTTTAAAGATAGCACTTAAAATGGTTCCCCTATGATTACAAGCCAATGAACCACTTTTAGTGCTATTTAGCACCATTTTTATTTAAAGTGTAGTTATCCACCTATGTAGCATTGAACTCATACCCTTAAAGCATCTACTTTACAAAGTGCACAGTAGTCCGAGTATGTTTCATGCCGTACACACCTGAGCAGGTGTCTCTCTCCTTCAGACTGCTCCTCAAACGGGGCGGCATTATGACACACCAGCAGCGACACATCAAAGTCGTCATGGTGTCGTAATCCCTCCAGGTCTTTAAATGAGCCAGAGCTTAAAGAGAAAGAGACATTAGAATATACAAATATAACTTAAAGCATCACCTGCTCCGATAAGTAAGAACAATTCACAAAGTACCTGTTCCACAGAGCGACCAGCGCATATTCATGCAGGTCTGTGCTTGGTGCCCCCTTTTTGTTATCAGTTGTAACTGCAGCCTTAGACATGCGCAAGGGCTTCATCCCGTAAGTACAAGCATGATCAGTGATGTAATTATACAGCTGATGTGCTGTGATCATCCCCGTTGATATGGAGAAACTCCCTAGTACACATAAAAAGCATATAATACATGACTGGCAAAAACAGGAAAAGCACAAAAATGAACATACCACCGACTATGTGCTTTAGCTGACTCTATGTGCTTATGCACTCACCCTGGAACACGTGGTTGCGTCCAAACTTGGGTATGTCAGGGTGATGGGCGATAAAATCCTCCAGAAAGCCAGTGAGCTGGTATCCCTGTCGAAGGGTCATGTGACACCCCACGAGGTACTGATGCACTACACGCAGGTGGAAGTCGTAGCTGAATGAGTGAACGTGCATCAAATCCCGGACCTTATCGCACTCCTCGGTGAACAGCATGGACAGCTGGGAGCAAAAACACACATGCATGCAGTTACTCAGGAGCAGAACACACTGGTGCAGGAACTCCACACAATCCATGAGAAACCGTTCGGATCAAAGGCATCCGATTCCCCAGAGGAAGACCGCAAGCAGTAGCAGGAACATCATCATATAGCCTCTAAATCCTGATAGTGGTACTAACTCAAAACCTAATAAGCTTCTCCTACAGATGGTCAAATGAAACCAGCCTCACTGCAAAGTCAGGGTGAATCTGACGAAAGGTCACATTTTACCCCAACATCAAAAGAAGGTAAACATGAAATTATATTTTGCATAAAAATTAGGACCATTGATCAGATTTTACACTTTAATGCATCCAAGTTCTGTTATTACTAATTAGATTCTCATTACTGTAATATGGGGATTTTTTTTTATCAGCATAAAAGTACAACACAAATATTTATATTAGTGCTTACAATCGATTAAAAATAATAACTAATTAAAGCACAATTTTTTTCTGTAATTAATCGCGATTATAACATCAGTTTTTAATATTTTTATATTGTAATAATTTTACAGTTACACTTATTTGTTTAATGGCATCTTTTTATGAATGATGGCCAGTATCACTGATACTAATACTGCTACTGATGTCTCTATATAATATATATTTTTTTTAAACATTAATGATAGATATTCAACATTACAGTAATTTTTAATTTAAGTGAACTTAAAACAATCTTCATGTAAACCCATTATATAAAATGTCATATTTATCTGTGGCCTTTCTATCTGTCTAACAGGTATATACAGAAATTGAATACAGTTATCAAACAGTCTGCCCTGCATAAATAATACATTAAATATAGATTAATCCTTATTAAAGCTACAATTTTCTCTATTACCTTTGTTCTTTGATTAACATTAAATGACAGACATCACAGCAACTGGTTTATTAGGCTGCTGTCACTCTGCCGCTGCCAAACATAAAGCGAATCTCATTTTCTCACAACTCTTTAAGTTCATTTAAGACGTTATTTAACTCATTTAAGACTGCTCTTATGAGAATACTCCACAAAACAGGCATTTTGGCATAATTCTGTGTTATTGTTCGGTCAAGCACGAAAGAGAACTCGATTCTGGCGCGCGATACTGCTGGCTCGTCTTTCTGTGTGTCGTGTGTGTGTGTCACATAGATAGAGTAGCTACATTCACAGACAGCGCGTTCTCTTTGGTCTTGTCGCGCTGGAATGGTTTAAAAGCATTTGCGTGTATATAAGAGCGTGATCATATAATGTAACGGTAGCCAAAGGATGACAGAAAAAACAGATGCTGCGTTAATTGCATTAAATATTTTTAAAGCGTTGAACTGAAATTTTTTTTAATCACAAACGTTTTTTGACAGCACTAATTTATACATATTTTTGTTTCATATTGCAATAATAAAATGTCCAAAATCCTATAAATAAATATGTTGTGAATGGCTGTAATGGTGTCATACAAATTACTTGTCACTGAAAACTTCTAGTGTCGTTCCTGGTTAAGACAGTGTAGCTATCATGAAACTGAAGGCCCAATGCACAAAATCTTAATGGCCCTTGATTTGGGGGTGAAATTGGAATCCGACATGTTCTTGATACGTTTCATGAAAGTCACTCAAGCGCACATGAAACCTGACATAACACGTCTACAACTCGACATAGTTGACTTGTGAAGAGCAAAACCCCCCTTCAACCACCCACAAAACCTTTACAAGAGTCTTTTTAAAAGCATCTGATATCAATCAACGTAATAATTGTATCCTATTTAATTAAATCTCACATCAAAGCCGTGCTTACAAAAGCATTAGTGGCAAATGCAAATGATTGCAGAGGGAGAGAGCGGGAGTAATTACAGTACAATGGGAGCAGAGAGGGTGGGGAAGGCGGTGGCGACGGCTAAGCGCTATTACCGCTGTCGCTTTCATCCTGACCATTACCCTGGAACAAATGCAAATAGGTCTGATCAAATCAAAGAGTTGAGGATTAAAAAAAACCTGTTCATTTGATGCTGTCGTGGCCGTGCCATTTGCAGAAAGCAGTTCAAGCAATTGCCTGCGCGAGAATCGTTTTTCACGTCAACATTTTGAAATCTGCCACAGGCTGAGGAAAGATAATATAATACGTCCATTTTCCTCTCAGTCATGCGAGGGTGCGAGAAACTGCTTTTGGAAACGTGGCGCATGAAAATGGCTCAGTTTGCTATGATTGCAGTGGTTAGTCTGTTGTGTTTGCATAAATACTCTTAAAGCATAATCACAGTCATGTGTTAACCAAATGCCTACATTCAGAAGAAAATGGCCGTTTTCAAGACTTGCGTAAACGCTTCCTAATGCATCGAACACTATGGTGCTTTCCCAGATGCCACAAGGCGCACAGGTCAAGTTCTGTAATGTGTCACCAGAGACATCAAAAGTGGAGGAGATGGACCACTTGAACAAATATGAATGAGAGCAATCATAACACTAAACACAGCAGCTGTAGTCCTGCCCTACAGGTACAACAGCCAATATCAGTTTTGATAGAGGCATCGCTACACTTAATAAAGCAGCTGAATGCCTTATGGTTCAAAAAGCCAATCCCCTGTTTGTTTACTCTTGAACATTTGCATTAGCTGGACGAGCCGGAGAACATTTTGACTTGAGCTTAGCATACCACTATTGTCAGATGTTATTCCTGATTTGAACAGAATTTTGAAAAGCACTTCTGGAGATTTGTAGTGTCTCTCAATTCAAGCAGATGAAGCTGTACTTGAATGGCTGGAAACAGCTGCCCAAGGCCTTACGGAAGTGACCGTTGAGTGAACTTGCCTTAAAGGGACTGAGGCATCACTTAGAGAGTTCTAGGTGTTCTACTTTCTTACTTTCACTGGTTATACTGTGTATACCGTGTAGTTTTCCTACTTTCTGACTCCCTGGTAACCTCACCAAATCACCTTTCCATGACACTTGATGCTAAAGTATTAAAAGGGCCGTAAAGTCAACATAAAAATGTGTACTTTTTAATGAACATACCTTGTCTTATATTCTTACCAATGATTTGTGCACAATATTTAATCAAAATGCAAAAATTGGTAACACTTATTTTAAGGTGACACAGTTACATGTACTTACTATATCAATAAAAGTAATTGAATAATTAATTTTGAATAGTAACAAGGAACTAAACCTAAAAAAAACCTTAACCCTATAGTAAGTATATGTAGTTTAATTAATATTACTCAGCACTTATGTGTGATTACACTGAAACAATGTTACCTTAAAATGAAGGGTTACACTTTATTTTAAGGTGTCAATGTTACAGTGTAATTATTATATTTACAACATGTACTTACAATAAGGTTAGGGTAGGATTAGGGTTTGGTTGATGGTTAGTTGCATGTAATTATGCGTGATGTACTGTTATTACTATGGTAAGTACATGTAACATATGTAACAAGGACACTGTAAAATAGTGTTACCAAATAAAGTGCAACCGAATAATTAGCTGCATCTCTTTTCCTTTCAGCCAATATAATGTATTAGTCTTCCATTTCAAAACCACTCGACTCTAAATACACCAGATTTTGCAAGTAAAATAGGTTTTGTACAGCATTTATGTTGACTTTAAATCTTTTGTTTCCTAGCTAGCACAACACAAATCTTGCTTATGTCAGGCACATTAAGAATAAGCAGAAGCCGGCATGATAAAGAGGAAATGCTCCACTTGTGATTTCCTCATTTTGAAACAGCTATGAAAATCTCAGTATATCATATGTTGATTGATAAAGAACAGCCCACAAATTACTGTTGATGATTCCCTCAAAAGGAGACAAGCAGATCTGAATCAACATGCAACAAGAGCAGAAGAAAATCAGGGATATTCATTGAACAAAGAAAAGAGATCATTGGCCCAGCAGAGCTGCAAGAAGAGTGACCCCGTGGCCTCCCAGAAGATGCCACATTCATGTGCATCTGCATTAAAATACAGCAAAGAGACACAACCGCATCTGCGGCTAAAGAGGAACCCCTACAGCGACCTTTCCGGCAAGATGCGTCTCTGACGAACACAGACAAACACGGAAAGGAACCATCTGATTTTCAATGAATGAGAAAGTGGGAAGGGGAGGAGCCAGGCACTACATGGGGGAGGAGTCTGAGGGAAAGACTGAAGCCTGATTGGTTGGAGACGAGCCCGCCCCGAGGATGCAGAGACATACCGCAGAGTCAGAGCCCGTGGGCGCCTCGGGGAACGGCTTGCTAGGAGGTTTGTTGAGAAGTGAACCCTGATGGAAAGAAAGAGTGAGATGGGACTAGACACACACACACACACACACACACACCATATGCAGAACAGTGAAACATACACACACACAAACACAGAAGATAACACACAGAGTCAGATGAGAAACATGCCACTCAGAAAGGTTAGAAGTCAATTTACACAAAAATGAACACATGCACAAGCTGACTGTCACACGCTAATGTATGAGGGTGTGTTACAGGAAGTGACATGGAGATGATCAATAATGATGAGGCATGAGGTGTGTGCAGTCCTTTATAGATGAGAAGCTGGTGTGAACTTTCACCTTTTAACTAAATATCCACTGCTTATGGCTCGTTACATAATGATCTATGCAGTTCAACAAGGTCGCTCTCTCGTCTCATATATTAAAATATTTGTAATTAATTCAAAAATTCAGCGGTGATTCACACTTTGTTTAATTTACTTTACACATGAAGGAAAAATGTTTTCCATGTGTAAAATGATTTTTTTTTTTTACATGATCTATTCCCTATGTTCCCAATTCCTGCAACAAATGTCATAGAAAGTAATTGATGTCCATTTCCTCCTCAAAATCAACTTCATCTGGTGGTACAGTGGCTGGAGCAGTATTAGTAGTAGTAAAAGTATACCTTAAAATAAATATCTAAATAAATAAACAAACAAACAAACATGTCAGGAAGAAGATGATTAAAATGATAATCATAATATTCAGTATATAAATGTTGCTATGAATGGTCATATGAACAGTGCCATTTGTGCTTCAATGATTAAAATAATCATAATATTCAGTATATAAATATTGCTATGAATACACATGTGAAGTCATTTGTGTCACTTATGTGCAACTGACACAGGATACTGAATTAGTCACATGGGAAACACTTTACAATCAGATTCAATTTGTTAACATTAGTTCATGTTTTAAGTATCATGAACAATACAATGAACAATGCTTGAACAGCATTTACTAATCTAGGAGAAGGTAAATGTTAATATGATATATTTTTATACTATACTAGTATACCCTGTGGAATTTTTTCATTCTTAGTTCATGATTCATAATGCAATAACTAATGTAAAAAAAAAAAAAAAAAAGTATTGTAAAGTGATTACATCACAAAATTTAAATGATTTATCTGTTTTTAATGTATAGCATACGGCAGAACTATATATTTATACAGTCAAACCAAAATGTACTCAGACACCTTCAACACAGTTTATTCGCTATAGTTTAGAAAATAATAAAAAAATATGACAAGAACTTAAAATGTACACAATTAGATAATACCAATTTAGGTCAACCAATGACCAAGCAATGCTTCATTTTGTTCAGTCTGTGGTGTAAAGGCATTAGCAATTAAAGAAAAAACACTTAAGCAAAACATGGTCAGGTCAAAGTGTCTGAATAATTTTGGTCCCAAATTTATCAATTTTACTGGTAGTACACTGTATGAAGAATGTTTGGGTATAATATCTCACGGTTTACTTTATTTTGCTCTCCTCACTTACATAAATCAACTGTAACTAATATATATATATATATATTTTTTTTTTTTACTAAAATTTGTTGTGCTCTCAACATTTAGAATGTAACAGGGTTGAAGAAATAATACATACAAGTTCATCATATTATGACTTAATTAACTTAACTGTTGGTATGTTTTAAGATTGGCTTAATAGTTGAAGAATTGGGGGAAAACAACAACTAACATATTTGTTGATCACTGGAAAGTATACATCCTCAAAAGATGGTGCACTAATGTCTATAGCAGTAACAGCCCTGGTACTTTGAGCCTGAGATAGGAAAACATGATTTCTTGAAAGTTCAGCAGTAACTTAAAACGTTCTTTATTATTAAAAGAACAATTTTCTGGTACAAATGGCACTGTTTCCTGACAATGACCTTTAAATATGGGTGTAACAAGTTCAAGACTTCAAAATGATTTGCTGATTTTCTTGGTGATTTTGATCATTATGTGGCCTCGATAAGATAACTACTTTATCCTTCTACAATAAGTGGATATATTTGGTTCTCCATGAACAAAAACAAGTATTAACATAGCGGAATATTTAACAGCTCAACTTGATTGTTCATTCCTTAGGAAAAATAACAACACTGTTTGCCCACCAAATTGGCAGATGGGAATGTTTGTTAATGCAATCGAAAACTATGGATTCTAATAGAACAAATATAAGTTGATGAATTTTCATTACTGATTCCTTGTGACTTTTATTCCTGTTTGCCCTCAAGCTCAGTTCGAAGAATCTGCACTTACAAACAACCAAACAAACATGCTAATGACTTAATTGCTGGATATGAGCAGCTGTGATTGGAGACACCTTATGGGCTTCTGGCACTGCTGAAGAAATCAGAGCCCTCCTGCTGAGAAACATCTGGAGATTCACAAATATTTACACTTAATTACTTCTCATTTAGAGCCAACCTGGACTCACTACACATTAAATACGCCATTAGTGAGAGAGAGAGTGAGAGAGACAGACATTTGACCAGTGAATTCTGCTAACAAAGGAGAAGATTGCCGCTTGTTGCTCATATTAAATATCCACAGACATTAAAGGGCAGGCACATACAACAGATGCACAGAAATACAATATGAACTCTTAAATACTTTGTTTACTCTCATTTTCTCTTTACAAGCACTTGTCTTGATGCCATTACCTGAGAATTAACCGTCTGACCCATGGGAATCCTTGAGCACTCTAATGCAAACTGCTTCACGCAGAAATAACAGCCCTGAAACAGAGTCAGAATGAGATTATGTGTTACTAGAGGAACATTTATGCATCAGCTGCAGCTACATTCATCACGGCTCTTCATCATATTCAAGAGCTGTCAGAGTGATTCTTAAGGCCCAAATAAATCACAATTGGCTCCATTTATTTTCTTAATTCAACCAGGTCACGATTCACCTGTGCACATTATTCCAATGAACAAAAATACCATTTATCTCTTTCTTATAATCACCTGTCATATAGAAACACTTTTCACCAGCCAATTAATTCTTGATGAATAAAATCAAGATTTTAAATATATTCAAATTCCAGATGCAAAGTAGGCAGAAAATGTTTCATGCTGACTTTGGTGTTCATGAATGTGTTGTTGAATGCTCTCTTCATTTTACTTTATTCTAACTTTGACATTTTTATTATTGTAATTCATTTTATTGTATATTTTTATTATTAATTTGTATTACTATTTCTAAAACTTTAGTTCTTCCTTTGACTGTTGACACCAGACAAAATCAGTAGTACTACTACTACTACTACTACTACTAATAGGGTTAGGGTATAGTTCAAATTCCTGTCCATAAGTATGAATAATTATTATTTTTCTTTATTATTATTATTATTATGTTTGTTGTTATCGCTGTTATTATTATCACTGTTATTATTATTAATAATAACAACAAAATAAATGCTAACAATAATAATAATAATAATAATACTTATTATTATTATTATTATTATTATTATTGTATGGACCATTTTTGTGGTCAAATTACAAAACTTCCGCAAACAGGAAATCTGCAAAAAAAAAACAATAACAAAAACAGAACGAACAATAATAAACGAACTTCCCGCACACTTTATGGACTTAATCTTGTGCTTATGCCACTGACTCGTGCATAAGTCATCTGCTAGTGTTCACATGAACATTTCTATGAATGACTCGTGTTTTACTCGTTGGTAAACCAAGATTTCAATCAGAATTTATGATCAGTAATTCACACAGAACTGAATAAAACTGTTATAATGGTTAAAAAAAAAAATTTATCGCTTATGTTAACACATTAACTATGACAGCTCTAATATAAAAAAAACAATTACTTTGAAATGTACTGAAGTGATGACGTGCTGTTTTCTTGCTGTTGATTCTGTGTGTTCAAATATTAATAACCATAAATAGCATGAGAGCGAGACTCCATTAAACATCTCTCTCCAGGCCGTCCGCTGAGACTTTCACAGCGTTCTTGTGAAAAGCCCAGCGTATGCTCTCGGCTGATGTGCTAAGAGGGTGATTCTATGCCCTGATCTGCACTGAAGGCCGTGAGACACAGACAGATGAAGGTCTTACTTGAAAAGCCAGTTCCATCAGCACGATGCCTCCCGGCAGCGCTCTCTGCAGGTGATATGACGTCGAGCTTGATGCACTGCTCTGCTGAGAGAGGCAGACAGGACACAGTCACTGTGTGTGTGTGTGTGTGTGTGTGTGTGTGTGTTTGGCTACATTGTGAGGGCCAAATGTTCTCACATATATAGCGAAATATTATGACGACCAATTAATGAGTAAATTTTACTGGTCCTCACTAGTTAAAAATGCTTATAAATCAGCCAAAACATGTTTTTATCACTGATGTATATAAATGACTGGATTGCTCATTGCGCTCTAAACTGCCAGCAGGCGGTGAAGCCACCGGAAGTATTTGAGCTGCCATCTTACTATTCCCTACTGACAGAGGGCATCATTGATTTGCTACAATCACCTGATTTGCAGCATCTTAAGCCGCGGTCACACTAAACTTTGAGCATGCAAAATTCCGTTGGACACAGAACGGTCGTGATATGACATCACTCTCTGAATCGTCATTTACTGTAAAAATATTGTTCTTTTAATTCATCCAAGAGGTCACGCCGTGACATATCGATCTTCTACTGGTCACACGTCGTCACGTGATGTGAATTTGCAGCTCAGAGTTCACCAGGCTTGAACTTTGGAGCGCAGCGAAAATGTGAAACTTTTCACGAGCTTGCGTTTCCGGTCTGTCGCATTTGCACAGGTGACTGAACTGACACAAAAATATATTCCTTTATGTATGTAATTATGGAGGAAATATTAAACATGAACATCTGTGTTTAGTTGCAAGAATTGATTTATACAATAGCCTATACAATAAATATTAATATAAGCAGTATATTGCAGTATATTGTATTAAAATTCAAAGTTTACCATGCATGATCTTGGAAATAAAGCAGTCAGCGTCTCTGAATAAATTCAGAATGCGCGCTTTGACATTTGTAATACATATGCCAAAGTGTCTCGTCCGCCCGCTGAGCTGATGTTCACTACTATAATGAATATGAACGTAAATTTTTAATGAGAAGGGAAAATTCTTGACTTTAAACAAATAGGAATGTACAAGAAGACTTTGGATATAAAAACGGTTTCTCGTTAGGCAACGTTTTCTTATTAAAATCATATAAATTCCTATTAATTCAATAGAACGCGTGAGCTTACTAGGAAATACCAATATGGGGGCACAGTGGCTTCACTTTTTATGACGCCATGAGCAATCCAGTTCTCTATATAGATCAGTGTTTTTTATTTAAATCGAGTGTTTCACACATGTTTCAGTGATTTGAGGGGTTTAGGGGTGGAGTTTGGGATAGGCCATAGAAAATATAATTAATTTGATATAAAACCAAAGGAAGTCTATGCAATGTCCTCTATATATTATATTATTATTAATACAGTATATTTCAAAAGTTTGGAAACATTAAATTTTTTTATGTTTTTGAAAGTAGTTCTTTTTGCTCACCAAGGCTGCATTTAATTATAAATACAGTAAAAACAGTAATATTGTGAAATATTATTACAATAAAAAATTGATCAAAGCTAAATTTTTTAGCATCATTACTCCAGTCTTCATTGTCACATGATCCTTCAGAAATCATTCTAATATGATGATTTGGTGCCCAAGAATAATTTCTTATTATTATTATCAATGTTGAAAACAGATTTTGCTACTTAACATTTTTGTGGAAAATTTTTTAAAGACAACATTTTTGCAATTTTTGCCTGTATTTGGATAGGATCCAGAATGGGCACAAGGACTGTGTCAATGCAAAAAGAGCCAAGTGTGTGTGTTTGTCTGAACTGTGCAAATATGTCCATTTTGCTGTCCGGAGAGGACAAGCCTTCTGCAAGTGAATCTCCGCTAAAATTCAGGATTCCGTGAATGAGCCGGACAGACGGAGCGCAATAGAATAGGAATGCAATAATTCTGACTAAAATATACATATTTCTAAAATATTTGTTGTTGGACAATAAATGTGCCATGTGGAATTTTAAACCTACAAGTATATTTTAATGAAAGTGACCATTATAATGGGGTAATCAAATGTAGGCTAATATGCTTTTGTTTTTATTTTCATTCTTAGTGAATTATTAATTTTGTTTTTAGATTGTAATGTTACAATATTAGAATGTAATGTGATTTTAATCCCCTTTTTGCACATAATATATTGCATAGCCTATATTGCAGTCTCTGGGTGCGTTCCATTCGACCGTAAGTGGACTGCGAAGTGGACTTCATAGGGTATTCCGCCATCTCAAGTGAGATTCCTATCCAAAGGGAGCGAACATGTTCAGTTCAAAGGGTACTGCGAACGGCGTAGGGAAGAAGGGAACATCGATACATCACTTCACAGGAAGTGGAGAGTCAAAAAAATCACTTAACTGTCATTGCGCGTCATGTCACCAGTTTTTAAACAGCTCTGCTATGGAGGAGTTTACGTATGCATTTGAATATTCATAGTTATTATACAAACTAAAGTATTTATGAATGGTTATGGCAATAACTGTTACGTTTGCATATTATATTTTCTGAATATGTAAACAAATTAAAAGTGTTGAGAAGCAGCTGAGGGCTGTCATTTTTTTATATTTTACTTTATTTACCTCAGGAATGTTTTCTATGCAGCTGCGCTTGTGAAAAAAAGCACACGAGATGAGACCGCTACAAAGACCATTGATTAAGAATACATTTATACATAGTTAACCAAATCAAAATGTATTTTCATATTGAATGAAAGGTACAGCTTCAAATCTGTTCATAGTCAATACAGGTATACACTCACCTAAAGGATTATTAGGAACACCATACTAATACTCTGTTTGACCCCCTTTCGCCTTCAGAACTGCCTTAATTCTACGTGGCATTGATTCAACAAGGTGCTGAAAGCATTCTTTAGAAATGTTGGCCCATATTGATAGGATAGCATCTTGCAGTTGATGGAGATTTGTGGGATGCACATCCAGGGCATGAAGCTCCCGTTCCATCACATCCCAAAGATGCTCTATTGGGTTGAGATCTGGTGACTGTGGGGGCCATTTTAGTACAGTGAACTCATTGTCATGTTCAAGAAACCAATTTGAAATGATTCGAGCTTTGTGACATGGTGCATTATCCTGCTGGAAGTAGCCATCAGAGGATGGGTACATGGTGGTCATAAAGGGATGGACATGGTCAGAAACAATGCTCAGGTAGGCCGTGGCATTTAAACCATGCCCAATTGGCACTAAGGGGCCTAAAGTGTGCCAAGAAAACATCCCCCACACCATTACACCACACCACCAGCCTGCACAGTGGTAACAAGGCATGATGGATCCATGTTCTCATTCTGTTTACGCCAAATTCTGACTCTACCATCTGAATGTCTCAACAGAACTCGAGACTCATCAGACCAGGAAACATTTTTCCAGTCTTCAACTGTCCAATTTTGGTGAGCTCGTGCAAATTGTAGCCTCTTTTTCTATTTGTAGTGGAGATGAGTGGTACCCGGTGGGGTCTTCTGCTGTTGTAGCCCATCCGCCTCAAGGTTGTGCGTGTTGTGGCTTCACAAATGCTTTGCTGCATACCTCGGTTGTAACGAGTGGTTATTTCAGTCAAAGTTGCTCTTCTATCAGCTTGAATCAGTCGGCCCATTCTCCTCTGACCTCTAGCATCAACAAGGCATTTTCGCCCACAGGACTGCCGCATACTGGATGTTTTTTCCTTTTCACACCATTCTTTGTAAACTCTAGAAATGGTTGTGCGTGAAAATCCCAGTAACTGAGCAGATTGTGAAATACTCAGACCGGCCCGTCTGGCACCAACAACCATGCCACGCTCAAAAATGCTTAAATCACCTTTCTTTCCCATTCTGACATTCAGTTTGGAGTTCAGGAGATTGTCTTGACCAGGACCACACCCCTAAATGCATTGAAGCAACTGCCATGTGATTGGTTGATTAGATAATTGCATTAATGAGAAATTGAACAGGTGTTCCTAATAATCCTTTAGGTGTATGTAAACTAATGGACAATGTTTTGATTATATTTTTTAGATACATACTGTGTGTTTTGTAAATGTATATGCTTATTATATGGTTTTAAATTGGAAAGTAATATCAATCTGCGCGACCCTGTCTTTGCCTTTTTTTGATGACGTTGCAGGGCGTTCCAAATGAGCGATCATTGTCAGCCAAGTCCACTTCAACTGATATACTGTGCTCAGGGAGTAGGGAGCAGTGAACACTGCATAGGGACCCTGTCGAATGGAACGCACCCACTGTATTTGTTTATAGCTTTCAATAATCAACAATGTTTTTAGGATATCAGAATGTGAAATAAAATTAATTATTATTAAAATAAATACAGATTTTTTTTTTTATCCAAATAGAAAAACTTAGAAAATACCGGGATATATATAGTGTATCGCCATTCAACCAAAAAACACAAAAATATGATTTTTTTGGCCATATCGCCCAGCCCTAACACACAGTTCAAACCTGTGAAATACAGATGTGAATCCAGAAAAATTAGAGTGTGACTGAATGGTTGAATGTGGATGAGTACCTTCGGGCTGTCTTCACTCTTCTGCTTATTATATGAGAAAGATGAGAAGGAAGATCTGCCTTCAGTGGATAAAGAACTCAACATGGCGGCTCGGGCTCGAGCGATGCTGCAAAAATAAAGAGAGAGTCAGGGCTCGTGACCCCATCAATAATACGGCTTTCATGCTGCTGGTCAGACTGAATCATGCGCTCCTGCTGCCTAATACAGTGTGTCGACTATTAGCACATCACACACACTTTACTGAGAACTCTGCACGTATTGTTGAACATATTGTTGCCAGATTACTCTGAAGATTTCATACCATGTTTGACATCACAGTTTGGATGGACACGTTCTGTGCAGGTTAAAACATTTTAAAGTAAGAAATTGTAGTGAATAACACTTTCCCTTTTTATACTCATGCTTATGACAAAAATGCAGAGTTCAAAACAACGAGTTTAAATTCCAGAAACATAAGGTGCATTCAAGTCCTCCTGGGAAGTTTGTATTTATGAGTTGGGAAGTCGTAATTACAATGTCAGGTGCGTTCAAATCACTCTGGTCAGAGCAAGATAGCAATGCACCTTTTCTACATACAATTCAATGATATCTTTAAACTCTACATCTACATGTGTTTTTGCTTTTTATGTTTTTAATTAAGTTTATGCTGTAAGTTGCTGTAGGTCCTGTAAATTGAATCACAATATATTTTAGCGTAACTGTACAATACTATGGTATTTTGTACATGCAACTTAGATGGTTTAATTGTAAATTAACCCTTGTGCTGGGCTGAAAAATCTGGATTGGCCTTTTAAATTGCTTATAAATCTCTCATCATGTTATATTATGGTAACACTTTAGTTTAGGGCAGGGGTCCTCCAGAAGGCAAAAATGGATAAAGTCTACTGAACATTCTAACAGTTTCATTTCTAAAGGTTTCTTTCTTGCCGTATACATACTTTCCAGAATTGTATATGTTTGCTTTGTATCTTTCTAGTAAGTTGTTCTCACTATATTCCCCTTTATCTTGCTCACTGGGGTTGTAAGGGGGTCCTTGGCATCATAAAGTTTGAAAACCCCTGGTTTAGGGTCCAATTCTTACTATTAACTAGTTGCTTATTAGCATGCATATTACTAGGATATTGGCTGTTTATTAGTACTTATAAAGCACATATTAATGCCTTATTCTGCATGATCATATTCTACATCTTTTTAATTCTACATCTTAATCCTACCCAATACCCAAACTTAACAACTAACTATTAATAAGCAGTAATTAGGAGTTTGAGGCAAAAGTCGTAGTTAATAGTGAAAATTTGACCCTAAACTAAAGTGTGATCTATATCATCACCAAATATTGGACTCAATCTACTAGTTTTCTTTCAATTAGCACAGGTTTTGTATTTCTTTTGGGAACTGACTAATCATAAGCCTCACTGATTTGAGTTTATGCATCTCAGTTTTTGATTAAAAAAAAGTTCAATCAAGCTTATTCACCTCAAAAACTGTTCAGACAAAAAAAAAATTCAGATCAATGAGTTGATAAAAGATTGAATCAAATATTTGGCAATAACGTAGCATAACGAGAGATTTATATGCAATTTGACTGGGAAAACCATAAAAAAATTATTTGGGAACTTGTTATACCCTGTGTGAGGAAAGTTTTAGTTCAATGTGATAAAGTTAACTAGCATTTTCAGGAAAACGAAAATGCTCTCTGGGCCAAAATGACCAGAACACAACATGACGATAAAAAAAAACACATCATTAATTTTAACAAATTTAGCATTTATGCAGACACTGCATCTATTGTGTCCGACATGATTTCTCACTGAAACGCCCCCAACTTAGAAACTCGGGCGGCTTTGTGGTGGCATTCATGTGCATTCAACTCGTAAAGGCAATCTTCCTAACATGACTTGAATGCACCATTACGGTCAAACCAAGTGTGTTTTGTTTTGGTTCTGGGAGATAGTGTTTTTCTGCGGGACACAGACCTGCGTGCGGGCGACTGCGGTCGGACCTGCACCAGGATGAAGCCCATGCTCTGCAGGTACTGCACATACTGCTGCAGGAACGTGCTGGAGATCTCCTGCAGCCACGGCTCCTCCTTCAGGCGACTCGGAAGCATGTCTGCAGAATCCGTGCTGTAGCTGCGATCCCTCCCGGATGCTGTGGAATCACTGGAGCGATGCCGCTTCTGTAACCGGAGAACGAGAGACAATCTCTGAACTGATATCACTACAGAGAGTGGAGATCCTACTACCCATGTAGTCTCACATAGCCAGAATTTTGACTATCAGCATAAGGTCTGGTCCATATTGAGCCAAAAAACATCTGTTTAGGCCCAGATATACTCACGGCAAAGTTATTTTCGTTCTTCACTTGAGGGTAAAAAGAAATTTGAAATACCTGAGCAGCGGTATACTGTTAGCGAACATCTCAATACCCATGCTGCTGGAAATGGGTGAATATGTAAATATATGCTGCGTGCTTTCCTCGCCATAACAAACTAAACACACAACAATGAGAGCATTGAGAAAACGTGGTTACGTTTGCAAGAGCTCTGCAATTCGGGACTCCAGTTATGTCATGACACATCTATTTATATAGCACTTTAAAACAATGGATTGCTTCAAAGCAAGCAGCTTTACAGTGTTAAACATGAAAAACAGCATCAGTGTCATTTTCAATTAGAATTACAACTTCAGTTTCTACTCTAAAGCAGCTCTCCAGTGTGTTCACGTTCACGACGGGCTGAACAGAAGAAATGAACTGAGGAATCCCACTTGCTTTGACATTTTGTTATCTAATGAGAATAACCTCTATGCCACCTCAATCATGAAGAACTGACCAATGACCGAATAATTATGATTACTCTGGTGCTATGCTGACACACATCTGTGCTCATTATCATGCCTGACATATGTAATTACATAGAGGCTGATGTTTTGTTGTTTATAAAGCACATGATGTCTCACTGCATTGAAGAGCTGTTTTGGTCATGCTATTGTCAGGGATTTGAATTTTGAACATAACCCTAACCCTAAGTAAAGCTCCAAAATTATTGTTTTTATAAATGGGTTCAGAACAATGTGAACCAGCAGACAGACTCAGCAGGAGGAAGATGAAGAGAGAGAGAGAGACCTTCATCTGTGGCTGTGGCACCTGTTCCTCTTGAATCTGTTTCCGGAACACAGGGTCGAAGAGCAGCGGAGTGGCGCAGTAATGGACCAGTCGAGAGGACTGCTTCAGTGTGTCCAGATCCGCAACCTGTGCTCAGACACACACCATACACACAGCAAGAGGGTTACCAGGTTTAAACCTAGCAGCAACGGCTATTGTTTTCATAAAGATCAAGTGTGTAATAATTTCAATGTACAAATACATTCCATCCAAGTTTATTAAGCAGAGACAACTATGCGTCACTCATAGGTTGATATGTCCTAAAAAGTCTCACACTGTGGTTCTGCGGTGCCTTCAAAACACTGATATGTTAGTTTGAACATCATGACTAGTTTTAGTAGTGTACATGACTAGTAGTGTGTTTGGTAAATTTATAATCAGGTTATACTGTGAATATACACTACCATTCAAAGGTCTGAGGTCAGTAAGAGTTTTTGAAATAAGTCTCTTATGCTCACCAAGGCTGCATTTATTTGATCAAAAATACAGTAAAAAAAAAAAAAATTCCATCAGGGTCACATGATTCTTCAGAAATCATTCTAATATGCTGATTTGCTGCTCAAGAAACATTTCAGATTATCATCAATGTTGAAAACGATTTCATATTTTGATACCTTTTTTCCAGGATTCTTTAATAAATAGAAAGTTCAAAAGAATTTATTTGAAATGAAAATCTTTTGTAACATTATATTATCATTACTGGCACTTTTGATCAATTTAATGCATCTTCGCTGAATAAAATTATCAAAGGGGACCTATTATGCTCCTTTTTGCAAGATGTAAAATGTCATAATTCCCACTTCTTAAATCGTGATTACGAGCTTGTTGCATTTAAGTGGGTGACTTCAAAGGGCGTTCATGTGCAATTTTTAACTAGGAAACTAAGAGATTAAAATGGGTTTTTTAATTTTATTTTAGATAAAAACTATATCTGGTCTTACTTCATTAAAAATCTTTTCATAAGAGTCAACTGAAAAACAAAGAATTCTAACAGAGTTCAATAAATCTAGATTGACAGCCTATCAAAATATGCTGCAGTGATAATGGATTGTGGCACAAAGGGCATAAAGGGCATAACTCACAGAAACATTACACAGAAAGTTAGTCCCAATGGACAACATTTTACACCAGCCACAGGATTGATTTTGTAAAGTTAGTTTGTTATACACTGACCCCATTCAGCTTGCCATTTCTTGCGGATATAAGTGTTTATAATAGGTTTAAGGTCTGAGTCTAGACCTTAGCAGTGTGAAAAAGTCAAAGGAAGTGAGATTACAGCGAATGGCAGAGACATCCCACACACTACAGAATCCCTTAATGTTCCCACCACATCTCATTAAACCCAACTGGGCCGTACACGCGCTCATACACGGATCTGCATCTGTGCGCGTGAGGCAGAGGATTCGCGCGCACTGAAATGAATCTGGACCTGATGAGCCGCTGAAAAAATTCATGTTTTGAGAACATGATGGAAAATACCGATCACCCACAATGTGTGCAAATATTAATGTCTGCATTGAGTATGTATGAACTCACAAAGATGGGCATGTTAGATTGAGCTGACCGCTGCTGCCACGTCACAAACAAATTTTCAATCTTCATTTGTCTCTCCAACTCTGGAAAACAAAAGAAACATCTTGAAATAAATCACTAGCTTTCTGTGTCTGAGGTACATTATCCAAATTATGCAACAATCATTTCCAAAACAAGTGTCCAAAACACTAAACATTAGGTCTGTATTGCAGCTTTTGTCTGTTTTGGACAGTGCTGATGAATTTGTACCTCTGCGTTCAGCTGCTTTGACCTCCAGAAGCTGGGCTCCATGGCGAGCGACTATATCCGCTCCGTCCTGATTGTTCAGCGGCCTCCCTGTGTTCACATCTCTCAGAGCTTCATCAAAGGGCACAAGCTCTCCGGGAAAGGCCAGAGGAGGAAGAACACGCGCAGAGCTGCCCAACCGACCCTGATCTTTACTCGCGGCAGGAGGAACCGGACTCCTCAACAGAGCATCCGCCTCGATCGTGGAGCTCAGGAAGGGGTTGGGCTCCTGTAAAAAAGGAAATAAATTAGATAGATAAATAAATTAGAAAATAAAGTACAATCATATGTACAAATGAACTGAAGAACAACTCAATGAATGAGCATAAAAAATATAAAAAAGAAAAAAGTATGAACAAAAGGACAAGAAAAAACCAAAAAAAGTTTTGAATTATGGAGCAAAGTATTCATAAAAGTACAAACTTATGGAAAACAAAAAGGAATAACCAAAAAGTATAGAAATTAAATAAATTATAAGCAAAAAAGCAAGTGCAAATGTGAAAAGAAAAATGAAAGAACAAAATAAAGTATTAAAAGATGAAAGTATGAACAAAGGAAAGACAAAATTAAATAAAGAAAAGGTACAAACAGAAGCATGAACGGAAGTATGAACAAAAGTATGGGGGGAAATAGTATGATGGATGGATGGATGGATGGATGGATGGATGGAATTATTAATGTACGATTCATTTGAAAATGAATGAAATTAAGAAAAAAGTACAAACAGAAGCATGAATGGAAGTATGAATAAAAGTATGAAAAAAATGAAAAACCAAAAGAATAGTATGAAGGAAGGAAGGAAGGAAGGATTCATTTATGATAAATTTAAAACGTACTTTTAGTTGTAAAATGAATTTGCGAATCTAAGACAGAAAAACAATGGTGGTTTTCCTGCTGCAGGGAGAGCGTAAGACTCTGCTCTGCTCTTGACGTTCTCCAGACGTTCTCTTTCATGTCAGTGATTTCAAAGCTCAACTCTCATCACCCTTCCGGAACTCACTCACAGATTCAGATTTTTGATGTTGCTCGCCTTCAAACTTCTCAGGAATGGGCAGTGCGAGTTCATCAGCGTTAAACCCACTGACACGCAGAGAACGTGCCAGCATGAGGCCTTTCCTTAAGACCACCCAATTAACATGCTCCTGCGCTGCTGATCATTGCCCGAGAGCGGAATGATAAAACACCATCAGAGCCACAGGAAGATATGAACTAATAAATGTCCTTGCCTCTCTTCTTGTGGGAACTTTTGGGTGAGTTAGTGCTTGGAAGACTAGTTAAAGTCCTCTAGGGCGAGTTAGAGGCTTTTCTAAAAGAAGCTCGACCAGATGCCCCATGATGGCGGATGCTCATGTACCCCACAGGCCAATAAGCTGGACTTAAGTGCCTGAACTCCACCCCCTGGGACTCAGACAGATGATTGACGATTAGGGCAAATTTTCTGCTATGTTGGATCAGCCTTCTGTTAGCACTCATTAAAAGTGTGGAACCACTGACAAGGAAATAAGAGAGTTCTGTCCTTCACTTTCTAGGAAAATGTAGATGTTCTGTTCATTTGTGCTGTGTGTGTGTGTGTGTGTGTGTCTAAAACACATTTGTGACCTTAAGAAAATAATCCCAAAGAGTGCAAGACTCTCAACTGTTTAACACTGACAGAACTGTCCTTCTGCTAAGCTCCTGCTCCTTGATAACTGTTCAGGGCCACTGCTGGCCAAATAGGTGCCCTAAGCAGAATTGTATTGTGGTTTTTACACAACTGCTTTCAACATTGATAATAATCATAAATGCTTGATAAGCATCAAATCATCATATTAGAATGATTTGTGAAGGATCATGTGACACAGAAGACGTAATGATGATCAATTCAGCTTTGATCACAGGAATAAATTACATTTTAAAATATATTCAAATAGAAAACTGTTATTTTACATTTTAATAATATTTCACAATATTACAGCTTTTTTTGTATTTTTAATAACATAAATGCAGCCTTGGTGAGCAGAAGAGACTTCTTTAAAAATAATCAAAATAGTAGTTTCCAAACTTTGAGCTTGAAGCATGAGCTTGAAGCTTTGAAGTCAGACACAAACAGTGGGCCGGGTGCGTATGCGGGAGTGGCGCGTCGTGTATGCTTACTGCCTAGTGCATTCACCGTTAAATTGCATTTTTATATTATATTTATGTTAATATTAATATAGAATAAATGGTTTGTTTTATTTATTTAAAAAAACTTTTTTTGAGCAACCGAGAGGGTGCCCCCCCTGGGAGTTGATGCCCTACGCAAACTGCATACTCTGCAGGGAGCAGCGGCACGGTGACTGCTGCTAACTAAAGTCAAGTTTCCCTTTATGTGAACAGCGTGATTTACAGTTAAAGTGCTCTAAAGTGTTAGAAATAATTGGATATTATTCTTGCATGTCCGGGAATGAATTGTGACATTGCAATGTATTTTTATCTGCTGAAATGGGTAGATTATGCAAAAATATGATTTAGAAACTCATTTGAAAGTGATCACATTAGTGTAAGTGAACAGAAATGTTTCTTATTGTACACTACGGTCAGAGGCGGATTAAGGTGGTCAGGGGCCCCTAGGCTGCTCTTTATGTATAAAACAAAGCCATAATAGAAAACGGCGGGGATTTCCTCCTTCTCTGCTGAGGGCGCGGGCGCGTCTGACCCACGAGCAGGTGAACAATAGCCACTTTTCCACCGTCAGGTCAAACGGTTATTAGAATGGTAAGGAACAGTTCCCGTTGTGTTTCCACTTGAGTAGTGGCGGTTCTAGACCACGGTAACTGAGGGGGCCAGGCAGGGGCCAATTGTGCTTTTAGGGGGCACACGTTAACATTTATCTTAACCAGCAGTTAAATAGGCAGTTCACCTACAAATTTAAATTCTATCACCATTTACTCACCCCCATGTCGTTCCAAATATGAAGCACTGAAATGGTTTGGTTGCCGACATTCTAACTAATACAGGTTTTTGGAACAACATGAGGGTAAGTTACATTCTTAGGTGTTTTTATTTTGTGTTTGGGTGAACTAACCCTTTAACCTATTTTCCAGATTATTGAAAGTAATTTTTATTTGGCCATGTACTATATTACTCTGCAATCTCTACACGTGAAGTAAAATAATTTCAAATTCATTTATTTATTTGACAAGTAATCTTGTATTGTATTGTGATAATGAGCAGTGATGACATAACACACTTTTAATATCTAGGCACTTTTCTGCATCTGTAAACTCTCTGCATCTGACACTATATTACACAAAACAAATTGATAACAAAAATGTAAAAAAAAATCTGCTACATCTATATATTTTGTAGCCTACATCTGTTCTCTGTTAGCGGACTCTTTGAAAAGTTTGCATAGGCTATATAGTCATGATTGTTTTATTTATGGTTCAAAAACAAACATCTAATACTGTATAACTAAGCAACACTGGACAATTGTGTTCAGCTTTTGAAAGTTTTGAAATCAGTACACTACTGTTCAGTTTGGGGTTAGTAAGTAAAGGTCATATTAAAGCAAGGTCATATTAAAACATGGTTGATTATAATTTCCCTTTTTTAACTTTAGTTAGTGTGTAATTTTGACAACATCTACAAAGTTATGACGCTCAAAGTTCAAAGCAAAGGGAGATATTTTCTTTTTTTTTTAATTGCTTTTTAAGAACTACAACAAACATCTGGTAGGGACTACAACAAGCTTCTTCACGGGTTAGTGACATCACTAACCCTAAAATTTACATAAACACTGCCCCCGGGAACACACAACAAAGGGGGTGAGGCCATGTTGAGAAGAGGAAGAGTTGTTGTAGTAGAGCACATTTGGGAGTCTGCTCAAGCTGTCGCATCCTCTTTTCACATTTGTTGCAACACAGTGCTTAACACAAATACCATAGCATGTCATAAAAGCAAGATGACATTAAAAGTTATAACTGTGATTAAACTAAACTATACCTGTTCTATCTTCATGCAGTATATATTCTGTAGCTCTGTGCATCTTACAACAGTTCCCACACGAGCGATTTATAGACTATCATGACAGAACATGCTAATCAATGACTTGAAGATAGTTAACTCCACATCAGCTTCATAACTTCATCAACTAACCATTCTGAAACGTCCTGTTGCATTCTACATGTTTTCACTTCTTCTTGAGTCTCTCCATCATTGTCTGACTCCAGCTTGAACATAAAAGGCTGAACATTTTCTGACCTTTTCAGCGCATGTCTGCCTGAGGTAATGGGAGCTGCTAACTAGTGATTTCTGGTTCGTGAACGAATCGTTCTTTTGAACCGGTTCTTTTTAGTGAACCAGTCGAACCAGTTCACCAAATCGGACTGAATCGTTCTAAACAGTTTGCGTTTCGAGTCAGCGGTGATCCACAAGTTACTAAAGTTACTAACTTTTTGACATGAATGACAGTCCCTCCGACTAGAAATAAACCAATATCCTTAAATATATGTTACTCTAGTAACTCCAACAGTTCACTGAACTGAGACATGTTGTGCTGAGTGAACTGATGAGAACTCACGAGCAGCTGATACTGAGCATGAACCGGTGAACTGGTTTATTGAAACGAACTGTCCGAAAGAACCGGTTCGCGGTAAAGAACCCGGACTTCCCATAACTACTGCTAACATGAGCTCTTGAAGCTCCGCCCTCTTCTTACGGGGGGCGGGCAGCTCATTTGCATTTAAAGGGACACACACAAAACCGGCACATTTTTGCTCACCCTCAAAAAGTGACAATTTTAACATGCTATAAAAAATATCTGTGGGTATTTTGAGCTAAAACTTCACATACACACACATAATAGACTTATTTTGCATCTTGTAAAAAGGGACATTATGGGACCCCTTTAAATTGATCAAAAGTGACTGTAAAGACATTAAAAGATTTCTATTTCAAATAAATGCAGTTCATTTAATTTATTTTGTACTGAATGCTGATGAAAATGTACCAAAGCTGGTACTAAATATTTAGCAGATTATTAATATAATCAATAATGACGCACTAAACAAAACAAATCTACTTACAAACTCAGATTAATGGCTAAATCAGCCCCATCATCACATTTCTATTTCTCACATACATATACACAAAGGTCCAAAAAAAAGAAAAGAAAGATGTGACTGGACTGACATAAAGGCATGAAACGAAGAGTGAACACTGAGGATCTCTGTGGTGTCTCTCTCTCATTCTGTTTTCTTAAGGACAGAAACAGAAGAATGATGAACAAAGTGATATTACACTGGCCTCAGAAGAGTCTCTCTGTCATCACAAACTGTCAGACTAAACTCCAGATAGTCTCACCCTCTGGAACCAGCAACAGCCCCGGACGTCAGGAAATAAACAACGTCTGCTGTAAACTTCATATCTGAAGGAACGGTCTTTATTCTCGAGAAGAATCTCGACGGGTTTGTGTTTATCTTCTCCCACACACAGACGCAGACAAGCGCAGAGCATCAGTTTAAATAAGCCGTTTTCTATACTTGTGTAGCATTTTATTTGTTTTCCCTGGTCAAGATTTAAACAAAAGGTAATAATTTAATTTTTAGTTTTCTAGTTGTAGTCTGTTTAAGTACAGGAGCTTTTGACTTTTAATATTTTAATGAGTCATTTAAAAACTTGCAAATTACCAGTCTGAATCATAGTTCTGAATCAAACTGAATCAAAATCTATCTATCTATCCATCTATCCATCCATCTGCCCATCCATCCATCCATCCATCCGCCCAGCAATCCATCCATCCATCCATCAATCTATCCATTCATCCATCCATCCATCCATCCATCCATCCATCTATCTATCTACCCATCCATCCATCCATCCATCCATCCGCCCATCCATCCATCCATCCATCCATCCATCCATCCGCCCATCCATCCATCCATCAATCTATCCATCCATCCATCCATCCATCCATCCATCCATCCAGCCATCCATCCAGCCATCCATCCAGCCATCCATCCAGCCATCCATCCATCATGATTATGCCTTTTTAAAATGTATGTATGAGTATTTATGCAGGCACATGACTGTCATAAGCGGTTACTTTAAAGTTTAACACAAAAGCTTTCTATAATGACATCAACAACAGTCTGCTTTCCCAAAATACATCATGACATTTGGGGAGAAATCTTGACAAATAGCTGACAACTGAATCAATAACAGTGAACGCTGTGACAGAAGATTTCTGCTCTTTACTGACTTCACGAACAAACATGTTCTGCTGCATTAACTGTAAACAGCTAAAACACAGCATGATTCAATTCAGTCTGTTCGAACGAGCACAACTCTGGGCAGGAATAAACTGTTTTGGCAGCACAGTGATGTCTAATTTCGGCAGGACCAGCAGTCTGGATCGTTTCCAGGTGTTTCGTGTTAACAGGTGTGCTAGAGTGATTACCGTCCTGCCCTGCGGCCATGACAGCTGTCCGTCACTGAGTGTGATATGTCAGACCGCCTCGGGGACCGCCAGAAACCAACTCACTAGTGCTATCTGTACTTATTCTGTGCAAAAACACTGTCCTAAAAGCTTATCCTAACCAATGCCCAGCAATCTGTGACAGCTTACCAGAGAGTGGGTATGTTGAGAATGGCATACTATCTAGTATGTTTGATGAAGGTAGTAAGCAGTGTGTACACTACCGTTCAAAAGTCAATATTTGTTTCTTTAAAAAAAAGATAAAATCTTAGTTCTATTCAGCAAGGATGCATTAAATTGATCAAAGTGATGATAAAGACGTTTATAATGTTACAATTTCAATTTCAAATAATAAATATGGTTATTTTAAATCATGATATTAGTTGGGAAATGTAAACATCCCTTTATTAACAGTTGATATTTTTATTCTTAAAATATGATTAAAAACATAAAATAACCACGTTTATTTCCTAGATTAAATAATTGGATGTCACTGGCTGAAATAAACATGCATACGACATCGCAAATTACCATTTAAAATGTTTATTTCATATACTCGTTTGCAGTGTGCAGCATGCTAGTGTTGCATTGAGAACAGCCAGTGTGTTTGCATACTGACCTGTTTCAGATCCTCATGTGTAGGTGTATCAGAGAAGCAGTAATGATGGAAAAGACCCATTTTCTGACTCAGGAGGCAGTTGACCACATGTGCGCGGGCGTTCTGCCAGTGCACCAGTCTGACCAGACCTTGATTCAGAGAGCCGCCCAGATCCACTGACCAGTTATACGCATACAGAGTCACCTATAAACACAAACACACAGAGATATAACATGAAACAGAAAGGCCAGACCTCACCTAACCTTGCAAACTAAAGTCTGTCCAGACTGAAAACACAAAATAATAAGTGGAATTTTAATTCCAATGTGGAGATGATATGTAAAAAGATCTGTTTTGTGTACAGAAATTATCTAAGTTTAATATTGATAGGTCGTTGATGATCTTGTTTTATAAGTCTTACATTGAGTCGGTTGTAACTTTCTCTTTATTATGCTAGTATAGTGGTATTAGTGTTAAAGCAAAGAATGCAGTGGTGAAAATAGTTAATACCAGCAGTAAAATTATAGGAGCTCATCAGAGCCACCCTGCTGACTTGTATAATTGTCAGGTCGTAAGGAAAGCCCAATCTATTTTAATGAACAACTCCTCCCATCCCCTAAAGTCTGAGTTTAATTTTCTACCTTCTGGACTTAGATTTAGATTTCCCACTGCTAGAAGCAACAGGTATAAACATTCATTTATTCCTACTACAATTTCTTTGTTAAATTCGGTCATGGGAAGAGTTGTGAAGTAGGTAGACGTTTGTGCTGCTGCCGTCTTGTGTTGTTTTCAGGCGTTTTAATGTTTGTAAATTGTCTTGTATGTATGTATGTATGCTGGTCTTGTTGCAAAACAAATTGCCCTTCGTTGAAGTGAAGTGAAGTGAAGTGAAGTGAAGTGAAGTGAAGTGAAGTGAAGTGAAGTGAAGTGAAGTGAAGTGAAGTGAAGTGAAGTGAAGTGAAGTGAAGTGAAGTGAAGTGAAGTGAAGTGAAGTGAAGAATGTTTTATATATTAAATGGTTGATATATTCAATGGTTGATATGCAGGTACATGGAGTAGTATTTTTGACAAATGGTATTTCACCGTGGGCTGCAAAATTCCTGTTGCTTGTCGCAGCTGATTAAGACAAAAAAAACATTTATGTCACAGTTAGTTTTATTCAACCCAACTGACCTTCTTATTGACAATGTGTATGAACAGGAAGCGCTGCCGTGGAGCCACACCCCTCACAGCCTGTCCCGGGCTCAGCCAATCACTGTGCTCCAAAGACTCGAACCGCTGCAGACCCTTATGAGCTTTAATAAAAGACAGAATTATGTGAGGTGGTGTAATTTGGGTAAAGAAATTTGTATAGATAATAGACAAGAGTAAGAAATAAAGAACTCTATTCAGTTTACCCCTGAATAACAGCTATGGGATTATTTTAGGGATCATTACATTAAAAAAAGTCTTGAGACATGACATTTATATCATCTATAGAGTGTGTTTGAGGAGAGAGGAAGCACAGAACACACTCTGTAGAGTAACAGAGGGCAAACTGAGGATTTTATGACATTCTCTCCTTAATTAATCTCTAATATCTTTTAAATACCAACATCAGACCACATACTCATCTAGAAGTGAAAAAATCTTTAGGTTTCAATGGTACAGTACAAGCAGGGCTAAAAATGATATTGCATACATGCATAAATGAGTGAACTTTCAATTAGGGGCAATTTTGATAACTTGAAAATTCTTTAAACATGCGTAATTTATTTCAAAACATTTATTATATGATCTGGAATAAAGATCTGTTCAACTGTAAAGTGGGATGGATGGATGGATTTTTATTGTCTTGGGTAAAAGGTACAATTTTCCTGATCAATTTTTCTATTATAATAATACTATTTTCTACTATTTATAATAAATCTTTAAAAATTATTATGATTCAAATAAATAAATACATTTCTCCAATGCTGAACCAGATTTTTCTTTCCAAAGTTTTTTTTTTATTGATTTCTACAATATAAATAACATTTAACAATGCCCCAAACCTTACCATACTGTCTATTAATTCAAAATAACCAAATATTGAAACAGATAAATGCACACACATTTGGGAATAATAATAATAATAATAATAATTAAAAAAAAAAATAATGATAAAATAAATAATAACAATAATAATAATAATAATAATAATAATAAAAGTCAATAATAGGGCATTATTTAAACAGACTTCTCAACATAGTCAATAAAAGGGTGCCACATCTTGAAAAATAGTTTTTCCGATCCTCTTAATGAATATCTAATTTTTTCAAGGCAGAGACAAGACATCATCAGATTTTTCTGAGTTCACAGAATTTGTATAAGTTCATTATTGTAGGAAGTATGGTGATTTAAAAAAAAAAAAAAACATACATACATACCAAAATAATTCATGTAATTTTTTATGGTCTTGTGGAACTGCCGTTTAAAGTTCTTAAAAATGAGGAAAAGAATCTTTCCAGGACAGAAAAGTCCTAAATGAAGAATCACTCAAATATACAGTCCCTGTTAGAGTGTGTCTGTGGTGTAATGGAGTGATTTGGAGGAAGGGCCCCTGCCGCCGTCGCAACAGTGAGGGCCACTAGGGGCCCCATAAGGGGCCAGACTTACGTGTGCACCTATTTAGTACTGGACTGTTCTCTTCATCTGAACTGTCTTCTGTGGGCAAACAGAGATGAGCACACACAGCTTTGCAAAACGAGACAACTCTGTTAATGCGGCATTCACACACGTGCACGCGCGCACACACACATACACAGCTCTGCAAGAGACAACATAAGCAAAATAATCTATGAATCTATGATAACAGAATAGCAAGAAAGATAGTAATCATTCATTAAACACTCATAGCCTAAAAGAGATGTAAGAGATGAATACACTTAGCAATACTAAACAAAAAAACTAAAGAAAGAATAAAACATTTATTTGCAAGATCAGCTGAACAGAAGATAAAAACACAAAGCGCAGCGATGTAGTAAGAGATTCTAGTAGAAGAGGATGTGATGCATCTGAGCTCATGGTGAGAAAGCGGTTAAACTATAAAGAACAAGTGAAGTTAATAACTTCAGAAACTTCAGCTTGGGTTACGCGTTTAAATGTTAACACAGAGAGAGCGGTTAGAAGCCAGATGAACTGTTGACCACAGAATTCAGTAACGACCTTACATTGCTTAGAGCCAGTTACACTTCAGGCAAATTAATGGAGTCTGATCTTAAAAGTTTCAGTATCATGAAGCCTGAATGTCACAGAGAAATGTCTCTGTCATATATTACCCCAAAATTAAAAAAAAGAAGAAAAAAAAGAAATCTTGCTCAAAGAAGATAAAACTATTAAAACTTCTCTTTTTACATTGTGACAATATTTCATGACAATTTCAAGCAAATTACCCCTGTGCTCAGCATTCTCATTAATGTAATGTAAAAAAAAAAGAAAAAGAAAAAATATATATATATTTGAACTGTAAAGCACAGCTGAAAAGTAGATTTGTAAGAGTATTGAAAATCAAATATAAATCATTTCAGGACTAAATAATAATAATTTTGTAATTTAAAAATAAATACTACAAATACGTAATAATTAATTTCTGGTAATACTGCAATTATATACATTTATATTAAACATTATTATTTATTTACGTATGTACTTATTTCTGTATTTTTCTGTCACATATGATAATATAAGATCATGAAATTGTTAGAGAAATGTGTGTTTCACAGACGTACTTTGTGATTTTAATGCTGTCCGAATCTGCAAAGTCTGAGTTTTTCCTTACACAAATTTCAGGGAAATTTTTCGGCAAACTCAACGGTCCTCTGGGAAATCTAATCCTGCCTGAATGCGAATGTTTGTGATTACTTATCCTAACGCTTCTCCTCATGTGTTTTTTTTAACCTACCTGAGCTACCGTTTGCACACCAGTATTCGGCATGCTTTCATTTAATTTCAATAGGGATGGTATTCGACGAAAAAATAATATTATAAAATTAATAAATGGAGCAAAATCCCGGGAACTGCGAAGACTTCCCCGTTTTAATATCAGTGTAAGGTAAGAGTAAGATACGCATCTAGATTTCTCTGCTCACTTATGTGGGTTTATTATAAACAGCCACTTCTATAAACTCGTTTACTTAAAGGTGCACTGTGTAGTATTTATGAGGATCTACTGACAGAAATGCAATATAATATACATAACTATGTTTTCAGTGGTGTATAAAGACCTTACATAATGAACCAGTATGCTTTTATTACCTTAGAATGAGCCATTTCTATCTACGTACACCGCAGGTCCCCTTACAGTGAAGTCGCCATTTTGCGCCGTCCTGATTCTACAGTAGCCCTAAACGGACAAACTGCTCTATAGAGCTCTAGCTACTCTCTGCTGTCTCAGACGACGACATCTTTGTCCTGTGTCGGCCACCGTAGCTTCCCTATTTGCTTCGAAAGGGAGGGGTGAGTGGTGGGCAGTTGCAATTCGCAACCTCACCGCTAGATGCTGCTAAAATTTACACAGTGCACCTTTAAATGGGGTTTTTATAATAAACTAAAATTATAATCAATAAATATATTAAAAAGACATCATACGTGATGCACGCAAGCACACACACTCCAAGGAATAAACACGCCGCCCGAATTTGTACATGAAATCACAGACGTTGAGTGATAAGAACTGTAACTCAAACTTTGTTTAGAGAACTAGTCCCATCCGAATAGGGCTTAAGATGACATGATAATTGCTGACTGAACATAGGAGGTACCTTGTTCTGTACTGCAATGCCATTGGCTGAAGTTGCGACCAATGAGAATGAAGCTCCTGGAGGTGGCAGGTGGTTGGCTGATGTGCTGGATGATTGACAGGGGGACATAGATATCTCCCTGAGGACAGCTGGCGACACACACAAGAAACAGCTCATCGGTTTAAGAATAAACTGAATCAACAGGAACATCTGATGGCACACTGCACAGCTAAACACCAAATGCAGAAGCAACTAATCACATCATTTCAAACACATCTGGACCATTCTGATGAATGCTTTGACATGGTTCAGGATCGCACCTGGTTCTTTCAAACACTTTGACTGTGGTGTCACTGGCCAGCGAGCTGACCAGATTGACAATCTCTGTGAGGACGGAAGGCAGGAGGAAATGATGCGAGACTTCAGTTGAACAATGCTGGATGGACGGACAGCCTGCAAGAGAACAAGAGATAATAATTTAGTGATTCTTTAATCAGGGGACTTTTCTGTCTTCTAGGATTATATGAAGAAAGAAAATTACAGTGCATCCGGAAAGTATTCACAGCGCTTTTTTTTTTGTTATGCTACAGCCTTATTCCAAAATGGATTAATTTCATATTTTTTTTCCTCAATGTGAAAGAAGTAAAATCACATGTACATAAGTATTCACAGCCTGTGCATCCTGTTTCAACTAATCATCCTTGAGGTGTTTCTTGATTGGAGTCCACCTGTGGTAAATTCAGTTGATTGGTCATGATTTAGAAAGGCACACACCTGTCTATAAGTTCCCACAGTTAACAGTACATGTCAGAGCACAAACCAAGCCATGAAGTCCAAAGAATTGTCTGTAGACCTCCGAGACAGGATTATATCGAAGCACAGATCTGGGGAAGGTTACAGAAAAATTTCTCCAACATTGAAGGTCCCAATGAGCACAGTGGCCTCCATCATCCATAAATGGAAGAAGTTTGGAACCACCAGGACTCTTCCTAGAGCTGGCCGCCCAGCCAAACTGAGCGATCGGGGTCGAAGGGCCTTAGTCAGGGTAGTGACCAAGAACCCGATTGTCACTCTGACAGAGCTCCAGCATTTCTCTGTGGAGAGAGGAGAACCTTCCAGAAGAACAACCATCTCTGCAGCACTCCACCAATCAGGCCTGTGTGGTAGAGTGGCCAGACGGAAGCCACTCCTCAGTAAAAGGTCACCTGGAGTTTGCCAAAAGGCACCTGAAGGACTCTCAGACCACAAGAAACAAAATTCTCTGGTCTGATGAAACAAAGATTGAACTCTTTGGCCTGAATGGCAAGCATCATGTCTGAAGGAAACCAGGCACCGCTCATCACCTGGCCAATATCATCCCTACAGTGAAGCATGGTGGTGGCAGCATCATGCTGTGGGGATGTTTTTCAGCGGCAGGAACTGGGAGACTAGTCAGGATCGAGGGAACGATGAATGCAGCAATGTACAAAGACATCCTTGATGACCTCACTGGGGCAAAGGTTCATCTTCCAACAGGACAACGACCCTAAGCACACAGCCAAGATAACAAAGGAGTGGCTACGGGACAACTCTGTGAATTTCAAATAAACATCTTTCACGTTGTCATTATGGGGCATTGTTTGTAGAATAGAGGAAATAATTATGAATTTAATACATTTTGGAATAATGCTGTAACATAAGTAAATGTGGAAAAAAGCACTATGAATACTTTCTGGATGCACTGCAAGTCATCATTTACTTGGTATTGCTCTAATGCAGTATGCCGTTCTTTCTTTCTCGGACCACAAAAGAATAAAAAAAAAACAATTAAAAAAAACAATGTCCCGCTTGTGCTTGTCCATATAATGGCAATGAATAGCAACCAGCATCAAGCTTTTAAAAAAAGATGCAAAAGCATCACAGAATGATCCCATGCGACACATACAGACATAAATGCATACATACATACATACACACATACATACATACATACATACATATCAGGCAAAACATTATGACCATCTTCCTAATATTATGTTGGTACCCCTTTTGCTGCCAAAACAGCCCTGACCCATCGAGGCATGGACTCCACTAGACCCCTGAAGGTGTGCTGTGGTATCTGGCACCAAGATGTTAGCAGCAGATCCTTTAAGTACTGTAAGTTTTGAGGTGGGGCCTCCATGGAAAGGACTTGCTTGTTCAGCAAATCCCACAGATGCTCGATTGGATTGAGATCTGGGGAATGTGGAGGCCAAGTCAACACCTCAAACTTGTTGTTGTGCTCCTCAAACCATTCCTGAACCATTTTTGCTTTGTGGCAGGGCTCATTATCCTGCTGAAAGAGGCCACAGCCACCAGGGAATACCGTTTCCATGAAAGCGTGTACGTGGTCTGCAACAATTTTTAGGTAGGTGGTATGTGTCAAAGTAACATCCACATGGATGGCAGCAGAACATTGCCCAAAGCATCACACTGCCTCCGCCGGCTTGCCATCTTCCCATATTGCATCCTGGTGCCATGTGTTCCCCAGGTAAGCGACACACACGCACCCGGCCATCCACGTGATGTAAAAGAAAACGTGATTCATCAGACCAGGCCACCTTCTTCCATCGCTCCATCGCTCCATCGCTTCCATCGGACAGGGGTCAGCATGGGCACCCTGACTGGTCTGCGGCTATGCAGCCCCATACGCAACAAACTGAGATGCACTGTGTATTCTGACACCTTTCTATCAGAACCAGCATTAACTTCTTGAGCAATTTGAGCTACAGTAGCTCGTCTGTTTGATCGGACCACACGGGCAAGCCTTCGCTTTGCACATGTATCAATGAGCCTTGGCCGCCCATGACCCTGTCGCCGGTTCACCACTGTTCTTTCCTTGGATCACTTTTGATAGACACTGACCACTGCAGACCGGGAACACCCCACAAGAGCTGCAGTTTTGGAGATGCTCTGGCCCAGTCGTCTAGCCATCACAATTTGGCCCTTGTCAAACTCGCTCAAATCCTTACGCTTGCCCATTTTTCCTGCTTCTAACACATCAACTTTGAGGACAAAATGTTCATTTGCTGCCTAATGTATTCCACCCACTAACAGGTGCCGTGATGAAGAGATAATCAGTGTTATTCACTTCACCTGTTATGCCTGATCGGTGTATATCCATATATATCCATATATACAGTATATATGTACCTCTTTATGAAGAATGAAGTTTATTACATCATTGTAATTTTGTACAGTCATAACTGGAAAAGTAGCACACGGATGTAGGAACTCACCCAGTTTGTTCATGTAGGTGACCCAGGGCAGGTACGTGGTCTGGTAGACCGTTTGAAGAGTGCCTGTATCACCTTCCTCCAGCTGGACTGCATGTCTCCTACAACACAAAGAAATCCAGACACAGTTCCCACGAGTGAAAACTAGCCTATAGTCCTATGCGGATGAAATTGTTTTTGTTTGAGGTCATTTCAGCATTTACGTTATTGCCATCTGAATCAGAAATGTCAGTATTCTCCCACGGCCCTTGACCAAATTATCTATTGTATTCTGACAAACACAAAGGATGAGTGGTAATTCAATTACCATCCAAATTGGCATCTCAGAGATTGCCAGGAAGAACTGGCCAAAAATTAATTTGTAAATCTGATTATTCTGATTTTGCACAGTAAAAAGAATTTGGGTATTTGGCACAATGGATGTGTGTGTGTGTTCAGAGAACAGTTTGAAATAAACTACATGAATAAAACTGCCTCACCACCCAAGATCTCTATCTCTCTCTCTCTCTCTCTCTCTCTCTCGCTCTCTAAATTATAATTACTAAATTATAGTATTTAGTAACATTTTGAATTAGCTTTTATTTTATATTTTCAATTTTTATTTTCTTCTTAATTTTAGTTTAACTTTCAGTCATTTTTATGTGCTTTTGGCATTTCTATTAGTTTTTTATATTTAGTCTTATTTTAGTCTTTTATTATATATTTCTACTTATAGCTCTAATAGATTTTTTATTTTATTTATTTTAGTACTTCAAATTAAACTTAACTTAAATAAAATAATCGCCAAGGCAACATTTATAATGTTCATTTACAATTTAAGTGTTACGTCTTCAATTAAATATATATATATATATATATATATATATATATATATATATATATATATATATATATATATATATATATATATATATATATATATATATATATATATATATATATATATATATATATATATATATATATATATATATATATATTTCTTTTTTTATTTCAGCTTTATTTCAACTAACATAAACTTTTTTTTTTAAATTTTTAGTTGAAAATGACACACTGGGTCTGTTTTTTGTCTTACCATCTGAACATGTTAATTTTATAATGGAAAAGCTTGGGCAGATGGCATTTGAATAAACATAACCCTAGGAAACAAAATGTGTTTTGCACCTCTGGGCCTGCTCTTGTTCGACTGCCATGGCTTTCTCATGGTTCCACTGCTGTTTGACACTCTCAGTCTTGTGTCTCCGTCTGCCCATGCGGCTGTCCTCGGCACGCTCCGGTATGATGTCATCCGTTGTCTTTGGACTGCCAAGTTCAGAAGTTTCTGGTTTACTCTACCGAGCACACATAAACACACATCATAAGACAGATAACTGGCACCAGTCCAATCATTTCACCAGCTTTTATGCTTCACTGAGCATCATGCTGACCATCAATGCAATTTTGGATGCATTGACAGTCGTAATTAATGAGAGCAATTTGCTGTTAATGAAGACAGCACATGCTGAGTGAGCACACGCACCAACATTTCCCAGAAGCTGCGGCGGGTGCTTTTGCCCGTGGGCGTGGTGGACTCAGGCGTGCTGGTTCCTGTGGTCGGGGTGGAACTGGGAGCAGAAATCAGGGTGATGGGAGAGGGGCTGCTTCTGAGCCCATGGGCTCCACTGGGCCGCCGATGACTCTCCTTCACCTCTTTACTGTCGCACTGCAGAAGACTCAAGGGAACTACAGTGACAAAACACTAAAGATCAGCAAAACCAGAACAAATTCACCAACATACCCTAACGTTCAAAAGTTTGGGGTCAGTACAATGTTTTTGAGAGTCTCTTCTGTGAAATCAGTGAAATATTACAATTTTAAAAAATTGTTTTCTAAAATGTAATTTCTGTGATCAAGGCTGAATTTTCAGCATCATTACTACAGTCTTCAGTGTCACATAAGTCTTTAAAAATCATTGAAACATTTCTTATTATTATCAGTGTTGAAAAGAGTTTCAACACAAAAGGGTGAGTCAGTTTTTTTTTCAGGATTCTTTGATGAATAACATTATAAAATGTCTTTACTGTCACTTTTAATCAGTTGAATGCATCATAGCTGAATAAAAGTATTAATTTCTTTATTAATTATAAAAATCTTACAGACAAACTTTTGAATGGTAGTGTATATATATTGAGCAAAACGTGACATTAAAAATGACATCCTTCTTTGTCCAACTTCATGAGGTGCATCATGGGATGCTTTTTAAACACTATTGAATGACAAACATGGGCACTTGAATTATTTTTATCCATTATTCAGTTGAATTGCCTTAAAATAAAAATTGTAGATTTTTTTATCTAATAAAAATATACATTTATTAAATCATAAGTATGATTTGCAAACAAAATGCATTTCAAATATAGCAATAAAGTAAATAAAAATTTAAATAAAATATTTTTATCAAGAGAAACAATTTCATTAAAAGTTAGGCATGATGTTTAGCATTAGTGTATTTTTCCTTGTTCCAATGGCAGATTGACAAAATATTAAAACATAAAATTGAAATATAGTGACCAGTGTTTCCGCTACATTCATTCTTCCGTGACGTCCCGCCACACCAAAAATCATCCCCACCACGGCTGCAGATTCCCAGTGACGTCCGATATTGTGCGTACTATTGTTAAGCCCCACTAAAGGCATAAAAAACATTGGAAAGCACCCTAAAGTTTTTCGTGCACTATATTCCACTATATTCTGAAGCCGAGTCGATAGCATAATGTGAACAAACGAATGTTTAAGTCATTAAGTTCAAGTTAATGGAAACTCATCTCTTCTCAGTCATTCTCCATTTAGCATTCAGTTTCGACAGTAACACGATGAAACTCACTCCAAGATCAATGTTCCCATTATTATACTTTATTTGTAGATAAAGATTTTGCATAAAAGGACTTTATCTTGCTGGAGTTTATTGCCGTTTTTCTAAATCATTTTACTTTCTCCCGGGTGTCTGTTAGATCACAACACTGGAATAGAGAGCACTACAATTGTTCTTCTATTTTATTTTCACTAGATTTTATAAAATTATTGTGCACTCATGATTTTCTACAATAACTTATGCTGCTGAAATCCACTACCCTAATTTATAATAGTATTTTTGCCATAGATTATGAATATAGCCATAGCAGTTTAAATCTAAATTCAGGGAAATAAATATCTTCCAAAATTAGTTTTGATATAGAGATGGTTGTTTGTTTTCATTTTTCAATTCCTCGGCTCAGAAAGTGGCCTGTGTGTGAGAGCTTGTGATTCTTGGGTGGGGAGGTTTAACCACCATGGGAAGGGGGAGTGGTCTATGGGACATCACCAATGTGTGACGCCCCCCTCCCCCTGTGGAAATAGGCCTGCCACCACAGCTGGAAAAAATCCTAGAGGAAACACTGAGGACTCCAAAATGACAAAACACATATGGGCATCAGCTCCTCACCTGTGCTTTCTTCCCGTTGGGTGGCAGCAGGCAGACAGAATGTGTCCAGACATAATGGGTTGGGTAGCACGCGCATCTCCATGATGACATCGCAGAGGGCGTGGCGTAGGGCCGCCCTCAGCCTATCCGTCAGCTGCAGCGGGCTGACATTACCCTGCTCCCACACGTCAAAGCGCACACGCACAGCTGCACCTGCGCACAGGGGTCACACACGTACATCATCACACATGCATTTAAAGTCGACATGAAATGGAAGTTGCGATAGTATTTTCTTCCCTATTGTGACGCACAGGGCTTGACATTAACTTTTTTGCTCACCAGCCACTGTAGCTAATGGTTTTCCAAAGTTACTAGCCACTCGGCATCGATACCATAGCCATATAGATATTTTTAATATTATCTCATAATTCTGCTGTCCCTTTAAGACCTGACGCACGGATCCATAATTCTATTACACATGCGTGTGGGTGTGAGCACAAAATCTGTGGGAATGAGTCAAACTGTGCGCAAGTCCACACAGGAATTCAAGCCTTGTAACGCCAACAATATCATCTGGAGCAATGAAATGAGTGAGGGGAGGCGGGTTTGTCTGCCAACTCGCTGTAGGAGAGATGAGAGAGAGAGAAAGAGAGAGAGAGAGAGAGAGAGAAAGCGCAGCTGGTATCATGTGTCTACTCTGCGGAAAAATGAGTATTGGAAAAGTTTCAAATATTTCAGTATCAATATGTATCGAAAAATCTTTTTTTTTGGCAACACTAAATTGCACTTAGTTTATTAATTTCAGATGCCTTTTTAAAAGACTACAATTGAAAAATGTATATAGGCCTATTATATATAAAATTCAACCCGCCAGAGTGACAGCATTACACGCTACTGCTGAAATCCAACACATTTGGCGGGTGTTAATGTCATGCCCTGGTTACGAATATCCGAGTGAATGAAAAAAAAAAAAGAAAAGTAGGGTGGGGCTTGATTTTGTCCATGGGGAATTGATTGTATGATTGTGGTTTGCTATTGGTGGATCTCATGTGAGAGACAGATTGCTCCGCCCTCGTCATCAGAGAATAGAAATTGCAAGAGGGAGGGGAAGTTATTTTGATTAAAGATTACAAGGGCACATGAATTACTGTTTGTTTGCAAAAGCCTCCCAACCTGAGCTCTGGTTGAGCGAGTCCACCTTAACAACTGTCGTCAAGGCCTCAAACTGGTCTGGCTGGAGGGAGATGGTGGAAACGTCAGCTCTGAGCAGCGGACCGCTGCCGTCCTGAGCGGGAACCTGCAGTGCGCAGCCTTTAGCATCCACGAATGACAGCGCGATGCAGGCGATACCTGGGGAGCGCAGCACATGAACAGGGTTAGAGGAGAAGGTGATGGAGGCGAGAACTAAATGAGATTGACAGAGAACTAAAGAGAACAGATGCAAAAAATTATGCAAATCCCAATAAAAGCAATAAATTCAGCTACAGGGGTTTGCTATAGAGACGTTTGTGTCTCTTCAAACAAAGCCACTTTCTGTGCTGTAAAAACTACAATTGAAAAATGTATATAGGCCTATTATATATAAAATTCAACCCGCCAAGTGGCTAGTAGGAGTGACAGCGTTACACGCCACTGCTGAAATCCAACGCATTTGGCTGATTTTTATTAAAAGTAACTTTACATTTTTTAACATATCCTCATCATTTATTTTGCTTCTTTTTCAAATGCCCTTCATTTACAGATCTGATGACCCACAACAAACACAGCCTTTCAATATTAAAATATGAAAAAGCATCATGATACTATGATGATGTTAACAAAAAGTGAAACAAACAAACTTTTAATATTTATTTGAAAATGTAACTTTGCCTCAATGTTTTTTTCAAAAGTTGTGTAGGTAAATAAATATCACTTGTGAACAGCATATTTTTATTGGGTGTAATTCCAATGAAGCTGTAATTTAGTTAAATTATGCAAAAAGTTTTGTTGCAATGCAACAAAACAGTGTTTTTGTTCATTAAAACTAAAACTATTTAAAATAATACTTTTGGTAATAGAAAAAAATAGAAAAAAAAATAAAAAATATCAGGTGAAAAACTTAAACTTGAAAAACTTAAGAAATAAGAAATGTTGCTTTAGCAACTAACTGAAATAAATACATTTAAGTTGAAGTGCTAAAATGACTCATAACGGCAAAAGCTCGTAACAAAATTACAAAAAATGTGCCAATGTGGCTTAAAAATGGATAAAGTAAGTTTAAAAGAGAATTTATTTTCTAATAGTCCACAAGGCTGAAAGAGCCCATAGTTACAAAAAAAAACACATATGTATCCTTAAATTATATAAACACAACTATATTTCAGAAAACAATGCCTCTACTTGAGTACGAACTCTCATAAATCCTTTAAATGGGTTTTTATGCCGTTGTATTGACTCGGTTGTGCTGTTTACAGCATGAAGCCGCGGCTCTGATAAGCGCAGAAAGAGAGAGATTTCCATCATTAGATTCTCAGAGATCGATGGCGCCTTCGCTCCAGTGGTTGTGGCTATAAGAAAGCCTGGCAAACAGAGCGGTGGTCGCATTAAAAGGCATTAGCAGCAAAACAGAGGAGCGCGAGCAGGGATTTATCCAGCTGCTTGTATTAGCGTATGCTGTTAGCGGTTTGAGGCATGATCGATGTGTAAGTGTGTGTGTGTGCCAGATATCAGATACTAATGCGCAGCACACACAATCACCTGAGATAAATCAGCAAGGTGAAATCACCGCTGTTCTCCCACATGCTAAAGTATGCATGCATTCTGCACAAGTGTGGCCTGGATGCATGTATGAAAGCTTGTATTTGGTCTGAAACGCACTCGTGTGTACACGAGTACATGAGAGTAAATGCTTCCATCTAAGCAAGCGCAATTTCGTGCATCGTCGCATTTCTGAAATACATCAGAATGGAATTTATAATGCAATGCAAGTACATGTTGCTTTCAGAGCAGCGCCAATCAATGAGCAGCTTCTCAGAATCATGTCTTTGCCCTGTCATCTAAGATCTCTATTCGCTGTGATCTTTTAAGAGCACTTGATGAGGTGTGATGTAGTGTGGCGTGACCCCTGCGCTCCAGTGAGACTACATGAAGAGATAGGGAAGGGCCCTTCAATCTCTGCTGGACTCTGGGGCTTCAGTCAGACAGACAGAGCCCATCACGGAAGTCACTTTCTGATTTATAAATGACACCGGTCAGCCACAGAGAGTGTGAATGAGAAGATTTTTGACTCAGAAGCTGAACACAGAAAATCTGATCCCATATACACTGTACAAAGTGATCGTTTTAACGAAGTAAAACGAGTTGCATTACACAAATGAGAAATTATCATATACAATGAAAAAGAATAAATGTAACAATACTTGCAAGTTTACAGTAGAAATGGGTTGTTTTGAGAGATACCTTAAATTTATGATGAAAACAAACTCGAATGTCTCTGTGTGATGCATCACCCAAGATTATACAGTAGCACTTCACATTAAAGGGTTAGTTCACCCAAAAATGAAAATTCTGTCATTACTCACCCTCATGTTGTTCCAAATCCGTAAGACCTTCATTCATTTTCGGAACACAAATGAATATATTTGTAATGAAATCCGAGAGCTTTCTGATCTCTCCATAGACAGCAATTTAATGAACACTTTCAAGGCCCAGAAAGGCAGTAAAAACATTGTTAAAATAGTCCATGTGACTCCAGTGGTTCAACCTTAATGTTATGAAGCAACGAGAATACTTTTCGCGCACAAAAAAAACGAACAAAAATAACGACTTCATTCAACAATTTCTTCTAGCCTGTGATTTTAATGATTTTTTTTACTACCTTTCTGGGCCTTGAAAGTGGTAATTAAATGGCTGTCTATGTAGGATTTCATCAAAGATATCTTTATTTGTGTTCCGAAGATGATCTTACAGGTTTGGAACGACATGAGGGGGGAGTAAATAATGACAAAATTTACATTTTTGGGTTAACTAACCCTTTAAGGTCGTATACGGTAACATTAGATAAAGATAACATGAACTAACATTTTTTAATAACTAGTTTCTGTGTTAAATTCTACATACTACTAATCTATTTTAACATTAAAAGTTACTCGACTGTTCAAAAATGTTGGGGTCAGTATGATGTTTTTGGAAGAAATTAATACTTCTATTTAGTGAGCATTAGAGACTTTCAAAAACATAAAAAAAATGCACCGACCCAAAAATGTTGCCATTAGTAATTGCATTTTGAACTAGCATGAAAAATTATTAAAGACCCCCTGTGGTGAAAAAGTTTTTAAATGATGTTTATATGTCTATGTGGTGTTTTTAATATGCTTTCAGACAAACCATGTGCAAAATCATAAAATCAACACCATTGCTGAGTATTTTCTCCTTAAAAGTCCAGTGAACCAAAGACAGTCTCAAAAACGTGGTTTGAAATCGCTGACATCACAAACTACCTTGTAACCAATCACGTCAACATGTGGGTGGGATTTAGCATATCATTAACTGTTCTGAAGCAGACAAGTCTCAAGAGAAGCCAGGTTCTTGTATATTTTTCTGTTGATATGAAAAATCAGGTACATTTAGCAATATAGCGGGTGAATTATGTATATGATGTATATTACGATGTTATGATAAACTATATGCCTTTCTTCACTGACGTTCTGAGTTGATCCTAAGGATGCTTATTTTTAGAAGGCAGACTGAGATGGCAAATGGGAACATGGTTTGTGTAACATTAGCAACATATTATAAGCTGTTTGATAATGTAATCAAGCAAAAGGCTAATCATATTAATTACCGTTATGTGTCCAATGGATTTTAAAGAGCGATACCTTTGTGCAGCGTTTACTACAGTAACTTGAGTAAAAGTTGACAGAGTGAATCTCTGAGCTGGTGTGAGTGAGTGGATGCGGGCTCATTTGCATATTCATGGATGCGTGTACTAAATGAAGCAGGGGTGTAGAGTTAAATTCAAGCTATTTTAAGGCATGAAGACTTTTTTTTACAGGAAAAATATTTAAATATGTCAGTTTGGTGATCAAAGATGAGTTTTAAGGGAATTGTTGGCTACAGGGGGAGTTTTACAGTTACTAAAAAATTATTAGATTAAGAAATGCTGTAAAAATGCCCTTTGTTAGTTGCATCAAAAACCATATACCATATACTGTATATTACTGCTGTGTTACACTACTATGCACATGTATGCTATTCATAAATGTACAACTCATAATAAATATTAAAACTAACAATCAATATTAGTGGAAACGGCATGATTTGATTATGAAAAGCTGGCGAAACGCAAAAGGACCCCATATGCTTAGTACTTTTCTGTATTATTAGATTTGTTTAATAATATAAATCATCAAATCAAAGCAGAAGGCCAGTGCAACATGCATCTGGGAGCAGGATCTGCTTCAGCAACACTGTCGAACACATGAAAGCGCTGAAGCTAGAGGCACACTAAGGTTTTTCCCCTTAGATTTCAGCTACATTTACATCAGTATTTGAAATTGAACGTGTACATGATCGAGTCAGTCAGCGGGTGAATGTTAACAGCGCTGTCTGTATGACAGCTACTGTCTTTGTGGCTTCATGGAACAACGAACCAATGAGCTCCAATTCACACAGAGGAACTTACAAGTCCTATTGTCTGAAGCTTTAATGTTGTTCGGTACTTACCAAGCAAACATAAAGGCACATATTGCAAATTCTAGTGCAAGATGTCAATCATGGTCAATGGTGACCATTTGCACAATGCTCTTTTTCACAGTGAACTTCACACTGACTGACTGCAAAAATTTGTTTTAATATACGCCAGAAGCATTCAACATTTCCTAGCATTAGCAAGGTGTTTTGATTTGGTAATTGGGCAGTTAGCTTAAATGAACAGTTCACCCAATAACATTTTTTTTTTTTTTTTAATCGAATTTAAAAGTTTTTTTCCTCATATTCGTATATTGGTGCTCTGATGAGTCCAGTTTCCATGTATAGAAGCTTGTTTCTGCCACAGAATAATTTTTTTTTTAAAGTTTACATCTCACAATTCTGACTTTATATCACGCAATTCTGAGAAAAGAAGTCAGAATTGAGAGGAAAAAAAAGAATTGTAAGATAAGAAGTCGCAATTACCTTTTTTATTTTTTTATTCTTTGGCGGAAACAAGCTTCCATACAAAAGTCCATGCCACCTTTCAATTTCAATTTGGAAAAACGCAGCTCAGAGATTGTTAAACTTCTCCTTCTGTTCCACAGAACAAACAAAAGATATGTTTCCATCCAAAGTTGTGAATATAACAATGTGCAAAATTGGAATATTGTATTAAACATTTGCGAATAAAGCCATAAAGGTTTCCATCCAGTGAGCAAAAGAAAACAAAATCGTCACTTCCTGATAAACTAGCGCAAATCGTAACATGGAAGTTGCTGCAGTAAGAGAAGCCACTGCAGGTCTTTTGTCATATAATAAATTACTTGCAAACAGAAGAAACAAAAAAATGGCGCTATCATGTTATCTTGCATTCGGAGGTGGATGCCTGCTCTATGGAAATGTAGTCATGTAAAACAGTTCTGGGAGATAATAATTATACAGAGCCACTGTGATGACAGACATTGCTCAGGCATTTCAGAACGATCAAACCAACATTTCAGAAACTGTACAATGAGATCGGTCTGATGGTTAGTCCAGTCATCCCATCATGCAGTCACATGACTTTTTTGATGCTCAACAAAAGAATTTATTCGGTAAATGTGATTCCATTGTAATTTATGTGCATGTTTTCTATCAGATAAAAAAATTTAGCGCATACATTTTGTTTATGCACATTTTTAGAATTGATGCACATATTGGCATGTGATATCCCCAAAAACCCATAAAAATACGTGGATGGAAACATAGCTACAGTGAGTACGGAACATCATGGGGTTAGTGAACTTTCATTTTTGGGTGAACTACCCCTTTAAGCTGTGATCATGTGACCATGCAGTACCACACACAGCCAGTGGGGGCGCTACAGGACACACAGCAGAACAGTGAAGTAGGTGGAGGGTCTTATACCTTGAAACTGAGAGGTTGGGAAGAGATTCTGAACAAGATCCGACATTGTACCTGAGGCACAACAGACACCCACAGGACAGAAATGGTGAATGACATCAACATCAATGATCAACCAATAAGCAGTGTTGGGGAGTAAAGTTCCAATTTCTTTGTAACTCACGGCACTAAATGGAACTAAACTCTTTGAAGTACCATTGAGAATGTTATAATGTCAGTAAATCTGTTTACTAGAGTTAATTTCAATGAACCAGCTTTAAGCTTTTCAAGATTTAAGCAATTCAAGTCATCAATTAATGCTGCTCACAAAAGTGTGTCCCTGTTATATAAAATTCATGGGGTTTGCATAAAACTCAGGTAAACACTTTTTGGGTTTGAAAATCTTAAGGGCTTTTGGATTTCAAATTAAATGATATCTTTAGTTTATAGGCCTTTAAATGTGACACAAATGTAACTTTTTTTATGGTAGTTGTGTTGTGAGTACATTGGCGTTCAAGTTTGAATCAGTCACTGTAATCAGCATCTTAATTGTTTTGTAAAAGATTAATTCTGATTTAAATAAATAAAAACAATTCAGTCAGTTAACTATTTGAAATTCTGAGTTGCTTGACAAGCTACATTTTCAGAAACTAGAGGTAAAATTTAAATGCAATTTCTGAATTAATGTCAGTGTTGTTATTGTTAACTAAATCTTTAAAAAAATAGTTTTCATTAATTTAAACAAAGCTGAAATAAAATACATACAATACAATTAGATGATAGACCTAAATTACTAAAATAATAATAATAATAATAAAATAAAAATAGAAAATAACATTCAAAATATACCCAATTCTAAATATTAATAAAGTATATAAATAATGTTCAAATAACATTGATTAATGTACTTGCGAAGGGTATGTTTTGAGTCATACCAGGACATGTGATGGCTCGTGGGAAATTTAAATCCATTTCATATCTACACTGCACTGGTCAGGCTGATAATACTGAACATCTCAGTGAAGTCCTGCCAACTGGCTGCCTTTCAAAACCTTGGAGGAGCTGCTCCGACCTCACAGGAACTGATATTACTGTCATCCTGCATCAATTAACCCACAAGGAGACAATTCCAGGAGCCACAAAGCCCTTTATTTACATTCTGATGAAGTGCATGAGCTGTAATGGTGAAAGAGCATCCAGTAATGTTCCTTTTAATAGCAGGTGCATTAGGAGATCTTTAGGAGCAGCTCTGCCAGGTATTTGGGTGGATTGTCAGTTCATTAGTGGACGGAAAAGCAAGAAAGAGGAACCCTGTGGCTTCAGGCCGTAGCTGCTCCCACTTCCGCTGTCTCCACCTGACAATTATCTCTCTGCAGTTTGGGATCAAGTCATATTAGGACCCTAAGAGGCTTGTTAAAGACCCTTCACGTTAATGAGACAGACCTGGAGCTTCCCCTCTGCTCCGCATCTGTTAAAGTACTCACAAACTTTCCACTTGTACTTGAATATATTTATAAAGTCCACATTCACCCCAAAGGAGCGTTAAAAACGCCCTGCTTTGAGGGCCTAAATGGGTCGGATGCAGATTTCAGATAAGATTTTAAATGACCAAATTTTAATCTGTACCGTAATTTTCTACTTAAAGAATTTCTACACCTATTTCCCTGTAAGTCCAGACAGCGTCAGTTAAAGAATCATGTCGGAAGACAATTGTTATAATTAAGCTATAATTGTGAATTTTACCGGTCCAAATTTAGTTTGTTTATATACACTCACCTAAAGGATTATTAGGAACACTATACTAATACTGTGTTTGACCCCCTTTCGCCTTCAGAACTGCCTTAATTCTACGTAGCATTGATTCAACAAGGTGCTGAAAGCATTCTTTAGAAATGTTGGCCCATATTGATAGGATAGCATCTTGCAGTTGATGGAGATTTGTGGGATGCACATCCAGGGCACGAAGCTCCCGTTCCACCACATCCCAAAGATGCTCTATTGGGTTGAGATCTGGTGACTGTGGGGGCCATTTTAGTACAGTGAACTCATTGTCATGTTCAAGAAACCAATTTGAAATGATTCGAGCTTTATGACATGGTGCATTATCCTGCTGGAAGTAGCCATCAGAGGATGGGTACATGGTGGTCATAAAGGGATGGACATGGTCAGAAACAATGCTCAGGTAGGCCGTGGCATTTAAACGATGCCCAATTGGCACTAAGGGGCCTAAAGTGTGCCAAGAAAACATCCCCCACACCATTACACCACCACCACCAGCCTGCACAGTGGTAACAAGGCATGATGGATCCATGTTCTCATTCTGTTTACGCCAAATTTTGGTGAGCTCGTGCAAATTGTAGCCTCTTTTTCCTATTTGTAGTGGAGATGAGTGGTACCCGGTGGGGTCTTCTGCTGTTGTAGCCCATTTCAGTCAAAGTTGCTCTTCTATCAGCTTGAATCAGTCGGCCCATTCTCCTCTGACCTCTAGCATCAACAAGGCATTTTCGCCCACAGGACTGCCGCATACTGGATGTTTTTCCCTTTTCACACCATTCTTTGTAAACTCTAGAAATAGTTGTGCGTGAAAATCCCAGTAACTGAGCAGATTGTGAAATACTCAGACCGGCCCGTCTGGCACCAACAACCATGCCACGCTCAAAATTGCTTAAATCACCTTTCTTTCCCATTCAGTTTGGAGTTCAGGAGATTGTCTTGACCAGGACCACACCCCTAAATGCATTGAAGCAACTGCCATGTGATTGGTTGATTAGATAATTGCATTAATGAGAAAGTGAACAGGTGTTCCTAATAATCCTTTAGGTGAGTATATTATATATATATATATATATATATATATATATATATATATATATATATATATATATACATATATATACACATATATACACATATATACACATATATATATATATACACATACATACATATACACATATATATATATATATATACACATACATACATATACATACACACACACACACACACACACACACAAACTTTTATGTTAGATTCAATTAAATGTGATTAATCGATTTGACAGCACTAATATAAATTTACATAAGATATATGGAAATATATAATAAATAGAATTGCCAAGTGCATCCATTTTCTTTCACAATATCCTGTAGGGACCAGCTATTACACTATTATACGAATTTGATTCATAAAAAATTGTTTTCATGAACATTTATGTCCTTAATATTATGTGCTAACTTTAACCACTACTTAATACTTATTAGTACCTATATTAAGACCTATAACTACCTATTAGTGAACAATTAGATCTAGGAACAATGAATTTGTTTGAGCAATGACTTAAAACCATGAGTAAGATTGTAAAACCGATGTGTGTTTGGGTGGAGGAGCTCAGGTGGAGGAGCTCAGTCACACAGCACAGGTATAAACAGAAATGTTCTCCGCTTTTTAATCAGGCTGAAACAAAACAACACTGGCCAGTCAGCAAATCTAGTGAGATGGAGAGAAACTGTGCCAGCAAACACTGATGGAAGAAAGAAATAAAACTCACAAAATTTTCGAAAGGTAAACAGGCAAAGTGTGTGTAATTCAGGACCTCAGAAATAAGATTTAGGAGGTGCTAAAGGAGTCACAGTGAAAAAAACAAGAGATGCGGATAATGATTTCTTTCTGGGTAGGGAGAATATAAGTCTCTTTACCTTTGCCTCCTGTTCCTTGGCCTCCGGGTTTATTGTACAGGTAGATGTCATGATCGGGAAGCTCACTGCTCAAATGGAAGTAATGCTAAGAGAGAACAACAGCGAGAAACAAAGAAAGCAGATTTATGGAGACTGATAATCTAAAAAGAATGGTAACACTTCACAATAAGGTTCCATAAGTTAACGTTAATTAATACATTAACTAACATGAACTAACAATGAGCAATTAATTTGTTACAGTATTTATTCTTTGTTAATGCTAGCTCAGGTCCTTTTCACGTTTTGATTTCAATAATGTAATAGTAAATGTTGAAATTAACATTAAGATTAATAAATGCTTCAGAAGTATTTTTCATTGTTAATTCATGGTAACTAATGAACTAACTAATGTTAACAAATGTGATCTTATTGTAAAGTGTAACCAAAAATTATTATCTATATTACTATATTACCTAATTACTATCTATCTATCTATCTATCTATCTATCTATCTATCTATCTATCTATCTATCTATCTATCTATCTATCTATCTATCTGTATAATTATGGATTTTTCATTGTTATTGGTATGATTGGGTACTGAATACTGATATTTGTAATTAATAGTTAAATGTTAGCCTTTTTATTTTTTAATTCAAACAGTAAATTCTTTTTCTATGGCAAGTTTAAAAAGGTTCTAAATGCAGACAAGTTGTAATTATAAAATCACCTGTTTGCCATTATTTGAGAAAATCACCATGCACTTTAAATTCTAATCGGATATTAGCTTCTAAAAAAAAGGGACATTTAAGAGAATACAGAAATGCAACAAAGTGTTTGTTTTTATGTCTTGCCTCCCGGTGGAGAAGTGTATTCTAGGAGCTCTCTGAATGAACTCTCGGTGACCTGTTAAACTGAACCGTACTCACTCAGAGAGCATTAAAGTCAAACCGCATTTGCCGAGGCCTGCTGCACTCACACGTTATCTGTGGTGATTCACTTCACACTCACACCAAAGTATAAATGGCTTATTGCAAACCACTTTTCCACTTTTTAATATTTACATAATCACCAGCATTTCTGAGCAATGGATTTCATCAGACCGTTTTTAAATGATTTGTGAAAGTGAGGAATTTAAGACAGTCACTCTCCCTTGAAAAAGAGTAAATAAATGGAACTCAAAATCAACTATATATATAGGCATTAGGCATGTGACAGTATCAAATTTTCATGTTGCGATTAACTGCGGTATACGGTATTATCACGGTATTGAAATAAGTTGCAAAAAAATGATGGTCATACTATAACAGGTTTAATATCTTTTTCTTATGACAAAAAGAACTGAACATTTAAATACAATAAAGCAATACACAAACATGTATAAAGTAAACAAATGTTTCAAACAGATTAAAGTGCAAAATAATTATTAAGAACAATATGTAGGCTATCACTTTACAATAAGGTCTCACTAGTAGTTAATGTTAGTTAATGCATTAACTAACATTAACAAAGAGCAAATAGTTACATTTGTTACAAAGTTATTATTCTGATAAAATACAAAAAATACAACTGTTAATGTTAGCTCAGGTCCATTAAATAATACAGTAATACAACTATTTATTTTAATAATGTGTTATTAAATGTTGAAATTTACATTTAACTAAGATTAATAAATGCTTTAGAAGTATTTTTCATTGTCAGTTTACAGTTAACTAATGAATTAACTAATGTTAAATAATGGAGCCTTATTGTAAAGTGTGTGACTGAACAATAAAGAATCAGAACATATTCAAACAATATCTAGGGCATGTAGTCCAGATTAAAATATAAAATGTTTAAATTTGAAAATAAACAGCCGTAAGTCTTTAAGTATTAAGTATTTGGTTATGTGATGAGCACTGTAGAATACAGAAAACTGAACGGCTGTTTGAAACATTTAAATACTGTTTAGTAGCCTGAGTCTGCTTTGTTTACGAGGTTTCTGCTGGTCCATCAGCGTCATCTGCTGTCAGAGAGTGTGAATGTGCATTTTCATTCAGCGCGTTCAGCCATGTGCAGCTCATGCGCGTTGGGCTTGTTTACACTAGTGCGCGTGCCTCTTTGATGCAGCATACAGCGGTGTTGTTCATATTAAATGGTAGATGGGTAAAGTATTCTTAAACTGCATTCTAAAAATCCGAATAATTCGTAATAAATAATTATTCACAATTTTTTGAAGTGACCACGATAACAATATCATGCATGTTCATTATCGTGATATATCGTGTTACCGTATACCAACGCGTCTAATATGCATTTCATTTGCAGCATATTCAGTTTAGAAAAAATAATGATAATAACTTTCAGTTTTTTAATAATAATAATAATAATCCCAACTTTCTTGACAATGGACAATGGATCTCATCAGACTGTTTTTAAAATTTTTGGTGAAAGTTAAGTATTATTTATAGAAAACTACTCAACACATACATATACATAAAATATTCTTTAACATTTTACATATAATTATTCATCATTTTTTATCAAGTCATTCTATCACTGTGTAATATTTGTTCCCAAAGGCTTGAAATAAATCATATTTAAATGTTTTGGTATGATTCTGCAGTGTATAAACTGTATTGTTGTTTAAACCAGGGAACATTTTACAGATTTATAATGTTATATAATTTAGATTTCTAAATTATGTGACCATCTCTATGAAGCAAATGCACTGGGAATGTGTCCGTCTGTCTCAGCGGGCCGAATAATGCCGAGATCAGATGGAGGGTACCTTGAAGTGGTGCTCGATGTTGCTGTCAGTGTATTTGGGGATGTGGAGGAAGATGAGGAGGTTCTGGCGGAGGTAGTGAGCCACCGCCTGGATCCACGGCACACAGTAGTGAGGCAGGCAGAACTCCATCACTTCCGTCGCCGGAGAGCCGGGAGGCTGAATGAACTGAGACAAAGAAAGAGCAGAACTGAAAAAAATGATGTGTAATCAACACAAAGCACATCCACAGTCTATTATCCAACCATTAATCTCAGACGACACAGACGGAAACTGACCTTCTGATATATAGAGAGAGAAACCGCGACACACTTTTAGAGGCTTTTCAGTGATATTTCAAAAAATCTTCAATAAAGACTTTTAAACCAACTTGCTTTGAGATGAATCACAACACTACAAGCTTTGATTCAAAGGAAAAAGTATTTTAAAAATCAGAAAAAAGCAAAGAGGTATTAGATGGCTTCAGAAGACTTGACATACAGTGCATGGGTTGTGTTTTATTCACAAATGTCTGTCTCTGCATAAAGAAAAAAAAGATGATGGAAAAAAAGAGATGGTGGATGAGACGGAGAAAGAGAAATCACCTCCACATCTGCAGGCGTCAGTTTGCAGTTCCTGACCAGCATGACTGTAATAATGTCCAACGTGGCCTCGTCCAGACGCTTCCTCAATACCTTCACTAATTCATCAGTGATCTCTGGACCTGTCGATCACAAAACATAATATCTCACTGGAATATATATGTCATATTAAGCAAGTAAAATTGTTCACAGATTGAAAGTCATTTCATATTGACTTTTGATTTATAAATTAAGTTTCCCTAGCAGGTGCTGAAATCCCTGCTTGCTAAAGCAAGAAAAGTCCCAATAAATTACAAATATGCATTTAAAAATAAACTGATAGACTGGAAATTATTTGTATGGTTACACTATGGGAGTGAAGTAAAACATTTACAGGAATGAAATGACTCATGGCTTTAATAACAGCAGGACAGGAGTGGAGCAACAGCGCCTCCTGTCAGCTGCTGATGGTACTGAAGGTGCTTACACACCTCCAGATTAAAGTTTGGGCACACATTTATATTTTACACACTATATACTATATATCATTCAAAAGTTTTTGGTCTTTAAAGGGGTCATGAACTGAGAAATCTAATTTTCCTTGAGCTTTTGACATATAAGAGGTCATTGTACTATAAGAATATCCTGTAAGTTTTAGAGCTAAAAACATCCTTGTTAGTCCAAAAACAGCTTTTATTGAAACCAAGCCTAGAGAAAGACTCATGGAATGTGCTGATCTTAGATAGGTCAAAGACCACCTCTGCAGAAGAAAATCAACGCCTACTTCATCATTGTAACTTAGGCCCCACCCACTGGTGTGTTAGTGAGATGACGAGGAGAGAAGAGCGGAAAATAACATTATCTTCCAAAGGATCCTAATGCTAGGAATGTGGTTATTCATTCAACAATGTGAATGTCTCAGTTGAGCATTAATTATTTGTATGCGGTACATTTCACTGTGGATTTTTCGGTAAATCAGCCGCAATTTCATCGCGGGCTTTGCAAACAGACTTTTACGATATGGACTCGACAGTAATGCGACAACATGAAAGTAACCGTGTTAATTATAATGCCTGATCTGTGATCAGTGATTTCTGATATGTAATGATTCATGTAGAGTCAGATGTCCTTTACCTACGTGTCAGTAAATCAAACCAGTAACTAAAAGGTCAATGTCACATTGTTTCTCTTAGTAGGATGAAAATGTTAACTGTTATTTAAACTGCGATTAAATGATCTATAGAAAGCAATCAAAGAACGCTCTCTTTACAATCGCTGGAGCGGTCAATCAAACACCACGAGTTTATCAGTGACTGAGTTCTGGACTCGCGCCAAACCTCCCATAATAATCACTGAATGTCTTATTTACATCGTGTTTGCACTGTTAGTTATGATGAAAGCATTCGTTAGTGTGCAGAAATCAATTTGCAATGACGAGATCACTGCATTCATGCGCTCAACATGTCTGTGATCGGCTACAATGCTCATCATTGCAACCTTTCATGCCAAGATCTAAATATAATGCTATAATCAACACTTTGCTATAATGCTATAATCAACACACAATTAGTTAACCTTTATAAAACAATGCAGTTCATTGTTCATTCCCTTTTAAGATTTTTTTAATGTTTCAGAAAGAGGTCTCTTCTGCTCATCAAGGCTGCATTTACGTGATCGAAAATACAGTAAAAATAGTAATATTGTGAAATATTACTACAACATTAATATTAAATATTAATATTAAAATAACTGTTTTCTATTTGAATATGTAAAAAATGTAATTTATACCTGTGATCAAAGCTGAATTTTCAGCATCATTACTTCATTACTTCAGAAATCATTCTAATATGCTGATTTGCTGCTCAAGAAACATTTATGATTATTATCAATGTTGAAAACAGTTGTGCTGCTTCATATTTTTGTGGAAACCGTGATTTATTTATTTTTTCAGGATTCTTTGATGAATAGAAAGTTCAAAAGAAACGCATTTATTTGAAGTAGAAATCTTTTGTAATATTATAAATGTCTTTACTGTCACTTTTGATCAATGTAATGCATCCTTGCTAAATAAAAGTAGCTATTAATTTCTTTTAAAAAATGGCAATATAAATTACATTAAATAGGTGGGGGAAAAAAAGTTTTGTATTTGTGCTTTTTGTAACATGTTTCAGTCACTGCATAATTCTTATACTTCATTATTTCCTTTTTAATACTTTTTCTATTATTCTAAAATGTGCAAAATAGTCATAATAAAGAATGAGCAGATATGAGTTGAAATTATAAATATTTGCTCCCCAAAATAAGATTGCTGTCATACATGACTCTTTCTTGTTAATCCATTTCAACTGCTAAAAACGCAGTTCTTGTGCTCTTTCCAGTTTGTATATGAATGCAAGAATTCATCTGAAATGAATGGCTCCTTGTTGGTCCTGCTCTCAGTTAGTGTGGTTTGGTAAGGTGTGTTGCCTGTAGTGCTGTAATATCCCTCACAGAAATAACACGCTTCATTTCATCTACCTTTTCATCTCACCGTTTTCACACATTTTTCTGTTCCTCTCTCTCACCTGCAGTCCCCACGCCATGCACCAGCAGTAAAATGTGTTTGTCCACCAGTCCAACAGGCCTTGAGCCTTCCTGAGACAAGCGTGATCCCTGTGAACACAAGATACATGTTCTAACATACTTACACACATCACATCAGGCACATGGGAGCACGTTCTATGCCTGTTTTCTAGGCAATAAACACATAATTGCTCAGATCTTCTATCGCTCATCCCATCAGAATGAGCCTCATAAATGGCGTAAACACAAGGACAGATAAATCATTCACTCCAGAAGGGAATCGGAGCCCTAATGGCTCCTGAGGGCTCTGGTTTCCTAAAGCGTAATGAGAAGTGACAGTATATGAATGTTACCGTGAGGTCCTCAGAACCCAGCGGCTCCTGGCTGCGGGCCAGACCGACAGAGCGTGTGTGCATGTTTCCATCCAAATCACTGTACTTCCCTGCCTGAGACGTCTCTGAGAGTCTGTGGAGACAAGGTCAAGATCATGAAAAGAATTCAAATATATTCTAGCGATCACTTAGGCCCCATTTACACCTGGTATTAAGATGCATTTTGTTCGATCAGATCACAAGTAGATGAGGGAGACACAGTGCCGTTTACACCTGGTGTCTCCCTTTTGTCCACTTTTGTCCTGATTTCTTCGAGGGGAATGTCTATATGCGGGTAAATATATGGTCGTTTTCAGACCAACGGTAGCCACGAGACCACGCCGAGCGCTGTGAGTGTGTTAGAAATCAGGAATGGTGAGAGAACATTGTTCTTGGTACATTTTTTGTCTTCAAACCAAACTTGGGACTTCAGCTGACAAAGTTTAAATCTTGTATGGTTAGTGCGCTTCCCAAAATGTGTACGCATTAGGGCTGTAGGCGGCGAGTAGGCAGTCTTTGGCTGTGGCTGTTCGAACCCATTCCACCACATGAGCGTTCACACTACGAAAGCAATCTGGTCGAATGCGTTTTCGACTACCTCTGGAAGTGGTTGAAAGTGGACAAGCTCAAAACATTTTAGACCCTGTTTATACCTGTATATAGCGTCGTCCACTTGTGATCCAATCGACCAAAATGCATCTTAATACTAGGTGTAAACAGTAGATTACAGTGAGACTGGAAGAAAGAAGCCCCAGATGGAGTAGTTGTAGGGATATTTTATAGTGGCAGACAGACATATCAGCACATTTTCCGCTTTAAATAATTTTTTAGATAAATACTGTGGAGAAAATTACTCAAGGCAATTTTGTATGTGTGTGTATGTGTTTTGTAATGTATTGCAATAAATTGTAATGTGTACAGACATTTAGTGAACTAAAAGGCAGCTTCACAAACTACAAGCAACTACGAACACTACAGTTCACTAACTAAAAGTATCTAATTACATTCAGGCTTTTTAAGGGAACAATAGACAAAATTTATTTGACAATCAGAGCTGGATTTATCTGGCACAAAAAAGTAGGACTGCAATTGGGGAGATAAATCTACACTGATCAAAAGTTTGGGGTTAGTAAATTATTATATATTTATTTTAAATAAATTAATTCAGCAAGGATGCATTAAATTGAGCAAAAGTGACAGTAAAGACATTTATAATGTTACAAAAGATTTTGATAAATGCTGAACAGTTTAAAAGAACAACACCAAAGAATCCTAAAAGAAAATGTATCACAGTTTCCACAAAAATATGAAGCAGTGTAACTGTTTTCAATTTGAAAACGTGACACTGAAGACTGGAGTAATGATGCTGAAAATTCACATACATTCAAATGGAAAACTGTTAAGTTCAATTGTAATAACACATTTGCTGTGTTTTTGATCAAATAAATGCAGATATGGTGAGCTTTCAAAGAAATAAAAAAATTCTTGCAGACCCCAAATTTTTGAACGGTTGAGCAACGGTTGCAACATTAACATTGACATTTACGAATGTTTACTATGTTCTCCAAATATCAACATCATCCATTGAAAAACTCATACTGGTCTTTCACTAATATGGAAACATGCAGAGCTTCTGACTCACCGGAGGTAGAACACAGATTTGGTGGTGCGCTCCTGATAGACAAACATGTTTTTGCGGTTGACCACACAAAATGCGTTTAGAACGGAGCGCAGAGCCTGGATAGCTGAAAGAATCAGAGAGAAGAATAATATCATCTTAGGGTACAAGCTTACAATTTGTCCATAGTAAAAATGTGTCTTCATGAGGAACCATTGGTCCACTGAGGTGTCACTCACCCCGGGAAACGCCCATGTTGGGCCCCATTTTGAGCCGTGGGTGAATATAAATAACGGTGCTCCAGACTACGTCACAGGCGAAGTAACCCGGGATGAACTGCATAGTGGCAGCAAGGTAGTCCCGCGGCTGATAGCTCTCGTCGGCATTGTAGTCTGGGCCAGAAAAAAAGGTGCAATTATGGTGGTGTGACTTTCACCTTAACGATTTCATAACAAAATGGAGATTAGCAGGATTATCTGAACTCAACAGGCCCGCAAAGCACCTCAAGTTGTACGATATAAATTAAGAATTTGAGTGTTCATCTCTGTGGTCGGCCGTATCCAATTCATTTACACAGTCTGAGGCAGAACAACAGGCCATATTAGGACATTAGTGCAGTAATTCATGCTAAACAGCAGTTATAAAATTGTAGTCAATGAGGCGAGTGCTCAGACTCACACTGCTGTCTCATTATCACTACCATTGAATTGACCTTCCCGACAGGCATTTTTTTAGTCTGTGCGTTTGTTTGTATTAGTGTATATTGTGCTCCATTTTACAGCGGCATCATCAGGCGTTATTAACTTTGTACTGCATATGAAGAGAGCAACAACATCAACAGATTTCATTTAAACAAAGCCATACGCATGGTATGGGCCTACACAATTAATTGAAATTGAATTGGCTTTGTGCGATTATTGCGTAGTTGCTATTTAATTAAATAAATTACGTTTCTAAGTTCGTCGCCACTAACGTGCATTTGGGAACGCAACATGTGCCAACCATCTTCCCAAACCTGTAACAACAAAAGCTCATAAACCGGCTGTTGTCAACAAAAGAGAAGCTTTAAGGTCTCCCTGCGGTTTTCAGCCAAAATAAAAGCTTGATGTTTTAACGTTTGAAAATGAAGAAATTAAGGCATACATGGATCTGGAGCAGGGTTTGGGATATGAGCAACATTTGGTCTCATAATAAAGGTTTTTATAGATTAAGAAATTTGGAAACATTATAATTTTCTAATAGATTTAGCTATCTTTAAAAGGAACAACATGCCTTAGTGATTAAAACACAAGTGGTAAGTGATTAAAATTAATTTTTTTGACCATGTCAAAGAGGCTGTCGAAAATGCTCTGGCATGTATATGGCCATGGCTCGTAGAAAGAGTGTGTGTTAGTCATTCGGCTGGGTTCTGTACCATCAGAGTTGGTCATCCTGGGCCGGTAGAGCGACTCATGCTTCCAGATGTCCTCTTCACTCTCAGCAACCAGGAGAGAATGGCACACATGACTATCATGCAGGTCTTGCAGTAGGAGGCGCTGTGGAGAAAGTCATTGAAAAGTTAAAGAGCAACAAAGTGGAATACAGTGGTATAGGATCTAGGGTGATGAAAAAACCTTGGTCTGGACCAAAAACATCTAGCCCTGGTCCGCTTAGCATTCACATTGGCATTTTAACACTGAACTTATAGATAAATAACCTAAAAGGTATAGGGTTATGTTCACAACCTGATTGGTCGGCTTTTATTATATATATTTCATGACAGAATTTACCGAACATTTAAAAAAATGCTGTGTGCTGCAGGCTAAATGCCCTTGTCTACATATGATGGTATTTTGACCAGCTGAAAATGTGTAAAGGAGTGAAAACAGCATCAAGAATCCCTCCGTCACACACACAAATAAAGATCTGCTGCAAGGAGACGCGGTTCTGATGCCGACTGTGATGGGCAACATCTCGACTATGACGAGAAAAAACAGGTATGCTTGAGCATTCTGTTCTTTTTAGGGTCACATTTTGTGACATCATGTCCTGTTTTTGGTTCATTTACATGTCTTTGGTCTGTGTTGCGTTCATATTTCATTCAAATCGCACCAGAGTTCGTTTGGAAGCGGACGGAGACCCATCTTTTTGGCAGATGGCAGCGTTCACACTTATTTAAATGAACCGCACTAACAGAGCAATCGCATCAGGGTTCGTTTTAATCCAACCAAACATGCCAAGTGTGAACACACCCTAAGTGGGCAGTGACCAGACTTTATGCTGATGAAAAGGCTAGGCTATTCTTTACCTGGTTGACTATTCGGCACATTTCTCCAATCCTCCTCACCACTAGCTGATGAAGACGCAGGTATTCTGGAATCTCTTCTTCTTCCTCCTCTTTTGCTCTGTTAAAACTCCTGCCAACACAATGTTCAAGATTCACAAGATTCAAACAGTACAAAGTGTTTTAACAGTCTCAGCAGGAAAACGCAAAACTCAGTTTTGTTTGCACGTCTGGGGAAAACTTAAGTTTGCATTTTAAGCACTACAAACAGTCATGCTGCTCATTTGTATGCATTACATATTTAGAACACAATTCTTAGAACACTCATTATAAGCTGAAAACTTACAAGAACAACAAAAACTTGAGGCACATTTTTGTCTTTTTATACAAATGTGCTTTCATTTGGTGTTTTCTGAATGTGAATTTCGTAACCTGCATGCGGAGTAGGAGCGCATCTCTGCAGCAGTACCTGGCGTGGGAGAAAACCTCCACTCTGTCCTGATGAATTCTGATGATGAGCCAGAAATCAGGCATAAGTGGCGTCTGTCTCTCCTGCTCATTCATAGTGGGTCCTTCACACTCAGAATCACTGCTGCCGCCATCATAACCTGAAACACAAACAGCAGAGAGAAGGACCATGAGGAATAATGATTGTGATGCAAATGTGAGTGTGAACATGTTGTCTGTTCTGTGAAGTCTCACCTAGCATGTCTGAGTCCAGGCTGCCCTGACTGGAGACGACACTCTGAACTCGACTCTGCCGCAGTTTCCCACTGCCTGAAAGCAACAGGAATCAAAGCCTTTATTAACTTATTTTTAGAATCTAACTAAACAACCAGGGGCCTAATTTTTAAAACACACATGATTTTATCCTAAATTCCATAGATTTCATTCTACGCCAAAAGGAACAAATCAGAATTTATTAAAATGACATGGAAATGTTGAGAGCATGTGTATGAACCTTTTGTGCGAATACATCGGTCAGGCATAACATTATGACCAAATATTGTGTTGGTCCCCCTTTTGCTGCCAAAACAGCCCTGACACTAGACCCCTGAAGGTGTGCTGTGGTATCTGGCACCAAGATGTTAGCAGCAGATCCTTTAAGTCCTGTAAGTTGCGAGGTGGGGCCTCCATGGATGGGCCTTGTTTTGCAATGTGAGCTACAGTAGCTCATCTGTTTGATTGGACCATATACATCATGGCATTTTCCCTGGATAATTTTCGATTCAATATACGTTTGTGTTGTTTATATTATATGCACTTATGCGCCGATTGGCAACAAAACACAGACATTTGATGCAGTTTCACTCACCGCCTGCAGTTTTGATTTATGACCGAGAACAAACAAACACACTAGCAGAACTCTGTTGCTGCTGTGGAAAAAAAGACTGCATCCACTGTCCCCTTTCAGTGGTGTATAAAGACCTTACATAATGAACCGTTATGTTTTTATTACCTTAGAATGAGCCATTTCTACCTACAAACACCGCAGGTCCCCTTACAGTGAAGTCACCAGTCATGATTCTACAGTAGCCCTAAATGGACAAACTGCTCTACAGAGCGCTAGCTACGCTCCGCTGTCTCAGATGACGACATCTTTGTCCTGTGTGGGCTTGTGATGCTTACTGTGTGTGGCGGACTGCACGGACTCGGCCAGGCTGGCAGCGGAGGGTGTTTTGGGAGGGGACGTGTGATCAGAGGAGCGTTCAGTGCTGCTGCCCATCTGCAGGCGAGCAGCCCCGCTGACGGCACTCTGAGGTCGAGTCTCCTCTGAATCGGTCTGTTTGACCTGCCCGGGGTCAGAGGTCTCGGAGAGAGACTCGCTGGCTGAGTCAGCTGCTGCAGGCCGCATGTCCCTGTCATCCCTCGTCTGCTGCTGCACCGTGAGTCCACACTCAACCTGCTGCGGGGAAACAAATGAATCATATTCCAGATGAAGAGATAAGACAATATTATATTTATAACCATCTTTGGGATACATAATTGCATTCTGTGATCATGTATTTCTGTATAATGATGCTAAACTGTTTAACTAACCTTTACCTCAGGCAACTGATTTGATGCTAGTTCAATGCTAGTCTCTTGTGGAACACTCTTTTTCTCCTCACGTAATAAAATATTTTGCAATGGTTCTAATGTGACTGTTTAGAATTATTTTCATTTGCAAAATAGGCAAAACATACAATATTGACAATAGTGTGTTAAAAGGTTTTTAATAATTACCTCAGCGTCCAGCTCCTTTTTCTTAAGCTCCCCTTCTTTGTCTGGACCTTGTCCTGATGCTTTGGCACCATCCTCTACCTCAGGATACTGGCTGGTTTGCTTAGATGTTGTTTCTGTGCCCGTTGTGTACTGAGCAGTGATGTTAGACAGCTGTCTTGCAGCCTGGAGCCTGTGAGACTGCTGCCGACTCAGTGAGACGTAGTGGAAGTTGTATTGCTCCGCATTTAGCAGGTATCCAGGAAACGATAACCTCTTGAACTCCTGCAGTGAGGAAGCAGGGATGTGTTATTAAACAGCAGGGCAGAACATAATCTCTTTCTTGACCTTTCCTGGGAAGTCTTATCACCAATAATAGAGGGCATCGCATGAGTTCAAACCTCTTGAAACTTTTCCAGCGACTGCTCGGGACCAAATACGAACTGCAGGGGAACGACCTCACAGTGGCACTGCGGGCGGCCACTGGAACGACACACGTGCTCGGAAACTTTCTGCAGGGTGGAGGAATTGATAACAGAAGAGTGCCGTAGAGCAGAGACAATCTCATCCTCCAAGAGCCAACGGATCTGAAAGAGACAGGGTTAATATCATTAACTAAAACTAAACTATAAGGCACCATTTCTAATTTGTTTAGTTTAAGTACTACAATAACCCAAACTAAAACTGAAATTAAAATGTATACAAATATTGAAGCTTGTTTCTGCCACTGAATAAAAATTGAATTGTGACTTTTTTCCCATCAGAATTGTGAGAGTCAGAAACAATTTTTTTTTTTATTCTTTTTTTTTTCTTTTCATTTATTTATTTTTATACTTCCATATAAAAACTACATAAGCACATTTAAAAAAATGAAAATGACAAAAACACAGAACAAAATTTATTAAACTTAAATGTACACCATGTATCATTTGGCCCACTAGCGGTTAAAAAACAAAACTGCATGCATTTTGCGAAGAAAATTGTTTTTGATTGTGCTGGGTTCCTGCGTGACTGTGCGGATGAATATGGTTCTTCCTCATAACTAAAAAGAGAGAAAGATTATCCTACTGCTCATAAAACATTCACTACTAGGCTTAAGAGAGATAACCAGTTTAGATGGAAAGGATCTCAAGCTGACTAGCTGAAGTCGTTACTGTAGCTTTACCCATTAATAAACACAACAAACATAAATGACATAAGCCTTCACAATAGATAATGCTTTTCTGTTAGAGAGCTACATATGGCAGTTTATCTGTTCAGTAAAATACCTTACTCACCTGTTGAGTAATAAAAACACCATCTCTGCATCGCTTTTACAACAATACAAATTTCTATTTTTTTGCCATCACTGAAAAGCCAAGCCTATGTTGATTCTTGTTTTATTACGAGGTCTTTTGGGTTCCATTTTTGCCAGCAGACTCTCCTCTGTTCGGAATTTGTTTAAAATGGGTGATTCTCCAGAGTTTGGAGATTAAGCTGCTCCAAGTCACTTCCACACCAGACACGCGGCAAAGTAGCCGGAGCAACTTTTCTGTATTTACAGATATGACAAAACAAGCACGGGCAGGTGACGTATGTACGCAATTGCCTGTGAAAACCATTCCGACAGGTCTAAAAAATATTTATAATAGGCTTACCATAGTAAATAAGGGTAAAACAAAAACACAAAGAAATATTGATGATGTACTGACTCATTATTTAAACAACAACAAAAAAAAAGTTACATAGTGGTAGTGTAAATTTTAAATGAAAACTATTAACTTTCAACTGGTTCAATAATGAATAATTGCTGAGATAATGAAAATATTTTTTCATTTTCATTTAAATCTTAGCATTCTCACCTCATCCATGGTGGCTAACACAGCCATTTTGTGTGGGATAGGAAGTTTGGACAGGGGATCTCCAGACATACTGCAGAAGATGACAAAATAAAGAGTTAATGCCGAAAGATGTTTGGCAACAGATGATGTCTGATGACCTCTGTGCGCTGACCTTTCCACACCCACCCCGCGCAGGCCGTCCAGGTTTCCCATGAGCTCCTCGTCAGAGCGATAAGATGAGGGCTGTCCGGGGGAGCGGTTCAGAGACACACTGCTCTCAGACGTGTACCTACATGCACAGAATACAATCATGATCACTCTAGCTGAACCCATGCTGTTATTCTTTCCTAAGTCTAGGACAGTTCAAAATCATTTACCGGTTGTGGCAGAAGTCAGGGGCCATGACCTCGATCTCCAGAGGTAACGTGAGCACAAAGATATCAAGAGTGACAGACAACTCGTTCAGATCCACCGACTGAAGATTCTCAGCGTTCTCAAGACAGGTAATGACTTCACCTGCAAACCATAGTTTTATATTCACTTATTAAAAACACATGAACCAGATTAATACTATTCAGATAGTTAAATACTCAAAATACTATATATGGTTTACACCTCTTCTTCACACCAGTGAATTTTGAGTTGTTCTTTATTTATATTATCGTATTTATATTACTATTTTATATACTATTATAGTATTTATTAATATTTTTAATGATCTTTTATATTGTAGTAATTTTGTTATGTGCTTTTGTCATTTGTATTTCTTTATATATAAGTTACAGCAATTTCAGTAGTTCATCTTAAACTTAATTTATTTCAATTAAGACCTCTTAAAGTGATAATTAAAGGTGCACTGTTATAGTTGCTAAGGTGACATTTCTAATTTGTTTAAACATTTCATCTAATATGTATGTTTTATTTAAACTTCATTTCCATTAAAAATGGCTTTTAATAGTTTTAGTTAACAATAACTCTTGATCACTGGATGGGGATTTTGTTCTGGCATATTTTTATATGCATTTAGGTACCACTCCTTGGAATTAATAGATTTAAATGGTTATTTATATATTTATATATATATATATGTTTTTCCCTTTTCACACCATTCTTTGTAAACTCTAGAAATGGTTGTGCGTGAAAATCACAGTAACTGAGCAGATTGTGAAATACTCAGACCGGCCCGTCTGGCACCAACAACCATGCCACGCTCAAAATTGCTTAAATCACCTTTCTTTCCCATTCTGACATTCAGTTTGGAGTTCAGGAGATTGTCTTGACCAGGACCACACCCCTAAATGCATTGAAGCAACTGCCATGTGATTGGTTGATTAGATAATTGCATTAATGAGAAATTGAACAGGTGTTCCTAATAATCCTTTAGGTGAGTGTATATATAATATATAATATATATATATATAAAAATATATATATATATATATATATATATATATATATATATATATATATATATATATATATATATATATATATATATATATATATATATATATATATATATATATATATATATATATATATATATATACACACTTTTTTTTTTTTTTTTTTTTTAAATGATTAAGTTATCCACAATAAACATTTTTGATGACTTGTCCTGGTCACACCATAAGCTCATTAACATAAGACCGTCCATATTTACATATCATATAAATTCACACTTAATATTATTTAGCAACTTGGTGATGGCAACTCACTATTAACATGGTTTTTAATGTGAAAAAGAGAGCCAATCATAACAAAGCACATTTACATACAAAACAAAGCTCATTAAGCAACCTTAAAGGGTAACTAAACCCCTGTTCACAGTAGCCACCGTTCAACCAGCACTCAGACTTTTTTACACCATATATTGTAGAATTAAAAAACACTTTATACCCAAATGTCAAAACATTTAATCGAATCAATGAACAGCACTAATAAAGCCCCAGTCTTGCAGATCATTAACTAAAAAAAGTTGTTCTGAGGTTTACTTACCCTTTAATAATTTTCATTTACATACAGAAAATGCTTGTAAAGTTACTCTATTGTAAGTTGATTGTCAAAATACTGTAATAAGTATATTTAAACCTTTACAGGACTTTAATTAAAAAAAAATGTAATGATGCTTTAGAATAGGGCTGCACGATTTGGGGGAAAAAAATCTAATTGCGATTTCTCTGGTTAAAATTGTGATTTGCGATTTAAAATGCGATATAATAAATAATAAAATAATAATAATAATAGTACTATTAGTAGTAGTAGTAGTAGTAGTAGTAGTAATATCAGTAATCTGGTGGATTTTGTAGGCAGGTTAAGACTGGATTTAGATTTTTTAAATGTACTGTAAAGGAATATTAATGCTTTATGTTTAATAAAAATATAATAATAATAATAATAATAGCATGAATATTAAAATCTGTTGCATTTCACAGGTAGTTTAAGACTGGATTTTGATGTTTCAAATTGTGCTTTAAAGAAATACTAATTTTTTATGCTTTAAAAGCTATTGCAATTATGATAATAATGACAATATGTTTTTGGTGATTTTATAATGTAATACATTTTTCAGAATGTAAAAAAAATTGTTATTACATTATGAGCTCAAGATTGTATTAGATTTTGAGAAAAGTATTACATTATGAACAACAATAATTATATAATATAATAATGTAATACTTTATGTGCAGTTATTATATTATGAGTTGCTACAGTCCCTGTTAAATGGCTGTAAGAGTAGAAAACAGGTTTAGTCAATGGCAGAAAGCTCAGCAGTGTGTTGAGTGTTTTACCCAGACAGGTTGGCAGCGTTTGCGTGGGCATGGAGCCATGGCAGCTCTTCATGTTGACGGAGCAGGTGAGGTGCACAAACAGAGGAGGCATCTCCGGCTGCGGACCCTCCACCTCCAGCAGAGAGTCTCCGTCCAGAATACTGAAGGAATCCTCATCCTGGTTGACTGTGTTGGAGTCAGATGGGGACACGCCTTCACCTCCTTCCTGTTCTCCAGCCTCCGCTTTGCCATTCCCGCAATCCTGGTACTCCACCTCCAGATCCGTGTCACTCTCTGTCACTATACAGCAGCCGGACACGTTCTCTGTGCATATCCAAAGGATTAATACAATCTTTTAATATACTTTTAGTTTTTTAACAAGTGCAAAAGACTTCACATATAACATGAAATCAAAATGGACTAAAATTAAATTAAATTAAATATTTTAGTCTTGCTGTGAACGATTCATCAATCACAGCACTCTCCCAGCTAGGGAGGTGTTAAGACCAAAACATCTATACCCCCCCCAAAAAAAACAAAAAATGGTCTGCACTCTAAAAAATGTCCTTTAGAACATGCTTAATAAATCACAACAGGGGAAAAAATAACAAGCATTTTCGATAGCGGTCTTCTTCAGTGTACCAATTCTGTGCATGCAATGAAAAAATATTAACCAATAGTATCAGCTAACTTTTCACAAACCAATTAACTCTTTTCCCGCTATTGACAGAATGTTCTGGCTTTCCATGTTTTCACTGTTATACAAAGGGAAGCTATTACACAACTTCTGAAAGAGTACAGAATCTCTTGATCAAAACACAGCAGAAACAAGTGATAAAAGCATTGCCTATGCACGGTGTAGACTTTAAACCAAAACATGATTTTCTCAGCTTTTTGTTCAAAATGTTGTTTTTTATTAAACTTGCCCACATTCAGGTGTTGATAAAAAATAATGCATGAAGCTAGAATAAAACGTTTTGGGTTTTTTTGGTTTAAAAGCAGAGGCTCTGTTTGCTCTTTTGATATATTTCATGTTCAGATATTCTGGGGGCCATGAAAGTTTTGTGAAAATGGTCAAAATTGCTAGCGTTGGCTAGCAACTTAAAAAGAAAAAAAAAAGAAACACTGGCGGGAAAAGAGTTAGAAGACCCATTCATCTCACTAGGTTGTTTTTAAAACACTATTAATTTCTTTATGCATAACATATTTAGAGAGGGACATATTACTAAGTGCACCTTTAAATACAATCACCTAAAGGATTATTAGGAACACCATACTAATACTGTGTTTAACCCCCTTTCGCCTTCAGAACTGCCTTAATTCTACGTGGCATTGATTCAACAAGGTGCTGTAAGCATTCTTTAGAAATGTTGGCCCATATTGATAGGATAGCATCTTGCAGTTGATGGAGATTTGTGGGATGCACATCCAGGGCATGAAGCTCCCGTTCCACCACATCCCAAAGATGCTCTACTGGGTTGAGATCTGGTGACTGTGGGGGCCATTTTAGTACAGTGAACTCATTGTCATGTTCAAGAAACCAATTTGAAATGATTCGAGCTTTGTGACATGGTGCATTATCCTGCTGGAAGTAGCCATCAGAGGATGGGTACATGGTGGTCATAAAGGGATGGACATGATCAGAAACAATGCTCAGGTAGGCCGTGGCATTTAAACAATGCCCAATTGGCACTAAGGGGCCTAAAGTGTGCCAAGAAAACATCCCCCACACCATTACACCACCACCACCAGCCTGCACAGTGGTAACAAGGCATGATGGATCCATGTTCTCATTCCATTTACGCCAAATTCTGACGCTACCATCTGAATGTCTCAACAGAAATCGAGACTCATCAGACCAGGCAACATTTTGCCAGTCTTCAACTGTCCAATTTTGGTGAGCTCGTGCAAATTGAGCCTCTTTTTCCTATTTGTAGTGGAGATGAGTGGTACCCAGTGGGGTCTTCTGCTGTTGTAGCCCATCCGCCTCAAGGTTGTGCGTGTTGTGGCTTCACAAATGCTTTGCTGCATACTTTGGTTGTAACGAGTGGTTATTTCAGTCAAAGTTGCTCTTTTATCAGCTTGAATCAGTCGGCCCATTCTCCTCTGACCTCTAGCATCAACAAGGCATTTTCGCCCACAGGACTGCCGCATACTGGATGTTTTTCCCTTTTCACACCATTCTTTGTGAACTCTAGAAATGGTTGTGCGTGAAAATCCCAGTAACTGAGCAGATTGTGAAATACTCAGACCGGCCCGTCTGGAACCAACAACCATGCCACGCTCAAAATTGCTTAAATCACCTTTCTTTCCCATTCTGACATTCAGTTTGGAGTTCAGGAGATTGTCTTGACCAGGACCACACCCCTAAATGCATTGAAGCAACTGCCATGTGACTGGTTGATTAGATAATTGCATTAATGAGAAATTGAACAGGTGTTCCTAATAATCCTTTAGGTGAGTGTATGTTACAAATGGCATTACATTTCTGATTAAAAGCTCAGCACTCAGATAACGAACTAAACATTCAGTGTGTCATAAATAATGTCTAACCGTCTTCTGTAGCCAGTTCAGCTTCAGACACCTCGTACTCTTCACTGGGTCTCCGCTCTCCTTCCCTGTCTGAGTCCTCCTGGAGATGATGAATGAGAGGAAAGGAAAACAGTTACTAAGTTTGCAGGTTTACAAGGTCTCTGACTGTAAAGTTGAGTGCTAATTTGACAGTCAAATGTTTGATTATGCAAGACTATCCCAGTGTTTCCTACACAGCTGTGGTTTTGAGTGGCGTTCTCCAAATAATTAATATTATTTTATTTTTTTTTACTACATATTGTCATATAAACATCTAGTAATGTAATCAGCTAAGGACACAAAAGAAAGAAATATCATTTTAATATTACTAATATTACTGTACAATCATTTCGATAAATAATAATAATAATAATAATAATAATAACAATAATTAATAATATTATTATTATTATTATTATTAAAAAACACAATTTAAAATTAAACAAATCAATAAAAAAATATTACTAATACTACTGTAAAATAAAAACAAGTATTTGACAATTATAATAATAATATTTTAGAAAAAAAAAAATAGTACAATTACAATACTTATATATATATATATATATATATATATATATATATATATATATATATATATATATATATATATATATATATATATATATATGGCTGCCTTAATTTCTTTGCTTTTAAACTTTAAACTACAGAAAGTGTTGTGTTTTCAAATTCATGTTATAAGCGACCCAAACTCAGTGCTTGCAGAGATTAAATCTGTATAAATACGGGGAAGAAAAATAAAACACATACCTAAGTAAGCACTCTGATGGATAGAGCGGATTAAAATCGATAACTCATGAATTATTCGCTCATTAGAGACATTCGCTCATGAATCAGACTACACTGTGTGCTTATTTTTGCAACAAAATAGAAAGATACATAGAAAGGCATCAATTTATATTTATTTTGTGTCTTTTTGTTATCAAAAAATGAAAATGCATTTTCAACATCACTAAAAAGAACGGAATATAGAAATATTTCCATAACACACCTCTTTTTTGGAAGATGGAAGGCAGTAAAAGAAATAATGTGGGTTGGACGGTACAGTTTTGAAATACTGAGCACCAATTTCCATGAACTTATCCTGCAAAAACAAACAGAACAGAACAGTGAAATTGTTAATACAATTTTAAAAATGCTGTTTCTACATCCCTCGCGACACTTGGTGTCTGCCATACCTGTATGATTTTGTGTAAATCAGGATACACTTCACACTTCTGCTGGGACTGGAGAAGGGACAGAGGGAATTCTGGGATTTTCTGAGATCTTGGTTCATCTAGGTCCAGTGGGGAGGATGGAACAGACAGTTTTCCTCTGGAATCAGCTTCGCTCACATCCTCCAGTTCAATACTTTAACAAAATATAAACAATATCTGAATACAATGAAAACAAAGCATTAACAACAAGTCCCACAATGCTTTGCTCTGTGGTCAGTACCTGGATGAAGATACCAGTGTGGCTCTGTCAGCTCCATCATCCTCTCCCTCGCCAATGATAAAGGTGGTGGGACCGTTACTGGACTTGTTTACGTTGACACAGCCGTGCAGCTCGTGACGTTCACGGAACACACGTACGTGTCCGCACAGGGTCTGCAGGAAGGAAGTGATGTCAATCTCCTGCAGCGACTCCTCACAGTAGTCCATGGCCGTCAGTACGTCCTGCGAGCTCACGTTGTACGACTGCTGCAGACTGCGATAAACACCTGTCAATCAACATAGGCACAAGGCCGACAAAACATTTTTACAAACAACTTACTATCATTAAGATTTTTTTTTTTTATTGTAACATTTTTATGAAAATTAAATTATTGACTAAAACATTAAACACATTTTAAAAAAACACATGTGTGTGTGTATATTATATATATATATATATATATATATATATATATATATATATATATATATATATATATATATATATATATATATATATATATATATATTACACACACACATACATACACACATACATACATACACACACACACACAGACAGATCAGGCATATCATTATGACTAATATTGTGTTGGTCCCACTTTTGCTGCCAAAACAGCCCTGATCCATCGAGGCACGGCCTCCACTAGACCCCTGAAGGTGTGTTGTGGTATCTGGCACCAAGATGTTAGCAGCAGATCCTTTAAGTCCTGTAAGTTGCGAGGAATCCTCCATGGATCGGCCTTGTTTGTTCAGCACATCCAATAGATGCTCGATTGGATTGAGATCTGGGGAATTTGGAGGCCAAGTCAACACCTCAAACTCGTTGTTGTGCTCCTCAAACCATTCCTGAACCATTTTTGCTTTGTGGCAGGGCGCATTATCCTGCTGAAAGAGCCACAGCCACCAGGGAATACTGTTTCCATGGAAGGGTGTACATGGTCTGCAACAATGCTTAGGTAGGTGGTACGTGTCAAAGTAACATCCACATGGATGGCAGGACCCAAGGTTTCCCAGCAGAACATTGCCCAAAGCATCACACTGCCTCCGCCGGCTTGCCTTCTTCCCATAGTGCATCCTGGTGCCATGTGTTCCCCAGGTAAGTGATACACACGCACCCGGCCATCCACGTGATGTAAAAGAAAACGTGATTCATCAGACCAGGCCACCTTCTTCCATTGCTCTGTGGTCCAGTTCTGATGCTCATTTGCCCACTGTTGGCGCTTTCGGCGGTGGACAGGGGTCAGCATGGGCACCCTGACTGGTCTGCGGCTATGCAGCCCCATAAGCAACAAACTGCGATGCACTGTGTATTCTGACACCTTTCTATCAGAACCAGCATTAACTTCTTGAGCAATTTGAGCTACAGTAGCTCGTCTGTTTGAGCGGACCACACGGGCCAGCCTTCGCTCCCCACGTGCATCAATGAGCCTTGGCCGCCCATGACCCTGTCGCCGGTTCACCACTGTTCTTTCCTTGGACCACTTTTGATAGATACTGACCACTGCAGACTGGGAACACCCCACAAGTGCTGCAGTTTTGGAGATGCTCTGAAGTCGCTCAAATCCTTACACTTCTAACACATCAACTTTGAGGACAAAATGTTAATTTGCTGCCTAATATATTCCACCCACTAACAAGTGCTGTGATGAAGAGATAATCAGTGTTATTCACTTCACCTATAATGTTATGCCTGATTGGTGTATAATATATACAGTACTGTGCAAAAGTCTTAGGCACGTTGGTATTTTCACACAAAAAATGTTTTTAAGCCAGTTATTTATATCTTCTACTGTAGTGTGTCAGTAGGAAATATCAGTTTACATTTCCAAACATTAATTTTGCAATTAATTGTAATAATCCAGTGAGATTATTTTTTTTTTTTTTATGCACAAGAAGTCTGACAGCAGCCGGTATGATCTCACCATAATCGAGTCTGTGATTACATGAAGAAACAGAAAAAACTGAGACAGACTAAATCCAGAAAAACTAAGGCAACGTCTCCCAGACACTTGAGGAAACCTTCCTGCAAAACTACAGTACTGTGAAAAGTTTAGGCACTTGTCAGAATGCTTTAAAGTGAGAATGCTGTCAAAAATAATAACATAAATAGCTTTTATTTATGAATTAACTTCTATTAACTAAATCAAATAGATATTTGGGGTTACCACCCTTTGCGTTTAAAACGGCTTTTGTCACCTGCATCTGTTCCTACACCTATTCATGTAGTTTTGCAGGAAGGTTTCTTCAAGTGTCTTGGAGACTTTGCCTCAGTTCTTCTGGATTTAGTCTTTTTTCTGTTTCTTCATGTAATCACAGACAGACTCGATGATGAGATCAGATCATACCGGCTGCTGTCAGACTTCTTGTGCATAAAAAAATAAAAATCTCACTGGATTATTACAATTAATTGCAAAATGAATGTTTGGAAATGTAAACTGATATTTCCTACTGACACACTACAGTAAAAGATATAAATAACTGGCTTAAAAACATTTTTCGTGTGAAAATACCAACGTGCCTAAGACTTTTGCACAGTACTGTATATATATATATATACATTATATATATATTATATACATACATACATACATACATACATACATACATGTCTAAATTAAAAGGTATTTAATTTAGATGATAGATACATTTATAAAAAAAACTAATAAAATACAATAAAATAACACATTTTATCTTCAGAGTATATACAGAAATCCTGGAGGTAAATTCAATACCTTTTAATACCATTTCTCAATATTTTTTAAAACCAACACGCCATTGAGTTGCAGGTTTATACGGCAACATGTTTCTAAACATTAAGAAGAGTTTGAGATTTATAAAAATAACACCCTCTTGGACAATAGAACAATGCAGATATGGAAATCAGCAGAATAGATAGGCATTTGCCCATGTTTGTCTAGGTAGCCTAGCTGTTAAGGAGCTTGACGGGTAGGCGATATGGCAAAAATATCATATTACGATTTTTTTCAGGAAAATCACGATTCACGATTTTATCACGATTATTTTTCAAGTTGGTTTTACTATTTTGCAAGTGACTGAGCATTACAGCCAAACTAATGTCCATATTTTAAAAACAAAGCCTTATAGGTAACAAAATATCAAAAAAAAAAAAAGAATGGCAGACATTTAGGCCAAAGTGGTGAAGATAAAAATCTTTGTCATTATTTTCTTTGTTATTAAAAATTAAGAACAAAGATACACATTACACATACATAACTTAATATAATGAAATAAAAAGTGCTTTCTTTTTTATGCTACATTAGGTGTATTTAACAGTAGCATTGAAGAAAGTAATAGGCTAAATGAACAAATATGAAAATAAAACACAACATAGACTTTACTGTATAAATTATACATTGATTCTTATTAAAGCTACTATTAAAGTTCTCAGTCAAGAGCAGTGAGTGATTTCCTCTTTGTGTTTTGTTGTTTTATTAACATTAAAGGGATAGTTCTCCCAAAATTGTAAATTGTCATCATTCACTCTCTCAAGTTGTTTTAAACCCGAATAAGTTTCTTTCTTCTGTTGAAAATAAAAGTTATTTTGAAGAATGTGGGTAACCAGACAGTTGATGTACCCCAGTGACTTCCATAGTATAGTTTTTCCTATGGAAGTCAATGGGGACCAGCAACTGTTTGGTTAGCCAGTACTCCTCAAAATATCTTATGTTCTGTTCAGCACAAGAAAGAAATGAACACAGGTTTGGAACAACATTAGAGCAAGTAAATAATGACAGATTTTCTATTTAAGGACAAGCGGCAGCATGTTTACTATTATATTACTGTCTCTTTAAGACCTGCACGCGACGCGTCTAATATACACGCATTTAACAAGCAGGATTTTTTTCAATTTTCTCATGTTTAAACTAAAAGCAAACAAAACAACTTTTTCGTGGAGAAACTTTAATCATCCACACTCCTAGGTTCAGCACCAAGTAGTCATCCAGTTCAGCGCGCAAAATGTTTCATCCACAATTTTGCCGACCGAAACAAACGTCTTTGTTGCTCTGGTTGGTTAGCGCCGTACTATTGCGTGCAGAGGGAATTTGAAAGACAACCGTTTATCCCGTAGTTTGCAAAAAAAAATCTTCTAAAAATTAATACCTCGTACAATGACGATTAATACATTTTAATACCTTTTAATGGCCTTAATTTTTACTAATTTGATTTACTACCTTTTAATACTTTTTAAAACCCTGCGGACACCCTGATCTTAAAATAAGAATACAATAAATAAGAATACAAGAAAGTAATAAATTGATACTCAATGCAGTAATGAAAATAATGCCACAATGCAAATAAATTATCTTAATTTTCGTTATGCTAAATATAAGTTCCTATTATTTATTCCTTATTTATTTTATCTGTATGTATACAAAAAACTTTGGTGAGAACATGCAATAAATAATATTTCTACTTTTTCCTTTTTTTTGTGATTGAGCACACTCATTGAGCTTGCTGGATGTGCACAATCCTAATTTAATTCTAATTATATGTATATATGCACATGTTTGTGTGTGACCTTTGACATAGCTCTGGTAGTAGTGTTCCTGTAGAAGACTGCAGTAGTTGGCAAGTTCCTTGTGTTTGTGAGGGTGCGTCATGAGCTCACTCCAGGAGGAGGCGCTGCTGCGCTCCTGAGAGATTGACCTGCCAAGAGACACACAAACACACACACACAGATAACACAAGCCCACAATCTGCCACACATTTCCTACAACACTACACCAGACACCAGCCTTAAATAGCAGAGACGAGCAGCAGGAATAGTCAGTTCAGATATTTACCCATATGTTTAATATAGGGAAGCACCACTCTGGAAAACTGGCTCTTTTTGGCACTTATTTTAACTATTGACATTGTATAACCATTTTGATTTCAGCTAATGCATTACAATTTATATAGAGTTCAAATGCAGTCCTACAAAGACATACAAGAGCGGTTTATCGTAGTAACTTTCAGATCTTCATTATACGACAGGTACAATGTAAGAAAAATTATAATAATAAATCATTCTAATTTGCAATTCTGAAAAAATGTAATTAACACATCATCTTGAAAACGGAATAGAGTGAGAAAACGGAGACACCGTGCAACAATCATCTCTATCCGGCGTGTAAAAGAAGCAAATACATGCTCTTTATTTTCCAGATTATTAGTACATGCAGGAAGAAGGTTATTATAGACCCCGATAAACACAATAAACATGTTTAATTAATTATTTTTTGAAAATCAGTTCTAAATGGATGATTGCTGATGGTGTTCATTTTAAATATCAATATTCCTGAGTGCAAAACTTATATTAAGCAGCACTCCAGAGCATTTATTATTTATTATAGGACATTACATTTATCTAAACTGTCCAAAGGATCATCAAATGTAAATACTAGTTGTGTCAGTGGTTGGGACAGGAAAATATCAAACCAGTCATATAGCAGCTGGATCTGGATCAAACCAGCTTTAAGAGCATGCAAAACAGATTTACAGCCATGAAGCAACAATATCCAAGAATATACGGCATAGGTTTTACCATTTTTTGTATTCAACAAAGCAGAAAAGCGAGGTGGAAAACAATCAAGACGTTGAGGACACCAACATAAAATGTACCCTAAAATTTCTGTTGTTCAAAGAAGCACTGAGTATTCAGACACTACCACCAAGACAGTCATGTATCGGTTTAACATACCAGATTAACAAAGACTGATAATAAATATTAATTTCATAAAACATAAGTTATGTTATATTCCAGTCATTTCACCCTAATTTTGAATATCTTGGGATGTCCTAACTGTCTACATGCAGGGAACTACCCTCCAAATTTCAGTATGTACACTATCAGTCAAAAGTTTGGACACATCTAATCACTTTTCACCATTTTACAGACATGAAAACTCAACACAAATGGATCAAAAAAAGGGGGCACAAATGAAGCTCTGCATGCTCACTCTAGACATTCTTCAAAAAAAACGTCATGAGGTGCATCCTGGGATGCTTTTGAAACTGTATTGAAAATGCATGAGCAACACATGGAACACATATGATGGATATAAGACATTTAGTCAAACACATCCAAGCTTTTGACTGGTACTGAACATCAGAAGGCAGAGAAAACAACCCTCAGCAGGAAATGAGGTCTTAAAACATATTAGACAATATAGAACAATCCAAATCACTGTGCACCAGAATTGATAACAATATAATAACAGATCGTAAAAATTTAAATAGCTGTTTTTCTATATGAATATATTTTCAAATGTAATGTATTCCTGTGATAGCAAAGCTGAATTTCCATCAGTGTCACATGAACAAAAAAAATTTAACATGTTGATCTGCTGCTCAAGAAACATTTCTTATTATCAGTGTTGAAACCTTTTGTGGAACTCTGTGATGCATTCTTTTAAAGTTCAAAAGAACAGCATTTATTTTAAATGAAAATCTTTTGTAACACTTTAAATGGCTCTACTGTCACTTTTGATCAATTTAATGCATCCTTGCTGAATATAAGTATTAATTTCTTTCTTTCAAAAAAAAGAATGTACTGAGCCGAGTGAACCCAAACTTTTGAATAGTAGTGGATATACAGAGATAAATGTTTGTTTTCCTTCTGTTATTTTAAGACCTCATACCCGTACCTAAGTCTTCTGAAGCCTGATAACCCCTCAGTCACCTTCCTAGAATAGCAAAACCCTCCAGAGAAAGAGAAAGAGAGAAGGACCATCCTTAGTGTAACAGGGCCAAAACGGCCCCCTCATAACCCTCCCGTCCCGTCCCCGCTATAGGGCGGCAGCAGCAGGAAGCAGTAAGCAGGGCTACCTGTATTTGGTCTGCTGACTGATCTCCAAGGTGTCTGTCTCTTGAGCTCTTCTCAACCAAAGAGAAACCAGACAGTAAAACATTAGGATAACCACATGATGCCCTCTGAAATGATCATCAAACACAACAGCTCTGTTCCAAAAACATTGCAAACAGCCTACCTAGGCAACATTTTTAGACATCATAAAGGACCAAATATACTTCAAGTAAAATCGAAGAACAAACTTGTGTGACATAATTTCGAACAAAATCAGGTCAAAATGAAGCTCGTTTGAAGATCATTTCTGGAGTTTGAAACTTTCCGGAAAAGATCACTCTGGCAGGTAAACATCTTTGAACTACCATTGGTCTATGGTGATGATGTAATAGGTAGGTGAGGCTCTGAGGCTCCGCCTTCTTTGAGATGGAAATCTTCTCTGGTTTATTTCTTCTGCAAAAACATTCTGTAAAAGCATTGAACAAACTGCACTGCTTTATAGTAGAAATTGAAGTAGTAATTCTAATTGAAAGCAACACTAACACTGTTTTTTCATGTTTAATACTGTAAAGCTGTATTTATAAAAAAAAAGAACTGTACGCTTTATTGTATAACGTGCTATATAAATAAAATTGATTAAAAAAAATTAACTAATTCATTGCACATTGTTCTGTAATTAATTGCACCTAACATTAAAGTTTTAGAATATTTTTATATTTGTAATAATTCTACATTTAAACTCCAAATTAATGTAGAAACAACCGGCAGTAGCCTGTATCACCCGAAGGCCAGTATCAGCGATACCAATAGTGCTACTGATCTCTATAAAAAAAAATACTTATTTTTTTCCCTCAGTTTTAGCCATTAATTATAGCCATTCGTATAATTGAAAGCTATACATTTTAACATTTATTAGGCTTTAAAAAAATACAACAACTTTTAATTTAAGTGAACTTTAAACAATCAACCCATTTTAATAATGTCACATTTACCTGTGTCCTTCAATATATCAGGGCTCAATTTTTTTTCTATTGTCCCAGTCAGACAGGTTCAGATTTTTACTTGCTCTGTCAAAATGCACACAAAGTTATTGTTTTTGTTGTTTTTGACCCATGTAACCTTGTAAACAGTGCTTTAAGATTATTTAGGTCTAACGGGTAGGATATAAATTGAATAAAGCTAATCAAACACTTCAGTCTGCATAAATTATAAATTAAATACAGATTCATTTCAGTCCGATTAAAGTTATTCAGTCAAGAGCAGTGTGTGATTTTCTCTTTTGTTCTTTGATTATTCTTAAATGACAGACAGCAGCGGGTTTATTAGGCTGCTGTTACTTTAAGTACATGACGCACATGACGCGGATCTAACACGCATCCCATTTTTTACTCTTTACGACAGTGCTTGCAACAGGCATTTTGGCAGAATTCTGTTATCAATTGCTGTCTGAAGCAGCTGTCTGTGCGCACGAGTGTGTGTGTGTCACACAGACAGGAGATTCACAGACACGCGGCAGTACAGCACTGCATTCTCTTTTGTGTCTTATTGCGCTTGAATGGTTTAAAAGCATTTGCATGAGCATGATCATATAAATGTAATGCTAGCCAAAGGATGATGAGAAAAAAACGGATGCTGTGCATTAAATATTTTTAAAGCACTAAACAGAAAAGTTTAACGCATTAATTTTGACAGCACAAAAATGAACTTGACGACTTAACCGGAGTGCTGAATTGCAGCGCTTATGCAAACATATCCACATCACTATAATCAGATGCTTTCTTAACTGCTGTTTATCATGCTGTCATTTTTGTTGTGTGTTTATTTTGTCATTGAGATAATTCACAAGTTTTGCTGTGAGTATATCAGTGCCTCAAGGATGTGATTGATGCTTTTATTCAGAGCACGCAGTTTTTTTGCTAATGAAGAGCATTTGTCCTCTTTCAGATGCTGCCTTAGAAAGTAGCTGCCTAGGTAGGCAGTAGGCCGCTCTACAGGGTTTGGAACAGAGCTGATGACCAGAGACCTTCAAGCTAGGCACAGTAGCTTTCATGTGGATGTGTGTCTCAGTACCTGAAGAAGATGTCTCTGGGCTTCCGTCCTGACCGTGGATGGACCAGCTGTTCTTTGAGGGAGTCCAGTGAGCAGTTGTAGATGTAGATGGGGCAGCGGGGTCGAGCGGCGTCAGTGCAGCTCTGCTGAGACACCTGTCTGCTGAACGTGATGTGACAGTCTCGCTTTTGGGGCTCCATAAACTGCACGCCGTCCTTCTCTTCTGAAGCTAAAAGTTATAGGGCAGAGTTATGGACATAAACATCTTTCCCAGCCATGTTCATTTTTTGTTTCAGTTTTTTATATTTTATTTTTCAGTTAACATTTAAGTAACGAAAAAGTTATTTTATGGTTATGGTGATCTATTAAAACCCTGAAATGCCTGATGTGAAATGCCTGGTTTCTGTCATTTCTGCAACTTTTTTGTGTCAAACCCTGTCTGGAAACATAATAGAATTGAAATGCCATACCTGCATTGCTTGTGTTTATGTTGGTTTGTTCTGTAGACGTCTCCAACGCTGCTTCCGTTTCAACTGTGGACACTTCTCTGGATGCCGGGTGGCCCATGATATCTTCTCCATGTTGACCAGTTCCAAAATCAGCAGCAACCTGTGGACCATTGGCAAAACTGCTGACGGAGTCTGTCTGTGATTGGCCGTTGCCATGACTGCAGGTCTCCTCCTCTTCCAGGAGGCTGCTGTTGATTGGAGGTTCAGTTTCCAGACCAGAAGACATCAAAAGCTGAACATCTGCAGTCAAAATAAAGCTTATATAAAATTCGTGGCCTAAGGTTGCGGGTTCGATTCTCAATACTGGCAGGAAATGACTGAGATGCCCTTGAGCAAGGCATCCCAATCGTCCCCGGGCGCCACAGCAAAATAGCTGCTCTGGGTGTGTGTGTGCACAGTTTGCAGTGTGTGTGTGTGTGTGTGTGTGTGTGTGTGTGTGTGTGTGTGTGTGTGTGTATGTATGTGTTCACTACTCACTACTCCTAATGTGTGTGCAACTTGAATGGGTTAAAAGCAGAGGACAAATTCCAAGTATGGGGAAAAACTGCCATATAGATATTTTTAATAATATCTCATAATTTGGCAGCAGGTTAGGTTGCTGTCACTTTAAGACCTGACACACGGATCTATTATACTGTTACACATGCCTGTTTTACGTTCATTTCAAATATAACTGACTGTGTTTACGTGAATTTAGTACTGAGAGGGGGCTATATGTGCACACACTTTGGGTATAATCACAAAATCTGTGGGAATGAGTAAAATGATGTATACACTATATATACACACACACACACACACACACACATATATTCATAATGAATATTACGTTTTTATTGCTGTAGTCTAATGATCAATCCGTTATTATTGCATTATATTTGTAATAATTAGCATAAAAATAATAACAGAATGTGGCTGTAACTCTCATAAATAAATTAGTATATGTATATATATGTATATATGTATATGTATATGTATATATGTATATGTATATGTATATATATATATGTATATGTATATGTATATGTATATATATATACACACACACAGTTGCAAGAAAAAGTATGTGAACCGCTTGCAGAATTTGTAAAAATGTGAATAATTTTAACAAAATTAAAGAGATCACATGCATTATTTTTTATTTAGTTTTTTTTATTTTTTTATTTAGTTTTATTTAGTGCGGTCCTGAATATTTTACATAAATATTTTTTTACATATAGTCCACAAGACAAAAAAATTGCTGAATTTATAAAAATGACCCCATTCAAAAGTTTATGAACCCTTGATTCTCAATACTGTGTGTCATTCCCTGGATGATCCACGGCTGTTTGTGTGTTTTGTGATGGTTGTTCTTGAGTCCCTTGTTTGCAGTTAAACTGTCCAAAGAAATCCTTCAGGTCCTGCAAATCATTTGCATATTTGAACCCACTCCAGCAGTGACTGAATGATTTTGAGATCCATCTTTTTACACTGAGGACGATTGAGGGACTCAAACAAACTATTAAAAAAGGTTCAAACATTCACTGACGCTCCAGAAGGAAACGCAACGCATTAATAGTCGGGGGGGGGGGGGGGGGGGGGACTTTTGAACAGGATGAAGAGGTGTCCAATGTGTGATTTGGTGTCCACATTTTTCTTATTTTGTATAAATATAAATTTTATTAATTTAGTACTGCCCTTCGGAAGCAACAGAAGATACTTACGTTTCCCGGAAGACAAATTAAGTACAATTTACCTTGATCAGTGAATATTTGAACCTTTTTTAATAGTTTGTTTGAGTCCCTCAATTGTCCTCAGTGTGAAAAGATGGATCTCAAAATCATTCAGTCACTGCTGGAGCGGGTTCAAATATGCAAATGATGCTGGAAAACTGAAGGATTTGCAGGACCTCAAGGATTTCTCTGAAGAACATTGGGCAGTTTAACTGCAAACAAGGGACTCAAGAACAACCATCACAAAACACACAAACAGCCGTGGATCATCCAGGGAATGACACACAGTATTGAGAGTCAAGGGTACATAAACTTTTGAACGGGGTCATTTTTATAAATTCAGCTATTTTTTTTGTCTTGTGGACTATATGTAAACATCTTTTATGTAAAATAACTTATTCAGGAAAGTACTAAATAAAAAATAACATGCATTTTGTATGATCTCTCTTATTTAGTTAAAATTATTCACATTTCACAGATTCTGCAAGTGGTTCACATACTTTTTCTTGCAACTGTATATATAATGTAATACAGATTTATTTATATAATATATTTATTTATGGGAGTGACAACAACATTCTGTTACTAGTTTTATGCTATTTTTTTAAAATATAATGCAATAATAACGGAACGATCATAAGAGTACAGCAATAAAATTTTTATATTCATTATGAATGTTTTCATTTATAATTATTATATATTAAGAAACATTAATATAATAATTATAACAACAACAACAACAATTTATATTCATTTATATTTATATTATATTCATATATATGAATTTCACATTTATTTTCATTGTTTTATTTTCTCTAACATTGGCATTTATAAATATTAAAGACCCACCCAATGGTAGTTTGCTAACATTCTGCAGTTGGTAATATTAGTTTGGTCAAACACTGCTGGGTCAAACTGTGGCCATGTTTCTTGATTTCAGCTAAGTATGAGGCTAAATAGAAAGCATTCATCTTATGATGTGTGCAAACATAAAGGACTACAGAGTTCTAATTGGTGTGGCACTGACAGATGATGCACCTGTAAATGTAGCTGGCAGGAAAGTGAGCAGGATCTGCTGATGGCTGATGTATTTGGCGTAACATTTCCAGTGAGGAGATAAGCCGTCTTGCTCCAGGCCAGCTGGCTCATCATCCACAAGATCTGCATTGCTGAAACTCTGCCAGGAACAAAGAAACACACTGTAACAACTCCTCCAACAGCAGGAAGATAAGTACTATACTGTTCAAAGGTTTAGGGTCAGTAAGAGTTTTTTTTTTAAGAAATTAATACTTTTATTCAGCAAAGATGCATTAAATGAATCGAAAGTGACAGCAAAAACATTTATAATGCTACAAAAATTTCCATTTCAAATAAATGCTGTTCTTTTGAACTTACTATTCATCAAAGACTCCTGAAAAAATGTATCACGGTTTCTGCAAAAACATTACTGAAACATTAAAAAACAATCTTACTGACCCCAAACATTTGAAAGGTGGTTTACATGTTACACTTACATAACACAAGTAATCTAACTCTGATGCTGAAGTGAGAAGGGGTCAAACTGTTAAAGCCCCATTCTGATCCATCTGACATCATTTTAAGCATTTGTTAAGGGTTTGTGCAGGTCATTATCATGAGAGAAGTCCAAAATGGTAAGCAAATTGAAACAAATTATATAATTATTTTATTTATTTTTAAAATAAATAATAATTATTATATATCAAAAATCGAAATATTTCTAACCAGCCATGAAAAAATTGCCTTATTTTTATTTGAAAATATAAAAAATAATGCAATGTTTTGCTGTTTTCCCTTGCTTATTAGTGACAGACAAACATGCACATGTAGCTCAACTAGTAAGTCATGGTGCTAGCAACCAAACTGAAGTCAAAATGTTTTATTTAAAGACATGCGAGTTGTGTACATCGGTTGCATCTGTGAGGGTCAGATTGGCCCTGTCCCAAATGACACACTTCATGTGCACTTGCGGTCTTGTGCACTCAGTGTCACAATAGCTGTCACGTGCACATGTCTGTTAAGTCCGCGACCATAGGGTGTCCCATTTGTCATGTTTGGTTTCAGAATGGTGAAATTCTTCTATGCCGTAGTATAAATAGTGCGAGTAGTGTGTTCACACTGAAAATTCCAAAAAGAAAACGTGCACTTTAAATACCCAGATGATGCACTTAATTGACCAAAAAAAAAAATGAAGAGTGGAATATTGGACACTTCATGGACACTTCATGCACTCGACTGTCGCAGCTTTAATTACGTGTTAGAATGACAAAATAACCTTATAAAATTCATACACTACACATGTGTGCATAAATACATTGTTTAGTGCATAGTGTAGTGCGTTATTTGGGACGCAACTAGCTTTTACACACGTGTGGACCCTGGTTATGAGTGTGGATGGGCATTTGAACTCTAGTGGAGATCTAATATGAAATGACGTACCTGTAGTGTGCTGGAGGAGCCTGTCACCTCTTTACTGCTTCCTATAGTGTGGAAAGAAAGAACAGTGTCCTGCCTCTCTGGAGGCTTCAAGCTCTCTTCTGAACACACACATACACACAGATAATAACATAATGAGAATAATAATCTCTTCTTATGTCACTACTAATTGCTAATGAATCACTTAAAGCTTAATTTGGGATGTCTGGCATCCATTAACTTTAAGTCTTTCAATTATGCTCTTTTTTAATCATCTACTTAGTTTAAACATTTTGTTTCTCCTTCACTGATCACAATGCTATTCAATTTATCAAACACTTCAGTAAGAGGAAATTAAAACAACAAACCATCTGTGGTTGTTCTGTATTTCCAGAAATTAAATAATGTTCTGGGTTTAATACAACTTAAGTTCTATTAGGACAAACTAATGGTGCTTTCACGCCTGAGCATTTGTTTTGGAACCTGGGGCGTTTTCTCCCTTGGTTCGATTCGTTTAGGGATATGTGAACACGGCAATCGTGCTCGGAACCGCACCAAAACAATCGCTCCGAGAGCGCCTGAATGAGGTGGTCTCAGCCTGATTGTAAACAAACTCTGGGACGGGTCGCTTGAGGTGTGAAAGCAATCCAACCCAACGGAACAACGAACGAAATGGTATCATAATTCATAAAGGGAAATGTGTTATATAAATAGCAGTATTGTCTGATTCTGTGAGTCAGCACATCACAGTTGAAAACCAAAAGAGCTCCTCTTCACCTTAAAATGTTGTGTAAATAGTATATAATTTAACAGCGGGAATGACGGCTACATTTCGTATTGTGTTAGCATGTGTCTCAACAGTTACAAATAAAGCTCATGGAGCGAACTTGTCAATCATCTTGATGGATGACGCAGAGGAAACTCAGACCAATTAGAGGACACTTGTACTCGAAAGTGACTTGCATAAACACATTTTGGTACGCTTTAAAAGGTTGCCTTGTGAAATCAAACCGAACCAAGAAGAAAATGCAACATTGTAACAAATTAAGTCCCTGTTTCGGAACAAAACAAATAATTTATTGCCCTAAAGCAATAAGCCCCAAGAAGCCGTGGTTTACAGTGAATTTAGAACAGCTTAGGGACGTTGTTAGGCATGACAACACAGAGCTGTTCTAGCTATTATAAATTCTGTAAATCACGGCTTCACAGGGTTTTCTCAGGTTCATGTTAGCTCTGTTATGTTTCGGAGCACTATCCTTCCTAAATCATGGTAGTTAACCACTATTAATGGAATATAGACTACTAGGGATGTACTAGGGAAGATTAATCCTATGTTCGGAAAGGAAATGATGCATTCTTCTGAGCCCCTAAAGAGACATGGTATTGGAAAAACATATACGAGATGGGAGGGAAAAAATATTTTGCGTTCTCTCGCAATTATATAGTTGGGAAATTATACTGTATATAATTTGCAGGTATCAGGGAGCCACTATCAATATGCAGGGTATTGAAATCACTTTTGAATGCATGCTTGCTTTTCACTTTTGAATTTGCGATCACGCCTACTCTGTGTATATTTGATATCGTTCAGGATCTGTTACGTACCCAATCCTTCGACATCACCCTGTGAATCATCTCTCCTTACTATCTTCAGGTGATAAGTGAAATCTGACGTACTGTAATGTAACCGACTACTGCAGCAACCCTAACCATGTCCCTTTAGAAGCTCCACAGAATGCATTACTCATTTTACGTGCCTTTCCGAATTTTGATATAAGCTTCGGGCACATCCCTATACCATTCAAAAGTTTGAGGTTGGTAAGATTTTTTTTATTTTTTTGAAAAAAAGTCTCTTATGCTCACTTTTATTTGATCAAAAATACAGTAAAATAATGAAATATTATTACAATTTAAAATAGCTGTTTTCTATCTCAATGAGTTATTTATTCCTGTGATCAAAAGCTGAATTTTCAGCATCATTACTCCAGTCTTCAGTGTCACATGATCCTTCAGAAATCATTCTAATATGATGATTTGCTGCTCAAGAAACATTTATTATTATTATGTTGAAAACAGTTGTACTGCCTAATATATTAATGGAAACGTTCAAAAGAACACAATTTATTTGAAACAGAAAACATTATAAATGTCTTTACTGTCACTTTTGATAAATTTAATGCATTCTTGCTGGATAAAAGTATTAGCTTCTTTGTTTTAAAAATTGCTTTACAATAAGGTCCATTAGTTAAAATGATTTAATGCGTTTACTAACATTAACTAACAATGAGCAATACATGTTGCAGTATTTATTCATGTTTGTTAATGATAGTTAAGAAAAACACAAATATCCATTGTTAGTTCATGTTAGCTCAGGTCCATTATCTAATAATATCACCAAATACAACTTTTGATTTTAATAAAGCATTAATACATTTTGAAGTTAACATTAACTAAGATTAATAAATGCTGTAGAAGGATTTTTCATCATTAGTTCATGTTAAGTAATGTAGTTAACTGAACCTTATTGTAAAGTGTTGCCAAAAAATCTTACCCCACACTTTTGAGTGGTAGTGTAATGTGTATTTGCCTGCATGAATGTCATAGACATTTTAGCTTTAAAAAAAAAAATATATATATATATACACAATCAAATCACCTTTAATGACAGGTAGTGAGAATGGAACCACATGACCATCTCTTTCCCGCTCCAGGATGTGATGCATGAACGCCACATGATCCTCGTCAGTCAATGGGATCTCTCGATCACTGAGCTCGTTCTGCAGAGAGCTGTGGAAGAGGCCGAGGAGGAGGTCGTTGGGCAGAGAGGAGGTGCTATGGGGTACATCTGCCTGCCCCTCTGTAGCAGATGTTTGATGGTTGAATAAAGGAATATGAATGTAAGAAAGGACAGGACAAGGATCAAGGTGGATGAACGATCAAGTCGTACCTCGGCTAAAGGTGTAGAAGAAGAGCTCTATCTGCTGGCACTTGGGCAAGAGTTTCATCAGGTCAAACTGGAAAGGTACAGTGTGAATGCAGTCATCAGCAGCAGCGGCGGGGACCTCGCCTGCAAAGAGTTACCACATCACATTGTGCATGCAAACTGATTGTGACTGTGTGCAGGATGGATGATGGTGGAGGTTTGTACCTGGAGCATCTCTGACGCTGTTGAGAGGGCACACCTGCTCTTTATTCTGACACAGCTGAATGAGGTATTCAAAAGTGATCATTGTGGTCATGCACGACAGATCACGTGGAAAAATCTGAAATGGAGAAAAAAAATTATATATATATTGTATGCCCTTTGTATGCATCTCTCATCAAAAAGTCAAAACTCTCTCCATCTCTGAAACTGACATAAACGAAACCCACATGAGCAGGGGAAACTATTTTTTTTACTGAGCAATAATATTAGTGATGGTTGCCTTAAGCCCTATTTGCTTGGTCATTCTTTCTCATATGGACGTCTGTAAAAATAAACTTGTATATTATATTCATTCATACACACAGACTGATATATTTCAAATGTTTATTTCTTTTAATTTTGATGATTATTACTGACAACTAAGGAAAATCCCAAATTCAGTATCTCAGAAAATTTGAATATTACTTAAGACCAATACAAAGAAAGGATTTTTAGAAATCTTGGCCAACTGAAAAGTATGAGCATGTACAGCACTCAATACTTAGTTGGGGCTCCTTTTGCCTGAATTACTGCAGCAATGCGGCGTGGCATGGAGTCCATCAGTCTGTGGCACTGCTCAGGTGTTATGAGAGCCCAGGTTGCTCTGATAGCAGCCTTCAGCTCTTCTGCATTGTTGGGTCTGGCATATCGCATCTTCCTCTTCACAATACCCCATAGATTTTCTATGGGGTTAAGGTCAGGCGAGTTTGCTGGCCAATTAAGAACAGGGATACCATGGTCCTTAAACCAGGTACTAGGTGTGTGCAGGTGCCAAGTCCTGTTGGAAAATGAAATCTGCATCTCCATAAAGTTGGTCAGCAGCAGGAAGCATGAAGTGCTCTAAAACTTCCTGCTATACGGCTGCGTTGACCTTGGACCTCAGAAAACACAGTGGACCAACACCAGCAGATGAAATGGCACCCCAAACCATCACTGACTGTGGAAACGTTACACTGGACCTCAAGCAACGTGGATTGTGTGCCTCTCCTCTCTTCCTCCAGACTCTGGGACCCTGATTTCCAAAGGAAATGCAAAATTTACTTTCATCAGAGAACATAACTTTGGACCACTCAGCAGCAGTCCAGTTCTTTTTTGTCTTTAGCCCAGGCGAGATGCTTCTGACGCTGTCTGTTGTTCAAGAGTGGCTTGACACAAGGAATGCGACAGCTGAAACCCATGTCTTGCATACGTCTGTGCGTAGTGGTTCTTGAAGCACTGACTCCAGCTGCAGTCCACTCTTTGTGAATCTCCCCCACATTTTTGAATGGGTTTTGTTTCACAATCCTCTCCAGGGTGCGGTTATCCCTATTGCTTGTACACTTTTTTTCTACCACATCTTTTTCTTCCCTTCGCCTCTCTATTAATGTGCTTGGACACAGAGCTCTGTGAACAGCCAACCTCTTTTGCAATGACCTTTTAAGTCTTTCCCTCCTTGTGCAAGGTGTCAATGGTCGTCTTTTGGACAACTGTCAAGTCAACAGTCTTCCCCATGATTGTGTAGCCTACAGACATAGACTGAGAGACCATTTAAAGGCCTTTGCAGGTGTTTTGAGTTAATTAGCTGATTAGAGTGTGGCACCAGGTGTCTTCAATATTGAACCTTTTCACAATATTCAAATTTTCTGAGATACTGAATTTGGGATTTTCCTTAGTTGTCAGTTATAATCATCAAAATTTAAAGAAATAAACATTTGAAATATATTAGTCTGTGTGTAATGAATGAATATAATATACAAGTTTCACTTTTTGAATGGAATTAGTAAAATAAATCAACTTTTTGATGATATTCTAATTATATGACCAGCACCTGTATATGGAACCTTTTAAGGGTTCCAAATATGAAGCGCCTGATAGAACCTTTAGGGTTCTATATAGAAGAGTGTACATACAGTTTACCTGTTGCTGCCATAATAATGGCCCATTTCCAAAGCTTGTTATTTTGTTCACTTTTATTCTTTTTCCTCCCCTCGCTGTAGTGGAGTGGTGATGTAATATTATATATATATATATATATATATATATATATATATATATATATATATATATATATATATATATATATATATATATATATATATATATATATATATATATATATAATATTATAATTGGATTGTGAAAATATCACTTTTTTGCCACCTTATTTTACTGTATATTCACTGAAAAGTTCACTCATAAATACATTATAGAACTTAAAAGCTTTGTCAATGCCAATTTATGAACGCTCATGTCAGGGGTAATTATAAATAACTAAATCTAAAACCATAAAAAGCTGTAACTGAAATAAAATTCTATTTCATTCTCATTTTCATTTAGTTTAACTTGATGTACTAAAATAACTCAAAATAAAGCTGAAATAAATGTATAAAAACTATATAGACAATTTAAAATAATAAAGTTTAAAGAAATTAAAATATTAAAAATATTAATAAAAACTATAATAGTATCTCGATACAAAAATAACGCTGTCTCATGTAAAGCTAATATCATTATTGATCACTGTCAAGTCTCAGAATTTTGAAAAATAGGTGCAATTACTAGGCATTTATTAGAGATTCTGGATAAATTGAGTTTCAGTACTGAATGAATCAGCATTTTTGAACAAATCTCTTGAATGAATGATTCAATGACAAATCACCTGGTGGCGTAACGATGTAATCAATACAATCGTGAAGCGGCAAGTTACTTTCAAAAGGGGATCTGCTCTATTTTGATCTCTACCATAGACAGCAGTGTTTATATCCAGACTATAAACTTTAATCCCATTACTTCTGTGATCATTTGAATTATTGTAAGACAGAAATAACAATACTGTGTTTGTGAAGCGGTTTCATACATATACATGACAATTGCTCTCTGGCTCAGCAGTTTTGAAAGTGTGCTGTTATTATACTTGTCAAAGGTTAAACACAGCCGAATTGATGTTATTTAGAAATAACAATGGGTGTTTTAATCGAGATGCAATTAAATCTTTTAATGATTAATCGTGCAGCTCTAGCATTTATTAATTTATTAGTTTATTTTTCAATGACATTTCACATGTAAGTGGAAGTGAGGATGTGGTGCTGCTTGTTACTAACGGCCTGAGGAATCTCCTGGTATGTGAGGTTGTGAAAGTGCCGCTGCTGGTCCAATGAGCTGCAGACGGCTCCACTCTGAGGCTCCACCCAACACTCTGTCACCAAACTCAGCTCTGTGTCCACATCTATGGCCTCCACTTCAGTATCATTGTCATCATCTGTGGAGAAACTATGGGCGCGACGGCAAAAACAGTTAAACCAAATGCCCACTACATGTCTACTCTGCCACAAAAATTGACTTGTAATTGATGCACCTAGTATGTGTTTAGCTGTGTAAAGTGGGCACCAACAACATAAAAAGCATTTAAATGTGCACAGGGTAATTGGTTTCTGTCTTGTACTGTGCACTGAGCCTTACAAACATCTATTCTAGACCATTAAAGCATAGGAAACATTCAGCCGAAGCCATTCAACCCTATAAAAGCCTACTGTGTCATATTGGATATGCAAATTTCTAAGGTTTCTAAATTATCTACATGAATCAAAACTTTGCTGAAAATCCTGTTGTACACAATCTACTACATGCCTTCTGTCGTCTGATTGATAGTTTATACTTTAAAACAAAATCTTTGATGATTTTTATAAAGTAAATATAAAAATAACTTTAATATTATTAGTAATATTTAATTTGGTCCATTTGGTCCTCTGAATAAAACGTTTTTTGAGCTTCATATTCTCACTATATCATTCTATGAGCCACAAAAGCCTGATGTATCAAATATGATACTCTACACACAAAAACATTTTGATTTTGTTAAGTTGTGTAAAGTAAAATATTTTGTATAAAGGTTCAATAAACTATTCAGTTTCAAAAAATAATATTTTACTGACTATGATTTCATATTTCAGTCTTTACAGGGTTAACGATTTAGCAGTGAACAGAAACTCAAACTCTGGTTTGCACAGGCATTACCTGTCCTTGGTAGAAGTGGAATGAGGGGGGAATAGGATGTACTGGACTATGCAGGTGTGTTTTTCTCCATCCAAATCAGCTGGAAGACTCTGCAAACACAGTTATGGCTGAAAGTTAGATATGCATCGCTAACAAAATGCCAAAACTGGGATATACTAGCAGAGTGTTTATTCTTTCACCTGCATTGGCAGCTCTGTCACCATGTTGACGATACCCTCCCCGCTGGCAGCAAAATGGAAGCCTTCAGACAGACGAATACTGTGCAAACATCATCAAGTATGGATTAGTCATTTTGTAGATGCTATTATACGAAGATGTCTATTACAGGTCATTTCTGCTCTTCGGAATTTCCCATGGATGTTTCAGACTCACTCAGAGAGCATGGAGAGGATATGAGCGACTGCATGCAGCGATACAGCGGTTCCCGGCCCGTTCTGCACGGCCCAAACCCAGCGCTGGTGCAGGAAGTAGCGGGAGAGTGATGCCACAGTGGAGGACGCTGTCCTACTGGCAGCCATGCTAAGAGGGGCGCCCATGATGGGCGGTTGGGCAAACGGCTCCATGTTTAGGATAAAAGGGGTGCGGAAATCTGACGGAAGTTTCTCATACCTGTAGCAGGACGTCAGTAGAGGTCAGAACAGATTTGGGCCCTAATTCAAGTTAATGTTGTAACAGTTAACTAAAATGTATTCAAAATAATTTTGGTTAACTGAAATAAAGCTAAAATAAAATAAAATATAAAAATTAGATGAAAAACTTAAAATGAGAAAAGTTGCCTTGGCAACTAACTGAAATAAAATAAGCATATGTTGAAGTACTAAAATAACTAAAACTGAAAATAAAATACTTAAAATTACAGCTAAATTAAAATATAAAAAACTAATAAAAACGGCAAAAGCATATAACAAAATGACTAAAACAAACTGCCATTAAAATGAAAATTGAGAACATAAAAATAAAATATTAGTAAATACTATAATAGTGTGTGTATAAATGTGCAATTAATTAGTAATTATTTTTTAATCGCTTGACAGCACATATACATATATATACATATATATATATATATATATATATATATATATACATATATATATACACATATATATATATATATATATATATATATATATATATATATATATATATATATATATAGTGCTGTCAAGCGATTAAAAAAAAATTACTAATTAATTGCAAATTTTTTCTGTATTTTAATATATTTTTAGTGTAATAATTTCACATTTAATCTCCAAATTAATGTAGAAACAACATAAAGACAGTATATTTTAAATATTTGATAGTAGTAATATATGAAATATATTTAAAGTTATTCAAGTTATCAAACAGTTCAGTCTTCACTGCACAGATTAATCCTAACTACAACTACAAAAGTTCAGTCAAGTGAGTGATTTTCTCTTTGTCTTTTGTTCTGTGATTTACATTAATGACATATCACAGCAGCAGGTTTAATTGGGCTGCTGTCACTTTAAGATCTGAAGCACATGATGCAAATCCGGTTCTGACACGCATCCTATGTCCTCACAACTCTTTGCGTTCATTTAACACTTTTTAACTCATCTAAGACTTTACTTACAAGGATACTCGACAAAACTGACATTTTGCATACTTTCGTGTGTTTTTGTCCATTCAAGCGCAAAAGATAACTCAACGTGCGCCCTGTCTGAAGCGGCATTCTGTGCACGAGTCCTGTGTGTGTCACACAGACAGGAGATTCACAGACAGCACGCCAGTACAGATTTAAGTTTTTATTTTTGCATCTTATCGTGATTGAATGGTTTAATAGCACTTGAATGATTGATAGCGTGATCCTATACTGTAGCGCACACAAAGGATGAAAGAAAAAATTGATAGTGTGTTAATTGCGTTAAATATTTTTAATCTTTTAAAAATATTTTAAAAGTCTATATGAAAAAAGGTTCTCAAACCATTGTACTTCTATAATGTTTTTTAGGCATAAAACTGAATATTCCAATGAGAAAAGCATTATGAAAAGTTTATCAATCAGTAATTGATCATAAAAACTGTCCCTAAAAAAATAAAATTGTAATTTCAGACCAGCCATTTCAGAGGATTTTTTTTGTCCTTTGGACTAACACACACCAATGAAATGTCCACAATAAAACGTGTATTAAGAAAATATGGTCGACTTTGACTTCAAGTTGACTGTAGCACTGTCATAACTTCTTGTACATGCTAAAAACTTAATTCAGATAACAGTAATGAGATCCATTATTGTTTTATGTGTACGTCACTGACCTGATCAGCAGTTTTTCAAGAGGTTTGTTAAGCACCACCACACACGGCCGGTCAGACAGTGCCGGTTTGGGCACAGGAAGAGGCGGAGACTTGGAGGGTGATGCGTTACCCAGAATCTTTCGTTTGGTCTTTGGCGTAGCCTCCTTATTCTGGACTCGATGAGGGAACCGCAGCCGCAAGATCTGCTCTCGGAGTTCATCCACGATCTACAAACAGGGTCAGAATGACAAACTTATGTGGATCTTATGTGGATCCTTGCTGTGCTGTTCTGATATCAGTTTTACCATCAAATGAACTGAACTCTAGTGTGAAAAACACTGCCTCACCTTGTTCCTGGTGTGTGCAAGAGTTCCTATTGGGAAGCCCAATCGCAGCACCATGCAGGGAGCTTTAGAGATCAGACGCACCAGATAGAAGGAGACAGGCGGCAACTCAGAGGCACTGTAGGAATAATGCTTGTTAAAACACTGCGAAACTACTCTATAAATCTGGCAAATGAACTGTGCAAGTACCTGTAAATAAGTTTGACGTATGAGTATCCCTCCACCAGGACGAAACTGCTCCAGTCCCTGAGCAGCGAGGTGAGCGCAGAGTGAGAGATCCGACACTGGACGGTACTGAATCGACCATTACTGCCAGCGTTGTGCACATGCTTCGGGACTGGGCTGAACAGAGAGACATAAAGCAAAACAGAGGGATTCATTGAACACTGACTTTTTATATGGAGCACTACCTGTATCTCACAACCAAGTCTCTCTCTTTTTATACCAACTCAACTTGGTGTCAGCTAAAAACGAAAGCCATTTCAGCCATTTCTCTTCGGACTAACACGCACTACTGATTGTTCGCAATAAGACCGTGTAGTAAGAAAATAAGGTCAGTTCTGACTTTTAATATGGAGCAGTATTTCCAAACCAAGTCTCACTGTTTTCATACCAACTCAAGATAAATCTTTTGGAGTAAATTTCCCAACACTAGCAGGGCTAAACTATATTGACAGCTGACCAGTCCAGGCTGTGTTCACTCACATGTCGTGTTCCAGAATGATAGCGATGCGATGCATGTGCAGCCAGCGCTGCCAGAAGTTAGCGTCCATGGACAGGATAGGCTTCCAGTAGGAGGCAAACTGCGATTGGCTGGAGTCTTTAGAGCCACTGTGCTGGAGGGAGAGGACCTGATGGAGAGCAGGATTGTGGTTAGCATATTAATATCACCAAAACCAAAAACTTTAGTATGTTTAATTAGTTTTATTATTATTTAAGAGACTTTAAGATTTTAAGAAGTCTCTTCTGCTCACCAAGGCTGCATTTATTTGATCAGAAATACAGTAAAAACTGTAATATTGTGAAATATTTTTACAGTTTGAAAGAGCCGTTTTCTATGTGAATATATTGCAAAAGCTGAATTTTCAGCATCATTACTCCAGTCTTCAGTGTCACATGATCCTTCAGAAATCATTCTAATATGCTGATTTACTGCTCAAGAAACATTTATAATTATTATTAATGTTGAAAACTGTGATACATTTTTGTCAATATTCTTTAATGTACATAAAGTTATATACAATATTTTGCAATCTTTAGTTTTGTGCTAACTCACTGGTGTGGTGGATCCAGGTGGAATGTAAAACAGAGGAACACCATTTTTTGTGCTTTCGGGGATGGTGTAATGTTCTGGGATGGAATTAAAGGACTGCAGGTGCACCAACATCTGGTCTGTCTGATTTATGCTGTTGAGAACAAATGACATACAGCATTATTACTTTACAACCTCAAACTAAAACTGACAGCAAAGTATCTAAAAATCACCGTTGAGGTTAAGACTGAACCCAGTGTTTAAAACAGTAATCTGACCTCTGCAGAGTGTTCCAGAAGCGACGGATGACAGACGTCCGGTAGGGGCTTGTGATTGGTTTCCGCATGGTGCAGCTGATGTCATGGAGGATGTCATAACTGCCCTCCATGGTCACCTCCACCCAAGTGGTGCGTTTGATTGGATCCAGGGGCCAGGACGCCACGGCAAGGTACTCAATGCGCATGTTGTGCTTCCAGAGGAGGACCAGCTTCACCTCCAGCTGACTTCCTCCTTATAGAGAGACAGATGATTACATGATTATTGAGAAATTCCAATTACCTATTTCAAGGGTGCATTAAAGGTGAAGTATGTAGTTTCGGTGACACTAGTGGCACGTAGCGAAATTACAAAAATAAAGCATATTTTTATATGCCCCTTTTACGTGTTGCGCATCCCCCAACTCAAACGTCACAAACATAGCTTCTTCGTGTGCTTGTGAAGGCATGTCTCAACAGGTAAAAGTAGGCTACTTTCAATAAAAGCTTTTAGCTGTGTTGCTATGTGCCATGAGAGTAAGCAACTGAGGCCCCGTTTACACCTGATATTAAGATGAGTTTTGGTCGATCGGATCCCAAGTGGACGATGCTAAATACAGGTTTAAACAGGGTCTAAAACGTTTTGAGCTTGTCCACTTTCAACCACTTACAGAGGTAGTCTAAAACACATTCTTGCTAAACGCTCATGTGGTCGAATGCGTTTCAAAAGCCGCAAAATGCGTAATGCGTAAACATTATGGGAAGCTAACCAGAGGGGATTTAAACTTTGTCAGCTGGAGATGCAAGTTTGGAAAACGTACCAAGCCCAATGTTCTCTCACCATTCCTGATTTCTAACACACACTCACCGCCTTTGGCCTTGCGGCTGTCAGAGCAGAAAGAAAAGCTACTGCTCTCCGTATGTTCTTTTTTCTCCGGGGTGCGTTCATATGTAAACCATTCGTCCATTAGACCAAAAGATCTGAAAAAGTCCATACATTTACCCGCCCATAGACCCTCCCCTCGAAGAAATCAGGACAGAAGTGGTTAAAAGTAGACAAAAGAGAGAAGAATAAAATAACAGGTGTAAGCGGGTTCGTCTCCCTTGTCTACTTGTGATCTTGATTGACCAAAAAGCAGTAGTATAAACCCATCCAACTTTTATAATAAACCCGTCCAATATGTCTGGATCGGGAGCATTTTTTTACATGACACACCACAACTGTTTGAGGCAGAGTAAACATTTTAAACTGATGCCGTATGGTAATAAAGTGTCCATTGTAGCATGCTGCATCGCACTGCAATGCCAGAAGCTTTTGATGTGTTCATGATTTGTTTAATTTTTGAAGGTCTAAGAACAGCAAATTTTGTCTTGCACTTCTGTAACTGAAGATTAATTTATTTTCCCATGTAACACGTCAGTCATGGTCCCACACCGGCTAAACACGCCCCAAACTCACGCTATAGGTTGAGCTGGAAAGAGATTGACGGATCTGAGCGGACCGCTCTCAATGTTTAGATGGTGACTGGGAGGCTCAATGATTACACTTTTGGGGGAGACAAACCCATGAATGGCATACTAATAGTACTCAGTGAACAAAACAAAAAAAATCATACTTCACCTTTAAACGCATAAAATACGTAATTTGCATAAGATCATTATAAAAGTATATTTCAACATTCAATACCACACATTATGAGTTTAAAGTACCTTTAGTGATGTTAATCTCCCGGATGGTGTATCCCTCTCTCAATCTGATAGACAGCACACTGATCAAATCAGCATGCACTTCCTTCTCTGTGTGTTTCTTCCTGCGCATCACTAAGGCAGGGTTTCCACTGGCCGACACCAGGTGTTCATTAAAGAGCCTGTGCTGGGAGACTAGAAACAAAGGGATGACACAGATCAGTCATTACAGTGCTGTTTTTATCACGCAATAATAAAACCTAATGAGTGTGTGTGTCTGCGAATGCATACATAAATATATGCATACTGCATACCAGCCAATCAAATCCTAAGTGTGTCTAAAAGTTTTAGAAGTGAAAGTAAAAAAAATGTGGTTCCATGCAGTCCGATGCTTCATTTCACAAATGACATTACAAAAGGAAAAAAGCAGATGACCCGCTGAAAATCTATGACATCTGAAGTAACTTTTGACCAAACTTATGAAATCGCCTCTGATGTGACATGAATTTTGCTCGATTGTGAGGCAGAACTGAAAGTGCACAGACAGGGTTGAGACACTGAGCGCTGAGAGCTCTGGTATTGATGGCTTTGCTGTCTGATGATGTGTGGTGAATTAACCGAGTGTTTTAAGTGGACAGAGCAAATCTCTCTTATAAATATTCAAGCGCTCACACATCTCTGAATGCTTTCCTTCCTTCTCTGCGGTTCTCAGATCACATTTTGCCTAATAAAACAGTAACTGTTTAATGCCTGTTTTAAACATTCGCTCATGTTCACTGATCCCAAATAAAGTATTTGGACACTTCAGTAACTCTCAGTGTTAGTACTGTTAACTAAAACTATTAAAAATAGTTTTCAGCAATTGAAAAAAGCTGAAATTAAATAAAGCATAAATATTATATACAAAACTTAAATGAAAATTAGACTGAAATAAAATAGTTAAAATAAAAAAAAAAAAAGAAGAATCAATTAAAGATAGAGAAATTATAATGAAAATACAACGTAATATAATGTCAACATAAAAATAAAAGCTACGTCAAAGCATTAATAAATACTCTAATAGTATAAATTATACTAAAATAACATCACTTAAAAAAGTCATTGCATTACTTATCAAAATATGAAATTGCCTGTACAGTAGTGGCCAAAAGTGATGTCCAGGAGGATATTTGTTTTAATGACCCTAGAAGTTCGATTAAACCATCAAAATACAAGGAAAATATATATATATATATATATATATATATATATATATATATATATATATATATATATATATATATATATATATATATATATATATATATATATATATATATATTTATATTTTTTTTTTATATATTTTAAATATGAGAAAAATTCAGAAAAAACAGAATTTTTAATTATTGGACAAAAAAACTCCACATGTAATTCTGTCTAACACTTGATGGCTGCTCTGTTAAGTCCTCGTCGTCAGTTAGGAACCTGGGTGTGCTCTTTGATACCAATCTCTCATTTGAAAGCCACGTTTCTAGCATGTGTAAAACTGCATTCTACCATCTTAAAAATATATCTAAATTACGGCATATGCTTTCAATGCAAAATGCTGAACAGTTAGTTCATGCGTTCATGACCTCAAGGCTAGATTATTGTAATGCTCTACTGGGTGGTTGCCCTGCTCGCTTAATAAATAAACTACAGCTGGTCCAAAACGCAGCAGCTCGAGTTCTTACTAGAACCAGGAAGTATGACCATATTAGCTCGGTTCTGTCAACACTGCACTGGCTCCCTATTAAACATCGCATACATTTTAAAATCTTGCTAATTACTTACAAAGCACTAAATGGTTTAGCTCCCCAGTACTTGAGCGAGCTCTTAACGTATTATACTCCATCACGTCTATTGCTGTCTCAAAACTCTGGCCAGTTGATAATACCTAGAATATCAAAATCAACTGCAGGCGGTCGATCCTTTTCCTATTTAGCACCTAAACTCTGGAACAGCCTTCCTAGCATTGTTCGGGAAGCAGACACACTCTGTCAGTTTAAATCTAGACTAAAAACACATCTCTTTACTATGGCATACACATAAAACATTTTTAATTTATATTTTATTCAAATTTTATTCAGCCGGAACCGGGAACACTTCCCATAACACCTGATGTACTCGTTACATCATAAGAAGAATGGCATCTAAGCTAATGTTAGTCTCTCTGTTTATCCTGAGGTTTATTGCAGTCAGCCGGATCCGGGCCAGATCAGATGGTGGACCAGCGCCCAGACATTACCAACGCATCCCTGAAGTGTCTGCAGAGACCGTGTCAATTAGTCTACCCTCTGAAATTACTCATCGACATGGCATCCTCAATGGATCCATCTCCGGCGTGATGACTCCGATATTTCGAATATTCCTATTTAATAATTGTTTAATCGACACGCCATTCTCAATAAACCCGTCTCCGGCGCGATGCCTCCGATCTTTCGAATAATCCGATCTAATATGACTTCTGACCTATAAGGCTGCCAAAATAATAATCATGCACTGTTTGTTAATTGGCCAGAGGAGAACTGGCACCCCGACTGAGCCTGGTTTCTCCCAAGGTTTATTTTTCTCCATTGTGCCACCTGATGGAGTTTTGGTTCCTTGCCACTGTCGCCTTTGGCTTGGCTTGCTCAGTTGGGGACACTACATTTTCAAATAAATATCCAAATAAATTTAATTACTAAACTAAATTAACTATGTCAACTACATTACTTGAATATATATGATAATTGAAATGAGCTAGATTTTCACCAGAGCGGCTGTACAGCCGAATCAAATTCTGTTGCATTATTTTCCTGTTTAACACTGTGAAGCTGCTTTGAAACAATCTGCATTGTAAAAAGCGCTATATAAATAAAGTTGACTTGACTTGACATGAGGGAAGCACAAAGTGCTAAACTTGGTTAAGGTATTTATCTGACAAAATAATTTAGCAAACTACAGCTACAGGTTTTAATTTAATATGCAAACCAATGCACAGAAAAACTAAACCAGTTAATAATAAACCAGTTATTAATATTTTGTTGGTTCTTTCATTTGTGCATAATTTCTTTGAATGACAGCCAGGCCAAAATTTGTCTACACAATTTCATTGTGTAATCACAAATAAAACTACTGACTCCAAGCACAACTACGCAGAATGCTTACAAAATCTTTAACACATTTTGAATTATTTGAATAAAGGGTGAACGTCAATTTTCCTAGGCTGGACATCACTTTTGTAGTATAGTATCTTTATTATTTTAAACATACTAGAGGAGCATATTTCAAGAAAAACCATGGTCAGTTTGAAATGCTAAAACAATAAAATACTCAGCAGGACCTTCTCTTAAGCCTGAGTTGAGCTTACAGCAGTAGTACTCTGGGTTCATGGACTCGCCAGTCCTCAGGAAGGAGTATGTGAGGAAGGCGCGGTGGTAAGCATTCATCTCGTCGCCGGTCGAGTCGGACTCTGGACACATGGACAGATAGGAGCCAAAGGTTGCCATTGAGATGAACTTCATCAGCTCCACGTTGGGGATGTAGCCAAAACTACAGTCGTAGGAGTATGCGCCGCCAACCTGAGGGAAACACAGTAGAACAAAAGGGAATGTAATGCTTTATAACAGACTAGTTACACAGTCAAACTGAATTTACTGCATTTACACTACCGTTCAAAAGTTTGGGGTCAGTAAGTTTGTGTCAGTAAAGACATTTATAATGTTACAAAATATTTCTATTTTAAACAAATGCTGTTCTTTTGAACTCGAATAAATGTTTGAGCGGCAAATCAGCATATTAGAATGATTTCTGAAGGATCATGTGACACTGAAGACTGGAGTAATGATGCTGTTATTTTAAATAATTAAATTTAATTAATTTCACAATATTACTTATTTCTATATTTATTGATCAAATACTGTAATTACAGCCCTGATGAGCAGAAGATACATATTTTTTTTAAATCATACCTCAAACTTTTGATTGCTATTGTAAAGAGCATTAATATGTTTGTGGCATGTCAAAATGGATCTGAGCAGTACTTGAACAAAGGAACAGGCGATGGTTCCACTTCTCAGCTGGTTCAGCAGAGTTTCACACACAGCTACATCAGGAACGCTCGTCACTCCATCAGTGATGATTATTATACCTGCAGAACATCACAAAAAATGATTAACTGTACTTTATTCATAACCATTCATTCACTTATTTTACTGCCCACTCAGCAACCAACCACAATTTGTTTTGTTCTTACATGTCATTTTTTAACTGGTTAAACATGGCAAACTTTGGTCACTTGAGTAACTAGTTTGTCTTTAAAAATCACTCATAGTATAATTAATTTTGTTTATGGGTGCTTAAACTAATGAAAAAATGTTAAATAAATGGTTTGTAAGGGTGTGTTCACACTTGTAGTTCAGTTCGATTGGTTCGTTTGGTCCGGATCACAAAAAAAAACATTTAGTCCTGGTCCGCTTAGCATTCACATTGGCATTTTAACACTGAACCTAAAGGAATATGGTAATAATATAGGAATATGTTAACAACCTAATTGGTTGGCTTTTATTAAGTATATTTGGCGACAAAATGCTGTGTTGGGCTAAATGTGCTCGTTGTATGTGCATAGCCTACATATGATGGTATTTTGACCAGCTGAGAACACGTGAAGAACTTATAAAATGTGTAAAGGAGTCAAAACCATGGCAGAAATCCCTCCATCACACACACAAACATAGATCTGCTGTGAGGAGACGTGGTTCTGATGCCTGTACCGAACTGTGATGGGCAACATTACGACTTTGATGAGAAAAAACAGGTATACTTGAGCATTCTGTCCTTTATAGGGTCGCATCTTGTGACATCATGTCCCATTGGTTTGGTTACATGTCTTTGGTCGGTGTTGCGTTCATATTTCCTTCAACCCGCACCAGAGTTGATTTGGAAGCGGAGCGAGACCCGTCTTTTCAGGGGTTTCGGTCCGCTTGTTTGGTTCGGATGGCAGCGTTCACACTTATTCAAATGAACCGCAGTAACAGAGCAATAACACCAGAATTCGTTTTAATCCCCAAAACCCCCTAAATGTGATGCTCACTGAATTTTAACATTAGGTTGGACACAGGACTCATAGAGACACTGACCTGCACCAGAGTTTGGAGGCAGAAGTTGCAGCGCCAGAATCCCCTGCCTCACCATGCTGACCAGCCCGACATCTGCCGTCACCATTGAAACCCCCGGCTTCCTCTGAGATGGTTCCTCCACAGCGTCATTGGAAAAAGACTGATAAACAGATCCATTGAACTGAAGAGTAAAGAAAGAAGATGTTTTTCAGACATAAAGTGTCTAATGTAACAAATTCAAATCTTATTATAATATAAACATACACTACTGTTGGTAAGATTGTTTAATGTTTTTGGCAAAAAGTCTTCTGCCCACAAAAACTGCATTTATTTGAGCAAAGATAAAAAAGTAAAAACTATTGTGACTTATTATTACAATTTAAAAAGAACTGTTTTCTATGTGAATATGTTCAAATGTAATTTATTCCTGTGAATTTTTAGCATTGTTACTCCAGTGATCCTTTTTTATTTTTCAGGATTCTCTGATGAATAGAAAGTTCATAAGAATTTATTTGAATTAGAACTTTTTTAACATTATAAATGTCTTTACAGTCACATTTGATTCATTGAATGCATCCTTACTGAATACATGTATTTTTATTATTTTTTTAAATCTTACTTTGAATAGTAGTGTATGACAATACACTGTAAAATGATTGTGAAATATCATAACACATGAACATTAATTAAGCAACAACATATGAGTGGTTTTGCAAAATTAGTACACAATAGCACACTGAACACTGGTGTCTTTTATAATATTGCTGTTGCTGCCAAAGCAATAAGCCACTTGTGGCTGTGCATTACAGTGATTTTACTGATGATAAGTTTTGTTTCAAACCAATAAATACCATTTAACCAGGGCCTAAAACTAACTTTTTGCTACGCCTGCCAATGGCCGGTGACTTAAGAAAATTTACCAGCCATAAATATTTGTATTTATTTTTGAATATTTTTTCATTTGTTGTTTGATTAACATTAAAAATACAGACAGTAGCAGGGATATTAGGCTTCTGTCACTTTAAGAGCGAATGCACAGATCTAATATAACCTACTGACACTGTACACATGCTTTCTCAACTGTTTACATTCACTTAAGACATGACCGATTATGTTTACTAGGATACATAGCATCTTCTTGCGCTTGAATATTTAAATTGACAAGGCTTAAACTTTTATGACGATGCAGCATTGGCCCGTCAACTGTCCCGAGCATTGTTCACGTTTATTCATTGTAAGAATTAATACAAATGTTACCAGCCAACTGGTGACACCGTTTCATATACCGATTTTTACTCGCATTTGGCGATTGATGAGTGTTAATTTTAGGCCCTGTATTTAGCTTTAGTAAAATTGCTGTAATGCACTGCCTCTTTCTGCTTATTGCATGCCTGTATAAAAACCACAAGCACACTTGCCTGATTGTGCTGCTGCTGTAGGACGTCAGCAATGCTGCTCTCCACGGCTCTCAGCTGCTGATAGATCTGATGCAAGAACTGCTCCAAATCCATACAGTCCAGCTGACAGCCCTGAACCAACACCTGATGGCCAGAATCGTTGCATATAACCAGTCAGAAAAGCGTTCTACTAATATGCACTAATAAATTCACAATGACCTGCGATCCAGACCTGATGAGAACTGAGGCCAATGATGGAGGAATACGCCAGAATAGTGATGAAGATCTCTGGCTGGAACACGTAATCAGTTCCTGGGACTTTAAAGGGTTTTGCCAGACCAATCAAGCTCCGAGACAGAGCATGGAAGACTTCGTCAAAGATCATCTCTCCTGTGCTGTCATCCTGAAAACAAGCAACATATGACACTGCACTTTTAAAAGACTTTAAACAAGCCACTGAATGTGATGGTGGCGATCTCTTACCACGATCCCGGTGGACGGGCTCAGGTCCAGCTCGATGATGAAGCGGTACCTGCGAGCCAGGAAGGTCACACGCGTGGAGGGAACCAGCAGACAAGAGCAGGACGAGGGAGGAGTATCGGCCTGCCATCCTTTCGGGAGGACGCTCAAAACATCCAGCTCATTCTCTGACTTTAGCTGAGCAGATGCAACACAAACATGACCAGAGACGGACACACACACACACACACACACACACAGAGACTGTCACGTGATATGATGGGATACATGTCATGTGATCCATGAAGATCTGAACTGATCTAGGAGCCACAATAACACATATGATATAGCCACAATGATTTACCACAATAACTGAACAATAAAATTGATATTGTTCGCTTTCAAAGTATAGAAGGAAGGCCTAAAACATGCATGGAAAGATAATAAAAATAGAATATATTAAATTAAGATTAATTGACTGATATTTGACCATTTTGAGGTTGTTGTTATCAGCTACTGCAGTGGTTTTCAAACCTGTCCTGGAGGAACCCCAGCCCTGCACATTTTGTATGTCTCCCTTATCAGACACACCCAATTTAGTTATTGCAGTCTCTACTAACGAGCTGATGAGTTGAATCAGGTGTGATAAATGAGGGAGACACACAAAATGTGCAGGGCTGGGGTGCCTCCAGGACAGGTTTGAAAACCACTGAGCTAGTGTATATTGTGCAAGTGTTCATTTTATTTAATGACTTTGTGCACTCTCATTTGCCATCATTAAACATACACTACCGTTCAAAAGTTTGGGGTCAGTAAGATTTTTTATTTTTTTGGAAGAAATTAATACTTTTATTCAGCAAGGATGTGTTAAACTGATCAAAAGCGGCAGAAAAGACTTATAATTTTACAAAAGATTTCTATTTCAAATAAATGCTGTTCTTCCTATTCATTTAACAATCCTGAATAAAATTGTCATGCTTTCCACAAAAATATGAAGCAGCGCAAATGTTTTCAACATTGATAATAATAAGAAATTACATTTCTGAAGGATCATGTGACACTGAAGACTGGAGTAATGATGCTGAAAATTCAGCTTTGGCATCACACAAATAAATTAGATTTTAAGATATATTCAGAAAGAAAACAGCTATTTTAAATGGTGATATTTCAGAAATATTTTTATTTTTGATCAAATAAGTGAACAAAAGATGTTTTACTAACCCCAAACTTTCAACCGGTAGTGTATCAGAATTAAATCACCTATCAGTCACCCTTTTCTTCATTGCAAAAGCCATCAGTCAACCACTAAATAATCCCAGTCTGTCTCTTACCAGCTCAGACTGTGGACTGGGCCGAACGACCTGATTGAGACGGCTGAGGAACCAGGACAGACGCACATTGCGTGATATCCTGTACTCCTCTTTCATCAGCAGGTACACCTGCTCAGCCTCCTCCACCTTCAGACAGAAAAACACCATATATTTAACATATGAATCACTTCATTATAAGAGCAAAATATCATCTCAACAAACTGCCTGGTCTTTGGTTTTTAAAATGAGAGACAAGCTGCTTTTAGAAAGATACTTTAGAAAGTTGAATGTGTTGTAGTTATGCTGTACAGTATATGTTCACCCTCTAACTACAGTATCAAATATACAACATCATGGCACAGTGCATAATCTGATCTATAACAGAAATTAACCAGCAAATACACCAAAAATACTACAGATATTTAAAATAATAATAATAATAATAATAATAATAATTAGTTACATTTATAATTATATAGCGCTTTTCTGGGTACTCAAGGCGCTTTACATGGAAGGGGGGAATCTCCTCAACCACCTGGATGATGCTACGGCAGCCATATTGCGCCAGAACGCCCACCACACACCAGCTGATTGGTGGAGAGGAGACAAGCCAATCTGTATATGGGGATTATTAGGAGGCCATGATGGACAGAGGCCAAATGGGCAAATTTGGCCAGGATGCCGGGGTTACATCCCTACTCTTTTTCCGAAGGACATCCTGGGATTTTTAATGACCACCGAGAGTCAGGACCTCGGTTTAATGTCTTTAACCCAAAGGACGATGCTTATTGACAGTATAGTGTCCCCATCACTATACTGGGGTGTTAGGACCCACACAGACCACGGGGTGAGCACCTCCTTCTGGCTTCATTAACACCTCTTCCAGCAGCTTCCTAGTTTTCCCAGAAGGTCTCCCATCCAGGTACTGACCAGGCTCAGCCCTGCTTAGCTTCAGTGGGAAACCAGTCTTGGGCTACAGGGTGATATGACTGCTGAGTGGGCATGGTGAAAACTAACATCTAATCTAACATTTAATATATTTTCGAATTCTTATCTGGTTATGTTTATATCTAGATACCTGTATTCACTGTCACTCTGAAAGTGTTGCTTAGTTATTATAAATGGTTCATTAACATTAATCGATTCAATTGAGGCAATTGACATAAATCGACAGCACAATGCCAACAAACAAACTGCTAAAAAATGCTTTTCTTACTTAGTATTTTTGTCTTGTTTCCAGCCCAAATATCTTTAAAAAATCTTAAATCAAGATGCATTTACTAGACAAGTAAAATGACATAAGATATTATCTGCCAATGGAGTAAGAACAACAATCTTGTTTGAATTAAGATTATTTTTCTTACCACAATGGCAGATTATTTAGCTTGTTAAGAATTTAGATATTTGGGCTGGAAAGAAGACAAAAATACTAAGTAAGAAAAGCATTTTTGCAGTGGTTAAAAATATGCCATCATAAACATTTTAAAAGTGCCCTCGAAAATCAATCCCAGTGAGCAAATACCCTGAATCCTTCCAGAAACAGTAAAAAGAGGAATAAAACATTGCAGAACAAACAAAGAACCAAAACAGGAAACAGGAAAAACAGAAGAGTCTTTATAGTTTGAGTGTCTGATTGTTTCTTGACAAGACTAAAATATGAGTCCAGTGCTGAGAGACACTTGCTGCAGTTTTTTCTTTCTCCCCAAAAAACTGCATCTACTGCTGGATCATTTTTAAAAGCTTCAGCTACATTTGTAGCACAGCGATAAATACATGCAGTGTGTCCACATTTAATACCACTCAGATATGATCTACATGAACAACATGTTGTTGTTTGTTGTTGTTGTTGTGTAGTCTGAGGGAGTGGCTGCAAACACATGACAGAACTGCATTGAACTGATTCACTTCCAACCTCTGCGATACACTCCTTGCAAATATCTCTTATTTTTTAACAGATTAATTACAGTAAAAGGCATTCGGTGTGAGAATAACAGAATAAAAGTCTCATATTTATTCTAAAATAAATGTTTTCCTCCTGTTCTGTTTATTTGCTCTGTTGCCTAACCTGTAAACAATTTCCGAGCAGAAACTGAACAAAACAAACAGAGTAGTAAGTCAAAGTAAGAGTTTAATTTACCTCATTGTCCTGTCTGTCTGCCATGCCGTGCTTCGCATTACTGGCGGGTTGTTTTTGAGCGAGTTTTAGAGGGTTTGTGTCATTATCTGTAAACTGCAGCTCCTCTGACTGCAGCTGCTTCACTTCCTGTTCACCATTTCAAAATAAAAGTCCTCATAAATACACAGGCTATAGAAACAATGAATGTACATTACAGTATATTTAAGATACAAATATGCAAATGCGACTTTTCACTCAAATCGGTATGGTGATGATATCATTGGTAGAGTTAAAATATTATTTATTTAATACTATTCAACTGTATTAATACTATAATATTAATACACTACTGGTTGCATTACCAGTGATATTATCACCATACCAATTGAAGTGAAAAGTTGAATTTTCCCACATTTAAATTAAACGTAATCATTTGTATTAAATATGTCGAAATCAATATTTGTTTGGCTCCATTTGCTAACAATACTTTTGGACCCTACAGCATCTTTGGCACAGTAGATAAACTGGAAATAAACAGCTTAGTCTGCATATTCTTCTGATCATTAAAATCCAATAATACACTACAATATTGGTCTATAAATATGTTGTGATGCTAATTATAATTATATATTAGAGAAGTTAGGAACCGTTCTCTCGAGTGCGTTTTGACAGCCGGACTCGATTTACTGCTGCGAGTGTTTGTTTACTTCCGCTCGATTGTGCCGTTCTGCTAGTCGCGTTGAAATGCAGGTAAATGGATAAAACATTCTCACTTTATGTCCGTTTTTGCAGCTGTTTGGCATTAAGAAAAACTTCATTAAAATAGTGACACTAGCACTTAGATAGTTTGCGGGAAGAGGGCTTTTTGCCGTTAGTTTTGCCTGCGGATAGAGTGCTGGCATGCTAACTGTCGAGATAGAAACAGTTATTGCTGTTTTATTGTGTCATATAAGAGCTGAAGGGTGATCTATGTGTGTTTTATGTCAATAGCAGCGTGAGGAGAAGCAGCTGGAGGCGTCTGTGGAGTCTCTGGTCACTCGCGTGGCTCATCTGAAAGGTTCCCTGCAGAGTTTCATTTATAAACTGGAAAATGAGTATGAAAGGCTCACGTGGTAAGTACGAACTACAAGTCTTTCCTGATAAACTCCACAGTGCATCGGTCACTGCTGACGCTGATGTTTTGGATGCAGGCCCTCTGTGCTGGATAATTTCGCCCTTGTGTCTGGGCAGCTGAACACCATCAACAAGCTGTTAAGAAATGAGAAGACCCCATCATACAGGTCACAGGTCATCATCCCCCTGCTGCTGTCTCCTGATCGAGATGAAGAGCTGGCGGTGAGCATATTTACAATGTCACACTCGTTATAAAGACACCAGAACTGGCAAAAAAGGCCAATGTGCAACCTTCACTGTTTCGTTACTTCTCAGAAACTGACAGAGCAGCGAGTGCCTGTGTTCAGCCATGAGATCGTGCCTGACCACCTCAGGACTAAACCTGACCCGGAGGTTGAGGAACAGGAGAAACACCTGAGTGCCGAAGCGGCCCGGATCGGACCTGAAGTAGCCCAGGTAAACAAACACATGATGAGTGTGAAATTCATCCTGCTTGAAAAAGCAACACCCTCGCAACCATTCAGAACACCAGCAACCTCCTAGCAAGATGTCTACATCCCCTTTAAACTCAAATCTGATGACCCAGGTATTCAGACTAAATGGGGCTTGTTTAACCCTCTGATATTCCTATGATACACTTGTGATCCTCTGCTGTCAAAGCAGACAGAAGACAATGAATCAATAAATTAATGTACTTTATTTTGTTTCAATAATATTTAATATTTTGTATTTTGAGGTTTTCATGTCACTAGACAATATTTAGTTTAGGGTCCAGTTCTCACTATTACTAGGATATTGGCACTATTAGCACTTATAAAGCGCATATTAATGCCTTATTCTGTTTGACCATATTCTATATCCCTTAATTCTCCCCAATACCTAAGCATAACAATGACCTTACTAACTATTAATAAGCAGTATATTAGGAGTTTATGAAGGCAAAAGTCCTAATAAATAGTTAGTTAATAATAGTGAGAATAAGACCCTAATCTAAAGTGTGACCAAATATATAATTTGTTTTAGCTGATTTGTAGATTGGACCCCAAAAAATTTCTGTGTACTATTTTTCATTTTTGTTGAAGATCAAAAGTTAGACCATTTAGCCTTTTCTAATCATGTCCAAATTTTTTGTGTTCATAAATCAAGTCCCGCAAAAGTCACCAATTTTCTGCCGTTCCGATGAAGTAAAAAAAAAAAAAAATCGGTCTAAAGCCCGGGACACACCAAGCCGACAATCAGCCCCAGCTGATAGCTGACAGCCGGCTGTAATTCTCTTGGTGTGTTCAAGTGCAATTTTTTTCCCGACGCGAGGTGACAACACAGTCGGCTTTCATCGGCGCTAGTTCTTTGGCATCGGTTTGGTCTGTCCCTACCTTAAAATGACCAAAGACCACCGGAGGTTTAACCTTTAAACCACTGTGAACACATTTTAAATGTGAAATGTTTAAATGTTGGTTGTTGAATTTTGTTCTGATTTCTTTTTAGAAACAGATCCAAACATTGAATAAACTTTGCTCAAATCTTTTGGAAAAGCTGAATAATCCCCGGGACGACAGAGACTCTGAATCATCAGGTAGTTTAACTGTTGCTCCTGGTTTTATATTTGCCTGTTTTTCATGCATGTAAAGTCATTGATGTTAAATGGATGTTTCTATTCAGCTTTAAGACAAAACAAGCCATCCTTCAACCCGGCTGACACTAATGCACTGGTGGCAGCGGTGGGGTTCGGAAAGGGCCTGTCCAAATGCAGACCACCTGGACCCGTAGCCCCGGGTCACCCTGGACAGCCGATGATGTCAGCAGGCCCCACACTACATCAGGTCACAGTTGCTGGAGCCTCGGGCCATCAGGCTGGCATGGGCGGACAGGTCACCCAACAGCAGCCTGGACAACCTGGTACCACATTTAATAACATTCACAAACAAATTTAGGCTTAAAATCATCCTTTGTCATGCTAATTAAATTTTCTGTTTTATCAGGTAAAATGCCCAGCAATATCAAGACTAACATCAAGTCAGCATCTGCATCCATGCATCCTTATAGCCGATGAGTTTCATGCATAAGTGCTGCATTTTGTCATACAATGTTTGGTATTTCAGACAAAAAAGCTAATTTGTTTTGTGCATTTTCAATAAACGCATTTGTTGAAATAATCTAGTGTTATCATATTTCTCTTATCACAATCAGGATCGAGGATTTCAAAGAAATGAATACAGTGGTCTGTTTTAGTCACTAGGTGGCAATATTAGCTTTTTATAAGTGTGTCTGTTAAATACAAAGCAAACGTGTCTGAAGTGCTAAGTACACTACCTTTCAAAATGTTAGGGTCTGGAAGATTTTTTTTATTATTAAAAAATACTTTTATTACGTAAGGAAGTATTAAATTGTTTAAAAAAAAACAAAAAAACAAATAACATTTATGATGTTACAAAAATGTCAAATAAATGCTGTTCTTTTGAACTTTCTATTCATCAAAGAAACCTAAAAAAGAATTACATAGTATGGATTCCATAAAAATATGAAGCAGCACAACTGTTTTTAACACTGATAATAATAATAAATATTTCTTAAGCAGCAAATCAGCATATTAGAATGATTTCTGAAGGATCATGTGACACTGAAGACTGGAGTAATGATGCTGAATCACAGGAATAAATAACATTAAAAATTATTGTAACATTTCACAATATTACTAAAAATATTACTAAAATGTCAATATTGTATGTTCCTCATTAAGGAGATGTGATGCGTGTTATGATGACTGAGAATTAAGTGCACTGCTATTTGTTTCATTCTAGCTTGGTACCATTGTAGCACCAAGGTTTTTTTATATGTATCCTGGTGGTATTTGTACCTTGGTGCAAGAACATGATGATCAGCAGATAAGTTTCTTTTATCATTTATTTTCACACATTGTGTTGCTCCATTGATAAGTATCATACACTTTAGGGCTTTTTCCTTTTAAAGTGCCCATATTATGCTTTTTTAAAAAGTTTTTTTCCTCTTTAAACTCCTCCTCTCCGAGAGCTTCCTTTGCTCTGATTGGTCAGATGGCCCAGTCTGTTGTGATTGATCGACCGCTTACAGCGTGTGTCAGAAATGAAACTCCTATTTCCATATCTGAATTTGCTTTCCTCAGCGCGTTATACTCCGTAATACGAACTATGGCGTTAGTTTTTCCGTATCAATTCCAGCGCGAGTCCTCATCCTTTGGAAGTGCATTAAAGTGGACTCGTAGCGTTGAAAACAGTGTTCTCGACAGTATGAACCAAACACTTCCAGTCTCAGCTACAACTAGTGTTTGAGGGTGGGGCAAAGTAGACGCAGTTCGCGGGCAGCCAATGAAGACCATAGGCTGGCATTATGCCAATTTGTTACATTGTTACGTAGGTATAACAGGAAGTGGGACAATGACTTGTGTTTAGAATCATTTATTTTCTTTTAGGAGACAATAACTCTATTTTTCATGCACTTAGATCTTAGATTTTTCAGACCTTTTACATTCACATACAGCTAGATTACACACTGCATGAAATGTAATATTAAAAAAAAAGCACTTTAACCCCTTATTGGCTTTTATCTGCTACTCTGCCAGCAGCCCATCACTCCGTGATAACCTGACAACTGGTGCTAATCCCATGACATCGCACACGTTCAGTATCACCTCACATTGTGGGGGTGTTTAATGGTAAATCTAAAAGTGAAAATGAAAGCGGTTTGGGACCCTTTTGAATTCTTCAAGCCAATTAGCACATCAGGAACATCGGTGGGTGATGCATGAATCTTCTCAGAGGACTCCCAAATTTAATCACATCCCTAAATTTGCACATAAATTAGGTATTAAATTTCAGTTCCCTTTTGTGTTCTGTGGGTGTTAATGAATACATAAGAGGAAATAATCGCTGAGAATTAACTGATTTGAGCTTCATGCTTTTGCCTACCAATTTGGACAGATCCGCAAATATTTATGACTATAATAGAAAACAGTCAAAATAATCAGTCATAGCAATTTTTATTTCATCATCACGCTCAGCAACCAGATAGCAAATATGCATTGTGGTGGCAATTTTGCATAGACAAACACCACTTCAGACGGTGTTCAGAAAGAAAAAAAAATACACACAGACATATATCACTGTAGAAAAAAAGAAAAAAAAAGATGCTGCCTTAATTACAATTAACTTGGATGTTTAAGTCATTTAAACTTAAAAAATGGTTAAATCTTAAAAAAACTTATTTTGATACAAAATTTCACTTTAATTCTTTGAAATTATCATGATAAACTCAAGTCTTGAAGCTTCCATTATTAGAAGGCATGACATCACATGACATGATGGATGTAGTCAAGACAAAAGGGAAACATAATGGGTGTCTTCTTGTGTTATTAGTCTAGAAAACTCCTCCATATGAGGTCAGCATTGCCCCACGGTGCCAAACATCACTGCCTTCAGCACAGCTCAACTCAGATGATGACAGTTTATGAGCAGTGTTTGCTAAGGCAAGCATCACTATCACTGTTGCTCATTTTAGGGTTATTGGTTTGCGCTATACAAACATGGACATCACTTTGTTTTTGTTTTTTTTAAAGTCACCATGAAATCAAAATTGAGATTTTTAATTTTTTAATGAAATATTGCAGTATTTATTCTAAATTATTTATCCATACACATCATTATTGTGCCTCGTAATCTTGAATCAGAATAACTTCCCCTCCTCTTGCAGTGACATCTCTTCTCTTCTCTGATGATGAGGGCGGGGCAACCTGTCACTCACATGAGATCCACCAATAGCAAACCACAACCATCCAATCAATTCCCCACAAACAAAATCAAGCCCCGCCCTACATTTGTTCTTGTTCCAGAAGCGTTTCACTCAGATATACGTCACAATAGAGAAGACTAGCGCGACTTTCACTTACTAAAAAATTATTTGCAGAACACCAGGAATTCCTCTGTGAAACAAAATTATTTAAAAAATAAGTTGAAATAATGCGGGCTGATGGCTTCAGCAGAAGCATATACCATCAATTAACAAACCTCATAGCTCACAGGCTGTCTTTAATGGTTTATAAGTTGAATGCCCCTATGGAGAAAATGAATGGGGCTTTAACTTCCAGAACCAGAGTGTTGCATTCTGTAACACTGAAATATGTCTCATATTTTCTTTTTCCCATTGCCATATCTCCTAGGGGCTCCATTGCAATCAACTCTCTGGAAATCATCCAGAACATCCTATAGCAACTCAGCAACTAACGATATATCGGCCACCATATCGGTATCAGTCAATATATGTTCGTTTTTAATGATATCGTTATTGGCCCGATAAGAAGATTTGGCCGATATATTAAAGCTGATAAATAATGGATTATTTCCTTCAGCTGAGACACTTCAGGTGTGCACGGTTCGCCATTATGGTTTTGAATCGCTTGAAATATGATTTGAATCACTTCAGAAAAGGAAAACACAGTGAAGTGCAACCTGTACAGCACAAGTCTGTCATATAGGCTTAATTTTAGATGTTGCATTATTAATAATAACTAGCACTTTTATTTTTCTCATATTATTTCCATCAACAATATGGTTGAATTAAAATCACTTCAATTATTGTCAGTGCGGAGGCTATTCCAATTTATTTATCCATGGTATGCATTTTGATTCTTTATACGCAAGTAATGTTGTGCAGTGATTTGTTTGCATTATTTAGGCATTATTTTGTTTATTTGTAAGGCAATAGATTTGATTTGATTGATAGGAGTAAAATAATTTAGTTCAAACTAGGCTACTGTATTGTAGCCTATATATTTGATTTATACATGGCTTTTAATTGTGAGACTGTTGTTTTTGGAATCAGGCTCTCAAAAAATTATATAAAAATTTGGATTTAGATTTATCACTCAATATATTGTGTATCGGCTTTCAAATATAAAGAATTATCGGTATCAGCCAAAATGTTCATATTGGTGTATCCCTATGGCAACAACACCTAAGGCAATTTTGCACAGGCAAATACTTAAGAGAATGTAAGTAAATAAATAATTTGATGTTTATTTGAGTTTACTAATTTTATGGATGAATTCTATCATCTATATGATTTAAAGCCCCAATATGTAATTTTTCACCGCTAGAGGTCGCTTAATCAAAACAAAGGCGTAGCTTGATGACTCTTGATTTTGCAGAGTTTTATTATGCCGCAGACGAGCGCTTCCGCTTCTTCCGCTCATGCGTATGTGGGGTAACTCAGCTCTGTTTTATCATATTAGATACATTTGAATGTGTTGAAAGTTATGTTATAATGCTACTCTGATGTGTTCGCTTGGCGGCTATGAGACACTTCACACTGCAGTAAGCTAGATCGATATGAGGCATGGTAAAACATGTTACTCACAGTAAATCAAGAAAACCAGATTTAAACAATAAGACTAACTGTGTTGAGCTATATAACAATGATTCGTTTTCTGTCGATGAATGTATCCAAACAGTTGCTCACCTGTCTAATAAAACACATAATATATTAAAGCGTTTTTTGGTGTTTCCATGGTTTCTAGAAAATAAAACCGAGGGTAACGACGCACGGACACAGTCAGTGTCCTGGTTAAAATGGCTTATTTCTCTGGATTTAAACATTCTTGGAAACATTTCGGATAATGTAAGTCCACAAGTCAACAAAATATATAACATTGCTCTAGTGGTTTTTGGATATTTAAATCCAAAAATATTACATATTGTGCCTTTAATTTGAAGTCATTTGAGTTAATTGTTTTTAATGGATGAATTCTATCATCTATATGATTTTAAAATGAAGTTCACAGATTTCCGAGCACGCTGTCATAGGCCTATTGCAGGGCATTTCCCAGTGTTCAGCGGGCAGGGACAGAGGAACTCTACATGACAGCGGCCTCCCGCCTTCAGTCTCATCTCAGCCTCAGACATGAGTTATTCTGAAAACTCATCTGTTACAGAGAAATGTAGGGCTCCGAGATCTGAGCAGAGACAGAAGTAACAACAAAGATTTACCCATGTAACCCTGAGTACACACACTTAAATAACTTATCAAACAAATCTACTTAACCTGACCCACAAACCAGCAGAATGTGTCAGAAAACAGTAAAACTGCAAATCAAACAGTCTTTTTGTTCTGCCAAACGCACTTTTAATCCTTCAAAACAGTGATAATTGTTTGACAAGAAAGACAGAATAGACACAGGTCTGGATGAGCTTCCTCCAGGACTCTGACAATCTGCCATCGTCTTTCAAGGGTATTTAGATTGTATCCGCATCAACGCAACGCATCCCACACTCCCTTCACTTTCGCGCTTTGTTTTGAATTCGTGTTTCAAAGAGATAAGTTTCCTGTTTGTCTCGAGGCGTTCTTTTCAAAGATGCTCGCGCACAATGCGAGAACGCATGTCTGATTCATTAACACGAGACGCTTTAGGCGCATCTCACTGTTTAACTTCCAACACCCACATCGCAAAAGTTCATCTCGTGTAAGCGCTGGCACCGTTTCCGCGATTTTCGAGGCGTTGTTCTGCGGTTTGATCCACATGAAACGCGTGAGTGACACACTGCGCGAATCTTCCCCAAATGGAACTGAACGCGTGTCTTTTTTTGGAAAAGTTGGTGTCTGTGGCAGATCAGAGGAATATGTTTATCTCCCTGTGTGTGGCGGATGCAAACGGGACACTTAACAAATCCATCCGCCCTGTTCTGTACTGTACTGTACTGTACTGTACTGTACGAATATATCAACAGTAACATCTAACCTGATCTCTATTCTCTGTGCCAAGTCAACTTATGATGGAGCTGAAATCCTTGAAGCTATGCACAATTCAAGACCCCCATCCAGCATGTCAATATGATAAAGCCCTCGCGCAGAACACTTCACATTTCTTTGCTCGATAGAGACGAGAGGAGATAAGACGTGGCTCATCCTCCCTCTGGTCTGCTCCGTAATCTCTGCACGGGAACAAAGACCCACACTACAGGCTCCGGCTTTAATTCCTGCCCTGTAGACCTGAGAGATGTTCCCATCCACCCCTGCGGCTCACAGATGATGATCACACACACAGGCGCGGATGTGTGTGCATTATACTGCCATTGATATGGTACATCATACGTGCATTATGCAGAACGCGAAAACACTATAAATAGCAGTGCACTTAATTCTCAGTCATCATAACACGCATCACATCTCCTTAATGAGGAACATACAATATTGACATCTATGTCGCACAAATGCCTCATTCTGTTTAAAGAAACGCTGCTCCATTTTCAGCAGACGGATTTATGGAAGGATGCCATTTCGAAACTTTTGAAAAAAATATTGCATTTTTTGAAATGTTTATTTTTATTTAAAATAAAAAAAAGAATGGCAACACTTTATTTTAGGGTAACATAGTTACACATTGCTATATGTATTAACTGTAAATTATGCATAATTACAAGTGGTGGTCAGAATTATTGGCACCCCTGGTAAATATGCTCAAATATGGCTGTAAAAAATAAATCTGCATTGTTTATCCTTTTGATCTTTTATTCAAAAAATTCACAAAAATCTAACCTTTCATTGAAGTAAAAGAATTGAAAGTGGGGGGTAAATCACATTATGAAATAAATGCTTTTCTCCAAAACACGTTGGCCACATTTATTGGCACCCTTTTATTAAATACTTTTTGCAACCTCCTTTTGCCAAGATAACAGCTCTGAGTCTTCTCCTATAATGCCCGATGAGTTTGGGGAACACCTGACAAGAGATCAGAGACCATTCCTCCATACAGAATCTCTCCAGATCCTTCAGATTCCCAGATCCATGTTGGCGCTTCTTCTCTTCAGTTCACCCCACTCATTTTCTATAGGGTTCAGGTCAGGAGACTGGGACGGTCATGGCAGAAGCTTCATTTTGTGTTCAGTGACACATTTGTGTGTTGATTTTGATGTTTGTTTTGGATCGTTGTCCTGATGGAAGATCCAGCCAAGGCCCATTATAAGATTTCTAGCAGAGGCCGTCATGTTTTGATATTTTATCTGTTGGTATTTGCTAGAATCCATTATACCATGTATCTGAACAAGATGTCCAGGACCTCCAGCAAAAAAAAATAGGCCCACAACATTAAAGATTCAGCTGTATTTTTAACCGTGGGCATGGGGTATTTTTATCCCTGTTTGCACCAAACCCATTTGGTGGATTTGCTGCCAAAAAGCTCTTTTTATAGTTTAATCTGACCACTTAACCCTTTTGAATTTCCAGTCTTGTCTGACAACTGAATATGCTGGAGTTTGTTTCTGGATGAGCAAGAAGGATTTTTCTTGAATCCCTCCCAAACAACATGTGGTGATGTAGGGGTTGTTTGATAATTTTTTTTTTGTCTTTCTGACCCCAAGACTCAACTAATCTCTGCGATTCTCCATCTGTGATCCTTGGAGAGTCTTTGTCCACTCAAACTTTCCTCCTCGCTGTGCATTAAGACGATATAGACACACGTCCTCTTCCAGGCAGATTCGTAACATCTTTAGTTGATTGGAACTTCTTAAGTATTGCCCTGATGGTGGAAATGGGCATTTTCAATGCTTTAGCTATTTTCCTACAGCCACTTTTGTGACGCTCAACAATCTTTTGCTGCTCATCAGAACTATATACTTTGGCTTTACTCATTGTGATGAATGATTAAGGGAATTTGGCCTCATATTTATTCTCCTGTGGAACAAGACATCATAGCTGGACAATTTCATGTTCCAGGGGTGCCAATAATTGTGACCATCACTGTAACTAACCCTAACCTTAACTCTATAGTAAGTACATGCTAATTAATAAGCTATTACTTAGTAAGGTAACACTTTATTTTACAGTGTCATTGTTACATACACTCACCTAAAGGATTATTAGGAACACTATACTAATACTGTGTTTGACCCCCTTTCGCCTTCAGAACTGCCTTAATTCTACGTGGCATTGATTCAACAAGGTGCTGAAAGCATTCTTTAGAAATGTTGGCCCATATTGATAGGATAGCATCTTGCAGTTGATGGAGATTTGTGGGATGCACATCCAGGGCACAAAGCTCCCGTTCCACCACATCTCAAAGATGCTCTATTGGGTTGAGATCTGGTGACTGTGGGGGCCATTTTAGTACAGTGAACTCATTGTCATGTTCAAGAAACCAATTTGAAATGATTCGAGCTTTGTGACATGGTGCATTATCCTGCTGGAAGTAGCCATCAGAGGATGGGTACATGGTGGTCATAAAGGGATGGACATGGTCAGAAACAATGCTCAGGTAGGCCGTGGCATTTAAACGATGCCCAATTGGCACTAAGGGGCCTAAAGTGTGCCAAGAAAACATCCCCCACACCATTACACCACCACCACCAGCCTGCACAGTGGTAACAAGGCATGATGGATCCATGTTCTCATTCTGTTTACGCCTAATTCTGACTCTACCATCTGAATGTCTCAACAGAAATCGAGACTCATCAGACCAGGCAACATTTTTCCAGTCTTCAACTGTCCAATTTTGGTGAGCTCGTGCAAATTGTAGCCTCTTTTTCCTATTTGTAGTGGAGATGAGTGGTACCCGGTGGGGTCTTCTGCTGTTGTAGCCCATCCGCCTCAAGGTTGTGCGTGTTGTGGCTTCACAAATGTTTTGCTGCATACCTCGGTTGTAACGAGTGGTTATTTCAGTCAAAGTTGCTCTTCTATCAGCTTGAATCAGTCGGCCCATTCTCCTCTGACCTCTAGCATCAACAAGGCATTTTCGCCCACAGGACTGCCGCATACTGGATGTTTTTCCCTTTTCACACCATTCTTTGTAAACTCTAGAAATGGTTGTGCGTGAAAATCCCAGTAACTGAGCAGATTGTGAAATACTCAGACCGGCCCGTCTGGCACCAACAACCATGCCACGCTCAAAATTGCTTAAATCACCTTTCTTTCCCATTCTGACATTCAGTTTGGAGTTCAGGAGATTGTGTTGACCAGGACCACACCCCTAAATGCATTGAAGCAACTGCCATGTGACTGGTTGATTAGATAATTGCATTAATGAGAAATTGAACAGGTGTTCCTAATAATCCTTTAGGTGAGTGTATGTTACATGTAGTTACTGTAGTAATAACTATAAACTATGCATACTTACATGCAACCAACCCCAAACCAAACCCTAATCCTAACCCTATAGTAAGTGCATGTATTTACGTAATATTACTCAATACTTAAATGTATAATTACAGTGTAACAAAGACACTTTAAAATAACGGGTAACACTTTATTTTAAAGAGTCCTTGTTACATACATGTACTTACCATAGTAATAACAGTAAATTATGCATAATTACATGCAACTAACCCTCAACCAAACCCTAATCCTACCCTAACCCCATAGTAAGTGCATGTAGTTAATTATTATTACACATACTAAAATGCATAACACACATTTATTATTATTATTATTATTAATTATTATTGCACTGTAACACGGACACCTTAAAATAAATGGTTACACTTTTTAAGGTGTCATTGTTACAGTGTAATTATATATTGAATTACTGAGTGATATTAACTAACAACATGCATTTACTATAGGGTTAGGGTAGGATTAGGGTTTGGTTGAGAGTTAGTTGCATGTAATTATGCATAATTTACTGTTATTACTATGGTAAGTACATGTATGTAACAAGGACTCTTTAAAATAACGTGTTACCCTTTATTTGAATGTGTCTTTGTTACACTGCAATTATACATTTAAGTACTGAGTAATATTAAGTAAATACATGTACTTACTATAGGGTTAGGATTAGGGTTTGGTTTGGGGTTAGTTGCATGTAAGTATGCATAATTTATAGTTATTACAACAGTAACTACATGTAACATATGTAACAATGACACTGTAAAAAAAAGTGTTACCAAATAAAGTGTAACCCTCTGTAATTATCTGTGTAAGTACAATGTAACTACGTCACCTTAAAAAAAAGTGTAACTGAAAGAAGCTCCAGACTTTCATTATTATTTTATTTCTATGGTGTTGTGTTATATTGTATTATAGTGCCTGTACAGGGTGTGTCTTAAAATCTGTGCAGAATTTTTGTTCCTGCACTTTCTATTCAACCATGTTATGCTGTGACATTAATTACCCTTTAAAAAATAAGTGTTTGATCTTTCTGACATTGTAATGTTATTGGGGGTTTTCAGCATTTTTTTTTTGTACAATTTGTGTGTATGTGTGTGTGTGTGTTTTCTCAGATACTTTGAGTTGAATAATGGTGATGTTTTGAAAATTCAGCAGTACTAACTACTAATCTTTAAAGAGTTTAATGTGTTGTATATCACAAGATAACATTTTGTATAACATGAAATGAAGTGCTGATCATGCGATTTAATGTATTATTCTCTTTAAAAGTATAATGAATCATGAATTAGTAAGTATTATAATTTATTATAACCAATATATAATTTATTATAATTTAATTATGATGTTATTATTAATAATATATATGTATATACTAGTGCTGTCCAATTGATTAATCGCAATTAAGCGCATCCAAAATAAAAGTTTATTTACATAATATATGTGTGTACTGTGTATAATTATTATGCATATATAAATACACAATCATTCATGTATATATTTAAAAAATATTTGCATGTATATACTGTATATATATATTTATATAATTTATATTATATATAATTATAAATATTTTATATATAAATATAAAAAAAATCTTAAATATATCATGCATGTGTGTGTATTTATACATCATTATACACAGTACACACATATATTTTGTAAACACAAACTTTTATTTTGGATGCGATTAATCGCGATTAATCAATTTGACAGCACTAGTATATACATATATATTAATGATGTTATCATATATATGTCACGGTTCATGAATTCACTTATTCATTCTCTCTCTCTCTGTGTGTGTGTGGTTGTGTTGGAGGCGTGGTCATTGATTGCAGTTTATCTGATCATCACCTCATTTACTTGCCTATATAATGTCTCACCACCCACCCTGTGTGTGTGTGTGTGTATATATATGACTATAAGATGTATTTGCTGTATTAGGTTTCCCCCCCATTTTTTTTCTTCTGTGATTTGTGATTTCTTCTCTTAACGCTGGTGTTTGTGAAGCTCAGTCCAGCATTTTCACTTCACTCAAAGTTTCCTGCTCTGAATTTAACTTTAGAACAAGGTCCCGCTCGTGGCGAGTGAAAAATGGACTACAGAGATCCTCTAAATGGTGGCCATCAATAAACGCACAGCACTTTGCTTTGCATTCATCTTCCTCCCTTAATTTGTTTTCCAGACCTCAGTCCCTCGGCTGCTGACCTTTCAGAGAGACGCTCCTGAAACAGCAGATAGAGTGAGACGCTCTCCACAGAGAACTCATGTATTTATGAAGTGCAGCCCGGGAAGAACAGACTGAACGAGCTGTAAATATCAGAGCGCATTTAACATGAGAGAGAGGGAGTCTGGAGTGAGGTTACCATGGTAAAACTGGATCCGCTATAGGGTCATTCTCAGGAAACGCTGATATTTGTGCCTGGAAAATTATCAGGGTTATTCTTTTTTTCTTTAAAAAACTAAAAACTATTTTCATTAAAAGGCTATTGATGAACTCTCAGTTTATCTTTTGTTTTTTTTTTTTTCTTTTTTTAACTGTACCAGACTGTAGGACATGACCTAAAGTATTCAGATGAATGCTCAGCATATGTGCTTACAGCCTCACTCTTAGAAGAAGGTTCAGTGGGGTTCTATAGAGAACTCTAGGTTTCCTGAATCAATTTTAAAGAGCCCTTTATGCCAACAAGTTTCTATATAAGGAGAAATGTCTTAAATGATTGCATAATACTTTCATGTTTTATGGATTATTTCATTTTTTTTTTCTAGTGATAAAGTATGTTTACAGGCTGCGGCTGTCTAATTCATAAAATGTCATTAAAATCAAAAATTAATTAGAACAAAATTAATTAATTAAAACAAATCCATAAAATGATTCCATGATGGGAATCCCTAAAATGTTCTATATGAAGTGCCTGACAGAACCCTTTAAAGGGGCTATATGTAGAATTCAGATGTACAAGACACTGAACATGATTCAAGGCCCCGATATGACGAAATGAAAGCTCTAGCGTAAGTTCTGCCAGGAAGACTCAATGTTACGTCACTTAATGCAATCAGACCTAATCAATCATGTCCTAAATGCTCGGAGTATAAAAGATCGGTACTTACACGTCTGAGTTTGCAGATGCTGAGGCCAACATTTACCTCCATCCTCCCCACCACCACCAGGTTGGTCCCTGCCTATACCTCCGGGGGGGTTGGCTGTGCCCCTGCCTTCATCTCCGGGCAGGAAATGCAGAGTCCATGACCCCTGAGGCGAGAGCTACGGACGGGGCCTACGCCAAAGAAACTTCTAAATACAATACTTGCTGGCCTGTTAAATAAATTTGTTACTTCATTGTACTCATCTTGCCTCCCGAGTCTTTCTGGTAGAAGTTCTTTTTTATTCTTTGCTTAGAAGTAAAAATAAGTTGGAAATACAGCCATCCACATTGCTGAGAGCAATGGTTATATGAATCTGAAAATATGTGCTGCACTCTTTTCTCTCAATAACAGAATAAACACAAAAATGTCAGCGGTGAGAAAACAGCCGTTCAGAAATCATCTGATCGTAGTGATGCGGATATGTTTACACCAGCTCTGCAATTCATCATGTCGACAAATGAGGTAATCAACACTGTTAGGATAGTTTGATTATAATACAAAGTATAATTAAGACTATATAGATCTGACCATGTGACTGTTTGAATTATTCCAAAATGTCCTTGCATAATACATTGGCATTACAGTTGAGAATGCACGGCTCTTTCAGTATTATCCTAAACATTGTATAAGAATTCATTTCATGTTTGAAGGGAAGAGAGGCTCTCGGGAGCGTGTGTAAACATCACATCCTTTTGATTTTCCGGCAAAAACGGCCCGAGTCCAAAGTTGGTTTGACGTTCGATATTCGCAACTTTAGGGGCCGTTTCTAAAGTTATGACATTTACAACTGTAAAATGTTCAGCTAGGTGTCAGGTATGATGCACACCTTTTCATTTTTTGATATTTATTCAAATAAACTGTCAAATCATATGTAAATATTGCTGTTTTTCACTACTGTATGGGATCATCATACACAAAATATGCCATAATTTAAAGTTCAAAGTTCAAGCATTTGAAGAGAATGACTTAGTCATAAAGCCAACTGTAAAGTGTTTATCTACAGGTGTAAGGTATGATGCGCAACTTTTAGATTTGTGATATTTATTCAAAAATGTGTCCCTAAATTTGCGAATATCGAACATCCAATGTCAAACCAACTTTATGCCAGTCTGAGTCTTTCACATAAAAATCAGTCTACAGGGCAGGCTTTCATACACAAAGAAGTCGGGAATGTCTCTTTTTTTTTTTTTTTTTTTTAAGTGTCATTACAAGCTGTTCACACATTGGCAATAAAAAGTGATTAATACATGAAAATTACATGCAGCCCCATTAAGGTTCTAAAACCAGGCTCTTCTTCTTCTAAGAGCGAGAGCAGAATGTGCATGAACAAATTCTGCACTTTCATAGAAAAAGCATGAATCATTTCAGGACAAAACTACAACATATTGAAAGCATGATGTTTTCACTTTAATAAAAGCAAAATATAAGCAAAAGTAGATTTTTTAATAATATGCAACTAATTTAAGTGCAATGGCGATGAATTGGGTGTGCAAATTGGCTGATATTTCAAAGAAAAAAAAAATGGATTTAAAAATGACACTAATGAGAGTTAAAATCTTTCATATTCAGTTGATTATTCTGTTGCAGACACACAGCACACAAATGACAGTGTTTCCTGAGAATGACCCATAAATATAATTTTTCTGCAGGTGTTTAAACATGATCTTCAGTGTGTTCTCTTACAAAAATGCAGAAAGCCAGATCAAAATGTACAATGTTCCTCAGCGGCATCTCAAAGTCTGACACATTGTGATTTCTATCAGTCATCATCTGCTTGAACTCGGACCACAGACTAAAAATAAATTGATCACGTCTGCATCCCCTGAGAAAAATAACGCTCATTCTGTGTGCATCAGCACAAAATCATCCATATTCATCTGAGAGAAGGAGATAAATGCCATTTCTCTTTTCTATTGTCATGAAACTGAAAATGGTTACACTTTACAATAAGGTTCATTTGTTAACATTAGTTAACTATGAAGTTAACATGAACTAACAATGAAAAATACTTCTAAAGCACATCATTAGTCTTACTAACCCATTATTGAAATCAACAGTTGTATCTGTTAATATTAATTAATGGGTCTGAGGTAACATGGACTAACAATGAACAGTATTTTTATTGAATAAATGAGGTGAATAAATACTGTAACAAACAAATTGCTCTGTTAGTTGATGCGTTAAATAATGGGACCTTGTTGTAAAGTGTTAGTCATAAAATAATAGGGATACATGATAGGTCAGTATGGAAGCTTGATTCGCCACGGAGTAAAACAATTGATAATTGATAAACTATTTATCTCACAATTCGGACTTTTTTCTCACTATTGCGGGTTATAAAGTCAGAATCGCAATTCTGACTTTATATATCATAATTCTGACTGTATATCTCATAATTCTGACTTTATATCGCGCAATTCTGACTTTATATCACACAATTCTGACTTTATATCTCACAATTCTGACTTATCTCGCAATTCTGACTTTATATATCATAATTCTGACTGTATATCTCACAATTCTGACTTTATATCTCACAATTCTGACTTATCTCATAATTCTGACTTTATATCTCATAATTCTGACTTTATATCGCGCAATTCTGACTTTATATCACACAATTCTGACTTTATATCTCACAATTCTGACTTATCTCATAATTCTGACTTTATATCACACAATTCTGACTTTATATCACACAATTCTGACTTTATATCTCATAATTCTGACTTTATATCATGCAATTCTGAATTTATATCTCACAATTCTGACTTATCTCACAATTCTGACTTTATATCATGCAATTCTGAATTTATATCTCACAATTCTGACTTATCTCACAATTCTGAATTTATATCTCACAATTCTGACTTTATATCTCATAATTCTGACTTTATATCTCATAATTCTGACTTTATATCTCACAATTCTGAATTTATATCTCATAATTCTGACTTTATATCACACAATTCTGACTTTATATCTCACAATTCTGAATTTATATCTCACAATTCTGACTTTATATCTCATAATTCTGACTTTATATCTCATAATTCTGACTTTATATCTCACAATTCTGAATTTATATCTCATAATTCTGACTTTATATCTCACAATTCTGACTTTATATCTCACAATTCTGAATTTATATCTCACAATTCTGACTTTATATCTCATAATTCTGACTTTATATCTCATAATTCTGACTTTATATTGCGCAATTCTGACTTTATATCTCACAATTCTGAATTTATATCTCATAATTCTGACTTTATATCTCACAATTCTGACTTTATATCACAATTCTGACTTTATATCTCATAATTCTGACTTTATATTGCGCAATTCTGACTTTATATCACACAATTCTGACGTTATATCTCACAATTCTGACTTTATATCTCACAATTCTGACTTATCTCACAATTCTGACTTTATATCTCATAATTCTGACTTTATATCTCATAATTCTGACTTTATATCTCATAATTCTGACTTTATATCGCGCAATTCTGACTTTATATCTCATAATTCTGACTTTATATCTCACAATTCTGACTTTATATCTCATAATTCTGACTTTATATCTCATAATTCTGACTTTATATCTCACAATTCTGACTTTATATCTCACAATTCTGACTTTATATCGCGCAATTCTGACTTTATATCACAATTCTGACTTTATATCTCATAATTCTGACTATATCTCATAATTCTGACTTTATATCTCATAATTCTGACTTTATATCACAATTCTGACTTTATATCTCATAATTCTGACTTTATATCTCATAATTCTGACTTTATATCACGCAATTCTGACTTTATATCTCATAATTCTGACTTTATATCATGCAATTCTGAATTTATATCTCACAATTCTGACTTTATATCTCATAATTCTGACTTTATATCACGCAATTCTGACTTTATATCTCACAATTCTGACTTTATATCTCATAATTCTGACTTTATATCACGCAATTCTGACTTTATATCTCATAATTCTGACTTTATATCATGCAATTCTGAATTTATATCTCACAATTCTGACTTATCTCACAATTCTGACTTTATATCATGCAATTCTGACTTTATATCTCACAATTCTGACTTTATATCGCGCAATTCTGACTTTATATCTCATAATTCTGACTTTATATCTCACAATTCTGACTTTATATCTCACAATTCTGACTTTATATCTCACAATTCTGACTTTATATCGCCCAATTCTGACTTTATATCTCATAATTCTGACTTTATATCTCACAATTCTGACTTTATATTTCATAATTCTGACTTTATATCTCATAATTCTGACTTTATATCGCGCAATTCTGACTTTATATCTCATAATTCTGACTATATCTCATAATTCTGACTTTATATCTCATAATTCTGACTTTATATCTCACAATTCTGACTTTATAGCTCACAATTCTGACTTTATATCGCGGAATTCTGACTTTATATCACAATTCTGACTTTATATCTCATAATTCTGACTTTATATCACGCAATTCTGACTTTATATCTCATAATTCTGACTTTATATCATGCAATTCTGAATTTATATCTCACAATTCTGACTTATCTCATAATTCTGACTTATCTCACAATTCTGACTTTATATCTCATAATTCTGACTTTATATCTCACAATTCTGACTTTATATCATGCAATTCTGAATTTATATCTCACAATTCTGACTTATCTCACAATTCTGACTTTATATCTCATAATTCTGACTTTATATCGCGCAATTCTGACTTTATATCTCACAATTCTGACTTTATATCGCGCAATTCTGACTTTATATCACACAATTCTGACTTTATATCTCATAATTCTGACTTTATATCTCATAATTCTGACTTTATATTGCGCAATTCTGACTTTATATCACACAATTCTGACTTTATATCTCACAATTCTGACTTATCTCACAATTCTGACTTTATATCTCATAATTCTGACTTTATATCGCGCAATTCTGACTTTATATCTCATAATTCTAAATTTATATCGCGCAATTCTGACTTTATAGCACACAATTCTGACTTTATATCTCATAATTCTGACTTTATATCTCATAATTCTGACTTTATATCTCACAATTCTGAATTTATATCTCACAATTCTGACTTATCTCACAATTCTGACTTATCTCACAATTCTGGCTTTATATCTCATAATTCTGACTTTATATCACACAATTCTGACTTTATATCTCGCAATTCTGACTTTATATCTCACAATTCTGACTTTATATCTCATAATTCTGACTTTATATCACACAATTCTGACTTTATATCACACAATTCTGACTTTATATCACATAATTCTGACTTTATATCACATAATTCTGACTTTATATCACATAATTCTGACTTTATATCGCGCAATTCTGAATTTATATCTCACAATTCTGACTTTATATCTCACAATTCTTACTTTATATCACATAATTCTGACTTTATATCACATAATTCTGACTTTATATCGCGCAATTCTGACTTTATATCACATAATTCTGACTTTATATGGCGCAATTCTGAATTTATATCACACAATTCTGACTTTATATCTCACAATTCTGACTTTATATCTCACAATTCTGACTTTATATCTCACAATTCTGACTTTATATCACACAATTCTGACTTTATATCTCACAATTCTGACTTTATATCTCACAATTCTGACTTTATATCTCATAATTCTGACTTTATATCACACAATTCTGACTTTATATCTCACAATTCTGACTTTATATCGCGCAATTCTGACTTTATATCACACAATTCTGACTTTATATCTCATAATTCTGACTTTATATCTCATAATTCTGACTTTATATTGCGCAATTCTGACTTTATATCACACAATTCTGACTTTATATCTCACAATTCTGACTTATCTCACAATTCTGACTTTATATCTCATAATTCTGACTTTATATCGCGCAATTCTGACTTTATATCTCATAATTCTACATTTATATCGCGCAATTCTGACTTTATAGCACACAATTCTGACTTTATATCTCATAATTCTGACTTTATATCTCATAATTCTGACTTTATATCTCACAATTCTGAATTTATATCTCACAATTCTGACTTATCTCACAATTCTGAGTTATCTCACAATTCTGACTTTATATCTCATAATTCTGACTTTATATCGCGCAATTCTGACTTTATATCGCGCAATTCTGACTTTATATCTCACAATTCTGACTTTATATCTCATAATTCTGACTTTATATCGCGCAATTCTGACTTTATATCGCGCAATTCTGACTTTATATCACATAATTCTGACTTTATATGGCGCAATTCTGAATTTATATCACACAATTCTGACTTTATATCTCACAATTCTGACTTTATATCTCACAATTCTGACTTTATATCTCACAATTCTGACTTTATATCACACAATTCTGACTTTATATCTCACAATTCTGACTTTATATCTCACAATTCTGACTTTATATCTCATAATTCTGACTTTATATCACACAATTCTGACTTTATATCTCACAATTCTGACTTTATATCGCGCAATTCTGACTTTATATCACACAATTCTGACTTTATATCTCATAATTCTGACTTTATATCTCATAATTCTGACTTTATATTGCGCAATTCTGACTTTATATCACACAATTCTGACTTTATATCTCACAATTCTGACTTATCTCACAATTCTGACTTTATATCTCATAATTCTGACTTTATATCGCGCAATTCTGACTTTATATCTCATAATTCTACATTTATATCGCGCAATTCTGACTTTATAGCACACAATTCTGACTTTATATCTCATAATTCTGACTTTATATCTCATAATTCTGACTTTATATCTCACAATTCTGAATTTATATCTCACAATTCTGACTTATCTCACAATTCTGAGTTATCTCACAATTCTGACTTTATATCTCATAATTCTGACTTTATATCGCGCAATTCTGACTTTATATCGCGCAATTCTGACTTTATATCTCACAATTCTGACTTTATATCTCATAATTCTGACTTTATATCGCGCAATTCTGACTTTATATCACACAATTCTGAATTTATATCACACAATTCTGACTTTATATCACATAATTCTGACTTTATATCACATAATTCTGACTTTATATCACATAATTCTGACTTTATATCGCGCAATTCTGAATTTATATCTCACAATTCTGACTTTATATCTCACAATTCTGACTTTATATCACATAATTCTGACTTTATATCACATAATTCTGACTTTATATCGTGCAATTCTGACTTTATATCGTGCAATTCTGACTTTATATCACATAATTCTGACTTTATATCACACAATTCTGAATTTATATCACACAATTCTGACTTTATATCTCACAATTCTGACTTTATATCTCACAATTCTGACTTTATATCTCACAATTCTGACTTTATATCTCACAATTCTGACTTTATATCACATAATTCTGAATTTATATCTCGCAATTCTGACTTTATATCTCATAATTCTGACTTTATATCTCACAATTCTGACTTTATATCTCACAATTCTGACTTTATATCACATAATTCTGACTTTATATCACATAATTCTGACTTTATATCGCGCAATTCTGACTTTATATCTCACAATTCTGACTTTATATCTCATAATTCTGACTTTATATCGCGCAATTCTGACTTTATATCACACAATTCTGAATTTATATCACACAATTCTGACTTTATATCACATAATTCTGACTTTATATCTCATAATTCTGACTTTATATCTCATAATTCTGACTTTATATCTCACAATTCTGAATTTATATCTCACAATTCTGACTTATCTCACAATTCTGAGTTATCTCACAATTCTGACTTTATATCTCATAATTCTGACTTTATATCGCGCAATTCTGACTTTATATCGCGCAATTCTGACTTTATATCTCACAATTCTGACTTTATATCTCATAATTCTGACTTTATATCGCGCAATTCTGACTTTATATCACACAATTCTGAATTTATATCACACAATTCTGACTTTATATCACATAATTCTGACTTTATATCACATAATTCTGACTTTATATCACATAATTCTGACTTTATATCGCGCAATTCTGAATTTATATCTCACAATTCTGACTTTATATCTCACAATTCTGACTTTATATCACATAATTCTGACTTTATATCACATAATTCTGACTTTATATCGTGCAATTCTGACTTTATATCGTGCAATTCTGACTTTATATCACATAATTCTGACTTTATATCACACAATTCTGAATTTATATCACACAATTCTGACTTTATATCTCACAATTCTGACTTTATATCTCACAATTCTGACTTTATATCTCACAATTCTGACTTTATATCTCACAATTCTGACTTTATATCACATAATTCTGAATTTATATCTCGCAATTCTGACTTTATATCTCATAATTCTGACTTTATATCTCACAATTCTGACTTTATATCTCACAATTCTGACTTTATATCACATAATTCTGACTTTATATCACATAATTCTGACTTTATATCGCGCAATTCTGACTTTATATCTCACAATTCTGACTTTATATCTCATAATTCTGACTTTATATCGCGCAATTCTGACTTTATATCACACAATTCTGAATTTATATCACACAATTCTGACTTTATATCACATAATTCTGACTTTATATCACATAATTCTGACTTTATATCACATAATTCTGACTTTATATCGCGCAATTCTGAATTTATATCTCACAATTCTGACTTTATATCTCACAATTCTGACTTTATATCACATAATTCTGACTTTATATCACATAATTCTGACTTTATATCGTGCAATTCTGACTTTATATCGTGCAATTCTGACTTTATATCACATAATTCTGACTTTATATCACACAATTCTGAATTTATATCACACAATTCTGACTTTATATCTCACAATTCTGACTTTATATCTCACAATTCTGACTTTATATCTCACAATTCTGACTTTATATCTCACAATTCTGACTTTATATCACATAATTCTGAATTTATATCTCGCAATTCTGACTTTATATCTCATAATTCTGACTTTATATCTCACAATTCTGACTTTATATCTCACAATTCTGACTTTATATCACATAATTCTGACTTTATATCACATAATTCTGACTTTATATCGCGCAATTCTGAATTTATATCACACAATTCTGACTTTATATCTCACAATTCTGAATTTATATCACATAATCCTGACTTTATATCACATAATTCTGACTTTATATCACATAATTCTGACTTTATATCACATAATTCTGACTTTATATCGCCCAATTCTGAATTTATCTGAATTTATATCTCATAATTCTGACTTTATATCACACAATTCTGACTTTATATCTCACAATTCTGACTTTATATCACATAATTCTGAATTTATATCTCGCAATTCTGACTTTATATCTCATAATTCTGACTTTATATCGCGCAATTCTGACTTTATATCGCGCAATTCTGACTTTATATCTCACAATTCTGACTTTATATCTCATAATTCTGACTTTATATCGCGCAATTCTGACTTTATATCACACAATTCTGAATTTATATCACACAATTCTGACTTTATATCACATAATTCTGACTTTATATCACATAATTCTGACTTTATATCACATAATTCTGACTTTATATCGCGCAATTCTGAATTTATATCTCACAATTCTGACTTTATATCTCACAATTCTGACTTTATATCACATAATTCTGACTTTATATCACATAATTCTGACTTTATATCGCGCAATTCTGAATTTATATCACACAATTCTGACTTTATATCTCACAATTCTGACTTTATATCATGCAATTCTGACTTTATATGTCATAATTCTGACTTTATATCACATAATTCTGACTTTATATCTCATAATTCTGACTTTATATCACACAATTCTGACTTTATATCTCACAATTCTGACTTTATATCACACAATTCTGACTTTATATCTCGCAATTCTGACTTTATATCTCATAATTCTGACTTTATATCTCACAATTCTGACTTTATATCTCACAATTCTGACTTTATATCACATAATTCTGACTTTATATCGCGCAATTCTGAATTTATATCTCACAATTCTGACTTTATATCTCACAATTCTGACTTTATATCACATAATTCTGACTTTATATCGCGCAATTCTGACTTTATATCACATAATTCTTACTTTATATCGCCCAATTCTGAATTTATCTGAATTTATATCTCATAATTCTGACTTTATATCACACAATTCTGACTTTATATCTCACAATTCTGACTTTATATCACATAATTCTGACTTTATATCTCATAATTCTGACTTTATATCACACAATTCTGACTTTATATCACACAATTCTGACTTTATATCACACAATTCTGACTTTATATCACACAATTCTGACTTTATATCACATAATTCTGACTTTATATCTCATAATTCTGACTTTATATCACATAATTCTGACTTTATATCGCGCAATTCTGAATTTATATCACACAATTCTGACTTTATATCTCACAATTCTGACTTTATATCTCACAATTCTGACTTTATATCTCACAATTCTGACTTTATATCTCACAATTCTGACTTTATATCTCACAATTCTGACTTTATATCTCACAATTCTGACTTTATATCTCACAATTCTGACTTTATATCACACAATTCTGACTTTATATCACACAATTCTGACTTTATATCACACAATTCTGACTTTATATCTCACAATTCTGACTTTATATCTCACAATTCTGACTTTATATCTCACAATTCTGACTTTATATCACATAATTCTGAATTTATATCTCATAATTCTGACTTTATATCACACAATTCTGACTTTATATCTCACAATTCTGACTTTATATCTTACAATTGCAACTTTATATCACGCAATTCTGAGAAAAAAAGTCAGAATTGTGAGATAAAAAGTCGCAATTACCTTTTTTATTTTGTGGCGGAAACAAGCTTCAATAGGTCAGTGACTAGATGGTCAATATTATTGTAGATATTTCATATATTATTTCCAATTTAAACAACAGAAGAGAGTTGTAATACAGAAATTATCTTAGTTCAAAGTCACATTATGATCGGACATATTAACAACATTTTACAAAAATAAAGTAGGCTGTGTTAATAATTCAAATGAAACGCCCACATGAAATCAGACACCAGAGAGAAACATATGGCAACAAAAGAAACTATTTATTCGGAATATGCATTACCAGTACAAATTAAGAGACCAAAAAACCTACACCTTGTTAGTTTTTCTTCACAAAAACGAGTTGGAATCAAAAAGACAATAGTTTGCTGTTCCATTTTATTCCTTTTATACATATGCAGAGATCTTAAAAGTTAAAACTTGACAAGAGAATGTCTCTGCGCTTGATATAAAAAAAAGAAGAAACATTCAAAAACACTGCAGGAGTTTAAAGAACAAAAGACATGCAACAAAGTAAACATTTGATGTTTTACAAACCGCTGTATATGCAAAAACTAAAAGCATCATTATATGAGGCTTTTCTGAATATGGTGCTGCTGGGCAGGCAGTGATACAAACGTCGTGAGAGAAGGGAAGCGCTTCGAGGGTGGGATCTGCTCCGGGGATGAGACGGCGAACTTAAGAAAGCGATGCAGGACTATGACCGTCCAAAACCTCTACATGGTCTCATTCTTAAGTCACAACACTTTACTTACAGTGATTGTGGCCCGGACCTCTTCAGGAGCAGTAACCCTCAACACACGCTCAGATCCATCTGTAAAGACCTTGTCATTTTAGACGTGGATGCGATTGTTATAAAAAGAGCAAAACAAGAGCAAAGGTGCACATCTACATATAGAAGCTAGCGCGCATTCACATTATGCTTGCGAGAAAATAAAATATATGGCTGCCCTGAACAAGCCCAATATGAAATAAGAAACAAGAATCGGCTATTCACAACAGGAGGGCATCAAAAATATATCCAAACGATTTCTGCATTTGTGTGCCATCATTAGCTTTTCCTTTTCTTCTCAAGAAACATGACAGAATTCCAGCTGGATTTTTGGTTTCGACTATAACGCACCATGGACATTCGTGAGAAACGCATCCCAGATATTACACAATTTACAACATGAACAATGTTAAGTGATGTCAACGTAAAGAACAGACACGTCTGTGGTTTTTGGTATCAAAGTCGCCCAAAGAGAAGGCTGACGTGGAGCGAAACTGGAAAAGAAAGCCATTTCACATTTGGGATTTGTTCACTTCTTCTGATTGCCGTTTATTGCATTCTCAAGTGCGCTGATGAAAATCCTTCAACGACGACGATGATGATGGTGATGATGATGATGATATATAAAGGGATTTGTGTGTCTGTACATCAATATCAGACAAACTGAATCTGATTTAAGATGCAAAATAACAATGCTGTTGTGATAACGTTTTGATAATAACGATTTGATAACTGCATTTCTCATTAAAGCAGGAAAATTATGATTTTCCCTTATGTACATTAACATAATCTAAACGACCAAATATTCTGGTGATTATTTAAGGTTATTAGACAAACAGAAATAAAGTTGACTTCAACTCAGAGGCAGTGTGAACCCAATCAACTGCTTTTTCAAGCATACTAAATCTATTATTATGTAAAATCCGTTGTGTAAATGTTACTAAAGAGATGTATAAAAGTACTTTGGCACTATGGTAAAATTGCAAAGTGTTTCAAACATAACGTGATGTTTGTTGTGACGGCGAAGGCATTGAATTCTTTCTGAAATGGGCAGAACTATCTGTCTAGTCTAAGCTTGCTATTGTCTCGGTTTGAATCTGTTTGCTGACACTGGTGTGATGTGCGGATGTTTTGAGAGGTAGCATGAAGACGTTAATGTGAAGATGAGGGTTGATGATGCACGGTTGTGTTCTCAAAAGTCATTTACACACTGGAGAGAAGAGCGTGTGGCGTGATGCAGAGAGTCCGTTCTGTGTGGAGGATCAGTTAGAGGTGTCGGAGTGAACGCTTCCGGGTCCTTCTGTGGGGGAGGTGACGGAGGAGGGGGTGGTGGGGTCCTGCCAGCCACCATTCGCCTGACGGAGAGAACAACCAACACACACCATGAGGGAGCCATCAACCACACATTGCACTGATTACATCACAATAGCAGAAAAAATTGCTTATAAACAGCGTTTGACATTAACACCCGGTGGTTTTCAGCAGTGGCATGTAACGCTGTCACTAGCCACTTTGAATTTTATCCATAATATATACATTTTTCAGTTGTAGTCTTTTAAAAAGGCATCTGAAATAATAAACTAAGTGCAATGAGTGTTGTCAAAAATATCGATACATATCGATACTGAAATATCTAAAACGCTTAATATTCGTTTTCCGCAGAATAGCTACATGATACCAGCTGCGCTTTCTCGCTCTCTCATCTCTCCGACAGCGAATTGACACACAAACCTGCCTTCCCTCACCTCATTGCGCATAATTTTACTCATTCCCACAGATTTTCTCACACCCAAAGTGCGTCACATAAAGCTGCCTCTCAGTGCTAAATTGAGTTCACTAAAGCAGTCAAATACACACAAAATAATGTCAAAATGCTGGTCTTGGCGAGTATTCTCGTAAACAGTCAATGATGTTTTAAGTGAACGTAAACAGTTAAGAAAGAAAACACATGTGTAGCAGTATAATGGAGCCGTGCGTCAGGTCTTAAAGTGACAGCAGTCTAATATACCTGCTGCCAAATTATGAGATAATATAAAAAATATATGGTAGTTTTTCCCGCATGGTATCAATGTCAAAATTGTGGCCAGAGAAAATGCTGAGCGGCTAGTAACTTTGGAAAACAACTAACCACAGTGGCTGGTGAGCAAAAAAAGTTCATGTCAAGTCCTGATTGTAAATCAAATTTTTTTTGTCAAATCCATTCATGTCAGTCCATTTTACTCTGTGTGGAATATCATTTAAATGGACAGAAAAAACGATTTAGTTGCAAATAGTAAAAAAAAAAAAAATGCAACAGACTAAATTTTCTAACATTTTGGGTATGTGTGTATACATGCGCGCGCACACACACACACACACACACACTACGTTCAAAAGTTTGGGGTCATTAAGATTTTTTTTTTTAAAAGAAATTAATACTTTTATTCAGCAAGGATGCCAACTCATCAAATGCGACTGTAAAGACATTTATAATGTTACAAAATATTTATATTTTAAAAAAATGCTGTTCTTTTGAACTTTTTATTCATCAAAGAATCCTGAAAAAATATATCACAAAAATATGAATCAGCACAACTGTTTTCAACATTGATAATAATCATAAATGTTTCTTGATCATTAAATCATCATATTAGAATGATTTCTGAAGGATCATGTGACACTGAAGACTGGAGCAATGATGATGAAATTTCAGCTTTGATCACAGGAATAAATGACATATTATAAATTGTAATAATATTTTTAAAAAAATGTAATATTTAGTGACATTTTTACTGTATTTTTGATGAAATAAAATGCAGCCTTGGTGAGTATAAGATTCTTCTTAAAAACAATAATATTCAACAATTGTTTGAAATATTTCTTTGTTAGTGTTTACTAAAAACACCCTTTGTCAACTACAATTCTGTCAATAATTTTGTTGACAGCACAGGTTTCTATCGCTCTGAAATGCTCCTCAGAAAAGCGAATCAGCCTGTCATTTATAGTGACACACACTAAAATACTGAGAGGCAACGAGAGAAAAGAATCAAGACTCTGAGAATAAAACAGGAATCAGGAAGGACACTGAGAGAAAGAAATGCAGAAGACAAACAGATGCAGCAGAAGCCATCACTAATCTCACAGACAGCAACACTACAAGCATTTCAAGGCAACTGAAAAGGCTGTTCAATCAAACTCAATTAAAGAAAAGAAGAAGATTCTTAAAATGCTGCTGTTGATGTCAAGAGTCAGATGAATGCACAATATCAAATGTCATCTCTGTCATTTGCGTGCCACTAATGCTTTCTGTAATACATTTAAATAAACTCAGTTTAATGTACGATGGCCCCCAAAGTATTTAAACACTTTAAACACAATAAAAATGCATGCATGAGTGTCATTGCATTAGATAGTAAAATATCAAAGCAAGTGTCATTAATTGCAAAGAAAGACACAAGCACAATGTATTGCACCTCTGTGGTTGTGAAATACTAGTGGAAAATGTTCATAGTTCATGTGTTGAACTTATCTAATGCATTGACATTCAGACATTTATAAATGTCACTTCATATTTTTGGGGGCAGCAAAAAAAAAGTATTTAGACTGTACCACATTCAAAGTCTTAAATTAGCTGATATATGCACTCATTTTACATTGATGCAATAATTTGCTACAAAACTATAAATAATATCCCAGGAGCAAACACCTTCTGACAAATGAATTTCTGAGGATTAATATGATAGGATGACATAGTATAAAATCATTTCATAGAGACTGCACTCACACAAGCAATATTTAATGGTTAGAATATTTTAAAATATTTTTTTTCATTAACATTGTAATTAGATTTAATTAAATTAAATGTCTTTTTCTATATTATATAATATTATAAACTACCATTTAAAAGTTTGGGGTCTGTAAGATAAAGAAGTCTCTTCTGCTCACCAAGGCTGCATTTATTTGAGCAAAAATACAGTAAAAACAGTAATATTGTGAAATATTATTAGTTTAAAATAAGTGCTTTCTGTGTGAATATATGTTAAAAATGTAATTTATTCCTGTGATCAAAGCTGAATTTTATAAATAAAATTAAAAATATACTGTAAATCTTTTGAAACAATAAAATGCCATTTTTAAACAATTTAATGCATCCTTGCTTAATAAAAAATAAAATCTTACTAACCCCCAAATTTTATTTTATATTTCCAGAATTGAACTGAATTTTATGCTTAATTGAATATGAATTTATAATACTGCCTTGTATTTTGCAAGTTGCGAATTGAGTGTGAATTGAGCGATGTTCTCTGTGTCTGTTCATCAAAGTCAAGCCCACAATTCTCTGATCCTGCAGATCTCCACACGGATCCAGGAAAAAGCAGGATTTGCATACATCCGTGCTTTCCCCCCGATCGCGTATGATCTCATTAACATACGGCCAGCGAAGCGAGGCAGAAAGGAAGCAGGATGGAGACGCTGACCGGCCTCCCCCTCCTCTCTCTCTCTGTCTCTCTCGCACTCGGCTCGCTGTCAAGCCCATTAGCTCGGCAGGAACCTGATCTGAGCAATGTGCTTGGATTGCTGTCCCAAGTCCACACTCCGCTCCCTGTGTGTCTGTCGTATTGATTTTCCCCTTTACCACACGGCTTGTCGCTGTGAATTTTCTTGTCGCGCCAAGTTGCCAGCAGCGCCCCTCCCGTTCCCCCGCTTCCCGAACGCAAGCGAAAAAACACACAGAATGTCCTCCTACGAGTGTTTTACCATGGGCGCGCGACTTTATTTTTAGCGTATGGCTGCGAGATTGTCCGCAGAGTGTTTTTCTCTGCCGCCCTTTGGGGGATAATCAGGGTCAGGTGACTTTGGGGCACGGCAAGGACTCATATATTTGCAGCCGGTGTCACCTGTTCACCCCCGTTCCCGTCAGCGGGGCGCGTGGCTGCAGGTGCCGGGGCCGATCTGATTGGATGTGATGGGCTCAGACAGACGCCGGGCCGGTCTCGTGTCCACGTCTCGCTGGGCAGCGCGCCGCCCGTGGCGTTCACAACACACAGGCAATCAACTAAGTGACCACGATTCCCAGACAAGTCCCACTAAGTGGCATTCTGAGCCCTATGGCTTTGAAATAATTGGTAGAGGGCAAAGCAAGAGGAAGGGGGGAAAAAAAGAAGTGTTTTTTCTCGCCTTACATTGATGCCCTGCGGACTGTACATCTGGTTTGCTGCGAGGCCGTCACTGTATCCTCCTGTCTGGCTGATAACATGGCGAAGGGTATCCACCTGAAACGCAAAACAACACGGCAAGGTCAGAGCGCACAAAAACGTGAACGCAAGGTCGGACGAAACGACACACATATGCGAACAAAGCAAAGTCAGACGACACGACAAAGAAGAAAGGAAGGTCAAAGAAAGTAAACAACATAAAAGACAAAGAAAACACGATGAAACACAGACGTACAAACACAAGATGACATGCAAACAATAAAACGTATTACAAAGCCAGTCTGAAACCTAGTGAGCTGCCTATCTAGTAAACAGCATTTTAAGATGTGTATTCCATATCCTGCCCTATAAGATACCTCAATTCTACAGTAGCATTGTAGTAGAACGTGACCCCAGAATGCATTGCATCAAAAAGAATCCAAAATTGAGGATGAAACAGAGAAATGCTGATTAAAAATATACTTACACTACTGTTCAAAAGTTTGGGGTCGCTAAGATCGCTAAGTCTCTTCTGCTCACCAAGGCTGCATTTATTTGATCAAAAATACAGTAAAAACAGTGAAATATTATTACAATTTAAAACAGCTGTTTTCTATGTGAATATATGTAAAAAATATAATTTATTCCTGTGATCAAAGCTGAATTTTCAGCAGTCTTCAGTGTCACATGATCCTTCAGAAATCATTCTAATATGATGATTTACTGCTCAAGAAACATTTCAGATTATTATCTGTTGAAAACTGCTTTTTTTTTTGTTGAATTCTTTGATTAATAGAAAGTTCAAAAGAACAGCATTTATTTGAAATAGAATCTTTTGTAACATTATAAATGTCTTTACTGTCACTTTTGATCAGTTCAGTGCATCCTTGCTGAATAAAAATATTAATTTCTGTAAAATGTAAATCTTACTGACCCCAAACTTTTTAACGCTAGTGTATATTTCATGAAAAGTATTCATAGAAAAGTTCATATACAGTATATAATAATTAAACTTTAAATGTTTTACACAATATTTGTGTGTACCCTGTATTTTTATGCTTAATGGTGTCAAATGTCAAACAGAAGTCATTATTTGAGTTGCTCTCTTTGTAAAGTGTTTCAAATTCAGCCAACTTCCTATGTAGGCAGCAGACAGAGAGGCAGTTCACATGCTCTTTTTCAACATAAAAATTTTACCTAAAAACTGTAACTTTATATTGATGGTCTTTAAACATTCTTTTGACTATAAGTAACTTTGCACCTACATGTCAACTCACTCTCACTATAGTATTAGTTGGCTGTCTGCTTAATATCTGCTAACACTTTATTTTAATGGTCCTCCAACAGACATTCTACTGATAGCAAATAAGTAACTTTGGAAATACATGTCAACTTGTTCTACTAACCTGAACCCCTTGCCCTACTAACACTAACAGTCTACTAATACTCAACTAATACTTGAGAGAATACTTAGTTGAGATGTAGGTGCAACGTTACTTATAGTCAACAGAATGTCTAAAGGGGACCATCAAAATAAACAAGTATAACCAAAAAACACACACACACTAGAAACTATGATCATGTTGCTATACAACCCTGTGACATGCGCTGCAGTGTGTGTGTTCCTGTAGTGATTTATTGGCACTATACCTGTGACTGCACATTGGCTCCCACCTGAGAGCCCTGGTACGAGTCCCCGTTCAGAGACTGAACACTCATAAACAAATCGCCAGAGTTTGACATGCTAAAAGAGCCAGCAGAACCTGAGAGGTGCACAAACATGACAGAGAGACAGAATAAGCCAGAGAAGATGAATTTGAAAAATTCCAAAGAGCAGAAACGCAGAGTTAATTTTAGATAAGCTTCAAGATCATAAAGCAGCCCGTGAAGAAGACAAAGAATCGTTGCAAAGCAGGAGAGATTCAGCTAGCAGCAAGAGAAAGCTTGACGCCACAGATAATAGCTCAGATTTGTGCAAGTTTGATTTTTCATTTTTAATTGCAAAGCATGTTCCAAAACAATTGAGCTATTGAGAGCAGATGCCATTTTTAATTTGATGCACTGTAAAGTCTATTCTATAATACAGTATATATGCGGAGACATCATTTGCATCTTATTTTATTTCTATAATCTGACCACATCTTTTTGTGTGAAACAGATCTTTGCACTAAGAAACTTTTTTTTTTGGGAATGGATAATACCAAGTTTGGTGTCAGTAAGATTATTATTTTTTTTGACAGAAATTAATACTTTAATGCAGCACATTAAATTGATCAAATGTTACAATAAAGACTTTTATAATATCACAAAATATTCTATTTGAAATAAATGTTGTTTATACTTTCTATTCATTAAAGAATCCTGAAAAATGTTTCACGGTTTCCACAAAAATATGAAGCCCCAAAACTGTTTTTAAAATTGATAATAATCAGAAATGTTACCTGAGCAGCAAATCAGCAAATTTGAATGATTTCTGAAGGATCATGTGACACTGAAGACTGGAGTAATGATGCTGAAAATTCAGCTTTGATCACAGGAATAAATTACATTTTACTATATATTCACATAGAAAACAGCTATTTTTAATTGTAATAATATTTCACAATATTATGTTTTTATTACTGTATTTTTAAATCACATAAATGCAGCCTTGAGAAGTAAAAAAAAGAAGTAATCTTACCGACCCCAAACTTTTGAACAGTAGTGTATTTTTTTAATTAATTTATCAGCTGAAGGATTGATGCCCCTCAGTACAACATTTTGAACAGACTGTCACAGTCTTTTTTTTCATTTGTGTAGAATTAACTCTCAATTTAGTCTATAGTCACATGTTCTCATGGCTTTAAATGGAACACAAAGTGTTTGTTTTTAACTAGACAAGTCCTTCGAGTTACACAAAGAGAACTAATGAGACAGGAGCCGTACAGCACTTGTCCTGTTTCAAATGAAAACATATCAAATATTTATAGTCCTGCGTCTCATCAGGAATCATGGGAATCGGTGTAGAGTTTATTATCTCACCTGCTGAGTTTGGAGTGGACGGGGAATTGGCCTGGCTGCCATGTGCAGACACATTCGCAGCGGTCACGGCTGTTCTGGCGGCGTACATGTTGGCTTCTTCCTGGAATTTTCCGATGTTCTTCTTATATCGGATTCGTTTGTTTCCGAACCAGTTGGACACCTGCCCGCAAAAACATCATAAACGACATGTGATTTCCAACAGTGTCCTCTTGAACCCCATGGGTACATATCATGAAGGACTATTAAAAATAAACAGGTTTTTAGACATGGCAGTCACACATCACAATCAAATTCATACATTATACTACCGCTCAAAAGTTTGGGGTCGGTAAGATTTGTTTATGTTTTTGAGAGAAGTCTCTTTTGCTCACTAAGGCTGCAGTTATTTGATCAAAAAATACAGTAAAACAGACATTTTGTAAAATATAATTTCAATCGTTAATTTTTCAGCATCATTACTCCAGTCTTCAGTGTCACATGATCCTTCAGAAATCATTCTAATATGATGATTTGCTGCTCAAGAAACATTTATGATTATTATCAATGTTGAAAACAGTTGTGCTGCTACATATATTTGTCAAAACTGTGATGCATTTTTTCAGGAATCTTTGGTGAATAGAAAGTTCAAATGAACAGCATTTATTTGAAATAAAAATCGGTAACACTTTATTTTACACTGTCCTTGTTACACGTTACATGTAGTTTCTATAGTAATTGCTATAAATTATGCATAATTACATGCAACTAACCCTAAATTAAACCTAATCCTAACCCTATAGTAATTGCATGTTGTTAATTAATATTACTCAGTACTTAAATGTATTTACACTGTAACAAGGACACCTTAAATAAAGTGTTGTAACAGTTTATTTTAAGGTGTCATTGTTACAGTGTAATTATTATATTTAAGTACTGAGTAATATTAATTAACTACATGTACTTACAATAGGGTTAGGGTAGGATTAGGGTTTGGTTGATGGTTAGTTGCATGTAATTATGCGTGATGTACTGTTATTACTATGGTAAGTACACATGACACTGTGAAATAATGTGTTACCAAATAAAGTGTAACCTAAAATTATTTTGTAACATTATAAATGTCTTTACTGTCACTTTTGATCAATTTAATGCATCCTTACTGAATAAAAGTATTAATTTCTTTAAAAAAAATCTTACTCACCCCAAACTTTTGAACGGTAGTGTATGATGCAATGCACTCACAGTGTAAATGTCACAATTTGTAACTTTTTGTCACTTTTTATCTTATTTGATCTAGCTACTAAAATACTTATAACTCCCAAGTAGACATAAAACATAGTGAGGTCATGTTAAACATAATAATAAAAAAATAAAACTAAAGCAAGTACCCAGTGCATACTAGGTATAACAGTGCATACATGCTAGTATAACATTCCAAACATATCCAGTTATGCATTTATTGCTGCCTTCGAATAATTTCCATCATAAGCACACTTGAATGGCACCACAATGACCAGCAGGAAACCAGTATGGGATTTTTTTTCCACGTTGGAGGCGTGTCAATAAATGAATGATAGTGGAAGCAAACAGATTCTGATAACTGTAAATCTTGACTGTTTATATATGCATTTTATATACTATTGTAATCAAACTTTAACTTGTAATCAAATTTATAAGATGACAGTTTTGTGACAAAACTACATCATTCTCATCATGCAGCAACTGAAGTCCAAATCAATGCAGTTTCAAAGCGCTTCGAAGGGCTTCAGAGGCTCTGCACGATCCCAGCTGAGGAATAGGGTCTTATCTAGCGAAACGATCAGTCATTTTCAAAAAACAAAACAAAACAAAAAAAAAAGTATATACTTTGTAACCTAAATTGCTCAATCTTGCGCTGCTCCGCGACACACCGCGGATTGCGCAATCACGTCGGAAAGGTCACGCTAGACATAGGCAGAAGTACCGCCCCTGTGTTTACAAAGCACTCCTGCGAAGACTAATACAAACGCCCTTTAGCAATAAAAGGTTAAACAACGGTGTCGGGCGATTTTGAAGTTGAAGATGGAGTGTTTTTGTAAAGGGCGTTTGTATTAGTCTTCGCATGCTCGCTTGGGGTGGTACTTCTGCCTATGTCTAGCGTGACCTTTCCGCCATGATTGTGCAATCCGACATGATTGAACAATTAAGGTTAAAAAGTATATAGATGTTTATTTTTGAAAATGACTGATTGTTTCGCTAGATAAGACCCTATTCCTAAGCTGGGATTGTGCAGAGCCTCTGAAGCTCTTGGAAGCTCTTTGAAACTGCATTGATTTGGACCTTCAACATTTTGGTTGCCATTGAAGTCCATTGTGTGGAGAAAAATCCTGGAATGTTTTCCTCAAAAACTTAATTTATTTTCGACTGAAGAAAGAAAGAAACGAACATCTTGGATGAGATGGGGGTGAGTAAATTATCAAGAAATGTTCATTTTAAAGTGAACTAATCCTTTAATGTACATCCTTTGCTAAAAAAAACATTTGCACTATTGCTAAAACATATTCCATGTCGATTTTATTACAACAGCATATTTTGATCACAGAGTGGAAACTAAATGCAACAGTGGCTGGTTGATGTCACAACAATGATGGATGTTATGGACAGAACTTGTGATGGCCACAAGGACAGAGGTCTAACCACGGTGGACACACACACTAACACTAACATCAGAATAAAACAATTACTTATACCAATCTCAGTATGTCAGTGTGTGCTGGCAGCAATGATCACAGCACACACTGACAGCAATCACTCAACACACACACACTAACGCCCATTACTGCTAATACACCAGCGGATGAGGCTCTGTGCTAATGATAAACACCATTACGATGAAAAGCTAATCAATCCTGCGGCTAAGCTTCCCGTTCCCGCGAGAGGCTAAAGGTGTTTCTATATTACAAACGGCGCGGCGGTCATCACTCATCCCCGCGAGCCTGACTGAAAACCAGGCCTAAATGCATCATACAATCATTTCAGCTAAATTTATTAAATAGTTTAGAATGCATTACGCATTTAGCGCAGCAGATGAAAAATGCTAAGAGGCATGCGGTGCCATGCTGCAAATGATTTTGTTTTCGAGTTGCATGAGGTTGAACTCACGTGAGTATTACTGATAGATTTCACATGCAAAACAGGTAGAAACAAACATCGGCTGTGTCTCAACATCTAGAGAGCTGCCTACCTAGATGGCATGTTTGGACATCATTGGAAAGCGTGCAATAGTAATCCTATGGTATTCTTTGAAATCACATGGTATATGAATATGATACACATTCAGAACCATGCTACACTGAATAGTAAAGAAGCATGATATCACTATCACTGAACTATGATAATATTTGGGGAGTTAAATGACATTAAATAATGAATGGATCGTACCTGTGAGACCGTGATCGAACATTTCTTGGCCAGCTCCTCTTTGGCCTCTTCGCTGGGATATGGGTTACTGAGATGAGAGTAGAAATATTCATTCAGGATCTCTGTGGCCTGTTTGTTGAAGTTTCGTCTTTTCCTCCTGTGCAGACAGAGAGAGCGACAGACAGATCAGATGTGGACATCTTGACAGAACTTGTGTGAATTTGTTTTGTTGCATCATTTCACTTTCTATTGCATGTAACTGTACGCCTGTGCATATGTAATTCAGTTTAGTATTACATACATCATTTCTGTTTATTTATTTATGTTATTCTGTCTATCTTTTATTGTATTGTATTATATTAAATGATATTGCCTATTTTTATCACTCCTTTTAATCACATCTAACATAAACATTTTTGTTTATATATGTGTGTGTGTGTGCACGTGTGTCTGTATATATATATATATATATATATATATATATATATATATATATATATATATATATATATATATATATATATATATATATATATATATATATATATATATATATATATATATATATATATATATATCCACATATACACTCACCTAAAGGATTATTAGGAACACCATACTAATACTGTGTTTGACCCCCTTTCGCCTTCAGAACTGCCTTAATTCTACGTGGCATTGATTCAACAAGGTGCTGAAAGCATTCTTTAGAAATGTTGGCCCATATTGATAGGATAGCATCTTGCAGTTGATGGAGATTTGTGGGATGCACATCCAGGGCACGAAGCTCCCGTTCCACCACATCCCAAAGATGCTCTATTGGGTTGAGATCTGGTGACTGTGGGGGCCATTTTAGTACAGTGAACTCATTGTCATGTTCAAGAAACCAATTAGAAATGATTCGAGCTTTGTGACATGGTGCATTATCCTGCTGGAAGTAGCCATCAGAGGATGGGTACATGGTGGTCATAAAGGGATGGACATGGTCAGAAACAATGCTCAGGTAGGCCGTGGCATTTAAACGATGCCCAATTGGCACTAAGGGGCCTAAAGTGTGCGAAGAAAACATCCCCCACACCATTACACCACCACCACCAGCCTGCACAGTGGTAACAAGGCATGATGGATCCATGTTCTCATTCTGTTTACGCCAAATTCTGACTCTACCATCTGAATGTCTCAACAGAAATCGAGACTCATCAGACCAGGCAACATTTTTCCAGTCTTCAACTGTCCAATTTTGGTGAGCTCGTGCAAATTGTAGCCTCTTTTTCCTATTTGTAGTGGAGATGAGTGGTACCCGGTGGGGTCTTCTGCTGTTGTAGCCCATCCGCCTCAAGGTTGTGCGTGTTGTGGCTTCACAAATGCTTTGCTGCATACCTCGGTTGTAACGAGTGGTTATTTCAGTCAAAGTTGCTCTTCTATCAGCTTGAATCAGTCGGCCCATTCTCCTCTGACCTCGAACATCAACAAGGCATTTTCGCCCACAGGACTGCCGCATACTGGATGTTTTTCCCTTTTCACACCATTCTTTGTAAACTCTAGAAATGGTTGTGCGTGAAAATCCCAGTAACTGAGCAGATTGTGAAATACTCAGACCGGCCCGTCTGGCACCAACAACCACGCCACGCTCAAAATTGCTTAAATCACCTTTCTTTCCCATTCTGACATTCAGTTTGGAGTTCAGGAGATTGTCTTGACCAGGACCACACCCCTAAATGCATTGAAGCAACTGCCATGTGATTGGTTGATTAGATAATTGCATTAATGGGAAATTGAACAGGTGTTCCTAATAATCCTTTAGGTGAGTGTATATATATAATTGCGATTAATCAATTTGACAGCATTAATTTGACAGCAATTTTTCCGCTTAATTTATGGGAAACATACAGCAAGTTGATCAATAATGGCATACCAAATAACTAGCCCTCTACTGAATATGCAACCCTGTTACCTATTTTTTTATGTTTATTGGAAAATAAAAAAACTGCTAATTAATCTCAATCCCAAACGGTAACATGAAATACATAAAATACATGAAATATGACATTTAATATTTAGTTTGACCTCCTGAGATTAACAACTTAAGAAAATAAGAAAGATAAACTGCCTTCCGCATATTCCTGGAAAGTGCCAAATGAATTCAAACGTGCAAAGACAAACTGTGCAGGCAGATGGAAAAGAGGAATAAAGCAGACCGCACACATACTCAAAAGAGAAGAGCTTTAAAACGACAGTAAATTGAGCTTTCGGTGCCAATGAATTCAACCTCCTCTCGGCATCACTCATCTGTGGGTTAAGAGTGTGCGATTGGAGCTCGTCTCAGGGGGTTTTACATATGCAGCACTGAAGGGCCGGAACAGAGGGTGAGCCGATTTCCTCCCCAAAACCCCTCTTCACAAAATGCAAATGAGCACAGCATGGTCTCAGCCGAAGAGAGGATTAATCAGAGGAACTGAGCATGCTCCAAAGAGACAGAGAATGGATTCTGAGTGCTGGAAGGAAACATGAAGCTCATTTAAATGTTATGCCTCCGATTCCAGGCTTCTAGTGCGATTTATCCGCAAAGAAATGTATGCAAATCCCAGGCAGGTTTCAAAGAGAACAAGTGATTACATTGAGAAAGGGATGGACTCAACACGGCAAAGCGTGTGTGGATTTGGATGTGGCCCTGAAAGCGCAAGTCTGGGGGCTCGACTCCCCCGGGAAGGATCAGGAATGGGAAAACGCATGTGTGCAAATCTGTGCAAATAAACCGCAGGAGCGTTTGTTTACATGGACGTGGTAGTTACGGGATTAGCGCTTAGAGCGCGAGGAAAAGAATGAGAACAAATGCGGCAGAAAAGCAACACGCACTGACCTGGCGTCGAGGAAGCGGGATCGCAGGATCATGACAGCCTCGCAGGTGCTCTGCTTGAGCTGCATCTGGATGGAGCTGAACTTGCGGTGGATGATGCCGACCATGCGCTCGATCTCTTTGGGCGAGATGGGCCGCGTGCGAGACTGTTCCCTCAGCAGGTTCATCACATGGGTTGTGAACTCATTACACGCCTGGAAAGAGGCAAACGGAGACAGATGCATGTTACCATAACAAGTTATGGGTTAAAATGACAACTATCATATATATCATATGTACATATATATGTATATTTATATACACACAGTAGTGGCCAAAAGTGATGTACAGGGGGGGATGACCATACAAGTTCGAATAAACCATCAAAATGAGGATAATATTTAAATTTAATATCTCTTGTTTGTGCATGTTATCATAATTTCTTTGTATCACAGCCTGGCCAAAAATTATGGACAATTTGGCATGTTTTATTGTGTTATTATCACAAATAAAACTATTGACTCCAAGGACAACTACGCAATATGAATGAATAAAGGGTGAACATCACTTTTGGCCACTATTGTATATATACTTTTGGCAACTATATATATATAGTAGTGACCAAAAATATATAACCGTCACCAAGACAAATTGCTTGTGTGTGTAAACATACTTGGCAATAAAACTCATTCTGATTCTGATTTTAAAAAAAATTAGTTAGGACATTTATTGAAACTAAGCTACAAAACTGACTTGTTCAGTAATTATATGCTATGACATAACAACTGTGAGCTGATTAACATATGACAGCCCACATTTACATATCAACAACAATTCAGTATCAGGCAACTTTTACGGCAGTAACAGGTTAGCCAATCACAACGCAGCTCATTTACATACAGAAGCAACAGTCTGTATAATTCCAATGGTCCGAGCAGATGAACAAAGGTTTAAAAAATCCTTGACTAACTTTATCTTATTTAAAAAAAGATTATTAAAAACTTTTTATTTTTTTAAAGTGTTCAAACTTTCTAAGCATGGTTCTACTGTATGCTAAATGTATGTTGTTTTTCAAATAAATTAATATGTTTATTCAGCAAGGACACATTCAATTGATCAAAAGTGACAGTACAGACATTTAAAATATTACAAAAGATTTCTATTGCAAATAAATGCTGTTTGAACTTTCTATTCATCAAAGAATTTCTATTCAGAAATTCCACAAAAATATGAAGTAGCACAACTGTTTTCAACATTGATAATAATCAGAAATGTTTCTTGAGCAGTGACACTGAATACTGGAGTAATGATGCTGAAAATTCAGCTTTGATCAGAGGAATAAATTACATTTTACAATATATTCATATAGAAAACAGTTATTTAAAATACTAAGGGCCCTATCATACTCCCGGCGCAATGCGACGTTAGGCGCGGCGCAAGTGTTTTTTGCTAGTTTCAGCCCAGCGCAGTTATCATTTTCACGTCCTGCTCCACGTTGTTTAAACAGCAAATGCACTCTCACCCATCTGTTCACCCATGGGCGTGCTGGTCTGAAAACGAGGTGTGTTCAGGTGCATTGTTGGCGCGTTGCTATTTTGAGGAACTGAAAACGACTGCACCATTGACCAACAAAAACCTGGTCTAATGTCAATAGTGCAGAATGTTTTTTTGTGTTATTTAAAGGTTGTGTTAGTAATATGCACCTATAGGCGGGTGCACAACGCACGTACAACTCTGCTTATTACACACACAGGGAAGCGCAGCAGCACACAAACATGCCAAATATTAAAAATAAAAGGATTCCTCTCTGGAGAAGCGTTCAGTCTTTCCGCTTGCAAATTCCGCCGTGTAAATAGCGAATCTGCCATGGTGCAAGCGCAACTGGCTTTTAAAGGGAATGGGAGATGAGACTCTGATTGGTTTATTGCACGTTACGCCCAAAACACACCCATGACTCATTAAGAGACAAGGTACAACCCTTTTGGACCATGCGCCTGGCACGGCAACCGTTTTTTCCGTCGTTAAACTAGCAAAAGTGGATTCGTACTAAGTGCACCTGCCCCATGCTCTTTAGACCATATGATCAGATCGTTAAAATAGGGCCCTAATATTTCACAATATTACAGTTTTTATCAGCAAATATCAGCCATAATAATAAAGTATATTTAATAATGTCAGTATCTCTGCATTCATATTCCAGATCCACGTGTGAATCCTGAATGAAGATTAAGATTATGCTAGAGAATGTGGATGCTGTCTAATGTAGTGATGTCCATAAAAACTCATCCATCTCTTGAGCCCTCATTCCTCCAGAGCAGATCCTTCTAGAGTTCATTAATCACGCATAAATATGAGTCGTTACGCTTTCAATATTGTGACTTAATTCTGAAATGGCCTCATTGGCGTGAGATTCTCATTACTCACAGAGAGACACAAACAGATGAGCAAGAGAGCAGAGCGTGTCAGGAGAATCGGGGCTCATGGGAAGACGACAACAGCAGTTACAGAACGGATGATGAAGGACGTTTTGGGTCTTGTGCTGGGTGGTCCGTGTGTGTGTGTGTGTGTGTGTGTGTGTTCGTGGTCCTCTGACAGCTATGAATGTGCTTTTGTGAACAAACACACAGAGGACACCTGGCCCTGTCCCAGAATGCATTTCAGTATATCACCTCTCCTATGTCGCGACTGTTCATCATCACGGATGGATCTACTGTCCGACCACGCTGAGAGCCGGTACAGCAGGGACTGACATTCTCACTTAAACATGAATGACACTCATGATGATGTTGATGCTTTAACCATTGAAATCCTGAGCAACTAACAACCTACAGCAGCACCGCTTCTTTACATACAAACCAGATTCACACACATTTCAGCTAATGAATTTCCTTTAGGAATTAGTTTTTAGTAATTAAAAAAAAAACAAAAAAACATTCTAAACAGAAAGCCATTGGGTATTATACCATATTTTCTGGGATATAAATCAAAATTTTTATCATCTGAAACGTGCTGCTACTTATATTCCAAAGCGACTTTTATAATGCAATAAACGTCAAGCACGCAAAACATTAATAATTTGTATTCGTGCAGAATGAAAGAGGTACGTGAGCTCAAGTTTATTTGTATTGCGCATTTCCCACACGCCGGTACTTTCAGTTTCGCTTTAAATAAAATTAGTTTAGGCTTGGCATTTATGATAAATGTTGTTTATCACGAATGACACATTTTATACTTATAGTTTTCAATCATGTTCTGTTCTGAATACTGTTAAACGTAAAGGATTTGTTGTTGAATGAGGGGAACTAAAATACATGTTTATAGTGTTTAGAATGTTTGTAAAATTCAATTTTATTTACATTATTTACATTTATTTCTAAATGTCATAACAGATTGTGGGCCCTATTTTAACAATCTGAGCGCATGGTCTGAAGCGCATGGTGCAGGTGCACTTAGGGCGTGTCCGAATCCACTTCTGCTAGTTTAACGACAGGTAAAATGGTTGACGCGCCTGGCGCATGGTCCAAAAGGGTTGTACCTAGTCTCTTAATGAATCATGGGTGTGTTTTTGGCGTAACGTGCAATAAACCAATCAGAGTCTCCCATTCCCTTTAAACGCCAGTTGTGCTTGCACCAAGGTGGATTCACTATTTACACGGCGGAATTTGCAAGCGGAAAGACTGACCGCTTCTCCAGAGAGGAATCCTTTTATTTTTAATATTTAAAAATGTTTGTGTGTTGCTACGCATCCCTGTGTGTGCAATAAGCAGAGTGTACGTGCGTTGTGCACCCGCCTATAGGCACATATTACTAACACACCCTTTAAATAACACAAAAAATACTGCGTAGTCATTTTCAGTTCCTCAAAATAGCAACGCGCCAACAATGCGCCTGAACACACCTCGTTTTCAGACCAGCACGCCCATGGGTGAACAGAGTGCATTTGCTATTTAAACAACGTGGAGCAGGACGTGAAAATGATAACTGCGTCGGGCTGAAACTAGCAAAAGACACTTGCGTCATGCCTGACATCCCATTGTGCCTGGTGTATGATAGGGCCCTGTCAATTTTACAATGATGCAACTTGTTTTCTGTTAACAAATGCAATTTTGACCCTATAGGTCACACTGTAAAAAAAAAAGTTGCTGCCTTAAATTTGTAAGCACAATCAACTTGGATTTTTAAGTCATTTCAACTTGAAATAATTAAACTGATTTAAAAATTGAGTTGATTCTTATATAACATAAAAAAAGTAGAAAATTGCTTAACTTATTTTGATCAGTTAAAGCAATGTAAAAACTTAAGTTGTCATAACTTATTGATCATCTAATTATTTCTTACTTATTTTCTGGAAAATACAGTATTTTAAAGCATAACTAGAAATTATATTCACAGGGTTGAGAAGCAAGAACAATTTAATAAAAATACTAGAACCCAGGGTTATTATTATTATTATTATTATTATTATTATTATTATTATTATTAACTAAAACTATTAGTAACACTTTACAATAAGGTTTCATTAGTTCACTACTTCAGTTAACATGAACTAAGAATGAACAATACTTCTACAGCATATATTAATTCTAAGTTCATGTTAATTTTAAAATTTACTAATGCATTATAAAAATCAGAAGTTGTATTTGTTAACATTAATGCACTGTGAAGTAACATGAACAAACAATGAACAGCTGGATTATGATCAACATTAACAAAGATTAATAAATACAGTAATAAATGTAGGTAACACTTTATTTTACAGTGTCCTTGTTACATATGTTGCATGTACTTACCATAGTAATAATAGTAAATGATGCAAAATGACATGCAACTAACCCTAAACCAAACCCAAATCCTAACCCTATAGTAAGTACATGTAGTTAATTAATATTACTCAGTACTTAAATATATAATAACACTGTAACAATGACACCTTAAAATAGTGTAACTGCTCATTGTTAACTCATGTTAGTTAATACATCAATTAATGTTAACAAATGAGACCTTAAATGTAAAGTGTTACGAACATTTCTGTTATTTGCAATAAAGCTGAAATAAAATTAAAAGTAAACTATTAACTATTACTAAACTAAAACAAAAATAAAAATAAATTAAACCAAAATAGCAATATAATTAAGAACAGAATGAAATGACTAAAAATCTAACTGAAACTGAAAACAAAAAATATAGAAATAAAAGCTAATTCAAAATATGAATAAAGATATAATACAACTGAAAAAGCACTGGCAGAATCTAATGTGTTCATGAAGATTTCTGTTATAGTTCAGATGAAGAACAGTATTTTCTGCATCTACAGCACCACGGCCAAAGAAATGATGCTTCAGCAGAGCTGCGGTCTGAATCCAATGTGACGAGACAGAAAGACTCTGACGCGTCTTTCTGCTGCACGCAACAGCAAACATACACGAGCAGTGCAGTCTGATTCATACACCAATGATGCCCTTTTGAATGAATCAAAAAAGGCTCAGAAATCTGCCTAGAACTCATGAGTAACTGGTTTGAATCGATCTAACGGCTCCAAATGAACTGTTCTTAATAGAAACAATAACAAAACTCAGAACTGGCTTAAATCTGTGGATCAGTGTTTGGTATTATTTATATACTATTAAAGTTTTTATTAATATTTTGAATGAACTTTTTATACTTTCAGTTTTCATTTTAACTTTAGTTACATTTTTAGTAATTTGTTATATGCTTGTCATCATTTTTTTTCAAATGAGTACTTTTGCTGCAACTTAAACTAAACAAAAAAACTAAATCTAATATTTATATTTCATGTTATTTCAGCTCTTTTACAATGAACAAAAATGCTTTTTGTAAATGCTACAGTGGATACAAGTTCCTTTAGTAAAGAAAGCTGCTTTAAAGGGATAGTTCACCCAAAAATTTAAATTCTGTCATTATTTTCTCAACCTCAAGTTGTTCCAAACCTGTATGAATTTCTTTGTTCTTTTTTCTACTATGGAAGTCAATGGGGGTGAGATCTGCTTGGTTACAAACATTCTTCCACATATCTTTTGTGTATAGCGGAACAAATAAATTATCTTTTGTGTTCAACAGAAGAAAGATACTCACACAGTTTTGGAACAACTTGAGGGAGAGTAAATGATGACAGAATTTTCATTTTTGGGTGAACTATCCCTTTAAGTTCGCATCCTAATAACTACTAAAAGAATAGGAGGAATCGTAAGCAGAATCATTAAAGTGCAGCTATTATGTTTTTTTTAATATCCCTTTTCATGCAGTGTGTAATGTAGCTGTCTGTGAATGTAATCGATCTGCTAAGTTGTGACGCCGAAAGTACACGATAAATAAAGTTATTGTCTCTCAAAAGAAAGAACCGCCTAAATGAGTCGTCAGGAATTCAAAACCCACTTCCGTGATGCCTACACGTCACTGGATAACACACTGCCATCAGCCATATCACCCTGTAGCCCAAGACTGGTTTCCCACTGAAGCTAAGCAGGGCTGAGCCTGGTCAGTTCCTGGATGGGAGACCTCCTGGGAAAACTAGGTAGCTGCTGGAAGAGGTGTTAGTGAGGCCAGCAGGGGGGTGCTCACCCTGTGGTCTGTGCGTCCTTGCGTCCGGACGACTTGCCTCCGGAGCTGAAGTTCAGTTATGGTAATGAGTGTTTAGCTTCCGACAAGCGGTAGACCAATCACAACTGACTGAGCCATCTGGCCAATCAGAGCAGAGTAGCTCGCAGAAAGGAGGAATTTAGAGAGACATTGAAAAATGTGAGAATCATTGAAAAATGTGATGTGCAATGTATATTATGAGAGCATGAAAGTGTTTTTTGACCTTTGATGCATGTAAACCTGTTATATGAGACTTCAAAACAAAATTGAAACATTTAAAATAGCATAATAGGAGCACTTTAATTCCTTTCCTTCCCATTCTTATCTATATTTATTAACCTCCATCACAATTTGAACATTCCAGTGTGCTTCCCGGTTTTCCCTGAGTGTGGGAACACCGGGCTGTCAGTAGCAGCCTCTGTGATGCATCTCAAACATTAAAACAGGAGGGTTGAAGAGCCTGTTTTCTGCCAGCAGAGCCCCACTGTAACCCTCCTTTCACCGACAGCATCTTAAACACGCTGTTCACATCATGATGTGATCTGACAGATTTTGGGATGGAAATGCTGCCTGCTGAGTTACACTCACACACACACACACACTACATTAAAGTATGACAACGGCAGTCAAACAGATGTTGTACTAATCTAATTTATGAGATATTACAGTCAACATGAAATCAAATGAAACTGTTTACTTCAGTACACGTTGCTGGTGTTACTGCACACGAATCATCAGCGCATGCTATTTCAAATAAAATCTTTCATTTTTCATCAAAAAGCTAGTTTTATGTATGTTCTAAGATGATTAAGATGTCTGTGAATTAATAGCATAGTTATCTTTATATTAAAATCACGTAGAATCTCCTGCAAAAAGCTGTGTGATTACACATCCTGAAAAATGTGTGATTCTACCACTTTATTACCATGTTCAGCATGGCAAATTGGCTTTTGCAGGCTTGCTGACCTGTTCGTATTTCTCCAGCTCGGTGTGGTAGATCTGACGGATCTGGGAGAGTTTGGCTCTGTAATCCGAGTGTTCTGCCGAGTTATCGGCTCCAACTCCACCTGACGCCGCCGCCGCTGCCGCAGCCGCCGCGGACCCGCCCCCTTTCTCCGGCCCAGACACGCCCTCCGCAAGCAGCATGTTGTCCAATCGCATCAGCTGGGCATCGGGAGGCTCCTCCTCCTGGGCGCCACGGATACTCAACACTGGAACAAAACAAGCACATGAAAAGGTTATTCTAACCAGAGACTTTAAATATACCGAGTCTGACACAACGTGTCCGACCTCATCGATCCACAGGGAATCTGCTCTTTCTGATAAATTGCCTTTGAGGCCGAAAACTGTAGTTGTCTTTGCCAAGTTGTATGATGATATAATAAAACTTCATCTAATTCACATCATGAGCTTCCCACTCAGCGGTGAAGCTCTGTGGCTGTAAATCTCAGCACGAGTATCCCTGCGCTCTCCTGCTTTGACACTAGAGGGCCTTAGTGTTTATATTTTACATCAGATTGACCATCTGATCTTCAGTATTAAAACAGACACACTTGACCATATACTGTACACACACTTAAACAAACAGAGAACAGGAAATCAACACACTTAAATAGTTCTCAAATGAAATCAAGTGTTCTTCCATTATATTTATGATATATTAATTAATATCATAAATACACTATTTAGAAATGAACTACTTAATTAAGAAACTATTGTTTCTTTGTCACTTCAATTGACTATGTATATAAATATTTTATATCTTACATCACATTACAAATATCACTATATTAAAAACTATACAATATTATATATGATGCTATTTATTATAAAATACTGCAATATTATCATTATTATGTAGGATTTTAAACTTTATTACTAATTACATGGTATTTTTACTAGTTCCAATTCAAATTTGAAACACAATGCCATGTCTTGTTTTCTATCTCAATATAAATTCAAGGACTGAACAGTAGAATATAAAAGGCTTTCTCAGTTCAGCTCTGAATGGCACACAATCCTGCTGCCAGGTTTGATCTTCCTTCCATTTTAATTATCAGTGACATTCTCCTCTCTCATCCAACGTCACATCCAGTTAGTGAGTCAGAGGTAGATGTAATAATTTCCTCACAAGTTCTGACACATGGGCATAAAAAACGACATTGAGACTTCAAGATTAACGCTGATTATGGGGTGCATTGTCTGGGAGTGAAAGAAAACAGGGAGGAGAACACTTCATTAATCCAGAGACAAAGCCCGTGCACTGGTGCATTAACCCCAGACTGCTGCTGCCTGGTTTCGGACGCCACGGCGGTGAGAAAGAGGCCGGCTGTATGGCCATCGGGAGGGTTTGGGAGGGGTAATGTGATTCTGACCTCCTCTTTAAGTCAAAATGCAAATGCAAAGACTGTTGGCGAGCAGGAAAGGTCAAGAGTTCACGACTCGGGCCCAGCGGGAGCCAGACTGCGCAATTCTGTGTTGCGGAGCTTCACGAGCAAGAGAAACATCCTGTTTCATTAACAAACATATTTCATCCAACATGAAATGGTGGAAATGGCTTCAGATGGGGAAAATCTCACAGCCTATGCAATCTGACATGGATTAACATCACGAGTCTGATTTAGTGACTAAACTAAACTAAACTAAATTAAACTAAACTAAACTAATAATAATAAAATAAATAAATAAATAAATAAATAAAAAAGATAAAATATGGCATAGATTAACATCACGTATCTGAGTGACCAAAAATAAAATAATTAAATCAAATAAATCAAATAAAATTACATGGATTACCATCACATGTCTGAGTGACCAAAAATAAAATAAATAAATAAATAAATAAATAAAAACATGAAATAAATTTAAAACAACAAAACAAAATAACATTAAAACAATAAAATAAAACAAACAAAATAATAATAAATATAACAAAATAACATGAAATAAAAAACAACAAAATAAAATAAAAACATGAAATAAAACAAAAGAAAATAACAAAATAACATAAAAGAAAACTGAATTAGATTAAATAAAATAAAACAACAAAATAATATAATTAAAAATGCAAAAAATACCAAAATAACACAACACCTTTGAAAAGCTAACACCAAGGTAATGTAAGTGTTCAATGAGTCTGTGGGATTGTTTTGTGGGATTTTCACATGTTTTATCATCCGTCAAGTGAAAATTGTAAACCTGATCACCTAGTAAAGTAACAGTACACCTCTGATTAAGAATTTGAGGAGCACAAACACTACTAAAAAGGCAATCCAATACTACGCCACAAAACAGGTGTTTCTTATTCGATACAGCTCCTGTACTTTCACTCTTTTAGCCTACTGAAAAACACACCTGTAGTTCACAGCTCATAAACAGCACATTTAGGATCCAGCTTGTTAAAGCACTAAACTAAATCAAACCAGTTCATAACCTGAAGTTTCTAATGTACTGAGACACTCTGAACAAGAACTTTCAATTTTTACAAACTGATTTCATAAAACTGAGAATAAGGACTCAAACGCACCTATCACACAAGTTTAGCACATGTTTTATGGCACTTTTAGAAGTAAAAACGGAGACTGTGAGCACAAGGGAGTCTTGACAGAAACTCAAGGCCAACAGAATTCCTCCCAACGTTATAAAACGTCTAGACTGTCAAGCGAAAATGGAACATAAAAATTCCCCCGTTCATGAAACGATTAGGTTTCCCTCTGCCAAGTCCCGGTTTCACATTTGCGGGTGTTTATTTTACTTGGCTGGATGAATCTCCACCATCAGTCTGTTAAAACCAAAAGCTGTTTGGCCAGTGATGGACACAGAACGAAAAACCCAGTGCCAAACGCAATACGATATACTCGTTTGAAAGAAAAAAAATGGCACGAGATCAAAAGTCAATGGAAAGAAAAAAAATGATCTGAACATACAAGCATGAAAACCTTTATGAAGAACCATAGCATTTTCATGAGGTCATATTGAGCAATACTTCAAGTACTATAAAATCAAAAGTCAGGTTTACAAGCGTGCTGTAACAAAATGGTCTGTGGCGATCTGGCAACATGACAACGCAGAACCTGATCCTGTTTATAGTTTCGCACGTGCTCACAAGAAAGGGAGACTTCCTGATGTGGTTTCACCCAAGAAGCACACACAGATCCTGCTCTGCATCTGTCAGGAGCGCTGTGACAGCCGTCAGGATCCCGCCATCCCTCATTGACAGCTGATTGTTACACAGAGCAAAAGACCAAACAACGAGAGCACAGCTGCTCTTCATACAGCACAAGCTGGATATGCGTCGATCCCACCAATCAAACGCTGTCATTTTCAATGGGTTAAGGTGTGGACATGGGAAGTTATGGGCATGTGAAATTATCCTGCAATGAATAAAAACAGTGGCACATGATGTAATGATAGGCTTAAAATAAAAATAAAAATTAAATCTTCTGAAGTCAGACATTTTGATATATTTTAAGAAAATGAGTCATACTCTAGGCTACAAATAAAACAAAATACAATGAATAAAACAAAATAAAATAGAATAGAATAAAAATAAAATAAAATAATAAATAAAAATTGTATATCTTCTGAAGAAAATGAGTCAGACTCTAGGCTTGTAACAAAATAAAATACATTTTGATATATTTTAAGAAAATGAGTCAGACTCCAGGCTTGTAATAAAAAAATAAAACAAAATAAAATAATATAATTTGCCAGTCAGATCACAGAAAAAAATAACAGAACAACTCTCCTCAACAAGCCGTGTGATTTGAAGAGTCATTCATATCCGTAGCACAAATAGTGTGGGACAACTTATGTGCTGAAGTTTAATATTTGGCGTTTGGGTTTGTCATTCTAATTGAGCTCCATTTTCTAATTATTTCTTTTCCGTTGATGGATTACATTTTAAATAACAGTCCTTTATGCACTTACTTTCAATTGACACTTGGCTAAAGAGTCAAAACCACACGGATAAACCGCATGCAGGAATATCCTACAAGACCACGTCTCACCGAGACAAATGATGATTTATTTATCTCCCTCGTAAACTAGAGCACATAATTAAAACCACTGAATGGATTATCTTAAATAAATACAATTAAGCGGAATGAGGGAAAAGGGTCCTGCATGCACAGAATCGGCTTGGCTCTGGGTCATAATTACACGACTCACTGAAGGCCACTTTACTCCATAATGGCAGGCTAATTGATTCCTGCTAATATTTTCCAGTGTCGGAGCTGCATGATTCCTTCCAGCAGGGCAGCATGGAGCAGATAGCTTAGCACCTCGGAGAAAAGACATCTCTACCCTTGTTAAAACCCGTTGTTTTCTCTTTAGCAAGCCTTATCTCTTAAAGAAGCATCATTTTCACTACATTCAGAACCAACCTAATTTCAGAACCACTTAATTTGAAGTGTTTGAAAATCAGATAAAAAGGTATAAGACTATATAGTATGTACTTCAGGAATGAGCTAATCCCATGAATCCCATAAAACCATTGACTATAATTCCATCATTAAAGATAGATCAAGTGAACCGTGAATCGTGCAAACATCTCAGTCTAGACATTTACCTGACATTACTGAAGATTTACTCTGCTTGCGCTTGTTTTGTCAGCTGTTGCGAGTTATATCCCACATGCACAACAGGAATGATATTTGCCAATAGCAAAATCAGGCTTACTTTGCCAGATCTGCGTTCAGAAGGTCAAGGAGATTGGCTGTTTTTTGCTTGAGCCACCGACCCAAAACATCAGATGTTCAATTCAACAGAAAACAAACGGGAGTTCGTGACATTTGCTCAACCCCACAGCGTGTGGCCTTTTACAAATCAAATCAATATTTAATAAAAAGCCAAGGCCACAGGCTGACCAGACAATGGATTTCTTCCTCCGTTGGCTTGTTTATCGGAGACGTTTAATTTCCGAGAAACCGAGTTGTGTTATTGGAGGAAAGGCACATGCAGGATTTATGCACTTTTCTCAAGGTGGCTCCTCTCCAAAAGCCTTGTATTTTTCTTTTTTTTCCCCCAGCATGGAAGGATGTTTAGTACTCGGAGTCCTCTGTATTTTCCATTAGCCAAACATCAAGTGGTTCTGCTTCAAGCCACGGCTCACACAGATACTGAAATATTAATTGAACTTCTATAAAAGGAGGCAGCGATGACTCCGGCTGAACCCTGCCACCGCGGCCCCGTCTTAATCAAACAAGCACAAGACATAAATGGCAGTTTGTGACTGAATTGTGTCCAGCAGGACAAAGGGAGATCAACTGCAATGGTGTAGATTCAGCAGACACCTCATTAAATCTGTAAACAGACTATGTAGCATTTATAGTTTTACTTAAGGTTCTTGCACCAAAAACAGATTATGGAAGCGTGTTTCAATTATAAGTTTATATCTTGCAATTCTGACTGCGTCCCAATTCAGAGGCTGTATTCTTCGAAGGCTCCTTTGAATGCGGCCTACAAATGCATCCTTCGTTTCCCAAACCACAAAGGACAGAACGAGTGGATCCTTCACAGCCTAGCCTATCCCAACATACATTGCGTGCCAGAGACAACTGGATTTTTTTTAAAGAACATGCCGGATTACACTTTTAAATGCAATTGTTGTGTTTCAACTTACTCGATTATCTAACAATACAAATGCAACTATGAACTTTAAAGTGGTACACACGTTGACATATCTTACTAAGATGTGATTTTCTATAGTTAATACTCTTTATTATGTACATAAATGGACCAAGGTGAACATATTTTGACAAGCTGTGAACCCTATGACAGTTTAATGTAACTTTCAAAAAAATCCAGTACAAACGTTACTGTCACTCATCAATTGCATCTGTCACAGTTGCTAAGCGACAAGAACAACCCAGCGTAGGCAATACCGTCCCATTTAACAACGCTCCGGTCTACTTTATTTTTCTCAATTGTGAGGTATAAACTCTCAATTCTGACTTTTTTCTTGCAAATGCGAGTTTATAACTTGTAATTCTGACTTTATTTTTCGCAATTAACTTTTTGTCAAAGTTATTTCTCATAATTAACTTTTTGTCAGTATTGCAAGTTTATATCATGCATTAACTTTATAACTCGCAATTCTGACTTTATTTTTAGCAATTGTGAGATACAAACTCGCAACTCTGACTTTATAACTTGCAATTATGAGTTTATAATTATGACTTTATTTCTCGCAATTGCAATTCTTTTAAATTCTGACTTCACGCAATTGCTAGTTTCTAACTCAAAATTCTGACTTTATTTCTCACATTTATGAGAAAGAAAATTATTTTTTTTCTCAGTATTGTGAAATATTGGGCCCTATCATACACCCGGCACAAGTGTTTTTTGCTAGTTTCAGCCCAGCGCAGTTATCATTTTCACGTCCTGCTCCACGTTGTTTAAATAGCAAATGCACTCACGCCCATCTGTTCACCCATGGGCGTGCTGGTCTGAAAACGAGGTGTGTTCAGGCGCATTGTTGGCGCGTTGCTATTTTGAGGAACTGAAAACGACTGCGCCATTGACCAACAAAAACCTGGTCTAAAGTCAATAGTGCAGAATGTTTTTTTGTGTTATTTAAAGGGTGTGTTAGTAATGTGTGCCTATAGGTTTTTTCCGTCATTAAACTAGCAAAAGTCGATTCGGACACACCCTAAGTGTGCCATGCGCTTAAGACCATGTGCTCAGATCGTTAACATAGGGCCCATAAACTTACAATTGCAAGAAGAAAAAAACGTCAGAATTGTGAGATAAAAAGCAACTTCCTTCTTGAAACAAAGCTTCCAGAACAGACATACATCCTGACAAATTTCTCCACTCTACCTCAAATTTAAATAGGCTGTTTTAACGACCAGCAACTGCACAAACAATAGCGATTGACACTTACGGCTTGCCATTTTTTTGAAAACTCTACAAATAAAAACTGTCTAAAACTGTCCCTCCTATAGTTTGAATTAGGATGAATGTACAAAATTACACTATTTTCAAAAATGTACTAATCCGGTAAGTGTCAAATCTATTAGTTGATTAAAAAACAGCTATGGAATGCAACAGAACACAACACTACAGGACAGAACACTAGTTTTAACTTGTCATAAAAAACACATTTATTCACTTTTTTTCGGTCAAATTGGAGTAAGAAATACATGAGATTATATTCATGTCAGTGGTCTGACGGCAGGATCAGTTTCCTCCCGAAATAATTCAGCTCTGAACGGAACGGCAGTTCACATTTCTTATCCCGTCTGATTAGCCGCGGATAACACACGGCTGTCAATAGCCGGAAGAAGGCGTAATCCTCTGCCAATGTATGCAGGTGTGTCAACAGAGGCGGTTGTCATGGAGATTCTCAGATAGGAGTGAGATGCTGATGTTAAACGAATTATGTAATTATGTTTAGGTCTGCTGTCAATCTCGGGCACTTGTGAGACAATGAGAGAAACATATTTTCCCATATATATATATATATATATATATAATATATATATATATAAATATATAAATATATATATATATATATAAATATATATATATATATATATATATATATATATATATATATATATATATATATATATATATATATATATATATATATATATATATATATATATATATGTAAACCACACACAACCTTACTGAAAAGTGACTGTATAGTGGAAAGAAATGGTAGAATCACTGCCAGTAATTTACAGGAAAGTTTATATTAACTTATATTATACTTGTATATTTATATTAACCAGCAGCTATAAACAACAAGAAAAAATTTAAATACTTCCAAATAAAGAAATAAATACTAAAATAAATTAATTAATTAAATACATTAATATTTTATTGATTACTTAAAACCATCGAAGCGCATCTAATGCCCAGATCCCATATATTATTATAATTAAATAATAATATAATAAAAATAATAATTATTATTATTATTATCATTATTTTATATTGTCTTGTTATTTGTCTATAATTTAATGCATTTATATCTATATCCATCTTTTATATCCAACACTACCAGAATTTTTTTTTTTTTTATATATATAATAATTACTATCATATTAAACTACATTAATATTGCTTGCATTTATCATAGTACCTATACACATTACTATATCTATATATCTATACACTTTGTTCTTCTTCCTCTACTTTTTTTTGTGTCTTTGGTTCTTTTCTTTGTATAAGTTTCTTTGAATAAGCACTGCTTATTCAATTTGCACATTTGCTATTATTTTTTTCTATATTATAGAAAAGCTAAATGCCATTGTTTCAAATTTCCAAATTTTTTATATTTGGATTCATATATATCACTAAAGACGTTAACATGATTATTTTTCTGTTATATCAACATTAATAACGACAATACTGCAATTTCACAGGTACTTGTATTGACTTCTGAAATTCCAAACACGAGAATCTGGCTGTGTTCGTCGGATTCCCTTTGCCTGATTGACCCTTTCTAGTGGGCTGTGTTGAAGCGGTGGGCTCAGATTGACGCTGACAGCTCTGGCCCTGTTTGTTGTTGGTGATTCAGTGTGTGGCTGCAGCACTTGATAAATCAGGGCGGGTCGACGGCGGCGTGTGCAGCGGTGGTCCCGTCACAACGCAGGCACCAGAGTCAAGACGACAGCAACATGCTAATTCAATGGTGGCATTATTCATTATACAGTCACAAGTGTAGCGGAACAGAAAGGAAAACTACACACACCGGGAAGGGTGCGACAGGACTCGATCTGTTAAACCAGGCCACCGCTGTCACAACCCTAGACAGTAAGAATACTGGGAAACTTGTTTACAAGGCATCGAAAAAGAAAACAGAATCACTCTAAGCAGATAAAGCCTTCAAAACATACTTCAGTGTTATATGATGTAAATTAGCAAGCAACCAAGAGGGGATTTTAAAGGGTTGATGCAGATACCAATATCTATAGAGCAGAATTATTGTACACACACACACACACACACACAAACACACTTGCATATAACAAATAACGTCATATATTTGTTATGGTTTATAGTGTTTTGTTTATATGCAGACATATTTCAAAATATATCAAAAAGGCCAATATTTTTATTTTTATTTTTTTTACTATACATATATTTGTTGTTATATTTAAAGATTTTTCTGTTATATAAAATAGTTGCTTTTATTATTTTTTTGTGTATATATATACTTTTCCGATAAATCGCTTTGTATATAATTGTGATATTAAATGCACAAAACAATTCTTTTTTTTGCACAGGATGTATCTCAGAGGACACATAGAAAAAGGTGCCATGAGGGTAATTAATCAATCAAAAACAGAATAAAATCACGAATTAGAAAGTCAATTAAAAGAATAAGCCCCAGCGTACATGTGCAGGTGTGACACAGCGCTTAAACAGAGCTGACAGGAGCTCTGTGTGTGTGTGTGTGTTATGTATGTGTGTGTGTGTGTGCGCGTGCGTGCGTGCGTGCGTGTGTCCTGAAGAGATGCATCCCTACAGCCCAAGACCAGCAGCTCCAGCCCAGTGGACCAGCACGAGACGCAGCTCTGCGTCTGGCCCGTGCAGGCACCTCTAGAGTCGACTCTAATAATGGTAATTATAATCATTAGAGGCCGGCCAGGCCCGAGGCGAGCTGGTAATGACACAGCCTGAGCTGGAAACCAGAGATAGAGACAGATAGACATCGAGATGGAGAGAGAGTCAAGTCATTCATTAGGAAAATAGTGTTCCTCATTTCAAAGCATCCTGCGCCTAGGGCCAGACATATTCCTATTAAATGTATGTGATCTATGAGCTGCAGCTAATCAGGGCTGCGGTCGGTGGACATGCATGAGCAGAGCCGGAGGAAGCAGGACACTTTCAATGCTGAACTACTTCTATAGACTCAGTGTTTATAGAAATCTTCGAGAATTCTTTTTTAATAAAAATGTAATTTGTAATATTTACATTTTATTAATTAATTAATAAAATATAAACATTGGCCTGCAGAAAAAAAGCCTTTCTTGTGAGTGCTGAACGAATCTCCAGAGATGCACAGAAAAGTTTTAGCCAATCAAAATATCATAGTGACTTGAAGGTGGACTCTTTTGACTTGGCACTTAACCACCCTAAACACCCTAGCAACTGCATAGCAACATGCTACAACAACTCAGAAAACCACATAGCAACACAACATGATAACCACCCACAACACTATTACTAGACACTATTTTTAAGAACAATCTACTCGGCTATGTAAGTAATTTCAACTTAAATCACATAACTGACTTAAAAATGAGTGGAATCTCGTATAACTTAAAAAATAAAGGTTGGCTTAACTTATTTTGAGTTGAACTAATGTAAAAACATATGATGTCATGACTTATTGATCATGTCATTTTTTACAGTGTACATTACTAAAGACACAATCTAGAGTTTTACAATAAAATTGAATATTTAAAAGTAATATCAGGCATCTAAACATTTTATTGCAAAATATGAATAACTCTTTAGTACTACAGAAACACGGAATAATACATTTTTTAATATTTGTTTTTATTTTTGTAATAAATAAGCCCTGACATTATCTGCATGAAACAGTGGCCTAATAATTAATACAAATAATCAATTTAAAAATACCAATAATAATTTAAAATTTTAAAAATAAATAAATAATGATTGAAAAATTGACCTATTCCAATAATGAACAAAAAAACTAATAACAAACAGAAAAACAAAACAAATATGGGCCAATGCTGATATGATCAGAGATATATCCCTATCTGAATTGCTAGTGTACACATTTAAATATACAGTCAGCTCTGTGAAGTGCTGGTCAAAATATAAATCTGAGCTGTATGAAGAGCCCAGTCCCCCCTCAGACTGGATCAAGCGTCCATTTCTCAGCGGCCCCCAAGGGGCCGAACAGCCCGAGACAAGCGTGTCATTAAAACCTGCCCTGCAGCTCTTTATTAAAGTCATTCCTGTGGGACGCCAGAGACACGTCAGTCTCCAAAAGAGCCACAGAGGGCAGGGTGACCAATGACACGGCGCTCATTTCCCCCATCAGAGTGAGTCAGTTCCGTTCCGCATGGATCACCGGCACAGAACTCAATATCAGACTGAGATCATGTGACTGTCAATCCCTGATTCATAAATGGTGGTGGTGTAGTGGTTAAAGATCCTGATTTCAAATCCTAGATTAGCAACTCCATGAACTTGCTGAGTTCACCAGCACCATGTTGACATAAGCAAAGCACTAAACCTCACGTTACTCCAGGGAAACTGTCCTGACTTTATCTGTACGTCACTCTGGATAAACAACATCTGCCAAATACTAAATCACCTTTAAAGGTCCCAAATCACCTTAAAGGTCAATTGTCAACTAGAAGCACTAAACTGAATAATTAACTAAAAAAATAACTAATTTAGTGATTGCCAGTGCAAAAGTTGCTATGATACGTGGGTGGTAGCTAGGGTGTTGCTATGCACTTGCTAGGGTGTTCTAGGTTTTTTCTATGTGGTTTCGCACTAACCTAAATCACTCTTTCCACCCATTGGTTGAGCCAGCAACTGACATGCAAGTGTTTACTCTTGAGGAAGTCAAACTACCATTAGATTGTTTATAGTTGACTCTACAGTAGGGCCGCAAGATTAATTGAAATAAACCGAAACTGAGATATAGCTTAGAGCAATTATTAAATTGCTCCCTTTGGGTTTCCTCCAAAATAAAAGCTTGATAGTTTAACGTTTGAAAATAAATTAAAGGTGCACTGTGTACATTTTAGTGGCATCTAGTGGTGAGTTTGCGAATTGCAACCACCCACCGCTCACCCCCCCTTTCAAAGCACATAGAGAAGCTACGGTGGCCGACACAGGACAAAGATGTTGTCGTCTGAGACAGCAGAGAGTAGCTAGCGCTCTGTAGAGCAGTTTGTCCGTTTAGGGCTACTGTAGAAACATGATGCCGCAAAATGGTGACTTCACTGTAAGGGACCCGCGGTGTATGTAGATAGAAATGGCTCATTCTAAGGTAATAAAAACATAACGGTTCATTATGTAAGGTCTTTATACACCACTGAAAACATAGTTATGTATATTATAATTTCAGAGCTGCACTGTAAAATAAAATTATTATTATTACATTATTTTTGTTAAATACTCTTTTATTTTACAGTAAAATAGTAATTCTTTGTTTAATATTTGTATTTTGAATTATTAATAATCATAAAAACAATTATTATTTTATAGTCATATTGATATATAATCAGAACATCTTTAATAACCTAATAACTTCCATTTAGACAATACAGAAATACAAAGTGTGACCAGCTGAAGTAAAAGAGTGCATAAACAAGATGAAAAACAGTTGTGTATGCAGAACTAAAGCAAAAAGTCTCAGGTAAACGTTGAGTTGAGGATGTCAGTGAGAAACTCAGCTTCTCAGCCTCTTTGTCAAGCGTGCGCATGTGTGGCACATTTCATAAAGCATCATTCTCTCAGCCAACAAGTTTATGTAAAAGTGATTAACCGTAATTAAGCCATAATTAGTCTGATTAGCCAAGTCGCAGTAAATTACAGCAGCACATGTGAAGCACTGGCGGGACGGAGAGCAGCTCCGGAGGAGGCGTGTTTGAGACGGACCGCTGCATCAATTCAGGAGAAGCTGAACCGGTTCACAAAGTGAGAACCTCTTACCCACGACTCATCTCGCGCTCTGTGGTGTGGAAGGATGTTCGGAAGATTCGCCCTTTTAAACAAATAAGTGTAATTACAAGTGTCCAATGTACTTCAAAAACTGGACAAATTGAACATTGACGGTTTTCAAAAGAATAAACAACGAGGCGACACACTCTAAAGTCGGCTGTAATGTATGAGAGAAACTGAATAGAGAAAATAAAATAGCCCATGACGATGTTAGAGCTGCACGATTCTGGATAAATTGAGAATCACAATTTTTTTGTTTCAAACAGAGATCACGATGAAAACTAAACAACGAACTAAACAAAACAACCTAATTTACTAGAGGTTCTGACAAAATGTTAATTGCTGCAGTCTATTTAAAATGTTTAATGAATCTGAATTAATTATTTTTTTTAATAGTTTTGCGTGAATGATTCAATGACTCACTCAGTCTTCACTTGTTTCAGTACTGGATGAATCAGTGTTTTTGAACGAATCTCTTGAATGAATGATTCAATGACTCACTCAAAGACTTCACTTGTTTCAGTACTGGATGAATCAGCGATTTTGAACGAATCTCTTGAATGAATGATTCAATGACAAATACATATTTTAGTAGCCACTTGTCGCCACCTACTGGTGCAATGATGCAATCGATACAATCGTTATTTGAAGTGCCAAGTTACTTTCAAAAGGTGATTGAAAGGTGATTTCGATCGCTTCCGTAGACATCAGTTTTTATATAGTATTTGTAACACAGAAATAACGATAATGTGTGGTTGAAAAGATCAGCGGCTGTGCAAATGCAGATCTGATTTTTCCGGTGCGATTCAGAGCCGAATCGTTGTCATTTAGGAAGGAGATTGCGTGAGTGTTTGAATGGAGATCGCGATCTTTTAATGATTAATCGTGCAGCTCTACTTGATATTATCTTGACTACTTGATAGGAATTGATGTGGAAACTGAATTGTTGAATCAGAAACAAAAAAAGTTTCTTTTAAATGGCACAACTAAAGGCACACATTTGTGTGAAAATAAATAATAAAAGATGTTTATTTTGTTTAAAAATCTTATAAATGTATGAGGTGACTTAATGTCTAAGTTAATACTTCTTCAAAACAATCATTTTTTCAAAACAAGCAAAGTTTGTACTATTTCGGTTTATTTTGTTAAATAAAATGATTTTTGTTCAATTAATTTTTTTTTTTTTTTTTTTTTTGTTCCATATTTAACACGTTATAAAGTAAAAATATCGTGCTTCTGGCAGACCGCCTTCTGCTGGAAGCTAGATATTTTACCTTATAACGTGTTAAATATGGATATTTTTTCCTACAAAAACCCATCGATTTGCTTCAGAAGCCATGTGGAGTACTTTTATAATGGATGGATGCACTTTTTTGGGCTTCAAATTTTGGGCTGCCATTCACTGCCATTATAATGCTTGGATTAGCCAGGATATTTATTAATATAACTCTGATTGTATTTGTCTGAAAGAAGAATGTCACATACACCTAGGATGGCTTGAGGGTGAGTAAATCGTGGGGTAATTTAAAATTTTGGGTGAACTAAGCCTTTAAGGTACCTATTAATGTATTTTAAAGTTGCAGTCGGTAAGTTTTACCTCTTTGTCGCCATCTCTGTTTGATCCCTGAAATTGCAGTTATTTGCAGAGTTATCTTCTTTATGTATACAGAACAGACCATAGACTAACAAAATGTGGATGTAGTGTCCGTGACGTCACCCATAGGGATCTGAAGAGCAATTTTGAAGCCTCAAAGCCAGTCGTTGCCATCTTGGCAGCGGGTCATCGCGTCATCGCATCATCGCGTCATCGCGTCACCGCGCGTCACTCCCGGGTAACAGAACATGGGCAAAGAGGCAGGACGTGGGTGGAGCTGAGGTGACGTGATGACTAACAGACAGCAGACAAACGGCTACCCACCTGTCACTCAAAGTGGCCACGCCCTTAATTATGCAGAACTTTAAGGCTTTATATAATGTAAACAAATGAGTTATAAAAAAATTCACCCCCCTCACAGTTGTCATGACGGGCAAAATAGCTATATAGACCAAAACCACAATTTGTACCAGGCTGTAAACATGTTTTTTTCTGCTGTAAAGTTGGGCATTTTAACATTGAGCTCAATGAGATTCTGCTCCCTTCTGGAGCCTGTCTCTAGCGGCCAGTCAATGAATTGCAGTTTAAGACACTTCCATATTGGCTTCAAGAGAAACTGGGGGAGGTTGCCGCTTGATACAGACGTGACATAAGGACGCAAAGACGAACTGCGGAAGCTCGTATGTCCCGCGGAAAGCTACCAGTCCCACTCAAATTATAACATTATTACAAGCTTACCGTTGTGAATCGGGCTAAGGTAAGGAGATCGTTTTGAACACTGGCTGGTTATGTACTTGCTCAAAAATTTATTTGGGATCATTTTTAACCAGAAAAAGTTACGGACTGCAGCTTTAAATAGTTACATATAATTGTAACTAAAACTATAAATTGCAAATTAAAAATAAAACCGAAATCATGAAATTTGGCACAAAATAAAACAGGCTGCACAGGGCCCAACATATATGCATCCGTCAAAATCACCTGCTGCGATTTCACCACTCAAGAACAAAAGACTCACCAGCCAAAACACTGACCTTTCCAGTCCAACACAGAGGCTGCAGAATGGAAGCCAGTCTTCAATATTTATTGTACAAAGCACACACACACACACGCACGCACGCAAGCACGCAGGATGGGTCGTAACGCCAGCAGAAGTCTTGGAGCATGCCAGCAGTGACGGAGGCCGAGCAAATCTATCTCATTTCATTTGAGTCTGGCTCCTCTTTTCTGGCACATAAATAATGCATCAGTCGGAGGCGTGTGGCGCTGCAGCCTCTCTCTCTGCGGGGAGCGCTGCGGCTCCCTGAGCGGCCCCTGCTCTCCCCGTTACACCGCTCCCGATTAATTACACACTTTAATGAGCTGCATTATTAATGGGGCTCTTACTTGGCAGTTTAAGGAAACGCAGCGGAGCGCTCAGTGCTACCAGCTTCTAATTCTCATTAAAACATCACACAAGGCTTGTGGGACGGCACACAACATCTACAGGATTTAAACGCCTCACATGAAAAGAGGATGGAGAAAAGAATTCAGAGTATGGTCTCATGTAATGTCATGAGGGAAGATTCAATAGGACGTAGAGCTGCACTCTTTAAAAGATCGCGATCACGACACTTCACATTCCTAAATGACAACGATTCACTTGTGTCTATTAAACCTTTGACAAAAACACAGCAAACATTCAGATCCGTGCTGCCGTTGACCCAGAGAAAGTGCCGACAAGTGACTGTTAAAAAATATATTTGTCATTGAATCATTCATTCAAGAGATTTGTTCAAAAACGCTGATTCGTCCAGTACTGAAACAAGTGAAGTCTTTGAGTGAGTCATTGAATCATTCACTCAAAACGTGCATAACGTTAATGCACTAATTAATTCAGATTTATTAAACATTTTTAAATAGACCGCTGCAATAAACATTTGTCAGAACCTCTTGTAAATGATGTTATTTTGTTTGGTTGTCTGTTCAGAATCGCGATTCGTCTATTTATCCCGAATCGTGCAGCTCTATAATAGGATGTTCACATGCTCATTACATTATGTATCCATTACGTATCTTTTAACCTACTAAACATAAATTTTATTTCCAACATTCAATAAGCCACAGTTAAAGGCACAATATGTAAGATTTTTTAATTAAAATATCCAAAAACCACTAGAACAGTGTTATATATTTTGTTGACTTGTGTACTTACATTATCCCAAATGTTTCCAAGAATGTTTAAATCCAGAGAAATCAGCAATTTTAACCAGGACATGGACCGTGTCCGTGCGACGCCTATCAATGACATCATACCCGCGTTACCCCTTGATTTCTGGTCTTATTTTGCAGAAACCATATATTATGTGTTTTATTAGACAGGTGAGCAACTGTTTGGACACATTCATCGACAGAAAACGAATCATTGTTATATAGCTCAACACAGTTAGTCTTATTGTCTAAATCTGGTTTTCTTGATTTACCGCGAGTACCATGTTTTACCATGCCTAATATCGATCTAGCTTACTGGAGTGTGAACAAGTGTACGAACAAACGGCGAACAAACGCACAGAGTATCCTTATAACATAACTTTCAACACACTCAAATGTATCTAATATGATAAAACAGAGCTGCATTACCCCACATACGCATGAGCAGAAGAAGCGGAAGCGCTCGTCTGCGGCATAATAAAAGCTCCACTGCTCTCGAGCCGTGTGTCACGCTCGTCTCTCATTAGCAATCGCTCCTGCGGCCTCATTCCGCTCCCACCCTGCTTCATACTACAGTAACGGCGGTCAAAAACCTTCTTAACCACTGTAAATATCACTGTAACACTTAAACTAAAATGATAAAAGACAGCAATGTTTAATAAATAATGAGTAACTACATTCATTAAATGTTAATAATGTTAATAATCACAATATCACAATAAACAACTAGAAAAAGACAAACTTTGAATGTTGGTTAATGGGAAATGACCCCAAAGGTCAGGCAAATGACATTAACACATAAGACTACTCTGTGAGCTTTTTAAAAAAAGGCAAAACAGTTCATAGAAAGAAATCAAGACATTAAATTTGTTCCATGTGGCCCACATGAGCACAAGCATTTTAATTACTACTTTTTTGAGAAAGTCTATTATAAGCCTAGGCCTCAATGGAGCAACTATGACAATAAAATGCATCTGACATGTATAAGGAAAACTCTAAAACAGGGTAAAACTGCAGCAAGACGCACTGAGATATCTGCACTTGGATTGAGGCATTGTTGTTCATATTTGGAGCTACATAAATATCTTTTTCTTTGTGTTTGCCAGTGAAGCTCTGTCTGCGTCTGTCTGATAGCGTCTCTGAGATGAGATTCACAGCTGCAGAGAGAGAGAGAGAGAGAGAGAGAGAGAGAGAGAGAGAGAGAGAGAGAGAGAGAAAAAGAGAAAGAGAGGGAACGAGCAAGCGAGAGTCCCGCGGGTCCTCCATTTGGGTTACTTTGTGCTGAGACGTTGGCAGAGCGACTTTCCTCCTGCCATTCAGAGACGTATAACACAACACATCAAAACACATCACCTTCCATTAACGCACAACCCTCCACATAAACAGGAGAGACTTCAAAATGACCAGAAATACCCCGAGAACAACATCTCAACACATCCTTAACACCGCCAAGCAGGAAGCACGATGCAACACTTGTGAATCGATACGGACAAAACCAGATTTTCAGTGCTAGTCTGTGCAAAACTTAGCATTGAAATGCTACTGGGTGTTGCTATGCAGTTGCTAGGGTTCTCTTGGCGATTGCAAGGTGATTATTTGCGGCCACGTGTCAAAACAGCCCAACTTTCAAGTCTCTGTGATATTCTTTTCTCTAGATATGGCCTAGGCCCCTCCTTCAATGCAAAAGTATGATTTTTTTTTGGACGATATTAAAATTCTGTTTTGTATCAAAAGAACTAAAAAAAAAACAAACAAACAACAAAACCCATAAATATGAAACATAAAAAAATAAGAGAAATGAGTGTGCACAATTAAATAAATATTGACAGATACCAATTAAAAAAAATCTCTAATATTGGTCAATAATCAATATGGAAAAAATTCTATGCTACTTTGTCCAAATAAGTTAAAAAATTAATAAATAAAACAGCAAAACGATCATCAATCATTTATAAATGTGAATTGAGGCATCACAATATTATAATGTGCAATAAGAAAAATGGATATTCATTGTGTTATTAAGTTCTTAGGTTTTTAAATGAACATGAAGTGAACATTAGAAAATGTAATCTAAACGTAAAAAAAGAGAGCGTCAAATTAAATACCCAATATCAGCAGATACCAATAAATTAAATAAATATATCTAAATGAAAAAAAATCTATAATATTGGCAGATAATCAATATGGAAAAAAATCTATGCTATTTTGTCTAAATAATTTTTGTTTTTTGTTTAATAAAACAACAAAAACAAACATCAATCATTTATAAATGTGAATTGAGGCATCACAATATTATAATGTACAATATAAAAAATGATATTAATTTTGAGATTTGACAGATGAAAATCAAGTTATTAAATTATTATTGTTTTAAAAGAACTTGATTAGATGATAAAAAGGGTAATCTAAAATCTATTTGTTTTTTAAAAATAGGAGAAATGGCAGATACACCGATAAAAATAATTCTCTAATATTGGCCAAATTTCAATATGGAAATGCTATATTTTACATCCCTACTGTGCAAGTCATTTTTGCAATTTCAACAACATTCTGGTGAGAGAGTACATGAAACTCTTTCATTTCAAACCAATGCTGTTATTGTTAAATAAAACTAAAACCATTAAAAATGTTTTCGGTAACTAAAATAAAGCTGAAATGAAATAAAATTAAAATATTAGATGAATAAATTTTAATTTAAACAAAAATTTGAAATGCTGCCTTGACAATTAATTAACTGAAATAAATAAGTTGAAATATAAATACCAAATTTGCTAAAAACTGAAAAAATTTATTAAAGCTATATAGTAATATAAAAAATAAAAATGACTAAACATGAAATTACTAAAACAAACTAAAATGAAAACTGAAAATATAAAAATAAAAGCCAATTCAAAATATTAATAAATACTATAATATTATATACAGTAAATAATAAAATAATGCAGTTTCAAACAAGGAATATACATTTTTTCAGTGAAAGTCGCACCCTGGGACAGGAGCAGGTGAAGATGTGTGTGTTTTGGCTCCATCAAGCAGAGGCCTCCCACCATCCTGTCATCTCAAACCCATGAATAGTAATGCGTGACCCCCCTCCCAACGAAGTGTCCGCAGTCCGGGCAGATGAGAATATTTCTTTCTGGACCCCAGACAGCACAGGCCCTGGGGACAAACTCCATCAGCGGCAGGAGGACTTCAACACACCGACGCAAGGCCAAGACGAGGAGGAGCCGGACACTCATTACACCAGCACTATCTGGGTCACGGAGCAGATGCAAATGTAGGTCACGGGAAACTCCTGTTGTCAATCAAGATGCACAAAAAATGACGAAAGGCTGAGAGGGAAAGATCACGCCTGCTCGGCTGGATCACAGGTCATCGGAGAGGGGAAGAGATGAATATTAGAAGAGCCTACACCAGGCGAGCAGAGGTCAAAGGTCATGAGACACAGATGACACCTCCAGCAAATTAAAACCTCTGAGTCAAAGTCATTAACGGCTTTAATGCGATCCAGACCAGGAGTGAAGTGATGTTTGGTCATGTAATTAGTTTGGGGTCAGTAAGATTTGTTTATCTTTTTTTAAAGAAATTAATATTTTATTCAGCAAGGGTGAATGATCAAAAGAGACATTTATAATGTTACAAACAATTCTTGTTCAAAGAAGCCTGACAAAAATGTCCACAAAAAATGAACTGTTTTCATCATTGATAATAATCATAAATGTTTCTTGAGCAGCAAATCATCATATTAGAATGATTTCTGAAGGATCATGTGACACTGAAGACTGGAGTAATGATGCTGAAAATTCAGCTTTGATCACAGGTATAAATTACATTTTAATATTGTAATAATATTTCACAATATTACTCTTTTTACTGCATTTTTGATCAAATAAGTGCAGCCTTGGTGAACATTAGAGACTTCTCTAAATAATACTGATCCCAAACTTACTTTATACATCATAGTTTGCCATCCATTTTAACTCCATAATCAGACACATTTGCAAGTGAAACAGAATATCGTGTGAACAGTTGGGGGGGACAATAAACATAACATTTCTCAAGGGCAATTTTTGAAGGGGACACAAATAATACAGCCAAAATTGTACTTGTAAAGATACGTGTGGCATTTTGGTGCACTGAAAAATCATCTTCTGTCCGTTTTTCTTTTCTCTGTCATTTTATCTGGCCAACAACATATATAAATATGAGTTATCATAGGTTCACCACGCGGTAATATAATTATTAAATTATCTTGCTTCTTTCACATAGTATTGAGCAAAACCCAACACAGCTGTAGAAATACAATATCAGCCTAATATCAGTTCACACATAGACTTACCACCGTGTTAGTTGTGGTGGGTAACTTACAACAAGCTACCAAACAATAATCACTAACATATCAGACTCATGGAAATATTCATTGGTTATCTTTTTTTTTTTTTTTGTCATTGCTAATTTATTAATAATTCAGCATCATCTGTATTAAAGAGAAAATAATCACTTCATCCAATGTTTCAAGTGAAATAGCCTTAAAGGAACAGTTCACCCAAAAAAAAAAAATTACCCCATGATTTACTCGCCCTCAAGTCATCCTAGGTGTATATGACTTTCTTCTTTCAGACGAATATAATCGGAGTTATATTAAAATATGTCCTGGCTTTTCCAAGCTTTATAATGGCAGTGAATGGCAGCCCAAAATTTGAAGCCCAAAAAGTGTATACATCCATTATAAAAGTAATCCACACAAAGTAATCCTTAATAAAGGCCTTCTGAAGTGAATCGATGGGTTTTTGAAAGAAAAATATCCATATTTAACCAGTTATAAAGTAAAATATCTAGCTTCCAGCGGACCGCCTTCCGTATTCAACTTATGCAGAAAGCGTAACCCCTCTCGCAGTTCAAAATGCTTATGCCATGTCCAACGTCATTGTTGCGCCAGTTACGTTTTTTTCCGTAAGTTGAATACGGAAGATGGTCCGATTGTATTCGTCTGAAAGAAGAATGTCATATACACCTATGGCTTGAGGGTGAGTAAATTATGAGATAATTTTCATTTTGGGTGAACTATCCCTTTAACAGCCTACTTAATGGAGGTCCACAACTACTGAAGAACTTTGTTCTCTCCCACCAGACTTGTGTGTGTGTGTGTGTGTGTGTGTAGGTGAGGTGCGCGGTGGACCAAACCACTGTGAGGCAAGAGAGGGGGGACTCAAAATGTTTTTAAACTTAAAAAGCATTTTTTGGCCCTGTTTGCATTTGTATTGTTTTACTACATACAAAATTATTTTAAGTATATATCATTATATAATTTACAATACACAATGTGTTTTTTAGTTATATTTGGGGGGGTCAACCCTCAGCTGAGGTGGATCCTGAACTCCCCCGACCCCCCCTCTGAAAGGTATTTCAGAGGCGGAGCAAGTTGTTACCTTCTGATACAAATTACAAAGACAGACATTCTATTTAGAAAAATGTGCACTGATGAATCGGGTTCAAAGTAAGGTTCCATTGACTTTAACCCTCACTACGAACCTCAGCATAGCCCACTAATTAAAATCTCTCTCTGTGATCGATTCCAGAGGCTAATAACATCCTGGGATGCTTTGGTCTTATTCTGAGAAACTTGAAGACGTTCTTAAGTAACCGACTCCAGCTGTCTCTGAAGGATTCCTCCAGCATTCTGCAGATACCCACTGAATGATAAAATCACTCTGACCTAGATGCTGCGGCCCTCATGAGACTCTCACAAGCCTCCCTGCTGCTGCGCTCTATGAATACGTAATTCTAATTTATGAAGCAGGCACTAGTGTGTGTGTGCATGATATATACACATATATAAAAATACACACGCACGCACATACTCTGATGCTTCTATGTATGCATGTATGCCGTTGTCCTAGTCAATCATCGCGTTCCATCGTGTTGTTCTCCTTCAACAGAACCTTGTGATGTTGGTAGAAAAGTATAGCAGTGTCTGCGCTGACGGAGGAAAGTTCCAGGAAAAACTGACAGTCCTTGTTCAGCTAGAAAACGCATGATGGAGGAAAAATAAAGAATTCAGAAGGAGCACTTCAGATGCACTCATTGTGTTCAAGCAAAAAAAAAAAAAAACACATAGGAATAAGAAACACTGGCAGATGTGTTGGGAAAGGACGCACACACACACACACACACACACACACACACAGGTCTGACAGGCTCTAGAATAATCTTATGTTAATGCTGACGGCCTGCATTTACTCTTAAGTGCACCCTACGAGAGAATTTTTCCCAATTGGAGAGAGAAGATTGAGGAAGAACTGTGAGTGTAAAACAGTGAGAGATGGAGAATCTTTGAGCACCGGCAATTTGTAGCACGGATGACAATTTTGCCGTTTCCTGAGAAGACGCCATTTTATAATTGTGCCGAAGCGGCATCATGGAAAGATGAAGACTCGTTTACGGAGCAAGAACCTCTGACAGTGATGAACACTTGCTAGCAATAAGCAACATGTGCCATTTTACCAGACAGAATTGCAGAAACGGGTTCATAATTACAGAGTTAACTGAAGCCCCATTCACACTGACAGCTGTTCCTACCTGACCAGGTGCTGGATCACTGTCTGCACTCCCATTGGTCATCACATTTGTATTTCCAGTTGCTGTTCCAGAATCAAGCATGGATTGCTAATTTGCTACTGAGTGACAATACTAACCTAAAGGAATAATTCGCTTGAAAAATGAAAAGCCTGTCATCATTTGCTCACCCTCATGTCATTCCAAACCTGTATGAATTTCTTTCTACAGCGGAACACAAATCTATCAGTGCAAAAGTAGTTTAACTCTTTTAGTGCAGCTTTCCCAGTAAACTTGTGAAATGCGGTTTCACAATGAAGCAATTCACTTCATTAGAACCGGTCAAGTAATAATACTATGGTACTTCCTGATAACCATGGATGGATCCAAATGAATTCCATATTCACGTATATATGGCATTTGCATTGTAATCCAAGGTATTTCAAAGAATACCATAACATTATAATGGTTATATATTAAGGAAATTGCTTTTCAGCACACTACTATTCAAAGGTTTGAGGTCAGTGAGATTTTTATTAAGAAATTAATACTTTTATACAGCAAGGATGCATTTAATTGATACAAAAGCAACAGTAAACACAATTAAATATTTTTTCAAATAAGTGCTGTTCTTTTGTATTTTCCATTCATCAAAGAATCTTAATATTTCACAATATTACTCTTTATTGATAGAAAATAATAATAAAAGATATTGTTCTTTTATTAAATAGCATATCATTGTACAGTAGCTACTTTTGTTCATTTAAAAAAATACACTTGAGGTACACTTTATTAGGTACACCTGTTCAAATATCTAATCAGCCAATCACATGGTAGCAACTCATGGTCAAGATGATCTGCTGAAGTTCAAACTGAGCATGGAAAGAAAGGCGATTTAAGTGACTTTGAACGTGACGTGGTTGTTGGTGCCAGTCGGGCTGGCCTGAGTAGCCTATTTCAGAAACTGCTGATCTACTGGGATTTTCACGCACAACCATCTCCAGGGTTTACAGAGAATGGCCCGAAAAATAAAAAGAATCCAGTGAGCGGCAGTTCTGTGGCTGAAAATGGCTTGTTGATGCCAGAGGTCAGAGGTGAACAGCCAGACTGGTTCAGCTGATAGAAAGGCAACAATAACTCAAATAAGCTCTCATTACAACCGAGCATCTCTGAATGTACAACACGTCCAACCTTGAAGCAGATCATGGGCTACAGCAGCAGAAGACACACCGGTACCACTGTCAGCTGAGAACAGCAAACTGAGGCTACAATTCACACCGGCTCAACAAAACTGGGCAGTAGAAGATTGGAAAAACATTGCCTGGTCTGATGAGTCTGGATTTCTGCTGCGACATTCAGATGGTAGGGTCAGAATTTGGCATAAACAATGTGAAAGCATGGATCCGTCCTACATTGAATGAATGGTTCAGGCTGCTGGTGGTGTAATGGTGTGGATGATATTTTCTTGGCACACTTTGGGCCTCTTGTTATCAATTGAGCATCGTTTAAACGCCACAGCCGACCTGAGTATTGTTGCTGACCAAGTCCATCCCTTTATGAGCACAGTGTACCCATCTTCTGATGGCTACTTCCAGCAGGATATGTCACAAAGCTCAAATCATCTCAAACTGGACAGGGAGTTCACTAAACTCAAATGGCCTCCACAGTCACCAGATCTCAATCCAATAGAGCAGCTTTAGGATGTGAAGGAATGGGACATTCACATCATGGATGTGCAGCTGACAAACCTGCAGCAACTATGTGATGCTGTCATGACAATATGGTTTCCAGCAGCTTGTTGAATCTCTACCACAATCATATCTCTATAACTAAGTCAGTTATGAAGGCAAAAGGGGTCCAACTCGGTACTAGCAAGGTTTACCTAATAAAGTGGTCGGTGAGTGTACAGTATATTACAAATATACTGCTTTTGTCCCTTGTTTGTAAGTCGCTTTGGAAAAAAAGTGTCTGCTACATGCAAAACAGTAAATGTTAATGTAGTAACTAAACAGAGTATTTATAATTTTACTAACCCTCAGCCTCCTCACTCTAAATTGATGCATTACTTCAACCCTGTCACAGTGAGTTTGGAATTTATATGCTTATAATTTGAATAGATAATAGCTGCTGATAGCGTCACACCTTTTAAAAAAAAACATTAATATTCAATATTAACAAAAAAAAAAGTTTTAAATCACTGAAAGCCAATGAAAAAAAATCTAATCAAATCTATAAAATGTGTCTAAGCCAACTTTATCCCCAAAAACCAGGGTGGTTTAACTGTCGCTTAACTGCATGTAGCTTAGCAAACGACCGCTTTAAAGTAGCTTCCCATGCATCCCTGCTCTGTACCGCCCTTGGCAATGACATAAACATCAAATCTGAGTGAAAATAGCCATAAAATAAAACAGATCGTCACAAATCCATCTTCGCCTCATAACATTCACACCAGATGATGGGAGACATTCAAATTATAAATGGGCAAAAAATGACAGGGGCTTTCTGAATAAAAAAGCTAATTTGCCTTTAAAGGTGACGGGATTTCCATAAAAACAAAAGAGCTGGTGAATAAACCCTTTAATGACACCACCAGGGCCTTTCGGTTTGTCGCATTGTCCCCATGAAGCCTGGAAAGGCAGATGTAGAAATTGATTGCTCTTTCCAGGGGACTGGAGGGGGGTAGAGCGAGCTTTCTAAAAATAAGGCATCCGAACGCTGTGTATTGTGTGTGTGCGCTCTATCTGCCGGTGTGATAAAGTCACTAGCAGCCCTTTATCGGCCGGTGAGGGGAAATATGCCGCCACCAGATTACAGCCCAACACTCTGCCAAGGTTATAAACAGCCTGTTATCTGCCGCGCAAACACACAAATCCACACACTATCAGCACCCAAACATATGGGCCACACACACACACACACACACAGACTAGACCTCAGCCTCTGACGGACATGCCACAGTGCCTAATGCATACATAATTGCAAGTGTGCACGCAATACACATTATATTGACTCTAAAGTGAATCACTATTGAGTGCTAAAATAAAGGACGCACCGGGTTTGTTTTGCATGCTCACTTTTGGCGTACGTCTTTACCTCTGAGAAGGGTGCTGGCAGTGCTAAAAGGGCCCGATGTCTATTCTGCCGCTCTCAATAGGCTCTTTCTTCCCCATCCCATCTCATTCTGTGGCTTTTGTTGCTTGTTTGTGTTGATCTGCATGGCAAATTAGATGAATCCGCTAGCACTGCGCAGAAAACACATTTAAGGGAGACAAAGAGCTGTCATCTAGGAGCAGAGTGAACGACGGCTGACAAACACACACACTTGGCTAATCAATAAGAAGCAAAACATCCGCAGATGACGCATTCAGTCAAAACTAAAAACAACTTTGGCATCCGTATAGATGGAGAACTGCACAAATACAGTTCAGAGAGTTAAACAAACACCTTATCGTGACACGTTGTGGGTTCAACGATTGGCTCTTTGGCGATATCACGCTCCAGCATCAGCACCAGCATCAAGGTGTCTGTTTTGACTCCAGGGAGCTCTGATGGGACGTCTTTGAGCTGTGGTGAGGCGACCTTGGCCATCCTGCACTAGATTCCTACAGCGGCCTGTTCTCTGAGCTTCAGTGCTGATGTTAAAAATGGCTTTTCCCTCTAGATTAATGACTCAGGAGGGAACAGACCATCAGCGAGAGTCAGGATAGAAGAAACACCAGAAACTGAAGGTGCAACAACAGAATTCAAGAATATGAGACTAGCAAAAACAAGCTCTCATTTTCTAGACCAGGGGTTTTCAAGCTTTTCGATGCGAAGGCGATCTTAAATATAAAAGCATGTAAAATAAAAAATAAAAAAAATAAAAAAATAATAATAATAATAATAAATATATATATATACATTTTATTTATATATTTTTATATTTATTTATATAAATAATATATTTTTATGTTGTGTGTGTGTATGTGAGTGTGTATATACAGTATATACACAATAAAAAATAAACTATTTTTACCACCTACTGTATCGTCCACTTGCTAATTTTTTTCTGCAACTACATTTAGTTTGCACTGGTTGTGACGACAAAATCGGCTACATTTTTGATCAAGCCCTACCATTTTCGTTTGTGGAACGAACTGCACGGTGCGGACCAATTATCTGCAAAATACAGCATGGCACGACTGACCGTTCCGATCGCACAGCACTGCATGAAACATAGTGAAGAGACTCATTTGATAATATTATACTTGAGCAAAAACTGAATATTTCATACAGCTGAAGCAACCAAAGTGTTTGTGCTCTCCTGTAAAGATGAGGCATGGAGAAAGGAAACGGAAGAACGTCCTGATATATGAGAACTAGTAGATGTCTACAGCTGAGCGATAATGAGTGGAGGGTTAAAAAGAAACGCATCTCGGTCCTCTTGTGTCTCCTGCACTGCCAGTCTGTGATCTGAATATCTCTGCCTTCATAAAAGATTCAAGCACTATTGACTTCCTGGTTTGGTTTTCCCTGCATAGTATCACCTCACAGACATTCAGCTCAGCCTCCACAGGAAAAACAGCACACACTTAATGAGGATGAGGAGGAGGAAGAGCTTCAAATACAGCATCCTGTTTTCAAACAGAAAAATGTCAGAGAAACTGCCTTGGTAAACACGGATATGCAGATATTGTGTTTTAAATATGGATGTGCAAATCTTACTAGTCAGTGGCAAGAAGTAGTTGACTAGCTGGTCTTAAAGTCACCATGAAACCAAAATGAATTCGATATGACTAAAATCGTATTTCATTATAACAATATAGTTCATATAGCAAGCTGGAATGAGTAAATGACAACAATATCCATCATTTTTGTTGAGTTATTAAGTGTATTAAATTAAATACAGCCAAAATGTATAAAAAAAAAAAAAACAAATTAAAAAAATGTGGTTTACTTTAATGCTAAAAACAAAAGACCATCAGAATTCGTGGAAAATGAAGAGCTGAACATGCAACAATTGGATGTCCAGCACATTAATATGCCAAAAGAGGATTTATGAGCATTTCCGCTCATGCTGCTGATTTGAGAGTCTCGTTCTATAAAGTTTAAGATGTCACCGCAGGGTCATAAAACGGACTCAGCACAACGCGCCATCCATTTAAACATACCAATAAAGTCTTTTATTCTTGGACCTGCGATAAAACGCACTTTGAAACGGTCATCCTGGGGGTAATTGATGACTTTATTGTCATTATGGACCTTCTCAGGGGGCTGTTTCTGCTTTTACCATTCAGACCAGAGACCATGACACTCACATAACGGACACAACCTCTTTCACTGCTAGAAACTGCCCTCAGTGTCCATTCAGAAGATGATTTTCATTCAATACTGCACGTCCTTCTTGTAATCACTACGAACAGTCGCCATATTACAAGCGTACACTCTAACCCTGAGCTCAAACTGGGATGTAATTATTTAAAGACAATTTGCCATTTGGCACATATAAATCATGTGAAAACACATCTCACAGTGTAACAGGTTTAATCACAGCGGGCGCCTTTGATCCCTTATTACACACTAATATGCCGCAAAAATTCTAAGAAATTTCCGTGTCATAATTCCAGCCAAAAAAAAAAAAAGAAGATACATACATACACATTTTAATATATTCTGCATAAAGACAACCATTTAGAATGTGACATTACAGTCATGTCAAAATATATTTTTTTTACTTATTTATATATTTTTTACTTATTTATATTATTACTTGTATTATAAAATAAAATCAAAAGCCGCAACGCAATAAAAAGTATCTTTTCAAATCTTTTCAAAATTGATGGTTTTTGGCTTTTAGTACGAATATGTTAGTCTTACTGTTATCTATAAGCTAGTGTTATCCAAAACAATGACAAAAATCACAATTAGGAGATATAAGTATTCAAAGCTTACAGTCTCTCAATGATTTTGATGACTGATCTGATCATTGATCACATTTTCTGTCCAATCAAATGCTCTCTAGAATCTGAAGCGTCCTGCCCCCTCATTATAAATAGACGCTAAAGCTGCGGCTGAAATCGGTCACTTGTTCACACATTTACTATGTTCTACATGGTGAATGACAAACATAGTGCACTATATAGGGGATAGGGAATGATTCAGTGTAAATATGCTTTCCATTGGGGTGAAGTCATATATGATCGAGTCGGCGCAGACCACAAACGTATCAGATCCATTTGAATTCTGCACAGAATGCTGTATTTTAAAGTGATATGGAGGAGATTGGGAGGACAACCGGTTAGAGATTAGGAGGAAACTGCGTCTTTACTGAGCTCAACGGCTCTGACTGAGCTGTGATATAAATTAAATGCTATTGGCTGTTTTACAAAAAGGGGAGGAGCTGTTCGATATGTCCCACCCTGTCTTCCTGTTACAGTGAAAATTACATCAACACATTGAATAATGCTGTGTGTTTCAAGGCACTTCAGTGGGACTTTAATCAGAATTTCTGTCCTAACCAGCCGCACCGGCGACACGCCATGATTCAATTTTAGAAACGGTTTCTATTTTTCTGTGACGTTACGGCTGGAACAACAACACAAAGTATGGCAAGGATAATGTTTATGTGCTTTATTTCATGTTAAAAGCGTATAATGTGACTTTGAATATAATTTAGTGCTACCAGCTTTGTAGCCACACTAAAAGAAACAATGGATAATTCACCTCAGATCCTGAAATTAAACAAATTGAAACAAGAACATTCAAACTGTGAACAAAGTTCAATCATCTATCCATCCATACATACAATCATCCATCCATCCACCATCCATCCAATCATCCATCCATCCATCCATCCATCCATCCATCCATCCAATCATCCATCCATCCATCCAATAATCCATCCATCCACCATCCATCCAATCATCCATCCATCCATACATACATCCAATCATCCATCCATCCACCATCCATCCAATCATCCATTAATCCATCCATCAATCCATCCATCACCATCCAATCATCCATCCATCCATCCAATTATCCTTCCATGCATCCATCCAATCATCAATCATCCATCCATCTAATAATCCATCCATCCATCATCCATCCATCCATTCATCAAACATCCATCAATCATCCATCCAACAATCCATCCATCCATCCATCAATCATCCATCCATCCAATCAGCCATCCATCCAATAATCAACAGTAAAAAAAAAAAAAAAAAAAAGTATATATAGTTTTAGTAAAGAGTTCTTTGTTCATAAAACCAGCAAGTAAAACTATTTGTTAACCAGAGAAGAAAATAAACTTAATTGAAGATATATTCTGTGAGAAAAAAAAAATCAGAAGCAAACTTCAAGAAAATAAAAAACGACAAAAATACTGCGTAAGAAATGACGTTTTGCAGTGATAGCGATGAGACTCTGAAGTAAAACTGTCTGATGTTCTTTATGGATCTGCGTGAGCAGCATTTGTTTTCCTGAACTTTGGCTGCTGATTCCAAGACTGTCGAGAGCTTCCTGAAGTCAAAAACCTGGGACAGCTCGACAGCCCCAGTGTGGAAAATCATCACGAGGCACAGGTGAACAGAGCGATGAGAAACGGTCATATTTCTTTCCGACGACAAGAATTTCATGAAGTCACCGTACATTGATTAACAGCAGCTGTCGATTTGTTAGTCTCCAGTGTCTCTCTGTCAATTATCTGATTGTAGACGCGAGTACAGACATCAGACATGGAGCTGACAGAGTATCTTCCCACTGCCGGCATATTGACAGCATGTCGAGTAATGCAGCAACATCTATTTTAATTCAGCGCTTGAATATTAAAGTCTGTCAGAATGAGTCATGGCAACAGACTGCAAACGAGGGGCAAGAAAGAAGCCATTTTTCAATATAATAGCCGTTTTTTCTTTTCTACTTTTGGTGTGAACTCCGCAACTTTAATTAAACTTCTCAGTTTACAAAACATTAATATTTTATTCAAACATTAATATTATGTCAATCTCAGAAAATAAATGCACAGAGAAGTCTAAGTAAAGTTTTAAAAATGTAATATTGCACATTGACAATTACATGCATATTAACAATGTCACAGTGTGTGTACTTGACCATTTAAGCACAATAAGCCTCAAAAGAGATCTGAATTGCGGTTATTATTATCATAATATGCAAATAAAAATGTTAACCCATGGCTTACAAACACAAAATAATTCAGCACTAACCAAAGACCCTGGTTTAACACGTTCATGTCTGAAAAGCACATAAAAAAAATCTAGATTTTGACACTTTAAAGGGAACCTATTATGCAAAATTCTCTTTTACATGGTGTTTGAACATAAATGTGTCGGCAGTGTGTGTACACAACCACCCTATAATGGTGAAAATCCACCCACTCCTTTTTTTTATCCCCATAAATCATAAGCAGTGTCTCAGAATAAGCCGTTTGCTGAATTTTGCATTTGTGACGTCACCGTGCACAGGCCCTGCACACAACTGCTGACAGGCTCCACCCTATTAGCATAGACCCCGCCCTGAGTGAGCTGTACACAGTCCGCCATGTTTATCTCCTCGCCAGAGCATTAACAGCAGAATTCAAGTAAGAAATGTATTCTTATTAAAGCTACTAAAGTTATTCAATCAAGAGCAGTGAGTGATTTTCTGTTTTTCTTTTGTTGTTTGATTCATATTAACAGCACATAGATACACACAGATCTAATATATACATCCGATTTCTTTACTTGCCATTTACGTTCACAGACCGTGACAGATAAGCACATAACCGACTGTGTTTATGTGAACTTTGTGTGTTTTTGACATAACCCTGTGTGACAGTTTAAGCGCAATAAGACGTGAAAGAGAACTTAGTTTAATACTCACGGGACGCTCCGACTGACATCCAGCTCTCTGTGCGCATGCTTCGGGTGTGTGTGCTCAGAAGTTTAGACTGATATGGATTTCGTTTTTGGCAGAGTATTATCGGCACAAACTGTAAAGGCTCCGCCCTCTTCTGGAAAGTGGGGTGGGGAGCAGCAGCTCATTTGCATTTAAAGATACATGCACAAAAACAGCATGTTTCACCTTCCACTCAAAAATGGGCATTTACAACTTGGTATAATAAGAGATCTGTTGGGTATTTTGAAATGAAAATTCACAGACTTTCACCTGAGACTTATATTACATCTTGTAAAAAGGGACGGAATAGGTCCCCTTTAATAAAAGACAAAACAGCCTGACAACCCTTTCCAAACGTATAAAGATAGAAACCATGTAGAATGCATCAGATTTTGCCTTTCAAAATCTAAGGCTCAAAACGCTCAAGCGACAGGCGTATCTGATGAGAGTCTGTTAGTAATGCGGCGGGTCAATAACAAACGTTTCAATCTAAAGCATTTGGGTTTAATTAGTGGAGCATCTCAAGACCCCACACATTAATCAAAGAGCACAAATGTGTCTCTCATATGACAGTCACACAATCACATTTTCCATGTACTGCAGCACACACAGACACACACACACACACACACACACACACAGACACACACACAACAGAGTGATGGAAAACTGTAGCTCAACCCACAATACATCATATTGTTTGAAGAGGGAGAGTCTGGGATATTAAATCCATATGAAACACACTTGAAGATCATCCATATTTCCAACAGATACAGAGCTGGATTTACTAAAATCATTAGCATAAGCCTTTGTGAGAGTGGAAACTAGTGTGATTATCTTTCAGGAAGTTCTGTAGCTTCACTCAGTGATGCCCGGTGTGACTAAAATATTACCATATGAGTCTTTCTTTTAATAACAAATTCTGTATGAGACTCTTTTTATTTGGAATTTACTAAAAGGTCAGATCATTCAATATGCCAAAGAAAATATTTAAATTACAGTAAAACTAATATTATAAAACTCTGATTTGATGAGTCACATCAGAAGTTGTTTTAAAACAGCCAATATATGCACATTGCACACTTGTGATGCACATCAACCAAATAACCATATATTGTTTATTAATTCTAATGTGTAAAACATCACGTTCAATAGTTGTATAACTTTGTGTCAAAAAGATTTTAAAGAACACTTTCATTCAGCAAGGATGCATTACATTGATCAAATGTTGCAGTAAAGACATTTTTAATGTTAAAAAAGATTTTTTGTAAATGCTGTTCTTTGGGGGGGGGGGGGGGGGATCACATAGCACGGTTTCCACAAACATATGAAGCAGCTCAACTGTTTTCAACATTGATAATAATTTCTTGAGCAGCAAATCAGCATATTAGAATGATTTCTGGAGGATCATGTGACACTGAAGACTGGAGTAATGATGCTGAAAATTCAGCTTTGCCATAAAATAAATTAAAAATATATATATAGATAACAGTTCTTTTAAATTGTAGTACTATTTCACAATATTACTGTTTTGACTGCATCAAATAAATGTAGCCTTGGTGAGCAGAAGAGACTTTCTTCAAAAACACTACAAAATCTTTTATTTTTGAAAACTATACCAAGCTAAATGTTTACAATCGCAGCGCAGCATCACACCACCCGGCCAGCCCTACTGGAAAGTTGTTGACTATTTCATCCTGCAGTTCGCAAGATCGTCTTTGGTCTGTCCTTGATTTGGGAGTGCAGTCGGTGAAGCTGAAGGGAGTTTGGGTTTTGGTTCTGAACTACAGAGCACACTTGATCCCTTTCCTGCATGGAAAGAGGCTGAGAGGGAGGGAACACAGGAAACAGACTTTAATAATTGAGCGGAAGGCTACAGGCAAGGCCTGTCTGAAGGGTAGTACCTCTAAAAGATGTATGTCTCTGGAGAAGCTGGTCCAGATCACATGGGCATCGCTTCTAACTTCAAGATGAACTCGAAAACCTTTAAGTCAACATGAAATACCATTCGCTACACATTTGACTTTCATAATGCAGGATATATCTGAGTGGAACGGCATATTGAATGAGAGCGCAATTTTTTTTTATCCATTTGGGAACTAATTGGAGGATGAAAAGGACTTTAGGGTGGACAGAAACTCTGAGCACAAAGTCTACGGCGATTTATACAAGATCTGTACAAATATTCACAGAGATGCAGAGTAGGGCTGTACAATTAATCGAAAATAAAACCAAAATCGTGAAATTGAAGCGTTAAGGGCACCTGGCAAAATTACTATATTATTTTTAATGCTGTCAAATCCATTAATCACGGTAAATCGCATTTAACAAAAGTTTGTGTTTATATAATATATGTGTGTGAATCATTTCTAGATAAAACGCCTACAGATGCACATCCATCCATCCATCCAATCATCCAACCATACATCCAATCATCCATCCATCCATCCATCCAAACATCCATCCATACATCCATCCAATCATCCATCCAAACATCCGATCATCAGTGTTGGGAGTAACGCGTTACTGTAATTCCAATACTTTTAGCGGTAACGCGCATGTAATAAAATATTTTTTTAATCACGTAACGCAATTACAATTACTAAAATTTAAATGGAGTTCGCTACTCGCGTTACTCTCTTTTGTGAAAAATGAACGCTTGCAGACAACAAGCTCATTCTCGCTGTAGTATTGTTGCCGCCCGCGCCGCCATGTCTACTTTGTTTGGCCTTCCAAAAGAGGGGACAGTTAGAAAACAGTGGCTAAGCTTTAGTTACAACACTGTTCCAGAACAGTACAACCCAAATATTCAACTGTGTGCTTTCTATTGATATTGTGACTGTGTATTTTTCGGAGGACTGTTTCTAGCACCTGGGAGAGCACAGACCATTTCTACATCTTTGTCGTTTCTACGATAACAAATGCAAACTTACCAATCTGATACGTTCTGGTCCAGTCGCGCTGGCAAAGCTGATCAATCAGCTTGGTCATCTGCATCATCCGGATCAGATTCGGGCTCGAATTGATAAGGTAGAACCAACATTATCATCTGTCAATATTGCTTTGCTTTGGGAGCCGATGTTCCAAATATGGTAAGAAGCGTGACATTTCTGTCAGACGCATTAGGTATTCGGGCCAATCACAATGCACCGGATCGCTGGCCAATCAGAGCACACCCCGCTTTTCAGATCAATGAGCTTTGAGAGATGAGACTTGTTAACCCATTTTAACATTTGTTAAGAATCTCATCTCTATTTAGCTTTGCCTTATGAGGCATGTTTGTTAAACCGTTTTAAAGCTTTTGTTAAATCACATATTCAATTACATGCAGCACCTCAAGGCACCTTTGTTTTCTTTTAATTAGTGTTAATACTGTAGGCCAATCACTTTTATTTCATTGGGCCTAATGTGGTAAAAAACACTGTTAAATTACTGACAGTTGTTATTTCGTATTAAAGTATTAAAAGGGACTTTTGTACTACTGATTGAGTTGAAGGCCTGTTGCCTTGTTGATTACAATAAATAGTTCTAAAAATTATGTTTATTGTTTTTGACTGTTCAGTACTGTTCATATTTACATTTAAAAAGCAGACATGAAAGTAACTTAAAAGTTACTTTCCCCAGTAACTAATTACTACAGTAATTGGTAAAGTAATTCAATTACTTTTAAAAGAAGTAACTAGTAACTGTAACTAATTACTAATTTTCAGTAACTTGCCCAACACTGCCAATCACCCATCCAATCATCCAATCATCCATCCATCCATCCATACATCCAATCACCCATCCATCCATGCATCCACTCATCCATCCATCCAATCAATCATCCACACATCCAATCACCCATCCATCCATGCATCCACTCATCCATCCATCCAATCAATCATCCATACATCCAATCATCCATGCATCCACTCATCCATTCATCCATTCATCCAATCAATCATCCATACATCCAATCACCCATCCATCCATGCATCCACTCATCCATTCATCTAATCAATCATCCATACATCCAATCACCCATCCATCCATGCATCCACTCATCCATCCATCCAATCAATCATCCATACATCCAATCACCCATCCATCCATGCATCCACTCATCCATCCATCCAATCAATCATCCATACATCCAATCAATCATCCATACATCCAATCACCCATCCATCCATGCATCCACTCATCCATCCATCCAATCAATCATCCATACATCCAATCACCCATTCATCCATGCATCCACTCATCCATCCATCCAATCAATCATCCATACATCCAATCACCCATCCATCCATGCATCCACTCATCCATTCATCCAATCAATCATCCATACATCCAATCACCCATCCATCCATGCATTCACTCATCCATCCATCCAATCAATCATCCATACATCCAATCACCCATCCATCCATGCATTCACTCATCCATCCATCCAATCACCCATCCATACATCCAATCACCCATCCATCCATGCATCCACTCATCCATCCATCCAATCAATCATCCATACATCCAATCATCCACTCATCCATCAATCTATCCATCAGATTTGACAGCACTAATTATAAAAAAAACTATAAAAAAATACTAAATAAAATCTAAATAATAAATATTACTTTTGTATTAAAAAATGTGTATTTAAGAAAAAGTAATATTTATTATTTAGATTTTATTTTTTATAGTATTTATTAGTATTTAGTAATATTATTATTATAGCCATATTGATAAATAATCACAACATTTTAGCCAAAGTGTGCAGCACAAACAAGCACAGCAAACCTGAGAAATTCACAATCGCAGAAAAATATCAGGGAAAAAAAATTAATAATAAAAATCACAATTACATTTTTTTCCCCAAAGCGTGCAGCCTTAACATGGAGCCATTTTCAAAATAATTTTTTTCTGATGTTTATCATTATGGTATGATCTTCTTCATCACTAAAAGACATCTAGCAGCAACTTACTGAGGCTGATAATTTTTTATCGATCAGACTGACAGTCTCTTATTTACCAGAATATGCTGTGTGTGTGAACCAGATAAAGTGAAAAATAAGCTAAAATATATACTACTATATATAAAAAATAAACCTGAGGAGCTAAAACTTCCACTAAGTGTAAAACACACTGCTATTCCTGACGCAGACGCGTTTTTCCTGGTTTTATCTGGAAGTGTCACATCTCTGATGTGTTGTGTTCGACTGGCCCTGTCATTACTGCTCAGACCTAAATTATTGATCGTGAGTGTTCATCAGCACCACAGTCACGTCCTTGAGCTCCTGATCCGTCCCCAATAACAGCCACTGAAATAATTAGGAGGATTTCTCATTAAGGGAGAATGAAAAAAGAAGGCAGAGAGAAACAGCGGGGGTTGTGGGTGTTAAATATCTCCCCCTGAGAGTCCAGAGCGTTCGGATCATATCCGCTGAATGACAGGCCCTCCACCGCAAAACACACACAGAAACGGGAATAAAACATCAATACAGAGAGAGAGAGAGAGAGCAGCTCTGCCAAAGTAATGAAGAACGCTACAATCTGAAACCAATATTTATCAGCCGTTTATGTAACAAATCCAGTCGCTTCCAGCAGCAGAAAATACTACAAAACTTTAAAGCACATAACGTTTAAAACTTTGGGATCAGTAAGACATGTATACTGTTGCAAAATATTTCTATGTCAAATAAATGCTGTTCTTTTGAACTTTCTATTCAATCAAAGAATCCTGAAAAAACATGGTTTCCACAAAAACATTTAGCAGGCACAACTGTTTTCAACAATGATAGAAATAAGAAATAATTGAGCAGTAAATCGGCATATTTGAAGGATTGAAGGAAATCGCTATCATTATTGCTGCTGGGTTCACTGCAAAAAATGGAAGATGTGCTCAGCCACGTTGAACGGTCTCAAAAATAAGTACTCGAGCATTCGGGGTGCCAGGCCTATCTGTCATGGCGATAATGAAAATATTTTAATAAAAACACTGTTATAAATAATAATGTTGACAAATAAAAATATGAAAGTATGACTAGAAAAATAACACCACCTTATTATCAATAATGCATCAATGTTCTTGAAAAAGAAACATCTAAAAGGAATAACTCATTCTCAGCTTCACCTCATGCAGCTATGAATGAATGAGTCCATTCTATATGACACACACATATAAGATTAATCAGATATCCTAGTTGCACAACATAAACACAACATTACAACTTGTATCCGCACAAAAGGATGTATGTTATGTAGCCCACTAGCCAGTTATGTAGCCAGAAAGTGTTATTCCCGTTGTGGATCTACAGGGAACTAAACGGATCTACACAGGATTTTCCGCTCGAAAATTCCGCCATGCAAATAGCGAATCCGCCATGGTGCAAGCACAACTGGCATTTAAAGGGAATGGGAGATGAGACTCTGATTGGTTTATTGCACGTTACATCCAAAATACACCCATGACTCATTAAGAGACCTGGTACAACCCTTTTGGACCATGCGCCTGGCGTGCCAACCTTTTTTTCCGTCGTTAAACTAGCAAAAGTGGATTCGGACACGCCCTAAGTGCACCTGCACCGTGTGCTTCAGACCATGCGCTCAGATCGTTAAAATAGGGCCCAATGATTTAATGATATGTAAATATCCTTAAATGCTATGCATTTCGATTTTTAGGTTTGGATGCATGGTATATTTGAATTAAGCATTAATTGAAAAGGAATGGGAATGTGATTTTGAATTCAGCACCGGAGCCTGCCGTTAACTCATCAGCGGAATATGAAGTGCCGTGAAGAGCGAAGGTCCTCACGGGGTCTTCACTAAACAAACGGCCCTTCTCCACGCATGCAAACACGCAAAAGCACATCAGGAGTGGCCTTCATTTGGCTATTGAAATATTCTCTCTCTCTCTCGTGTGCTGAAGCGGCTCAGAAGCACTGAGACACGGAACACTAGTTGTGTTGGCAATTATGGTAATGGGATGCTATTAGGCCATGATTCCGTATGAGTGATCTGGGAGAGGGAGGCCCCGGCGGTGCAAACGATAACAGAGCGTGTGCTTCTCCTTGATACTGCTCCAGCTACATCATTTGCATAATGAACCCTCCCAGTAATGAGGGGTGTGGCCTGAACCGGCTGCTGCCACTACGTTCTGAAAATCATGCTAACATACTAGACCTATTATTTCTGCAGTATTAGTATCTACTCTGCACATTTTCTGAATGCATGGAAAACCTGGATGACCTGCTACATTTGCTAAATTGTGCAGTATTTAACAGCACACTGCACTTGATAATGTGTCCCACAATGCACTGGACCAGCATGACGATGAATGAACGAATTAAAAGTAATTAGAAGTTTCCACTGTGACTCATTATGTGATCATACTGCAAAAAGGTATGCTCATATCTTAAGGGTTCCTAGTTTTGTTTTGAGTCTCCTACAATAGGTTTACATGCATCCAAGGATAAAAAACACTTTCATTTTCTCATTGTATAGGGTCATATATACAGTTAAAATAAAAAAATTAATTGCGATTAATCGCATCAACAAAAGTTTGTTTATATAATATAGGTGTGTGTACATTTATCTAAAATAATGTTCTCTGCTTCACATACTATTTTGAAAATAATATAGTATAAAGTATACTGTGCAGTATTCAGTATGTAGTAAGCTATCACTTGATTCTGAACACAACCTGAGTCTTCATTACTAGACAGGAATCTCTCTATCTCTAAGCCCCGCCTCCAACGTCCGCTAACACACACACACACACACACACTCCCAAAGGAGACACACAACTCTGATGAATTGATTGACACCATTTTCCATCTGCTAGTGCTATCACAGAAAGAGAGAAAGAGATACAGGGGCCATTTCTGCTTGATTTCTACACACACACACACACACACACACACCATACCCATTTACCTGCGTCAGGTCAAAACACTGAAATCATGCACATCATTAAAATATAACTGCAGGATTTATATTAAGCTCTATCCTTACAAAAATATATGATGGCATCAGGATACAGTGATTGTATGGTAATCTAAATAAAATAGCACTGGTTGTTCTTCTGGACATATTGAACTAGCTTAAGGTGATCTAGCTGGTCCGACTGATTTGGGTTGATGGTTTTAAAGTGGTTTTGGCCAATTGTCAGCAAATGGCTGACCATCTAGACCTGTAAACCACCTTAAACTGTTTATTTCAGCAGGGAAAGCAGAACTGAAACATCCACACATAACTCAATAACACGTCCACATCCGTCACGCTTCTTTCATGACAGCTAAATCAGCGCAATTAGCACGCCATGCTAAGAGCTAACTATTCCATCAAAAACAGACAAATGACCTAAATCACGCTGTATGAAGAGGCTTTTCAATCTCTCATTTTATGATGAACAGAATGTGATCTTTAAATACATTGCTTTTGACATTTATGATATTAATTTGAGAAGCTAATTTGACTGTGAATGTGTCTCAATCTGCTCTCTGGCTCAAAACTATGTACACTAACTTTCTTGTCTCCAAATTTGTGTTTATGATGTTTCTTCAACAGCTAGCACAAACAAAAATATATATGTATTTTCAGTCACTTCTGAATAAAAGATGATTTGACATGGTTAGTGGTCAAATTAAGTACACTTGTAAGTTTTCCAAAAAAGGCCAAAAGTGTCCGTAGTTGATGCAACACCCTATCTAGGGGACGAGGGAGTGGAATGAGACACAGCCAGGAAAACTAGCCCAGTGCATTCACAATATCTCACTGCAATTCCCTCAGTAAGCGTCTCTAAATCCGTCTTAGCCAGGAACTCATTACTTTTGTGCCACAATCAACATCTTCAGCCCACTACGACCATCAAACTGACTCATTCCTCAAACACAACCGCAATTTCCAGCCTAGCAACCACACGCTGTTGATTATTGACCACAATGTTGAAGCCACAATGACTACTCGCCCACCCACCCACACACACACGCGCTCTTTTCTCCAGCAGTTTTAATTTGACACCCTGAGCCGGGGTAACGAGGTGAGGAGAGAGAAGCCGCAGTGGAATTCATTAGCCGCGCCACTGCAGGGTCCTCTCTCCCGGCGTTAATGACATCGGAGGCTGGAGAAAAACGAGACAGCCCAGACACAGGATGAAATAAACATGAGCGCTGTCAGCAAGTGAAGGTTCGGGCTAAAGGGACGGCGAGCACAGGGCCTGAAGAAGACCTCCAGCCCCTGAAAGATCACACCAGGTGCCTCCGGGACCCTTGGCGTGATTCTGAGCCGCATGTTATTATGGGCTGATGAAAGCAAAAAGAGGTCTGGGCGACATGAGTTCCTGTAGCACTTGTACCATGGTAGACATTGCATTTACACGGCTCTCGGTAGGCAATGCAACTTTTTGCTAGTTACACGAGATATAGACTAATAAATGTGGAGAAATGCAGAGGTGTGCGTCAAACAACTCAAGAAAGAACCGGTTATTAGGGGGCGGAGCCCAAACTGGTTCATCCAATCACAACTCAGAATCTGTTTTATAATTATAGTGATTTTACTACAGCACAACACAAAACAAAGATTTTTTTTTATAATAAAAGACCAGGGTTATTATCGTTAACTAAAAATAATACCATAATAACATTTCGGTTACTTGAAACAAAATAAACGTTAACTGAAATAAAATAAAATTACATTTATTTTATTTCAACTAGTTGCCAAAGCAACATTTCTCACTTTCATTTGGTTTATCTTGAAATACAAAAATGTAATTAAATAAAACTAATAAATAAAAATGAGTAAAAACTATAGAGATATATTAAAAAATAAATAAAAATCACACAAAAACTACTAAAAATTTAAGTGAATACAGAATATATTCTGAATATATTATATATATATATATATATATATACACACACACACAATTTTAAAATATTAACAAAAAACATCATAATAAATCAATGATACTAAAAACCACTGTAAAAGACACAACTGTTCAATAAATAGTTATATTATTATTATTATTATTATTATTATTATTATAAAATCACCGGAAAAATAAATTTCTTTCACCAAGTAATATATTTTTTTATATTTTTTTAACTTAAGTGTGTCATAATGTGACACACGTAACATTTATTTGATATGAATAAGCAGATCTTTTTGGTTTGTGTCAATTAAATAAAAACAAAAAGAGAAAATATCCATTTAATTCTTTGGATTATGTAATAATAGACATTGCCACATGATAGTAAATATAATTTCTTTAAAAATAAAAAATAAATAGTTTAATAATTATATTATAGTATAATATGTAATATAAATAATATGTATTCAGAATATAATTTATTGTTCATTAATTGTAATTAAAAAAATACGTTTATTGTGATATATACCATGACCATGATGTAAAATCTACTGTAAGATAACTATTCAAGACAAGAAAAATCCATCACCATACATCTGCGGCAGCAACAACATCACGTCTGCAATTAAATTATTATCGTGAACGCACGGCTCGGACCCCGCTGTTAATGTGCCCGCTGGAATACATTAAACACACAGCCATCTTTGTCAGCTTCACTACAGATCAATTGAAATGCCAAGGAAAGGAACATGCATGCAGGAAATGGAAATGTGTGTGTTGGCTGCGGAGAGAGAGAGAGAGATCTACATGCGGCTCTGCATTAGTCATTTGGCTCCCACCAGCTCGTGTCACCTCTGAGTGGAAGCGTGTCATATTCTGGCAGTCTGAACAGCGGGAGAGTCAAGACCGAAATTGCCCATAAAGTGACAAGTTAAACTTCTGTTAGACGATTCTCTTCTGTTTACACACACGAAGAAACAAACTCAAAAAATCCGGTGTTGCTGATGAACGGGTCCAGGCGCGATCGCATGTCGTGTGCTAATTTTGGTGGAAAATCTTGAAAATTCGGAGGAATGTTAACATGCTAAAATGTGTTTTGCCTGGAAAGATGAAAGGGTTTCTCTCATTCAAGGATCGCTGCAATACATACTGAGCAGAACATGTTAAAGTCGATCTGGAATTAAAATTCACCCCATTTTGTAAATGCATGTAATATTCATTTATGGTTAACCAAAATTACTTGATCTGAAACATCAGGCTTCTCTCTGGTGACGTATGCCAGACTTCTCTAATCATTTAGTCGTATTTAAGTGCATTTTTAAGTGCAACACCCACATTTCAAAATCTAATCAACAACTGATGGATTGAACTAAGTCCCCAACTGTCATGTTTAGTTCTGGTTTCTCATTGTTTCCTGTTCCCTTTGTTCTGTTTTCCCGCTCTTCATTAGTTACTATGGGTTTTGATTAGTCATTTACACTTGATTACTTTATTTTGTTTATAACCCCAGTTCTGTGGCTGGTCTCATTCGCGTTTATGCTGACGTGGTTGTGATTGTGATTCCTGAGTATTCGCTATGAAATATAATCCGTTGTGCGATTTCAGCGACCAACCCTGACGGCAACCAACATTCATTCATTTTTTACGATAATCCGTTACACACTAATGTACGTCAAGTCAAGTCTCATTTATTTATATTGTGCTAATGATTGTTTCAAAGCGGCTTCACATTAATAATCAGTGTTAATAACAGTGTTAGTGTTAAATCAATTTTGAAACAAATTCAATTTCAGCTGTAAATCAGAAGATAATAGTGTCATTGTTCAACTCAATTTAGTTCAATGTTGATTCAATTCAGTTCAATAACAGTGTCGATGTTGCAAAGTTAGTGTTATTATCCACCTACAGTCAAACTAAAATGTATTCTGACACCTTCAACATTTTCACAGTTTATTCGCTATAGTTTAGAAAATGGTAATAAAATATGACAAGAACTCAGAGTTAAACTGTGTCAGAACAAATTCATCTTGATAATGTCAGATCATTTTGATAAAAGGTATGTAATGGATTACAATCAACCAATCAGCTGTCAGCTGTTCAATGTACACAATTAGATAATACCAATTTAGGTCAACCAATGACCAAGCAATGCTTCATTTTGTTCTGAATAATTTTGGTCCCAAAGTTTTATACATTTTACTGGTAGTCCGCTGTATGAAGAATGTTTGGGTATAATATTTCACAGTTTACTTTATTTTGCTATCCTCACTTACATAAATGAACTATAGTGTCCTGTACCCACTAGTAAAAAATTATATCTGGTGTCTGAATAATTTTTGGTTTGACTGTAAATGCAGTTCAAACTTTGTTTTCATCCCATAGTGTCAGTGCAGCTAAATCAATCATATTACTGATAAATAATATTTATCAATAATATTAATAAATCGTAACCTCTAACTCCAAATTTCATCCGTTTTTTCCGAAGACCAAACAAAGTGGTTTTGCTTTTGCACCAAAACACAAAGCCTTGTTTTCTTTCTTTACGTATGCCTTTGGTCGGGCATTATGCTAATATTTCACATTGTGACGTGGATGTATAAGGAAGTAATATCTGGACTTCAATCAAGGCTGGTCTGAAGCTGTTCTCTGTTAAACAGAATAAATCCCTCTGTGGGAGACTAAGCTTTGTAATTTGCATTACACACTCAAAGAAAAAGACATTAAAAAGCATCATATGCATCATTTTCCATGTAATCTATCCCAGATGTTTGTGGAATTAAAAATACATGTATATTATTTAATACTGAAAGAACAGTACGGAATAAAAAAGCGAAAAACTGTTTTCTTACCAAAAAAAGACATGGAATAATGCATAAAGGCATTACGATTCTGTGAAAATATGTGTCGTTTTTTAATACATTTTATGTGGGTCTGTATTGGATTTCCTCCTTTGCTTTTCTTCCATCAGGACAGTGGATGGAAGCAGATCGTTTCTGCTGCGTCGGCAGTCAACAAGACAACATCCCTTAAACCAGCATCTGACTTCAGTGACGTGAGAGAACACCAAGCTGCCTGACACACCTAGTGGGGGTCGGCGGAGGAGATGACCTCTCTTTCCGAACCTCTCATCCTCAGACGCTAAAGGAACGGTCTTGACAGTCATCTGCCAGGATAACTAGACTAAAATGACGGCTGTGTACAGTAGACACCTGTCTTTCTTCAACGAGACCCTCTGGATGACGCTTGCATATCGGCAAACGGGACTGAGTGCTGACAGATTTAACAGGGAGTCAGAGAGCGACTGTACATGAGCAAGGAGATCAAACAAATCCCAGACAGCACCGGCTGTGACATTTAGAAGAATATCTCCAACCGTCTCATTCACATGCCTAATAAATCAAGAGTCGGCTCTTGATTTATTAGGCAAAAAGTCATATTAGCAAAAAGTCACCTCTAGGTGTAGGTCAGGCAATTCAACGCGTGTTTGGCTTGGCTGCTCCGACGACTAGACGTGTTTTAAAAGGAATTTCACATTCGCTGAGCCCTTCCAATGCGGCAATTAAGACGTCATGAAAAATCTCCCGGCCGCATATTGAGGGAGTAATGTATGGAAGAGTGAAGAGACGGCAGCACGTGTCTCTTTATCCGACCACACCACAGAAAGTGACAAATTGGCCTAGTTTTGTATTTAATTAATCACAGCAGCCTGACAGCTACCTGAGCCCGACTGCATCATTAGTGCGGCGCTACCAGTGTGTTTGGGGAGTTTGTGATAGAAGACGATTCTGTTCATTAACTCGTCCAGTTCAACAGATCACAATAAACACACTCCAATATGACACCTTACGGATGTTTTTCAGTCAAGAAGATCAAGTAAAAGATCTAAACTATATTTTGCAATGTGGAAGTAAGCTATTTTCTACTTCCGATTCATTGGCCGAGTTGAGTAAATAACTAGATGAATAACAAAGTGCAGTAAACGGTAAAACTAACCAGTGTGTTTGTAATTACGACAAAACATTTAAATGATATGATAAGATATACCAGTTTGCAATAGAGGGCCCTATCATACACCCGGCGGAATGCGACGCCAGGAGCGACGCAAGTGTTTTTTGCTAGTTTCAGCCTGACGCAGTTATCATTTTCACATCCAGCGCCACATTGTTTAAATAGCAAATGCACTCGTGCACATCTGTCCACCCATGGGCGTGCTGGTCTGTTGGCACGTTGCTATTTTGAGGAACTGAAAACGACTGCACCATTGACCAACAAAAACCTGGTCTGAAGTCAATAGTGCAGTATAGGGCGGGTGCACAACGCACGTACACTCTGCTCATTACACACACAGGGACGCGCAGCAGCACACAAACATTTTTAAATATTAAAAATAAAAGGGTTCCTCTCTGGATAAGCATTCAGTCTTTCCGCTTGCAAATTCCGCCATGTAAATAATGAATCCGCCATGGTGCAAGCGCAACTGGCTTTTAAAGGGAATGGGAGATGAGACTCTGATTGGTTTTAATTGCACATTATGGTCAAAACACACCCATGACTCATTAAGAGAATAGGTACAACCCTTTTGGACCATGCGCCTGGCGCCAACTGTTTTTTCCGTCGTTAAACTCAGTCTCAAACAGCTTGTGAGTCGCAAGTACCAAAATTAGTGGCTTACTATTGTGCTTAAATGGTCAAATACATTAAAAAATTATATCAAAATGCCTGTCTTGGCGAGTATTCAGTTAAACAGTCAGTTTTGGAACGTTAAATAGTATTTTGAGAGCATAGGGAGAGCAACTTGATTGCGTCATTCACAACGCTTCTACCGAGATCTTTTGGCACGTGTTCCTTGTTTCCACTCTCTGATTGGTGGAATTTTTGTACAGCATCATGATGTATTTACCGAAACGAAGTCAATCCAGCAATCAACCTTTATTTTAGCCAATCAGAAACAACTTTCTGTTTTGGGGGTGCATCGATTAAAAGGTGGAAAGCAAATTGATACTGATCATGATCAATTTTAATAGTGAATGTTCACTATACAAATACGTTTGTACACATATCGTGTACAGAATAGTGAAGAATGATCAAGCAGCACAAGAATGATCATATAACGCATCAGTTACACAACAAATGCACTTAATTTGCTCTTCATTTTGGTGAACTAGCACTAAAAACCTCTAGGTCTTTGTTGGGAAACAGAAAGGAATGGTATTTCCCAACACTTCCCATTTATTCTGACCACAAGTACTTGAACAAACAGCAGGTCATAATTACGATTTCCAAAATATTTTTAAACAATACAGCAAAATGAATTAAAAAAAAAAAAAAGTGTCCATCCATCTATCATCCATCTATTGTCCACAAACATGTTTCAAATCATTGTTCGGTCCAGCTGTGCTATGAAGAATGTAGCAATAACACTTTATTTCAAACAAAATGACATTGTTCGTTGTGCTGTATTCAATAAATCGTCTTATAAACTTTGTCAAAGTCTTAATATACCAAATATCAATGCATGAATGTATCAAAACATTTCTCACAAAATTGTGTTCCTCACCTATACTCTTTTTTTGTTTTTTCACCTCTACCTGTTATCCAGCACACAACAAATGTGCTGGTTTACTGCCAATTAAACGTTCTTCTCTTCATGCTTCTGACCAGAGATCACAGACATTCAGAGAGACTTTTTCCACTTGATGCTCTTTCAATTTCACCCGTCTGTTGCAAAACAGGCAGCGGAGGACTAATCAAAACAATGAGACATGTCAGTGGACAAGAATAACAATGAAACGTGTCAGAGCTGATTAATAAAAGTACCGTCAGCACGCCGGTCCTCAACACCTACTTAAAGACAGCCGTAATTCACGTCCTATCAAAGGGAATGTGACTTCTTAAGAACATCATTGAGATTCTGCTGCCGGTGTTGAGAGGCTGGATGGTGGGACGTTGAGTGACGGTTTGAGGGACTGAAGGACAGCTGGACGGGCTCCGACTCACCACAGCCGTGGCGTATGATTGACATCTCGTTCTTTATTGGCGTCATCCCATGAAAAGGAAAGTTCAGGGTTCATCCCCTCCCACCTGGACAGACGTACTCAAAGAGGCGTCATGAAGCATGTAGATAAAGAGACGCCGAATCCATCATCTGAGGACCAGGAGATATCCGACCAGACTAACGTGTTAAATAGGTTAGCTCACACCGTCTACGGTCAAAAGTTTTTAATGTTTTTGAATGAAGTCTTAAGCTCACCAAGGCTGCATTAATTTGATCAAAAATACAGTAAAATTGTGAAATATTATTGCAATTTAAAAAAAAAAAATTCCGTGTGAATATATATAGTAAAATGTAATTTATTCCTGTGATCAAAGCTGAATTTTCAGCATCATTACTCCAGTCTTCAGTGTCACATGATCCTTCAGAAATCATTCTAATAGAAGCATTTCTGATTATTATTAATGTTGAAAACAGTTGTCCACCATATTTTTTGTGATGCACTACCATTCACTACCATGTGGGGTAAGTAATATAGAGAGAAAAAGAGAAAAATTAATAAATTGATCAGAACTTTCTATTTATCAAAGAATCCTGGAGAAAAAAAATGTATCACAGTTTCCACAAAAACACTAACCAGCAAAAACTGGTTTTAACATTGATAACAATAAGAACCATTATTATTAATTTAAAATGTAAAATGTCCTCAAAATGTCATAATTTCTCAAGCAAACCAGTACTGGAGCTTTCAAGCTTCAAAAAGTCATACAATAGCTTTGTGTGACAAACACTCAATTTTAAGTGTCCCTGGCACAATGAGAAGTAACGTCCAATTTACAAACAAATCATTCTTTTGAGTCTGACCTTTTTAAAGTACCAGTTGATTCAATTCACCGCTCCAAGTCTCAGAGCAAAATGGTAATTACACAAAGCTACTGACCTCAGAACACCTGGAATATACAGTACTATATAGTCATATGGATTAACTGTATGATATTTAAATGATATTTCATGATCCTTTTTGAACATGCATTGCAATTGCATGTAAAATCGTCAGAATTTCTCCTGTTGTAAATAAAGTCATAAAAGTTTGGCATTCATTCTTTACTACATGTTCATCATCCAACAGCTGGACAAGACCTACAACAGCTGTAGTGATTGAGACATGTATATACACCACTTTCATGCAATCATTATAGGAGTTTTGTAGGAAAAAACAGCCTGATCACAGATCTTCTCATGCATATTGTGCGCAAAAAAGACATTTTTCAATGTGGCAATGCTCCAATCTGATTGGTTATCTGTCATGTTCACAAGTTTCCAAACTGCTACAATGATGGCTTATGAGGAAAAAATTGTTGCTTGCCCAATGCATTGCAAGCACACCCTCCCATTGTGCATGTTTAATGTGCATTTTTGCATTTTACTACAGCAGTAACAAACCTCCAGTACTCAAAAGAGGCAATAAACTGCAAAGTGGCTATAGACAACAGGCATAAAGTCTGGCTAAACAAGACATTTAGCCCAAAAGTGTTGAAATCGCTGACAAAAAATGAGAATTAATGGAGGTCTTTAAAATGCTCTACCTTTGACTCTGAGACATAAAAAAGATGGCGTGGGAAAATGGCTCCAAATAAGCAGCATTAAAATAGATGCAAGCACACAAATAGCTGCAGCGCAGCTTGTGCTGACAGACCTGAAAATGAAAAAGAATGTTGCCATGTAAAATTTCCTACACGCTGTTAATATTTTATGAGCGCTCGTTTTGACACCAGGCTGTATATCCCTAATTTGTGTTGCTGGCTGGCAACACAAATGGGTTGTGAATAGAAAAGAAGAGAGAGGTGAGGTGGGTTTACAGCAGAGGAGAGATGGGTAACGAGAGGAAAGAAGATAAGAGGCGACTGAAAGTGGCGGAAAATGGACTGCACAGGCACGACGGGGGAGATTTCGTAGTCGGTGTGCTACACAAAACATCTGAAATGGCCCATTTAACTGCTCCGTATTCTGCCGCTCTCGACGGCTTCATTTTCATACTCCATGATGGTGGAAGATGGATTGAGCACATGAATCTCACCAAGATGAGCGTTTTATCAAGGTTACGTTAACCTCCAGCCTTTATCTTGCAGGAGATGAAGTTGGAGGTGAGTAAACAGGAGAAAGCCATCAGCGGTCTGATGAATTCAGTCAGAGCATGAGCAGATAATGGCACTTTCATTTAGAACACTGTCTGCTTCTCTTACAAATGCAGCCGCTTTACAGATGACCAGAAGAATCCTCCAGATGTTACAAGTTATTGCCAACTTTCATTTCCAGAGCTGTTCCCTTCATACTCTAGTGTCAGGCTCAGACATGAGCACATCCATGGACCGCCAAACGCTCCAAACGCCGTCTGATGCATTTTGCACACAAAAGATTCAATAACATTGACTAAAAATGGAAATTAAAACACATCGTCGATGGCATTTCAACTATGCAAGATAGTCTTCCAACTGTGGACCATAAAGATCACGCCAACCAATCAAACTGGGATCCGGGGCCTCGTTTATAAAACTTATTTACGATCGGATTTGATCCTAAATTCCATGGATTTAATCCTACATCAAAAGTGAGGAACAAATCGGGATTTATAAATGCAAAAACTGATATACTGAAATAATGATATAAAACTGAAAATACGTGTACACATTCTTTGCACTGATATACCTCTGATTAAAACAATACAACATTGATTATGAAAATGTATAGATAAATAGGCAATCAAAATATGCATTTATATCATTATATGCACAAACGAGAAACATTGAAACTGCTTTGTGATAATTACATCAGTGAAATTAAATTAATTAATTATTATTACTAATGATTTACTGAAAATAACTTTTTTGTGGTAATTTCCATGAACTAAAACTAAAACCATAAAAAATTACATTTTCGTTACGTGAAACTATTTAAATCTAATTTAAATTGAAGTACTAAAATAACTAACTAAAACTAAATCGAAATAAAAATGAGTAGATCTTTAACTAAAATGAAAGTGAAAACGGATGAAAATATACGGATGATTTATAAATAGTATTTATAACAAGTATTTTACAAAGGAAAAATTTTCTTTAGCAAGTTTTTGCACGCAGAATGAAGAAAAATATACTTAACTAAGTTAAGTGAAATTAACAAAGAAAATAAGCACATTTAACTTGCCCGGTTAAAGTTTGTTGAGTAATTTCTTAGTAGAAGTTTACTTTGCAATACTCTGTTTCAAGTACATTTTACTCACTGAATTAAGCCACAATTTTAAAGTATATGCTTTACTTAGAACATCTAAGTAAATAATACAGTAGATATTGTGTAGCCACATATCTACATAAATGTGGTACGCACCTGAGCACTCAATACAACAATACAAAATAACGGTAGCATTCACTGGATCATTTTTGAGTATTAAAGTGCCATTTTGAGTAGAAAATTATCTCCAGATGTCACAAAACAGCAAGTTAACAACAAAAGCAATGATAAAAGAGTGTAAATACAGCTGGAAAACTTAATTAATTATTCATTATTCATTATTCATTATTCAAAATTAATTATTCATGACCCAGTGCATGATGGGAACACCAGTATCAGAAAGTTGAGTAGGTTTTACTTAATTTTATAACGTTGATATTTACGCTTTAATTTCTACAAGCTTTACCAATATAGAATTGACTTTGTTTTTTAAATTCTTGCTAACTAACTTTTTCTGTAGTACTTGCTTCACCACAGAAGTGTCACACGTTTACATTAAGGTTCATTCTTCTACGCACATCTTTACTGACGCACGTTCAGAAAACAGCATTCACACACGGACCAAATGAACTGAACTCTGACAACAAACAAACCCCACCAAAAGCTCCAGTGCGAATGAGCCCACAGAGCTCCAACTTGGAAGTAAATGGGAAGTTTTTGTTGATGCTCCAAAATCTGGCTTGCATTTACATTAGACGAGTGAAATCACAAATGCATCAGTCATAAAGCAGAGTTCAGTTTGAGCTGAATTTGGCGGTGTTGGATGTAGTAAATGAAGCATGACGGAGCAGAGAAGAGCAGCATATCTGTTAGTGCTCATCTCAGTCCACATGACTCACGCCTGTATTCTGGGCCACCAGTCAGAAAACGCCAAAGAAAGAAATGAAGAGAACACAACGCAACTAAACTGACTTGGACGACTCCAAAAGAAAAACTCGAGCACATCTTGTACCTTAAAAACTGTTTGGAAGGAATCTGTTTGAGGAGTTTGACTTACACATTTCACAACTGCTGATCAAAGGCTGCAGTTTCAAATAACACAAAGTCTGTCCTTAGTTGACCACTCAAATGACAAGCACCTGTTTCATCTTCCACATCCCTGACAGCACAGAGGATCGCATGAGGACGCTGACTTCAAAAGTGCTGAGCTAGCTAGAAAGCGACAGTGCCATTTTCCAAAAAAACCTAGGATTTAAATGAGCATAACTGCTGCTTTCCAAAGCACTTCACAGTGAGATCAGAGAGAAAATAGCTCATCTCCATGCATGTAAGCAAGGTGAGACAGGTTTATGGACCATAGAATGTCGACTTCCAGCTTTAAGCAACATTAAATGATGCAACTATGCATTGCATGTGGTTCTGCTCGAAACCGGTTCTTGCATGTGCAGAAGGAACTTCAGTGTTCCGGAGCCTGCGATGGCACTTGCGTCTGTGCCGGGAAAGCGGCCAAAACCGCCGCTCTCTGCTTCTCCCAAACATTTGTTTCCTTTCAGGGGGCACAAGGCTCCACATGCTTCCTTAAAAAAACATTTCCGTGCCACGAGCACTGTGTCGAGAGACTATTTTAAGATGGTAAAAGAGACACATGAGACCAAACACTTTCACAATGAACTAATGCACTAATTGGTGCAAGTGTCCGTAGATTTATTGTTAACAATATATGTACACCGTTAAAAAAGGGGAAAAAACATAAATACCAGCTTAATTTGAATCACTAGCTACATTTACACTAGCTAAACTTTTTCCTTCAATCTGAATGAATTTATTCCAGTTGATGAATCCGAACGTAGAGTTTACATGAACGCTAAATGAAGTGATCGGGTTGATGTGCGCGTTTATACGTCACAAGCTTCTGATCGGATTGAATCTTTTGACATGCGCACACTGCACGAATACACAGAGTTTCTCGCTGTTGTTGCATACTAACCATCCTTTCTATTTCAGGTCCTAATTAGGTGAAGACAAGCACATGAACCGTATCAAACAGTAAAAACGCCCATTCCCGTCCCCAAAACAAGGCGTCAGTGGATAAGAGTCCGAAACAAGGACTGGTGGGACGTTGTCCTGCTCCACTTCACAGACGATGAGTGGAAGGAGAATTTTAGAATGACAGGACAATCATTTATGACACTTTATTCAACAGTAAGAACAGGGGGGTATTCCAAAGAGCAGGTTATGTGCCATACCTGGGTATGTTTAAGAGTAAGTAAGCGGATAACCTCAACTTAGAGTTCCAAAAACGGAGGTAACTTTCAGGGTATGTAAGTAGCCATAGCAACTCACTCTCCAGGGTTAGTTTGCTTAAGAGGTATTCAGATGTGTTATAGAATTAATATAGTTATATTAATATAACCAAATTTGTTATATAGTTACAGTTATATAAAATACAATATTATATATTAATTCTAAAGCACTATTATAACAAGGTAATGTTTAAAAGTTAGTTAAATTCAAATATATTTATTATTTATTTTATTGTCATCTCACACATGGATCTGCATTCAATTAATTAGCATCAAACAAACAATATAATCCATATTTTCAGTGAATAAAGATTACTTATTAAACAAAAAGATTAAATACTCTTTTCATTTAATATATTGTATTGTTTGTTTGATGCTAACCTACTTAGTATGAAGTAGGTTATGTAAATCGGCATTAAACAAAAGAAGAAGGAAGTAGAATGGCGACTGAATCATTGATTCGTCGCTCTGTTATCTGGGAACATACTCTGGATTGTCTGAACTTACTCACGGACGTGTTTTTGGAACCAGCATACCTCGAGTAAGCAAGGTTTGGGTTAATCAACCGAGTTCAAGGTATATGTGACGGTATGTTAACCTTGCTTTCTGGAATACCCCCCAGCTCGTTCCACGCGTCATACGTCATTACGCTATTTTTACATCATTGCACATGCGCAGTCCTTTCAGTTTCAGTTTTTAATCCGATCAAATGTTTACCAAGCGGCAACATCCCGCGGCCTCTCTTGAAGCCAACACGGAAGTGACTTAAACTGCAATTCATCGACTGGCCACTAGAGACAGGCTCCAAAAGGGAGTCAAATCTGTATCTCCCCCATGTTAAAATGCCCAACTTTACAGCAGAAAAAATATGTTTACAGCCTGGTACAAAAAGTGGTTTTGGTCTATATAGCTAATTTTGCCCTTCATGACAACTGTGGGGGGGGTACATTTTTCTGTTTAAATTATATTAAGCCTTAAAATTCTGCATAATCAAGAGCGTGGCCACTTGAGTGACAAGTGGATTGCCACTATGGTCGAGCTAGGCGGGCGTGGTTTCACCTCCGTCCACGTCCCGCCTCTTTGCCCATTGTCAGTTATCCGGGAGTGATGCGTGGTGATGCGCTGCCAAAATGGCAACGGCCAACTTTAAGCATCAAAAATGCTCTTCAGGAACCCTACGGGTGACGTTTTTTACAGTCTATGGTGTTTACATGTCCTCTCAATCGGGTTAGAAAAGGAATAAACCACCCCTTACAATCCGAATGAAATTTTCAAAAAAAAATTGGCAAATTCATTCTGATTGACGTGGTTACATGTGACTTTTTTGTTGCGATTGTGTTACTAGCCTGGTTACGACTGGATTATTAGGGTCCATGTAAACACAGCTACTGCCTAAAATGTATTTAAAAAAAAAAAGAACAAAATTGTGAAATGTGCATAAAATGAGGCAATCATTGAGAATCGTTTTTTTATGCAAGCTATGTGACATGTCTATGGGAATGACAGAGAGGACTGTGGGAAGCGTTATTTTAAAGACACATTTTTCGCTGGACACAATGGAGAGACTGCCAGACATAACGACAGACTGCGGCTTATTACTGTCATATATTAGCATGTCTAATTATGAGCGATTTGCATAGCCAGACAATCCATACAGGAGGAGAGAGAGAGAGAGATAGTGGTGGTTTTTCTCTGATCTCTGTAGGGAAGCTCACAGGAACAATCATTTCTGTATCAGTTTATAACACTACAGAATGCATCAGTTCAACCTTGCAACAAAGGACGGGTCACAATGGTTTACTAGTCTTTTAACAAACCATTTAGTCAATTAGTGAGGTCAACTATACACTACTGTTCAAACTGGGTTCGTTTTTATGTTTTTGAAAACTCTCTTCTACTCACCAGGGCTGTATTTATTTGATCAAAAATACAGTTTTTGAAATATTATTGCAATTTAGAAGAAGTGTTTTCTATGTGAATATATGTTAATATGTAATTTATTCCTGTGATCAAAGCTGAATTTTCAGCATCATTACTCCAGTCTTCAGTGTCACATGATCCTTCAGAAATCATTCTAATATGATGATTTGCTGCTCAATTCTGATTATTATCAATGTTGAAAACAGTCATATTTTTGTGAAAACCATGATAAAAATTTTGATGAATAGAAAGTTTAAAAGAGCAGCATTTATTTGAAATATAAATATTTGTAACATTATAAATGTCTTTACTGTCACTTTTTAAAAGTATTAATTTCTTTTTTTTTTATCTTACAGACCCCAAACTTTTGCACAGCATTGCTGATTGTTACATACATTTTTTTTATTAAGACCGTTTCCAGCACTGTAAATCTCTCTAGACTTCAAATCATTCATTGCACACCAATCAAAATCTAATAATAACTTGTCAAAAAGGGGCCTCATTGTAAATCTTGCGAAACCTAACGGACTCCAAAGTCATTTTAATAGCTTAAAAACATACTTTTAACATTTAAATATTACATTTCATGACTTTGACTATGACAACAAACTTTTAACTTAAAAAGTGCTTCAAACGTCCTTCAGATATAAAACATGAATGCAATACATTTTCTCATGTGAACAATCTCTAATCCTGTCCAGCTGTTTATTTGCGCTCCACTGCTGTTGACGACAAATTGAAAGAATCGTTTTGGAATTGTATTGTGACTCCATGAATCAAAGTAAATCATGTGACAGTACATTTTTTTTTTTTTAAATGTTGTTTTGAGCAACTAGGCCTATTAGAGAATCCTGAAAAAAAAATATGAAGCAGCACAACTGTTTTCAACATTGGAAATAATCATAAATGTTTCTTGAGCAGCAAATCATCATATTAGAGTGATTTCTGAAGGATCATGTGACACTGAAGACTGGAGTAATGATGCTGAACATTCAGCTTTGATCACAGGAATAAATTACATTTTACAATATATTCACATAGAAAACAATTATTTGAAATTGTAATAATATTTCACAATATTACTGATTTTACAGTATTTTTGGTCAAATAAATGCAGCCTTGGTGAGCAGAAGAGACTTCTTTCTGAAATATTAAAATATCTTACCGACCCCAAACTTTTGAACAGTTGCCACAAACACAGTCTAAACATATATAATCAATCCCACAAAAGGAATGTGCACACACACTTTCCAGAGACTGATGCAGCGTTTTACCTTTAACTATCAGAAGTTAACTATCAGATCTATCTATGAAATCTATCTATCTACGTGTATAATGTGACGTGCTGGAAAGAGGTGCGGATGTAGAGAGAGGGTGATGTATAAACGAGCTGGATGAGAGGTGAAAAGCATGGCGGGGTTCAGATCCTTGCATCCTGAGAGCCCAGGGCAAAAGTGGGATAAATGTTGATTTTGTCCAAGGAACACCCGGCAACTGACAGAGGGACTAAACTGCAGCGAAAGGCAGCCATTAATCTTGGTCTAGTTTAAGTAGTGTATATTAATTTGTGTCATTTCCAGTACGTGGAGAGAGGCCTCTAGTCTCCCTCTCTCTGTGTGCCGAGCGCCTGTAGCGGCGGTGATGGTGAGGGGGGAGGAAATGAGATTCCCAACCGCGCATTAAAGACAGACGACTCCTCCGGGGTTGGTATGGCAACGGCGCTCATGAGAAGCACTTCACGTTCACTTTAATGCGCATTACAAATTTTCAGATTTGATTAAAGTCGTAACATATCAAGAAAGCTGGCAGTAACGGAGGGCCGACCGTGTCTCCACCTACCAGCTTTATGATGAGCTGTTGGGAAGGAGCGACACAAAGCAAACGGGCAGATAAAATCGCCACAGCATCTCTGTCTAATGCACCGAGCGAGCGCCATCTCATCTAATGTGATGCTAGCGCCGGTCATTCATATCTCAGTGAGCAGAGCCCGTTTGAGCCGAAGATACCATCTATTGACAAAAGAACAGATTCGGAGGCAGTTTACCAGGCGCATTCTGTTTGTGAGGGTTTATTATGCTGCCGAACGCAAATCTGACATTTTCTAATGGTTTTGCCTCTGCGGCTAGACAATAAATCATATATTAGGAATTGAAAATATTAGGCCTGCAACAAATAATCGATAAAAATTTACAGTAGCACACAATGAATTTGTTTTTAACACGTTTTTTTTATGTTTTTGAAAAAAATAAGTCTCTTCTGTTCACCAAGGCTGCATTTATTTGATCAAAAATACAATAAAAAACAGTTAAAATTTGAAAAATGATTACAATTTAAAATAACTTGTTTTCTATGAGAATATATTGTAATATGTAATTTATTCCTGTGATCAAAGCTGAATTTTCTGCAGCCTTCAGTGTCACATGATCCTTCAGAAATCATTCAAATATGCTGATTTGCTGCTCAAATGCATTTTTTCACGATTCTTTGATGAATAGAAAGTTATTTATTTGAAATAGCCTATATATATTTTTGTGAGTCTTTACTGTTACTATTGATCAATTTAATGCATCCTTGCTGAATAAAAGTATTACTTACTGACCTCAAACTCCTGAACGGTATTGTATACACATACATATATAAATAAGAAGATTTTTTTTAAAAACCTTTGAAATGTTAGTTTCGGCCATATTAGGAATGAACATAAGTAAGGAATTTTTAATGGTTTTGCTTCCTTAATAAATCTGCTAACGACTCTTTCAGCTATTCTAAAGATGCACACGGAACCAAATGTGATGAAAAGAATTCAGTCCAGTATTTTATTTTATATTCTACTTAAAAAATACTCTCTGAACCGCCAAGCCTATACAGAGGATTTTGCGGGTGATATATAAAATTATGCAATTGTGCAATCAATGCTAAAACTTTTTATTTATCATGCTTTTTATTTCCTAAACACATCGTCATTAGATAAATTTAAGCTTGAGAATGTTAAAAGAAGGAAATTAATATTACAAGAAGAATGAATATTGGCAAGGCCAAGTATAAGGTCTCTAATTCCGGCACAAAGACAGACATATAAACACTCCAACATGATCTTCAACAAGCAGCTCAATCAACGGCACCCCAAACTCGCCGTCGTGCTTAATTACCAAATAGCATCACAGTTAAATTCAAGCTATTAAGCCTCTTAATATGATTAACACATCTCAATTAGGCCACTGACAATTTGCATAATTCATAAGGTAATGTGATTGTGCTCCAGTGTATACTCAGAGAAAACGATGACAGATCTCTCCGTAACTGCTGTTGCGTGCTCGCCTAATCTCATTTCTGCAAAAGCCTGGCAGTGTCGTTCTAAAAAACGCCACGCCGGCCGCGCGCTGCCAGTCAGTGTGCGTGTGCCTCCATTATGTGCTGGATTAGGCTTTAGTGTTTCCGCTTCAAGGATGATGAGCCGGTCCAACAGATGTGATTCTCATATCCTGCTTGTTCGCGCTCCGCGGAGATGCTGCATCAGCACACTTAAAAAAAAAAAAACCCACACAGAATGAAAGACAAAGCAGCACATATTAGCACTGAGACCAGGCCAGCCGCACGTCACAGCGTATTGACGGCACGCAAAACCAATGACTTAAGGCAGCTGTGCTGGAGAGTACAACCTGCTTTGCTTGTCTTCAGGATTCAAACACCTGATCGGACACCTGAGGGTTTACCAGGAAGCGCGAATCCGTACAAATAGTACGCCCTTGTTTTAATGCGGAATCGAAGGCCTAAGGGTTCAGATCTGGAAAAGCAATGCTAAATGAAAGTAATAAAATGCAACTAACAAAACAAACTTTTAAAAGGAAGCAGAAAACCATCCCATTTGTTTTCTCGTTGACGTCAAACGTGCATCCAATCAAATTTAATTTACTGCATACTATTCTATAGATAAATACACAGTACAAAGTGAAAAAATGGGCATTAATTCATTAAAAATCTTTCAAAACGGTAGTTTTCTGCACTTCATGCTGCATGTAAATGGCATCTAGTCATCATCTTGGAATATGAGTCAAAAAAGAGATGGATGGGAAAAATCCTGGATGACACAATGTCACATTTTAAAACAGAAAGAATGCATTGCATTTTAGGATGCAGTGTTGCACAATTAGGCAGGTCATATTCTATCCAAAAAAAACAGTTTATAGTATACCACAGCAAAGGTAGTAGTATTTGCATATTTGAAGAAAAACTGCAAAATTCCACCAAAATGAGGTGTTTTTCTATCGCCCTAACAGGCCCCCTCTTGAATCTCTTTTGTGACATCAAGCATGTCATTGTTAATGCTACACACTCTTAAAGCGTGTTAAATGAACGTCTGTCAGCTGGTTTGAAACTGAGCTGCCGTAGATGATTTACTCCGTCTGTAATGAGCTATAGAAGTGTATACTGTGTGCACTGGTGTGTTCAGCCTAAGAAGCCGTAAGGAGTCGAGCTTCCCACAGGACCGAGAGAACGGCGTGCTGAGCGCGCTCACAGTAATCATATCTCTGGCTCGTTTCAACGCTGTCAAATATTCCCGCCCTGCCCTCTGCTCACCTCATTCTCGCCCATCAAAAAATAACATTACATCACCCGAACCCCCGGGCGCTAAGCCTTACACCGTTTAAACACATGCCTCAAGAAAACGAGCCTTTTGTTGAGGTTCGCAGAGAGAAAGAAAACTCTGCAAGTCAAGATCTGTGAGATTTGACAGATGTTTAGAAGATTGAGATTTACAATCGTCATCGTATGCTTGCAGATGGTTGCAATAAAAAAAAACATCATACACTGTTGAAACCAATAACTAAATTAGCTCTTCAATTTCTCTGTTTTTACAAAGCATTTTACTGCCTTAAAATATAAATATAATTAATCACCAAATAAATATTAGCTATTAAGAAAGGAATGCATTACTGTCTACACATTAAAAGTTAAAAAAAAGTTAAAAAAAGAAAATATGTGAATATGTTTTCTAGGTGAATATATGTTAAAATGTAATTTATTCCTGTGATCAAAGCTGTATTTTCAGCATCATTACTCACATGATCCTTCAGAAATCATTCTAATATGATGATTTGATGCTCAAGAAACATTTCTGATTATTATCAATGTTGAATTTTCTTTTTTCAAATCTGCAATGTAAAAAAACATACCGTGTTGAAACCAATAACCAAATTAGCTCTTCAATTTCTTTATTACTTAGCTAAAATATAGTTAATCAGCAAATAAATATAAGCTATTAAGAAAGGAATGTATTACTGTCTACATATATAAAGTCCAAAAATAAATAAAATAAAAATAAAATAAACATGGGTTTCCAAAGTATCTGTTTGATACACACACAAAAAAATCTGAATGACCTATTCCAATTTTTTGTGACTTGTTTACGTTAAACTGTTTCATAAAAACAATGCAGAAAAAAAATGTTCACTAAGAAGAGATAAAGCTATTATGAACGGAATAAACAAATAACGTAAAAACAACAACAACAAACAAGCCACTGAGAGCATAAACAGCTTCCATTAGGGCTTCATTTGGCGCTTTCAGAAGTTCACGACTATTCGTATGCGACGTAAAATCTCTGACAGGCGCTCAAACCCTCGCACTCCTCACCGGCAGAGCGCCGCTACTGTGTCTTTGTCAAAGCTGAAGGTTCAAGGTGGTGTCACTGAACAAACTCTGACATTCAGCAATTAGATGCCTTGACAACGTTCTGAAGTTCCAAGAGATCCAAGAATTCCACTTCCATAGAGACGAGTCTCCGTGTGTCAGATACACTGAGATGAAACCAAAGAGGGAAAAAAAGGATATATTTGCACTGCTCCTTTCAAGTGCTGGCTGGGATATATCGTTGTGAAGAATAATGAAAAGAGAGTTTGCGTGGTGTCGGGTCCGTGTGAGCCAACGGATCTGGCTGGAATTGTTTGAGAGTGTATTTTTGGAAAGCCATTTGGTGCCAGAGCCTTTCCAACATGATTCTGTGCTCACAGACGCTCGGACAAGACGCTGCCATTGTTTTCATGAGCGTGTAAACAAGAGGATTGCTCGATTTCTATTTGGGACATGTTTTAAAATTCATCACTAATTTTAAAAAATGCATTGCATAAGTGCATGCGGTGCATTTTTTTTAAAAACTCATTCTATGCCACTAAAGCAATTAGTTTAACTGCAAACAAAAGGGACAATTGTTTTTTTTTTTTTTTACCATTTTGGCAAAACAACATAGCTTGCATTACAGCGATTTTACCATGGTAAATGAGTACCAACCATGTACATAAAACCATCTTAAATGCAGTCAAGCACAACCTAATAAAAAGCCAAAAGCAACAATACTATAAAAGCAATACACCAATATTCAATACATTTTTAAAAAAGCTGAAAAAAATGTGCAGTGTGTTTATCAGCATTTTACAGTGCTTTTGAACGAGTTGTCCAAACTATAATACACACCATACAAACATACACAAACACACACACGTATTCAGAAACATTTGTGCACACACATACACATTTGCAGACACATTCCTCAGACAAGAAAGAAAATATGAGTGGAATGAAAGAGAGTAGAGAAAAGCGGCACGAAAATATGGCAGGACTAAAATAAAGCGTTCCTTCATCCTGCACGCAGAAGAACGTCTTTAGATTTCCCTTTGCGCCCGCAGTTCCTTTATATCACAGTAAAAACACAGCGGGGTCAAAAGGTCGGGTCGTGACCCAGGGCCGCGTCCTCCCCTGCAGGTGTCAATTGGCACACTGGGAGGAACTGTAAAAACACACTATAGACACACATACAATCTGCTGACAGGACTGTATGTGATCTTGAGCTTTAAAAAAATGAGACGTTTCAACTGTGAAACTATAATAACTACTTTAAACTTTACCAAACACAATCAGATGTTTAGTCCCTCTCATTGTTATATTGTGACAATATGTTAACATTGCAAAGCAAATTTTGGACTGTTTTAATGCGTTTCAAGAGCTAAATTACGTATATTCCACAGTACACTTTTAAAATGTAGTAGCATATTAAAAAGAATTAAGCTTTAACTTTTTTAACTAGCTTGACAAAAACAAATCATACATTTTTAGCACCTAATTCTGTAAATCTCACTAAAATATCCCGTTTAAAATAGGCTAAAGCACTGAGAATATACAGTACACAAATCTTGTTTTTAAGAGAAATGCAATTATTAAGTTTACTAGTAGTCTGGCTTCAACTACATGTATTATAATCACTATCATAATAGAATATGGTGGAATAAAGAGTATGCAATTACTTAATATTACTAATATTTTTTTCTTATTATTATGCACAAAAAAAAATACAAAAAGAATTTTCGATTTTACAAAGCATTTGCAAACATTTTAACAAGGCTCAAAAACTAGGCAATTTTACTAAAAGATTGAATCTACAAGTTTACCCAGTTTTTAATAATAACTCTAAGTTGCACTAGCTTTACGGTTTTCTGTTGTGCTAAACATGATTCAAACATCACTCCTGCGTACTTTTTCCAGTGAACCAACATCTCCACAGATGTCAAACAGAATAAACATTTCTCAAGAGCTATTTTGACTCCTGCACGACTTCAGAACAAATGAAGTTGACCAGCGTACACAAAAGAACACCGCAATTCAGTATCTTCTGTCATTTAAAACACTGAATGACCAAACTCAAATTGATGATATACTTTCAAAATCCACATTTTTTTTAGACAATGTTGTAAACTGCTGAAAAGATTTTAAAAGGGTTCTTAAGTGTGCTAAACATCCATGTTGAAGTTCAAAAAGGCAGCAGAAGAGGGACGAAAACTGTCTTCCTCACATCTAAACACTTAGAAGCTCACGCCGTGTCATTTCGACCTGTGCCGTCTTCCAGAGCTCGCGGCCTTTCGTATTTTCGCAGAAAAAGGGCAAAGAGGAGCAGAGCAGTCTGGGATGCGTCCACATCGTCCGGCGTTCCGTTTGAGCTCGAACTCTGCGTGAACTCGAAAAAGAAAAACAAACAGAAGAAGAAGAAACGGCGGGGAGTAAAACTCCACGCATAACTGTGTCACTCCCCTCTCGGACGCTTAGCAGGAGCGGAGCAGCAGGCCGCAGAAACACCCCCCAACTCAATGAAAACATCATAGCCAAGAATAAACAGAGATGAGAACCACCCACGGCCTCACAGCTGGAACAGAGCAGTCAGAGAGATAATGATAAAGAAATCTGCTTTATCCTTCATCTAGTCCTTTTTATTACATGCACTAACGACTGTGAAACACGCTGGAACCGTTTCCACATCAAACCGCGGAGCGATAGTGTCTCAATATCGCTGGAGTTCGGATCCTGCAGCCAGTCCAGGCAGAAAACACACCAGCAAAACGTCTACTTGTAACCATCCAAAATGACGCCACAAAATTAAACGAGCTTTCCCTCCAAAAATGCACACAAACACAACGTTCATTCATCGCTTTAGCCAAACACAACTAAATAAACATTTCAGCTAAACAACTTATGGCGGTTTGAAATTGAATCCTGCACTTTCCTAACCAAAACCTAGCTGGATTTTTTTGCAGATAAAAAAAGCTTACTGGCGCAGAGCAAGAGTTGTAAAGATGATTTAGCAGCGAGAGGTCAAAGAAGCTGAGCATTTTTCTTCATTTCCTCACTACGATCGCCACAAAACCACATTTGCCCACTGAAATCCACACTCGAAAACATCCTTATCCAATGCAGATCCAAAAGACTTTTTCTCTCTAACTGTTATTTTGAGTATTTACATAACTAGCATGTGCAAACCCTTAAAATACAAAAAGTTGCTTTCACAGTGTTGACCAGACGCTGAAATACCAATGCTTTTCATCCAACAAATATCCTGTCATTTAAAAAAAAAAATATGATCTTACATATGCATAACATCACTTGCCTGTTTTTTCTTTGATTTCACACAGGACGTTGAAGAGCGCCGGCTTCATTCTGTGGCAGTTGAGTGCATGTTTTCTGAAACACAACACAAGGCCGCGGTGAGCGTCTGAACGGCCTAGTATTTCACTCGGATAGTAAAGAGTTATTTATCTGCCTGTTGACTGAACGTGAAGTGATCAGGGTGAAATGAAAAGCACATATTGACCATTAGCCAGCTCATTACAGTCTCTGTTTATCATATTTATGCTTATGCATAACATTAACAAAATTCCATTAGTAACTAACATTATTTTGGTAATTCATAGTTTAATTCATAGTTTTGTATCTTTGCATGTACTGTAACAACTCTTTTTTTTTTTTTTTAAATGCATGCTTTTTATTGAACACATCTATACACACTATGATTAATTAATGTATTCATTTAGCAATGGTAATGGTTGTAGGTTGAAAAATACTTTTATTTAAAAAAAAAAAAAGCATTTATTAATATGAGTTCAAATTAATTTCATCATTTACTAATGCATTATTAAAATTAAAAGTTGTATCTGTTAACATTGACAAACTGACAAACTAACAATGAACAGTTGTATTTTTATAAAATAACGTTTTACAAAGATTAACGGATACTGTAACAAATGTATTGCTCATTGTTGTATAATATTGCTTAATACATTAACTAATAATGGAACCTTATTGTAAAGTGTTACCCATTTTTAAACTGTTAATTAAAATCAATCGTAACACTGCAGGTCGTTCTAAAATATACAGGCTGAAAAAAATGCTCAAATCTATTTGATGAATTAAGAACCTCGACCCGTTCGGAACAATATTCATCCTGAAGGGACAAGATGTGATACGAGTCTCGGTGCTGTCTGTCAAATTCTATCTTGGCATCTCTTTCATTTCTATTGACAAAAAATGAGCACTGCGTGTCAGAAAAATACACTGATGTCTGTCACTACACACCACATGTGTTTGGACACACTGACAACAGCAATCGTGTTATCAGTCCATTTCTGGATGCCTACTTGTCAATAACTCCTGATATGCATGTAAACATTTGCTAATTGACAATTACTGTAAAGATGTCAAACATATATATCACCTATATTCCCTTACGATAGTGTCCTTTTTTCTGGCAAAATCCCAATTGTTACTACAATAGAATTGTTTTTGTTTTTCCACTTGATAAGTGAAAAGAAGCTTAGATGCCATCTGACATCAAAAAACAAAATGACAGAAAATATCTCATATTAATTTATTAAGAGTTGTAACAATAACTGTAGCATTGTATTGTATTTATCATTATTTGACAGTATATTTTAAGGCACACTTAAAATTAAATGAGGTTAATTAAAAAAATTTGGAAGTTTCTTTAATTAGCTTACTAAAAGTGATGAAGTATATATATATATTATTATTATTATTATTATTATTAATAAAAAAAATGATATGTAACATTTATATAATGTTTTACATAACTAATATAGTATAGCCTAAATGTATTTTTTTTATTGTTATACACATATTTTTCATTTATATAAATGTAGTGCATGTTTTTGTTTTTTTTCTATCACATGCTTTTGAAATTATTTAATTAATGTAGTGAATATTGTTTGTTAAGTGTATTTTATTTTATACTCTAAACAACCAAGTGTCACTGGCATCTTGAAGATGAAAGTCAATATGAATATTCCAGATCTTTGGATGTGATGAGTGACAGCTCACCTGGCCTGCGCCTCGTCCAGACTCTGGTCAGTGATGGTCATGATCTGTTGTAAAATGTCTCCAATGTCCTGCTTCCTTCCGTCTCCGTCAGTCGCTCCGGTGTTGTCCGGAATGTGCTGAGACAGGCCGGGGTGTCCGCTCATCCCCACGGCCGCATGAGCGTGCATCAGGCGCGGCTGCTCGTCCATGTCGGCCCGCTCTGGTCCTCCGGTCGCTCTCCGGTCCAGCTGCGGCGGAGATTCCTCTGCTACTCTCTTTGCAATCTGTAAGCACAGTCCTCCTGAGCTCACTCACAGCCCGAGCCACTATCAGACCTTTAACCACTAAACTCACCAGTGTGTGTGCGCGCGCGTGCGTGTGTGTTATTAACCAGGTCCCGCGTGAAGCTTCATACACTCGCGCGTTATTTCACTGTTTCATCCCGCTGCTTTTGTTACATTGTAGCACTCTCAGAGCTCAGAGACTCTGCGATGCTTTTGGCCCCGCCCGCGCATCTTGATTGGACGCAGGGACCGTGTAGCCCCGCCTCCGTATGTCTCCCAGTGTACGTCAATCATTGGGCAGGGGAGATGAGACGCGGGAACGCGCCTTCGTGCCCTCCTGAGAGGCAGCTATTCATGTTTGTCCGCTGCACATGTGTTTTTTGTTAATATCTCTGAAAGCACACATGCATGGCCTTTTTTTTGTAATAACAAATGTTTGGGGGTGTGACCAATATGCAAATATATATAATGCTAGCTATTAAAATAATTAAATTAATATTAAATATAATGAATAGGCTATTCTATACATTTAATAATATAATTTAATAATTTAAAAACAATAATTTAATATCATAACATATTCATGTATATTATAATATAATTATAATAATTATTTGTAATATTTTGTGTAATAAATATAAAGCATTAATTACATATTATATATATGTATATATAATATTAATTACATGACTATATTTATAAAGTATTGAATTATAACAAACATAAAATAAATAAATAATAAAATAATAAATACATTTATTTTTCATTTAGGTTTTTATGATACTAATGATTGCTTTATGCTTATTACACAAAGCATATAACTAATAAATATAAAAATATATTGTAGTATAAATTAATATGTTAATAGAATATTATTTTTATATTTTGTTTACTAAATTACCTTATATTTATATTTAAGTGTGTGGAATGTTTTAAGTGTGTGGAATGAACTATGATATTATATACATTATATATAATAATAATTTTTTATACAATATGTAAAATATTATTATAATTAAAACTATATTAAAAATATTTAAATAATCTAAATGTCATATATTTTTTATTTGTCATTCACTCACTCATTCACTCATTCATTTATTCATTCATTTATATGTGTTACAGGAACACACAAGACACTTTAAAATGAGGGACATTCAAGATGGTGGAATATATTGATGTGTCGAGGATGAGTTAAATCACTGAGTCTGACATTCAGGGTCTGTCTCACTTTCCCCTTTGACCAGTGATAGACCTCCATTTTCTCTCCAAGACTCCATCTCATTTTCCAGCCCGCTGCCAAGGAATAGACATATTTCACTCCCAATCAAAACAATCGACCTTGTCCTTCATTCATTTTAGTTATTACCCGGTTAATGTGCTTAATTCAGGATTAACGATCAAATGATTCTATCCTTCACTTCAGTCAAGGAAATCCCATTGAATAATGTTGAATCCTTACATTTTTCATACCGTTTTGCTCTTTTAATTAAACAATAGAAAAGTGTTTGTGACATCCACTCCTTAAATGATTTCATGCACTTTATGTAAACGTCTTGTTTGAGCATCATGCATCGATCTGTTTTAATGCTCAGTGCAGCGCTGTGTTTTTTCAGGTATGTTCAAGCAGCACGCTTGACTGTGTTCGGTTGGGTTTTTCTAATGTAAGCCGGTGACCCATGGTGCGCAGCCAAGCAGCAGGGCCCCAGTGTGTGTGACCAGGCTGAAAAGTGCCTTCCAGGTCTGAAGCATCCACTCTAGTGCTCCTGCCACGGGGAAAGAGGGGGATGTTACACACACACACACACACTGGATCCAGTGTGTATGATTGAGAGATGCCTGCTTAACTCAGCCGGGAACATCCAGCAATCTCGGAGCAAAAATAAATGGAAGACACTTCAGGCTAGTTTCCCTGTTCCAAATTGAGCAGTGACCCTCTGGCTAATAGACGGATTTCTTGGAATATATTCGGAATGACTTTTGCAGACAGTTCCCTGGTTGTTCTCTGTTTGAATTTGTAAAAGAACAGTTCTGTTAAGCGGAAACAGCAGCGTATGCACTGTGGCGGTGGCGGTGGCGTCTAGCATGCATCTCGCCATCTGCCAAGCGTAACAGGAATCCCTGAGAGATCATTCACATAGCATGAGAGATGGTCACACTGTCCAAACATCTGTCCTGACCAGCGCACAGCAACATATTCACCCATCAGATCAATCTAACAAGCTTTCAGATGCAGCTTTTGAAGTGCACACTTCATGGAACATTCAAAATATGGGTTAAAGTCACTCTGAAATCTAAATTGGCCATATAAATTTTGCCTATTGTTTTAAATTTGTGTGCCTCGTAATCTTGAATCTATGTCGGGGCAACCTGTCACTCACATGAGATCCACCAATAGCAAACCACAACCATCCAATCAATTCTCCACAGACAAAATCAAGCCCCGCCCTACATTTGTTCTTGTTCCAGAAGCGTTTCACTCAGATACACGTCACAATAGAGAAGAAAAGACTAGCGCAACTTCAGTTTCATTCCGACTATAAACTGGTGGTTGCGATACTGGGCCTTGATTTGACTTTGGAAAACTTTTATTGTTCAGAATCATCATAAAATCCTGAATGTTAATTGTACGTTAAAGACATTTTAGCAAATGGAATTTAATGGAATAATGGAATAATGAAAAATTATATGCATGACTGATTCTCAGCTGGTGGGTTGCAACTCTAAAAGGGAGATAATAAAATGTAACTATACAATTGTAAAGATAGACTCTTAAAAATAAAGTTTTTTTAATTGGCATTGATGGTTCCATGAAGAACCTTTAAAGTGTTAGTTCTCCGCCAAAATTCTGTCATTAACTGCGTGGGAGACTGGCACAGTGGTTATTTTTGTTTGTTTTTGCGCACAAAATGTATTGTCGTTGCTTTATAAAATTAAAGTTGTACCACTGGAGTCACATGAACTATCCCTTTAACATCCATGGAATATTTCCATTATTTGTTATAGTGGGAAAAGGTTCTTTAGATTGTTTTCTTCACACAAAGGGATAAAAAATGGTTCTTTTAAGGACTGTTCACTGAAAGGGAACCAAAAAATGGCATTGCTGTGAAACCCCCCTTTTGGAAACTTTATTTCTAAGAGTGTAGCAAAATAAATAGGAAGAAAAATCTAATTGTGGTGGAAATCAAACCAGTTTGAAACCACTGAACTATTTCATTTGTGTAAAATCACCTCTCAGAATATCAATATATAAAATATTGTTTGTGGCAGCCACATTCATAGTTTCCTCTTAGTGTGTATATGATGAGACACAATATTGCCACCCTAATGTGATTCTATGTCATACATTCACAGCTATTAAAAGTAACAGAGTCCATTTCAGATCACGATGTCAAATACAACACCACAGTGGGGGTTTCCTCGTCCTGCTTCCATATGGAAAACCACTGGATCATCTGTCCATCATATAGTTAAAATGCAGTTTTTTGCTCTAATTAACGGGAATTCTGCAGGATGGGTTAAACATGTTAATATATAAAAACAAACATGCATGATGTGGAAGGTGTGTGGAAATTTGATTTGTGTAAATCTTTCTACCGAATTCTGCAGGCACATTCTGTATATAATGCCATAAATAAAATATCCTAATTTACAGTTTTAATACCATAAAAAGAACCACCAGGACTGGCTATTGACATACGACTTAAGACAGCATCTAGGATTTTCAGCTGCATATCAATAAAGACATGAATTAATGCCAAATCATATATCACATTTCTCATCAATGAAAGAGCTTTACAGTAATCACTTAAAACCTCACTCTACACACACTGCAATCACACTGTCTGTGCTGTTTCACACAAACACACACACCTACCACCATTACGCTTGCATGTGTGTGTGTGTGTGTGTGTGTGTGTGGTGGGTGGCATGAGTGAATTGAAGCTGACAGCGATGCAGTCGTGCAGTGGATCGGTGGATCTCTCTGGTGCCACGGGTCATTCCTCACGAGGAGGAGATTCCGCTCACACTGCTGGAAGTTTCAGGGCTTTTCTTGGAGGAAGTGTGAAGTGTGACAATAATAAAGTTTTTTAACTTCCCCTCCTCTTGCAGTGACATCTCTTCTCTTCTCTGATGACGAGGGCGGGGCAACATGTCACTCACATGAGATCCACCAATAGCAAACCACAAACTCCAATCAACTCCCCATGAACATAATCAAGCCCCGCCCTACATTTGTTCTTGTTCCAGAAGCATTTCACTCAATACACGTCACAATAGGGAAGAAAAGACTAGCACAACTTCCATTTCATGCTGACATTAACACATTTTAACATGGTTAGATCCATTCCACATAGTATGTTAATTCTGTCTGGGCATGAAAATTTCAAATGCATTCCAAAACCTTATTAAAGTTCCCGTGAACCGTAAGTTGGAACAGACATTATTGCAGCGTTGTGATGTAAGTAAACGGAATATTGAATAGAGGGTGGGGTTTTACTTTAGCGCACCTCCTCTCCATCCCTCGCTCATAGAAGACTGGCGGATGGAGGGGAGTGGTTAAGGATATTCAAACCGAAGCCATCAAACTGATGTCATCAGAGAGGGAACGCCATTCCAGGGCGGAAGCTAATTCTCAGATTTTGATTAAAACTGCAGTCCGTAACTTTTTTGGGTTAAAAATGATCCAAAATCAATTTTCAAGCAATGCTGATGTTGTTAACATTAACCATTTGAGAACAAAGTATAACAATTATAATAATTTGCATTTCCAGTTGCGCTTGCACCATGGCGGATTCGCTATTTAAATGGCGGAATTTGCAAGCGTAAGACTGAAGTGTACACATGTTGTGCACCCGCCTACAGGCACATATTACTAATACGCCCCTTAAATAACACAAAAAATACTGCTATACTCGTTTTCAGTTGCCTCAAAATAACAACGTGCCAACAATGCGCTTGAACACACCTCGTTTTCAGACCAGCACGCTCATGGGTGAACAGATGGGTGAGAGTGCATTTGCTATTGAAACAACGTGGAGCAGGACGTGAAAATGATAACTGCGTCAGGCTGAAACTAGCAAAAAACACTTGTGTCGCGCCTGGCGTCGCATTGCGCTGGGTGTATGATAGGGCCTATTATGTTCTGATTTCCGAACCGCTCGTTTTAAAATCTTCCTGGTCTATTTGTTATGAGTCAGAATCGCTATTTTAGTCTTTTAGAACTTTTAGTCCTTGATATCGCTACATGGAAACTAACATTGTAGGTATAACGGAGAAACAGACTTGTGAGAGACGGTCGGGGCTTGTGGTATGAGCGTTTAGGTTTCAGGGCATCAAGGAACCTCAGAGACGTTCTGAGCAACATGCCAGTGGAGCCTCCATAGACGAGCCTGAAAGAATCAATACAACTGAGAACAAAGAGGAGCTGTGTTACAGCAGACATACTAATCACTGGCCCAGAGCCACATCAACGCCGCCTCACAGAGCGAAAGAGAGAGACTCCAACGTCTTGAGCTCTTCGGGAGGTTCTGCTTCATCTGTTGTGCTGCGATCACAGTCCGGTCTCCATCAGCGGCACGTCTACTCCATCACATCAATCAACAGCTTGTTTATTTGCAAGCCTCGTTATGTTAGTGTGCCATCTGCACTCCTGTCCTCCTCCTCCTCCTCCTCCTCCTTCTCTCCTCTTGTGCCCTCTCCTCTTCATCTACAGGTGAGTTCAAACCCACACACATACACACACACACACACACACACAACACACACATATATATATTTTAAAGAAGTCTCTTCTCTTATTTTCATCAAGGCTTTATTTGATCAAATATACAGTAAAACAGTAATATTGTGAAATATTATTACAATTTAAAATAACTGTTTTGTGAATATATGTTAAAATGTAATTTATTCCTGTGATCAAAGCTGAATTTTCAGCATCATTACTCCAGTCTTCAGTGTCACATGATCCTTCAGAAATCATTCTAATATGAGGATTTGCTGCTCAAGAAACATGTATGATTATTATCAGTGTTGAAAACAGTTGTGCTTCTTTATATTTATATAGATGGAAACCATGATGCATTTTTTCAGGATTCTTTGATGAATAGAAAGTTCAAAAGAACCGCATTTATTTGAAATATAAATCTTTTGTAACAGTATAAATGTCTTTACTGTCACTTTTGATCCATTTAATGTATCCTTGCTGAATATTTCTTTAAAGAAATCTTACTGAAACTTTTAAACATATATATATATATATACACAAAAAAAATGTCCATGATACAACCATTTTAAAAACATGGCATGTCTTTTAAACTCAGCGAAAGATCTGTTGTCCAGTGCCATAAAACGTGCCTGAACTGCTTTTGACCTTTGACCCTGTAACTATCTCACAATCTAATGAACTCATGAAGCTGATGTTCTGCAGCACACACACACACACACACACACACACAGAGATACACACACACAAACACACAGCTGCCAAGGATACAAATGAAAAGTCTTAGAGTGGAAAAGTGTCCTCTGAGACATGTAAGTACTTCAGAAAATTCTATCAGACGCTCCATACATGCACTTATGCACTTACGTGTAAAGAGAGCTATTGTTTTCACAGCTCACGGACAGAGTGAGATAAATTAAGTTTCCATATATGGACTTCAACTCCTGGACTACTTCAGTTATGGAATATTATTAAACTGTTTACAATCTAAAGGGTGACAGAAAACGATCTTGAGTAAAAACAACACACAATAAAAACATCCCTTGCTCTATGCATTTCAAAACAGACCTGTACAGTTAAACGCGGTTCAATTAGACAGTGATGATTCTCACAGACCATTATCAAGCGGCGTCTGAACTGGCCCGTGTTTAAGGATAACCTTTCAGAGACACTTGATTGTGGAGAGAAGGTTAAACAACACATTAACATGCCTTAAAATATTAAATTATGGCTCCATTTACTGTATGAGGGAAAAACAACAACATAAAAAAAAGCTTTTAAAGGCCGTTTATAAAGAGTCAGGACGAGCAGGCTGGTTGGAGGAGGGCAGAAAGGAAGGTGAAACACACACACTCTCTCTCTCCCTGCCAAATGAAAATTTCTTTGAATTTAGGTTTAATGAACTAATGCAGGTCAGCTCTGTAATTACACTAAAATTCTGCAGAAAAGCTGGGAGAAAAAGTTCCCAGTCCTCCACAACTGAAACATCTTTTACACATTACACCAGAAGGACTGAATAGATGTCTAAAAGAATGATTTTTTTTTCCAAGATATTCTGAGACATCCTAATTAAAATGATACCTGGAATTTGAACTGGAGTTTGACATTGCTACAATAACAAGCAATATTTAAATAAAAATACTGTGTAAATACATTTCATTTTTTAATTCATTAAAATGAATATTTTAATGCATGCATGCAACTTTGGCCAAATCAAAATATCTTAAAAAGCAGCATGATTTTGTAACAAACTAACATTTTTTTTCTACAACATTGTAGGATAAATTATTAAATAATATTTATTATTAATTTATAAATAACATTAATAAATACAATATCAATATCATGCTTGTAGTGTGTTTTGTTCCTGAATGATTTTGTGTGTGATTGAATGATCCAGTGACTGTAATTGTTTAATTCCTAAATTAATTCAAGGTTTTTGATTGAATCGGTTGAGTGAATAATTCAGTGACTCACTCATTAAGATAGAGGCTGCATCCAAAATCACATACTTCCCTACTATACAGCAAGCGAGAAACTATATGTGACTAAAGAAGCATGTCCGAATTCACAGTACTAGGCAAAAAGTACCTGGATGACCTACTTCTTCCGCAGAGATTATGAAGTGTGCATACCGTGAGGCCATGGAAGAGTATTTATGAATGGCAGTGAAGCTACACAACTGACGCTGGTAGTACATCCGGATTACATTCATGCTACACACACTCATACTATATAGAACATACTTTTTTTAGTGGTTGTAAAGTAATTACTTATTTAAAAAAATTACCTATACTCAAGAGAGTATGCTATATTGGATGCAGTCAGCCACTTATTTTGTTTTTTAATTAATCAGTGTTTTGAACAAATCCTTTCAGTCAATGATTCACTCATAAAGACAGACACTTATCGCCACCTACTGGTATAATAATGTAACTTGCAGAAAGAGTCACTGAAAATTCCACACCGCTATAGCACAGACTGATAGTGTCTGGAAAACCAGAACTAACTGTTGCATAAAAAGTTAAGTTGCTGGAAAGAGGGAATAAAAAAGGAAAACATTTTGAACAGACGGACAGGTAAAAAGAAGTAAAAACAAACAGACAGTAAGCACATTAGTTGAAACACAAGAGACAGAGTGGCTAAAAGAGGGGCAGAGGAGAAGAAAAAGTGGGACAATTTAGCAGTGAGAGAGAAGGAGAGGCAGAGAGAGACACGTCACTCTGAATCTTCATCACGGAGCAGGTGAGGAGAGATAAATGTCAAAGGACACTCAGCGAAAGAAAGCAACAACTCGACTGTGCTCATCCAGGCCAGAGTCACTCAACCACACACAGAGTCCTGCCCTTTGGTTAACGCACACACACACGCTGCATGGAAAGTTCACCTTTTATTTCTAAACTAGTTTCTGTGTCATCTGAGGTTATATAGCCATAATTGAGCTGTTCAACTGCCATGTTGACCAAGCAAGAAGCCTGCATGTGCTCCAGTACACACAACACAACAGATGCTGCTCTTCTCAGCACTGATTGACTGATTGATTGTCAACATGATGGAAAAAGTTGCATTTGTTTATATATATATATATATATATATATATATATACACACACACACAGACATATACACCGATCAGGCATAACATTATGATATTATGATTAATATTGTGTTTGTCCACCTGCTGCCAAAACAGCCCTGACCCGTCGAGGCATGGACTCCACTAGACCCCAAGATGTTAGCAGCAGATTCTTTAAGCCCTGTAAGTTGTGAGGTGGGGCCTTCATAGATCAGCCTTGTTTGTTCAGCACATCCCACAGATGCTCGATTGGATTGAGATCTGGGGAATTTGAAGGCCAAGTCAACACCTCAAACTCGTTGTTGTGCTCCTCAAACCATTCCTGAACCATTTTTGCTTTGTGGCAGGAGCATTATCCTGCTGAAAGAGGCCACAGCCACCAGGGAATACTGTTTCCATGAAAGGGTGTACATGGTCTGCAACAATGCCTCCGCCAGCTTGCCTTCCTGCCATAGTGCATCCTGGTGCCATGTGTTCCCCAGGTAAGCGACGCACACACACCCGGCCATCCACGTGATGTAAAAGAAAACGTGATTCATCAGACCAGGCCACCTTCTTCCATTGCTCCATGGTCCAGTTCTGATGCTCATTTGCCCAGTGTTGGCGCTTTTGGCAGTGGACAGGGGTCAGCATGGGCACCCTGACTGGTCTGCGACTATGCAGCCCCATACGCAACAAACTGCGATGCACTGTGTATTCTGACACCTTTCTATCAGAACCAGCATTAACTTCTTGAGCAATTTGAGCTACAGTAGCTCGTCTGTTTGATCGGACCATATGGGCCAGCCTTTGCTCCCCACGTGCATCAATGACCTCGCCGGTTCACCACTGTTCCTTCCTTGGACCACTTTTGATAGACACTGACCACTGCAGACCGGGAACACCCCACAAGAGCTGCAGTTTTGGAGATGCTCTGACCCAGTTGTCTAGTCATCACAATTTGGCCTTTGTCAAACTCGCTCAAATCCTTATGCTTGCCCATTTTTCCTGCTTCTAACACATCAACTTTGAGGACAAAATGTTCACTTGCTGCCTAATATATCCCACCCACTAACAGGTGCCGTGATGAAGAGATAATCTGTGTTATTCACTTATTCACTTCACCTGATCGGTTTTTATATATATAATGTATAAAGAAATTGTATATATAAATGAATTAAAATGCAATTTGTAATGAAGAATTTTAAATTATTTTAATGTTTATATTATCAATTAATATTAAGTGATCAATATAAAATGAATACATATTCATATTAAAAATATTAACTTAATACTAAATCATTTTGTGGGGCATGAAGTTGATAATGTTAAAGCGGTGTCACAATGATTAAAAAATCACACGCGATTTGCAATTAAGAATTAACAATGATTTTAATATGTATATTGTCAAGTAATATTAATATTATTTAATATTATTATTAATATAAAATTAATACATAATAAAATTAATTCTAAATCATTTTGTTGGGCATGAAGTGGTCACAATGAATTAAACATGCTTTTAACATCTTATTGTTTATATTATCAATTAATATTATTAATTAATATAAAACAAATACATAATAATATTAAACATTTATAAAATTAATTTTATTTATGCATTTAGCAGACGCTTTTATCCAAAGCGCTTTACATTGCATTCAAGCCACGTTTTAATCAGTTCTTGCTTTCCCTGTGAATCAAACCCATGACATTGGCGTTGCTAGTGCCATGCTTTACAGTTTACAGAGCTACAGAAAGGCATAAAGTCAAACATGTTGAAGTGGTGTCACCATCCAGAGACAACAATGAACAAGAAATCTCATTAAAAGGCTGCTAATCTTGAAAGAAAGAAAAAACCTCTTGAAAATCCTTATCAACCCTTAAACAAATGAATGCAACATTCATGCCAATGTTTGTTTCCAGCCACCCAATTTACAGCAGTCACAACAGCGAGTGAACGTGTCCCAGTGGGCGGCTGTGTTGGTTTGTATCTGGACGGGCTTTGGTGAGATAAGCCCCCCGTAGCTCTGGGGTCTGTCACAGCTGAGAGTGGCAGATTTGTGTGGGAGCTCTCAAACCCACAGTCACTCACTCACTGCTTTTATTAAAACACACACACACACAATCAGGTGTCTAAAGCCAAGTGCCTGGTGCCGGCGTTTTTTCAGGCCTAATTTGCATTAATAAAGAGGCTGTTCCTTGTCGGAATGTGTTTTATTCTGCTCAAAAAATCCCTGGGTGATCCCTGGCGGAGAAGCGCCCGGGAGAATCCGACTGTCAGATACGACAAGACAAATGTATGGTGGTGTCACCGGCGTGCGGCTCACAGATGACAGATTGAGAAGAGCTGTCCCTCTGCCGACAGGCACGCTTCATTTTCAAATTAATAAATCTGAATAAAATATTTTAGCCTTCATTATGAGAGATTCCTGCCTGACAGCTCGGCATGCTGGGAGTGTGTGTTTGGGCTGGGAGGGGCTGCGGAGAACAGCTTGCTTCCAATCCACCTGGGCCTCAGCTTCACGTTTGTGATGTGAACATGCGCTCGAGACTCGTGTGTGTGTGTGCGTACATCTGTAATCATTTCTCCTAAACATAACAGCGCTTGCAGATTCTCTCTCGTAGTCAGCAACTAAATAAACACACCAATATAACCCTGTCCCAGTAGTACCTGGGTAATATTTGCATGTCTCACACCTGTGTGGCCATTTGGGGACTAAACGACCACGGTAGGAAAATACATTTAGAACAATGAGTCGGTGATGCTTTCAACATGAAAAACAAAAATCGGAGAAAGATCTTGTTGCTCTGAAGTTGCTGTTTCATATCTCAGGAGACTTTCTTTGTAGTTTGCTTTAGATTTTTCTCCTAAAATTCCTTTGGGGAAATAAAAATAGTCAATATTTGTCATACAGTAAGAGTATATACTATAAAATGAATATGGAGAGCAGCTTTTTTCATTTTGGGAGGATTTGATGAGCTCATATTGAGATCTCTGACTTTGGTGTCTTGGCAAATCTGAGAACAGTTTAAGACATTGTTGAGATCTATTCAGAAGGAGGCGACACATGTGAGATTATTAAAGTCTTTTTCTCAGTAGAAACATCTGAGACTATAAGCAAACCTCTTCATTTGCCATTGCTGTCTCTATATAACTCAAGGACAATTGAGAGCTTGATGTGTTAATATAATATAATATACACTATAAACTTACAGGGGCCTATCATACACCCGGCGCAATGCGATGCCTGGCACGACGCAAGTGTTTTTTGCTAGTTTCAGCCCAGCGCAGTTATAATTTTCACGTCCAGCACCACGTTGTTCATTAGCAAATCTCGGCCATCTGTTCACCCATGGGCATGCTGGTCTGAAAACGAGGTGTGTTCAGGCGCATTGTTGGCGCGTTGCTATTTTGAGGAACTGAAAACGACTGCGCCATTGACCAACAAAAACCTGGTCTGAAGTCAATAGTGCAGTATTTTTTGTGCTATTTAAAGGGCGTGTTAGTAATATGTGCCTAAAGGCTTGTGCACAACGCACATACACTCTGCTTATTACACACACAGGGACACGCAGCAACACACAAACATTTTTAAATATTAAAAATAAAAGGATTCCTCTCTGGAGAAGCATTCAGTTTTTCAGCCATGCAAATAGCGAATCCACCATGGTGCGAGCGCAACTGGCTTTTAAAGGGAATGGGAGATAAGACTATGATTGGTTTATTGCACGTTACGCCCAAAACACACCCATGACTCATTAAGATACTAGGTACAACCCTTTTGGACCATGCGCCTGGCGTACCGTTAAACTAGCAAAAGTGGATCCTAAGTGCACCTGCGCCATGCGCTTCAGACCATGCGCTCAGATCGTTAAAATAGGGCCCAATGTCTCTCACTTCTGCCAATATGGATGACATCATTCTGCACTTCAGCTTTTCATCAGATTTTCTGTCCAATCAAATGCTCTCTAGAATCTAAAGCGTCCCGCCCCCTACATTATAAATATATACTAAAGCTGCAGTTCAAATCGGTCATTTGTTCACACATTTACTATTTTCTACATGTTGAATAGCATATAGTGCACCATATAGAGGATAGGGAACGATTCAGTGTAAATATGCTTTCCATTGGGGCGAATGAAGTCTTGCTTTGTGTCACTCAAACGCCGCAGCTCCGGGCCAGAGACATCATATGATCAAGTCGGCGCAGACCACAAAACATATCAGATCCATTTGAATTCGAATGTCGAGCTCAACGGCTCTGGCCGAGCTGTGATATAAACTAAACGCTATTGGCTATTTTAAAAAAGGGGAGGAGCTGTTCGATATGTCCCACCCTGTCTTCCTGTTTCAGTGGAAATGACATCAACACATTGAATAATGCTGCGAGTTTCAAGGCACTTCAGTGGGACTTTAACGTTATGGCCAATAACCCATAAACAAACCAATTAATTATAAATCTATACTGCTTTGTTAAGAAAAAGGTAAATAAAACATACTAAAAAATAAATAGCTTGTATGCTGCAATCGAATTTAGTCATTATAATGAAATATATATACTGTATAAAAGAGTAAATCATGAGAAAAGTCTGCTATATGCATAAATAAAATGTAAAAAATAATAACAGAAGAGGAACCTCTGGGATGCTAGTTAGGTCTGGTTAGAGAGTAGGACTAACAGAGTTGATTGCACATTTCAGAGTAACTTTATTAAAAGATTATTGAATTAAAAGAAAAAAAAAAAAAACTTAACTCATTTGTATGCACAAACACACACAACTCTGCTATTGATACATATTCATGAAGCAACATGCTCTTACAGTCACCGTGACAATTCTTGTTTTTTTAATGGAATATTGCAGTATTTATTATAAATGATCTATCCGTGCACATCATTATTGTTTTAAATTCATGTGCCTCGTAATCTTGAATCAGAATAACTCCCCCTCCTCTTGCAGTGACATCTCTTCTCTTCTCTGATGACGAGGGCGGGGCAACCTGTCACTCACATGAGATCCACCAATAGCAAACCACAACCATCCAATCAATTCCCCACAGACAAAATCAAGCCCCGCCCTACATTTGTTCTTGTTCTAGAAGCGTTTCACTCGGATATACGTCACAATAGGGAAGAAAAGACTAGCGTGACTTCAGCTTCATGCCGACTTTAAAAGGAGATTGTGTTAAATCTTGGCTTTTATTTTAATCTTACCTGACTGCAACTCATCTAAATCTTAAATATGCCAAAACCGTTTAAGTATCCGCATCTATCTGTTTGTTTAATAATAGAATTTTTGGTTACACTTTATTTTAAGGTGTATTTGTTACTTATACATTTGAGTAATAGTAAGTAACTGCATATACTTACTATAGGGTTAGGATTAGGGTTTGGTTTGGTTGAGGGTTATAGTAACTACATGTAACATTTGTAACAATGAGACTAAAATAAAGTGTTTTTTAATACATGAACTAAAAAAATCCAGGGCAGAAGGACTCGTCATCTTTCAATTGAAAGCAAGAAGGAGGAATACAGTAATGACGGCTGCAGGAGAGCTGTGAAATATTTAGCCACTGTGGGTGATGTGTTTGGGGGAAGGGTTGTTGTGGTTAGCCTGAACCAGGCTGGAAGGCAGAATAAATTAAAATCCAAAAGCAAAACTAATATGCCTTTTCAACACAGTCCAACAAGAAATTAGAGCTTGCGGCTGCAGATCATTTTAACATGTAAATGTATTACTAACGCAGAATGCGAGATGCATTATTGCATTCATATATTTTCACGAGTGCCCCTGCACTTTTAAGGTGATCAAGTAAATGGGCAGATTTATCTAAGACCCTCCAGTGGAGAATTAATTTGGATCTCCTTGATATATTTAAACACGAAAAGCTGCTGATGGAAGATGCTCATTTTTCATGAGAAGCTGTTTTGTATTTGAGGGAAAGGTAGGTGTGTAGATGCTCAAGAAAACAGAGCGCCATTAGTACGGAAGACATCTTCATGAGTTATTGCTGAGTGAAAAGATGGAGATGAATAAATATCTGCTCTATAATATCTCAAGCATGTAATGAAGACACACAAATGCTGGATAACTGCGAGAGATTTAACAAGCGTTTTTATTGTACATGACACATGAACGAAAACATCATTTCAGGTGTGACATCTTTCCTGTAAGCTGCAGATATTCAAAACACAAATCTGTTTGTTTTCGCTGTAGAACTTCTAAGAGGTTCTTTCAATATCAGCAAACATACAGTAATTTAGGAAATTACCTAAAGCACATTAGAATCTAATTAACATCTGTGTTTTCTATGTAAGAAATAATTAATCTTTTCACCAAAACACTTTTATGCCATAATGACGCATTGATCAATTTGATCAAAGATATTTTTAATTTAACTAAAGATTTCTATTTAAAATAAATGCTGCTCTTTTGAACTTTCTATAAGCAGCACAACTGTTTTCAGCATTAATAATAATCATAAATGAGCAGCCAATGAGCATATTAGAATGATTTCTGAAGGATCATGTGACACTGAAGACTGGAGTAATGATGCTGAAAATACAGCTTTGCCATCACAGAAATAAATTACACTTTAAATGATATATAAAAATAGAAAAAGTTATTTGAAATTGCAATAATATTTCACAATATTACTGTTTTTACTGTATTTTTGGTCAAATTCTGAATGGTGGTTTAGTTTATGTCTATGTAATTTTTCTGTATTAGTATTAGTTATTTTTAGCACTTTAGTTGTTAAGTTTTATATTAAAATTATTTAATATTTTATTTAATTTCAGTTAACGTTTATTTTGTATATACATTGTGTTAATTTTTTTAATGGTTTTAGTACTCATTAACAGTTAATAACACTGCTTTGATTTAATGTTTTGGCTGTGTTTTTTAGTGAACTATCCATTAAATCAGTTTTTTTTTTTTTTTTAAATAAATAGTTCTTAATAGAGGCTATAAGGCATATAGCATTGAGCACAGCTGAGAAGTCTGTTTTGATACTGGAAATTTACCATAATAAGTCTTTTTTCTGAATTCCAGTACAGAGAAGTGGCAGAGAGAAGTTGATTAGACCACATTGTATAAAAACAGACTATATTTGATTAATTCATGAGCTCTTTGTGAGTGCGTGAGGGCCGATTTGCATGTTCAGAAGGAATGTTGTCGCAATGTGCCATTCTAATGTCTTATGGCAACTCATGTACAGATGATAACAATATTTCATAGGAGGTCAGGGCCAATAAAATGCCATTTCAGCACCACAGAGATGAATCAATCCTGACTGCAACACTCAAACACAGCAGACGAACACACACACGCATGCAAACACGCAGTGACTGTAACACATGACGGCAGGGATGCAGTACAAACAATCCCAGCTTGTCATTAATGATGAAAGTTGTGTTGTGAAACAGCGAGCCTGGTCATTACCGCTGATAAATGGGTGAAACCAGCACTGAACTAATCTAGTGAGCCATCAGTTTAACCAATAGCACATCCAATATTCCAGCCATAGAATTGAATCCCCAAACATTGTTTGAAGGGCATTAGGGAAATAACAAATGCAGTGCAATTTAGTTAAGGATTCTGGAAATGTCACGTCCTGAAAGCAATAACTCCATCAAGCCCATTGGTAATAATGAACATCTCTCATGTCTCCATTGACACATAAACGGTCACAGCGATTTGCGTTCATAAATAGATGTGAGCGTGTGTGTGTGCCCTCCTCAAGAGAGATTAAAGATGTATGAGCATTCAGCATGCAATGTGTTAAGGGTTAGTTCACCTAAAACAAAATATTCTGTCATTATTTTTCACACATTTGTGTTGTTCAAAACCTATATTGCGTTCTTCCTGGGAACACGGAAGGTGAGATCTGTTCCAAAATCAAGTGATGATGTATATCCGAGTGAAACGCTTCTAGAACAAGAACAAATGTAGGGCGGGGCTTGATTTTGTCTGTGGGGAATTGATTGGATGGTTGTGGTTTGCTATTGGTGGATCTCATGTGAGTGACAGGTTGCCCCGCCCTCGTCATCAGAGAAGAGAAGAGATGTCACTGCAAGAGGAGGGGGAGTTATTCTGATTCAAGATTACGAGGCACATGAAATTAAAACAATAATGATGTGCACGGATAGATCATTTACAATAAATACGGCAAAGAAACACTGGCCTGTTAAATTAAATGAATGCAAATAAATTCAAGGTGCATGCAAGGTGCACACTTAGAATTGTGCTGTGCATACTACTCTAATGATGAAATTTATGTCACAAGCACCTAAAAACCTATATACTTTTGGCTTTACGTTCTATATGTGTGTAATGCTTTTTAGTGTGTTGCAAGTCAAGTCTCTAATGCATGCATAACGCTAATTTTGTGGCAGACTTGCTGCCTATGTAACCATATCAGTCACCATATCAGTCACTCTATTCAGTTAGCATGCTGGATTAGAAGGCAGATGCCTGTGTAGAAACTCGTAAGCAAGTATTTTACAGGTGCATTGTGTAAATTCTAGCGGCATCTAGTGGTGAGGTTGCGGATTGCAACCGTCCACCGCTCACCCCTCCCTTTCGGAGCACATAGAGAAGCTACGGTGGCCGACACAGGACAAAGATATTGTCGTCTGAGACTGTAGAGAGCACTTTGTCCGTTTAGGGCTACTGTAGAAACATGACGGCACAAAATGGTGACTTCACTGTAAGGGGACCCGCGGCGTATGTAGATTGAAATGGCTCATTCTAAGGTAACAAAAACATAACGGTTCATTATTTAAGATCTTTATACACCACTGAAAACATAGTTATGTTTATTATATTGCATTTCTGTCAATAGATCCTCTTAAATTTTACACACTGCACCTTTAAAGCCATTCAGTCTATTCAAAATATTGTGCATCAGTATTTTCATTTGAATTACTCTGTTTTATGTGGATAATGGCTTAAATTTAGTCTGTTCCTTAAAAGGTTTTGCCTGGCTTCAGAAGACTTATAATATAGCGCACAAGGCCACTGTAACTATATGATACTGTAACAGCGCTTCATATGTCCTTTTTAGAGCTTGATAAACATTAGAAGAGCAGCATGAACATTCTTCAGAGTTTAAAATGTTTTGTTTCACAAAAGAATGAAAGTCATACAGATTTAAAAAGGACAGAGTGAGTAACTAATAAATTACTGAATTGTTTTGGTTAACTATCCCTTTAAGAGTCTAAAGCAACTCTCTTTCTTGCGCGCACGCTCGCTCACCATCCTTATTCAACTCCAAACTGACAGTGTTTTTAATCTTTCCTCTGCTTCTCTTCTGGAGATTGGGGAAAAAAAATCAATAGCTTCTGGCAGGTGATGTGGAGGGTTGTGAATTACCGCCCACTTTTCTGCAGCGCTGACGGCCGGCTGGCCTTGAGCCGGGGAACACAGCAGTGTGGATGGAGGTCAGAGGTCACGACAGGAGCAGCTTGGGTAAAGTGAGGTATTTACTGCAGGCATGACTGCAATGAGAAATAACTCCTGAAAGTCTGTCAGTAAGAGGCTGAAATCACACAGGCTTTTTTGTTTTCTAGGTACTTATGTGCTCTCAATTGTATTATAAACAGGCTCTGATCCAACATACATATGCAGCTGCCTTTTAAGGTCAAGCGCTTTGAGTGTGTTTGGGAAATGTCCCACCTCTTACCTCTCAACACACTACTAACTAACTCAACCAGGCCCGCCCCTTTAATCCGTGTATGGCTTAGGCGGGAATTATTTAAATGAGGAATATTGTGATGTGTTCGTTCCAGAAGAAAACTCAAGACTACAATGGAGGCGTTTCAGGGAGTTCAGAAACAGTGACACTGATATAGAGAATAACTCCCGCTGGAGGGACTTTGGAACTTTGAACATGGAAAGATGAACATGGAAAAAAGTATAACAGGTCCTCTTTAAAATATTATTTTTATTTATTATAATTTATTTTTATTATATCATTATTATAATAATATTACAATATAATATTTTATTATAGAAATCCCATAATCAACATTTTTCTCATTGTTGGTAATCTTTAAATTGTGATGCATTCTGTAAAGGACACATAATGTTACCTTTTACTTTGTCCACAATAAGACAGCAACATGAGGTTGCCTACCTGTGTCAGAATCATGTTTGTGTTGGCTTAAAATGCTGTCTAGTAAGGCAGCTTGCTGGGTTTAGGAACAGAGCCACACACACACACACACACACACACACACAGAGCAGGTGATGTATAGTACCTCAGACAGTGTGTGTGTGTGTGTGTGTGCCAGCCGGGACCACAAATCCTGCAAGAGAACACACTGACGCTCCAGCGTGTCATTACCGTTTAATCACACCACTGACGTGTATTTCAACGCTTCCTGCCTACTACACGAACAACACCAGCCCTCCACAGTAAATCCACTCACATCACAGACTTTTCATCACACATCTCTCCAATGGAAAATCGTGATTACAATTATGACTCAATCAATATTAACAATTGATGCTCTAAAAACTGACTATAAAGTGTAATTGAATGCATTAAAAGCCATTGTAAAATAGCTGATCAGTTGTTACTGCACATCAGTTGAAGTCTATATTAATACGCCTGTAAACACTGCAGTTAGCCAAATGAAATGTATTACTTTGTGAAAGAACTATTTAAATTATTTATAAATATGGGTTAATTATAAATTAGTATTTATAAATTATTATTAATAAATGTAACTAACTTGATATTGATGTATTTTTTTTTATTATATTGCTGTTACCTCCATTTCAATAAAGCAATAAGCTGCTCTATGCTTTAAGATAAAATGTGTTTATTCCTATTATGCCCTTTTACGAAGTCTTGATTTTGTTTTTGGGGTGTACTAGAATATGCTTTCATGCTTTGTTCAAAAAACACATTATTTTTCACATTTTACATTATTACAGCTTCTTTCTTCCCAGTCTGGCTCAAAAATGTAACTAGTTCCGGTTTCGATGAAGCCCCTCCTTCCGAAATACAAAATGTGCTGTGATTGGTTAGCTGGCCCAGTGTGTTGTGATTGGCACTCAACTGGTGTTCGGGAAATGTCACGGCCATCCATAACCGTGAGCTCTACTCAGATGTAAATATTAAGGATGCCATCATTTTCAAACCAATTCAAGCTTGATTCAGATTTACGAATGTTAATGAACAAGAGGATCGTCCAGAACGGATTTAATGCACAGACTTTGCAAGCACCGATTTCACAGGACGTTTCAGAGTGGTATGTTTGTTTTTTGTAATTTTCTTATACATTTTAGATACAATGTTATAGACCATTTAATCATGATATTTGTCGGAAAACTATGGTAATACAAACAGTAATCGATCACAAAAACAAGGTTAATAGAGCTTACAAAAGATACAGTAAACACTATATCAACACTAATGTCGGCTAACAGGCTAGCGGAAGCAAAGCTTTGCCCTTTGTTTACATTGTAGCAATAACATAAAACCTATGACTGTTAATAGAAAATTATCAAACTACAAATAATAAGACATACTTACAAGTTGTGATCCACAAACAACAGATTATCCTGACAAATTGGGAACTTCTCCATTTCAGGAGAGGCTTTTGTGCGTAGCCTGCATTGTGGTTCTGGAAGCTGTTCTCCGTAAAATGTGCAACGCACAGATAAACGCTGGGATTATAATGTTCAGGAACAGTGTTTAAAATAAATTTAAACCACTCTAAGTTCGTCAGCCTTAGGAAGGTCAAACAAATGAGTTTTGGAAAATGGGTGGAAAAAACTGTCTCTTTGACATAGCGACAACACTGTCTTCTGAAATGCAGCTCAACCAGGCCTCATCTCCTTTTTTGCGTATTCTGTGGGCGGGATTATTTAAATGTGTAACATTATGACTTCACAAAGCCTGGAAAAAAGTTGTTTTTTGCGTTCTTGGAAAGTAGATTCTGTTAAATAATATTTCCCTTTGGAGTGGACTTTGAGCTTTGTAACCTTGCAGATCTTTTTTATGCCCAAGCAGCAACATTACACACTAACTTAAGTTGAAAAAGTATAATAGCACCCCTTTTATGCCAGGTACACGGTCTACAGACTGCATGATTTTAGCACAGATTTTCACTCACTGACAGTTTTGTGGAAACCGCTGACAAATGCCCGAAATCGGATGCAAAACGGTGCTCATTCATGTGAGTGACAATCGCATAGTGTGTATTATCAAAGACGCAATCTAATGCCAGTCTCAGAATACAGGAGTTTCAGGCCGATTTATGCTCGATTTACCCCTCCTGTCCAGGGCATCGCTTGATTCCGATGATCTGCCCAGATTATCTGGTAATGTGAGGTGTTCACAGATCAAATCTTAAACCTCTCGATCTGCTCACGGACACATTGGGGCAATGTGTGGGGCAACAATATCAAACATGTTTAAATCAGGATGATTACGTCAGTACTTCCACAATACCAATGAGAGACAAGTCTACAAGGAGATGGAAGTGACGGAACTTTTGAAATGGTGACCGTGAAACAACAAGCAGCTGTAGGAGTCCGGTGGACAACGGAGATGGAGGAACAACAGGTCGAAATGTGGCAACAACACGGCTGTTTTTTCTCTACAAAGAATAAATATTGATACAGTAAGTCGCCACGACACAGTATCCATTTTGTTTTTATCCGCTTCCCCGTAAGATCACATGAGGTGCTAAATCTGGCATGATAATCTTAAGAATATCTTGTAGTGTGTGATGCGCCACAATTTTCAAATCTTGCAGTGTGTGCAGGTTGAGATTTGCAAGAAGAAAATCTGTGAAGATTCTCCTTAAATGTGTGAAGATTTAAAAACTCCTGTAGTCTGAGTCCAGCTTAAGAGAAGTGCCAATGCCTTGCAGATATTTAGACATACCTATCTGCGAGTCATGCAGTGCGAAATGTTTTTTGACTAAAAAATTACATGGGTGATGACCTACAGCCAATGAGAGAGCAAGATACAGGGCAAGGGGAGGTTCAGGGGGAGGAGTCATAGATCTGCAACAGAACATCACCAAGCATGGCTTCTCTCCTTCATATTCTTGTCTATTTTTACTTTTTTACAATCTCAACAGCAACCAAATGTTATTGTGTAGTGTGAGCAGAACAACGATCTGACGACTTCGAAAATCGTGCAGTGTGTACACGGCATAAGAGGGTTAAAGGCCCTCTGCTTTACAGAAGAATAAATTACCTTTTGTGGTAAAAGCACAGAAATGCAAAATCAATACTGAGCTTTGCAAAAGTATTTTAATCCTTTAAAAATCCTCTCTAAATTTAGCCTGGATGCCAGCCGAACTTAGCCCCGCCCACAACATTTAAGGTCGGGAAGTTCGGTCTGTACTTGATCCGTTGTGGAGCAACTATGCTCGGACCAGAGCTGTTTGGACCAATCAAATTGTCAGGGCGGGCTTTATACGATGATGGACAGATGATCAACAGTAACGTAATCATCCACATCACCAATGAGCACTTGGGTTGAACTTGTTCGTATATGCTTTCACCTTTACTATTTCTCTCAAAAATGTGATCGTGTTGGTAAGTACTTCGTGTATCCTTAAATTCTTTTTACAACACCGGCAAAGATCGTTTACACTCATCTTCTTCTACTTCTTCCACCGTGCGTGCAGTTGAGTTCTGTTAACAACTATGCGTTGCTCAACATACGTCACTTACTCCGTTGCTCTGATTGGTTGTAGGTCTATCCAATTGAGTGCAGAGGCAACTAGTTTTCATAATGCATTGTGTATTTTCTATATATTTCTATTAGACTTTTGTGTGTGTGTGTGTGTAAATGCATTCTGAATTGATTAATCACGGATGAGAATTTTGAATTTCAGTAATTAAGGGAAATGTAAAGGGCTAGATCAACCAATAATCAACCAGTTCTCTAAAATAGCTCAGAGATGCATCTCATGAACCTTCATTTGACAAGCATATATAGACAGACGACAACACAGTGTTACAATTTCTTATAATTGAAAGAACAACAAGTAAACAAACAGGGTCAACAGCCGTTAAGAAGAAGATACGTTGCTCAACATACGTCACTTACTCCGTTGCTCTGATTGGTTGTAGGTCTATCCAATTGAGTGCAGAGGCATTTTCTTTCCTGGTTCGGTTAAAACACGCCCCATGATCACAGCCCAAAGGAGCAGTATCAGACTCATATTCTGACTAGAATCTGAGTATGACGACGTCAGGCTACTCTAAATTATAAGACATAAAAATGTTGTTCTCAGTGATATTTTGGTCAACAAGTACAAGTATGTTGTGGTCTTTAAATCTTCAAAAACCTTCTAAAAAATACCAGTTGCCATATTTAACTTCTGTTTAATCTAATTTCCCAGCCTCAGTATAGTCGAGCTGCTGAATGAATATGAAACTTGTCCCATTACCACAAACAATGACCCACTATGTCAAAACTGCCCAACAAACACCAAAACAATGTTTCTCAAAGTTTAAAATCTCTTCAGGACATTCAGTATATTTGGACTCCTATACTGAAAAAACAAGCACATATTTGATCTTTTGCTTTTAAAATCTTGAAACAGTCTGAGTGCATCTCTCCACTCATCATAAAGCTGTATATTTCCCATGTTCTTTCTCTGAGTCAAGCTCTCAGGAGGTTTATTCTCCACCAATAGCATCCTCATGCATACGTTCCCTCTGCAAATATCATCAGAAACTGTCCCGTAAGTTCTGTCGATGCAAGAACATCTTACTCGGTTAAGTATCTGCCTTGGCTCAGATCCATCTTTTCTCAGGCCAGAATATGGCTTGATTAATTTGTGTTTGAGGGATCTGATCGATAGGTGTGCGGTCAGCTGTCAATACCGCGCTGACTGAGTAATTAGCCAATGGGCTGCTGCGATCGTTGGCAGAGCCGACAGCCAGAACAGAGTCCTGCCCACTCAGAGTCAGGAGGAAAAGACTGTGACTGTTCTTCCAATAAAGCAATGAAAATCATGTGAAAATGCAAATTGCAGGAATGACTCTGCTATACAAAATAACCATCATAGACAATATTCAGAGTAATGGCTGAACAATATGAGGTTGTGTGGCATTTCACTTCTGAATGCTTGAGGTAACAAATAGGGTTCAATGAAAACATCATAAACAAATCAAAATTGCTTCTCAAATTATATATTCGAGAACCGTAATCAACTCTTGCATGATTTGCAATAACGTCCAACTTACTTATGCATCTGCTAGTTTCACTAAACCTAATAATTTTTTCAGAAGCACCTCTACAAGTTTAATACTGTAGTATGGGAAGTTCACAAAGCAAAAAATATTGTATGTGACTGACCAATAATAGCATCTTGATTTCAATCATTTTCTGCTCTAGAAGTCACAAAAGATCCATTGTGGCCTTTAAATTTGAGTCACAAAGAGCAAATTGAAACTTGCCCTCTTGTTTTCCTGCTCGATTTTCTCCAATTGTCACAAAATCGATGGAGCTGCCTGTCTCCTCAACAAACCCACCAAACGGCTGCAGGCGTTTCATACACAACCCGCTGAGCAAAGTACGAGGGTTAAGTGACCGGAAAACACACACTGAGATGGTACAGAATCCATGCATGATTGTTTATATCAGTGGATATTTTGTCTGTGTACAACTGACTGATCCTTCTTTACAGTTTTTCTCAGTCTAAACTAAACTAAAACCTCCACATCATCTAGTCACTTGTGCACATCATAAAAGAAATTTCTCATTCTTTTGAACAAATTGCAAATGCTTTGGTACATTCATGTATTGATAATGTACAATTGTCTGCTGTTTCCTAGATTATCAATTGCTTATCTCATGTTTATCAAAGTGTATTATACTGGTTCTCCTTGAATAATCTCAAAACATATAGGCATTAGTTCCTTGCAGAACTCATTAAATGCAAAACGGTTAAACTAGTTTTCATAATGTGTTGTGTATTTTCTATACATTTCTATTAGACTTTTGTATGTGTGTGTAAATGCGTCCTGAATTGATGATGAATCATGGGTGAGAATTTTGAATTTCAGTAATTAAGTAAGATGTAAAGGGCTAGATCAACCAATAATCAACCAGTTCTTTAAAATAGCTCAGAGATGCATCTCATGAACCTTCATTTGACAAGCATATATAGACAGACGACAACACAGTGTTACAATTTCTTATAATTGGAAGAACAACAAGTAAACAAACAGGGTCAACAGCCAGGAAGAAGAAGAGGAGTAAGAATGTGTGGTGGAAGGGTACAGAGGCAAAACAGTGGAAGAGGTAGAGGAGACCGTAGACATGTTTCTGATTAAATAATGGCCACTATTGTGGACCATGTTCTCAATGATGACCTTATGGCTGAGCCAAATGTTGTCTTATTTCCTTATATCGCAATTATATTGTACTGTAATTTGTTGACAGACCAACAGTAAAAGTGTAACTGTGAATCCTTTCTTTCAATCAGTATCCCACGTAGTAGCCTAATGTGTAAATTTGTACTGTTGAAATTTTAAATGTATATATGCCATACAGATAGAGTGCAGTCTTGTGAATTTACAATCACTGTCATCAAAATCGTGGCCATAGAAAAACTGTATCTACTATATTTCATCATATTTAATAACTTTTGTGGATCAGACTGGAAAATCACTTCATTTCCCAGAATGCATTACCTGTTGTGTTCATGTCATTTTAATTGAAAGTCCATTTGAAATTCCTGTGGAGTGTGGCCAAATCAATTCAAATAGTGGTCTATCTAGGTTAGTATCTTTCTTGAGATGAAGATATAAATTAAAATTGCAACTGCCTGTCAGTGAATATTTGCATTTTATTTGTTTGCATTTGCAAGAAGAAACGCAATCATGCTTGGAATGGCATGAGAGTAAATGATGACAGAATTTTCATTTAAAGAGATCATTTGTGATTTTTTTCATTTGTGCGGGTTTGTAGCTCCACGCATCTGCTCGAGTTAATGCACTCAGGCAAAGAGTGGAGAGCAGAGCTGTTTGGCTAAGTATGGAGCAATTACATGAGCAGGTGATTTAGAGAGAGCCAACGTCCAGCCGCTGGGAATGAAAATGGCTTCTGTAATGGCAGAGGCGACGCACGTCCACTCTGAAAGGACAGGCCATTACAGCATGTCAACACAGGGAAGAAAAAGATGAAAACTATGAGTGCTACAATTAAGGAGTGCTGGAGGAATGGCTGAAAGACGGCAGAGGAACTGAAGAGGGCGGAGGACTCGAGACGGACGGCTTACGTCAGGATTTATGGGTGATTTCATGAAGGACCTGCCGCATGCAGTAGGTTCACGTGTGTAGTGTTAATGGCCTCGGTAACCTTAATGAGGTCGCCATGAATGTCATTGTGTCAGTGGAGATGTTCATGACCATTACAGTCCGACCTGCTCAGTGACAGTGACCAGCAGAAGAAGAAAACCTCTTAACCTCTGACCTTTAATCATCACGCACACTTTACACAATTACATGCATTAATCTGTTACTGTAAAATGAGGGGTCGTTTACTGAAACTAGGATGGACAAAGCAAAACGATGAGAATGAATACAGCAGGAAAGATTTAAGAACATAAACAGACCAAGCAGACATGCAGATTGGACTTTCCACAAAAAGGGCACAAAACAGGGGCTGAAAATGTTTTTGTTTTTATTAATAGTTTCTCAAACATACCTTAGCTATCACTATATGAAAATTGTGCTCAAATTTCATTTAAAAAATAATGTAGATAGATGGACTGATAGATAGATAGACAGACGGACAGATAGATGGATAGATAGAGGATGGACCGATAGATAGATAGATAGATAGATAGATAGATAGATGGACCGATAGATAGATGGATAGATAGAGGATAGATGGATGGACCGATGGATGATAGATAGATAGAATGTTCTGATCTGTCCTACTACAGTTTGTCTATTTAAGGATGGTTGCTCTACATCGGCAGCTGCGGCGTGAACGTAACTGTAAGCAGTCAGTGATTTGTGTAATAAATGTAATTTGTGCCCATCCGGCTCTAGGCGACGGGACGCACCTCCAGCCTTCAGCACAGTCTGCCTCTCATTACCACGCTTGCATCTGAATGCTTTCTGAAAATGAGCCACAGCAATTAGCACAGGATTAATTGGAGTCTTTATCTCATTAGCGCCGATGAGATGTGAGCGTGATTAGGTTTGTGTAGCCTGCCGTTTGTTTAAGCGGAATGCAGTAATTGGTGTCATTATTATGGGCTCTTTAGCGTGCCGTGCGCCGTGCCGTGGGCCTCGTAAACCCCAGCGGCGTGTGGCTGGGCTGGGTTTGGTTAACCTTGAGAAAGAGTTCCGTGCTGCAGTCATGAACTGGTAGCTATTAACCCTACCAACACCCCTCGCCAACATAAACCCATTAACATGGACCCACCCCTGGAACAACCTGCTTATGTGATCACAACTAATTGCTGTTCTGCCTACCCATAAACAAACTTTTACTAGTTCTAGCTGGAGAATATATGGTGCATCCATTTGTCCCAGTAGGAACTTTCAACTGGAACACGCCCTCAAGTCAGAGTTGCGACTGAGAAACTCAGGGGGAACCACAACAACCCGACAACCACACCATAGTAAAACAGTAGTAATATATTGTTTATTAGCACTTCTGAACTAAACCCAGACAGCAACATAGTGTCGGCCAGATCTGGCCCACATCTGGTAAGTGTGGAACCCCGTATCTGGGCCAACACTATGTTGCTGTCTGGGGACTTCAGTGCACACAGTATACTATCCAACCTCTAATTGTGGACATGATACTTCGGCATTATCTGTGCAAAATAACGCTTTTTATGTGTTTGCATTCCGAAAGAGCAAGCACAACAAAAGTTTTCTGTGTACTGGAACGCAGTCAACTTGTGTGTGTGTGACGTCATTGCACCGACATCGCTCTTCTGAGGTAAATTCAATGCAACAATAGTTGTGAAACAAAACAGGGCAAGCATGTGATGTAACGCTTTTAATGCCCAAGGATGTTTTTCCAAAACTAGCTTCATAACAGAAATGCAACTTCATAAGTGACTAATCACAAACTGATTCCTATAGAGTTTGATGTTAAAGGCCCACTGAAGCAGCATTATTCAATGGGTTGACGTAATTTCCACTGAAACAGGAAGACAGGGCAAATGTATCGAACAGCTCCTCCCCTTTTTTAAAACAAGTACAATAGTGTTTAGTTTATATCACAGCTCGGCCAGAGCCGTTGAGCTTGGTAAAGACACAGTTTCCTCCTAATCTTTTTAACCATTTCTCATCATAATCTCCTCTAGTATCATCACCATCATAATTCACCATCATATAATCTCTAGTGCACTATGTGCCATTCACTATGTAGAAAATAGTAAACAAATGTGTGAACAAATGACAGATTTCAGCCGCAGCTTCAGCATGTATATAGGGGACGGGACGCTTTAGATTCTAGAGAGCATTTGACTGGACAGAAAATCTGATGAGAAGCTAAAGTGGAGCGTGATGTCTTGAATGCTTTTATCTCCTAAATGCAAATTGTGTTATTGTTTTGGATCACACTAGCTTGTAGATAACAGTAAGACTAACATATTCATGCTAAAAGCCAAAAAATTTAACTTCAGTCAGGTCCACTTAAGTCAAAAACACCACAGACACACTTTTTATTGGCATATTTTGCACAATTTACATTTGGCGATATGGCTCTGTTCTAAATACCCCATCCTTTTCATGAGCTCCAGCAGCAGCTTCTGGGGACAACCACCTATTTTTTAAAACTGGGAGGGCAGCTAAATCCCCTATTAAGAACAGAGCATGCATCAATGACAACAGAATTACACTGATTAAGTTAAACACAGTTTAAGGAGGAGCTGGGGTGGAGGTGGGTTGCAAAGCAGCGTGCAGCAGAAGCAGCCAAGCAGGCAGATTGAACTGAAGCTGTGATTAAGTAAGGCGCCCTGTTTGAGAGTTGCCAATTGAGTGTATAGGAATCCGATCAGATGATATGGGTGGGGTTGGAATTTTGCCAATCAGCTGATAGCGGAGCTTGACTATATGTGGCCTGCCTGAACTAACGCAGAATGCTTGATTTTTGATTTCAGGGGGACTTTAACATGTTGCTAGGATAACAATACTCTAATATACTGTACATAAAAATGCATATTGTCACGCACACACGTTTGGACTTTGTTTTCAGCTTGCACCGTTTCCCTTAGTTTGTTGTCATGGTTATTTATTGATTAGTCATTTAGTTCAGCTGTGTTTACCCATCATCACTACTATTTAAAGGTGCTGTATGTAAGTTTTTCACTTAACTAAAGCATAAAAATACCATAATATGATTGCAGATATGTAGAAAACATGCTGATTTCACCTACTTGTTTCTCAGAAAAACAATGCTACAGCCAGTTACTCTACTTTGAAATGTGCGTTCTGTGTCGGAATGTCTGTTTTTGCATGTTGCCAGTTTACCCAATAGTATTTCGACACCCCAGGTTGCCAGTTGGCGGAAACACATCGTATTGCAGCCATAGAAGCCAGCAAACAAACTGGGTCTGAGATTGAGATTCTACCCGACCTAAAAAGCCGCTAAAAATCTCTATGAACGAGAGCATATTAAAAGGTGGATAAATCAACTCATCAACTTACAGTGTGGCTTTCATTGTCAATTGCGCTCGCTCCTGTTGTGTCCTCAAGCTGGCATCCCACGTGAGTCGAGTCTGAGGAGGGGGCGGGGAAACAACCCTCTCCAATATTTTGAATTTGGACTGCAGTACCCATTTCAACAACTATGTCAATCCTGCATACCGCACCTTTAAGTTCTCTCTGCCTCGTTAACGATTTGTGGAGAAATAAAAATTCCTGTTTTCCTGAGAGTTATACTTAATACTTCTGATCCTTAATCATAGTCTTCATGTTCGTTTCTACTACAACCCGTGAGTCCGTGACACATATGTTGCATTAAGTAGTAGGCCTATACATCCTGATGTCTCTAATCATGCAATCCTCACAAAAAAAAATTAAATATCTAAATTATGAAGAATTGCATGTATTTTTATGATCAATTTGGTTAAGCAATTTTGAGAGATATATACGGAAAATAGCACATAATAATCTATTATTAACACAATAATCTCATTAAATTGATCATTATTTTTGGTAAAAATCTATTTAAAAGAATCTGGCATTACATCATTGGGTTCAAAGATGACTTTTGAATACAAGTTTTTCCGAATACAATATATACAAAGCCTGATTTGTAAAGCCTTAATATTTAAACTGTCCTGCGGTGTGACACTTAACTACCAATATAAGAAAATGGCAATGCTAGCATTTGACGCTGAAAAAGGCCTTTTTTTCTATTATATTCAGAAACACCTAGACTGAAACTTGAGGAGTCAAAGATAAACAGGGAAATCCAGGACAACAGGCAGAAGATCAAAACTAAGACACTGGAAACCAGGATACAAAGGGCTCAGATTTGCAGTGTAACATTGAACATACAAGACTTCGCAATGAATGACTGAAAACACAGGACTTATGGGCAGAGTTTAACCAGATAATGAGACACAGGTGGATGTTACTATAATAAGTCCAGGCAAAGGTTTATGGGAAACTACTTGACATAACCAAAACTACTTGAAATTGTATCTTAAAAACACAATTATCTTCACCCAAGATGCTGACAAAAAATATATAGACCAACAATTAAAAACAAAAGGCAGACAAAACACCCTATAACAAAATCTCTTCACAAGTGTTTCACATGCTCCTTTTTAATTTGCACACAAAGAGTGTTTGTGTGCCACAATAAACACCTGTTTCACCCCATTAAACTTAATGTCACGACTTTGCAGTATAAAAACACTCTTCACATCTCTCTCCAGTGAGGAGACTCCTCTTTATGACAGCTTGTGAGGATCTTTGTTAAGAAAAAGAGAAAGCCATAGTCATATAAATTGCAGGAGAAACACAAAGCCATTAATCCTGCGGTGGACGAGCTTCATGTAGGCCTTTGTCTCCTCTAAGGGGGACCATCAAGTTTTATATTCTCGTAACTATTTCAGCCCCCTTAGAGTTAACAACTGGACACTGACTAAATGGCAGTGGTTAAACGAGAGCCCTGAGGGTTTCTTGGCGGGCTAAATGGCGAACGACAGACATCTCCACAGTTCTGCAGCACAATAACAGAATAATCCAGGCCTCTAAAACAGGTTTTTGCTAGCTCTTTCCCTGACGTCCTGTCAGCACGCAGATTTACAGCGTCTGCAGGGGTCAATAGGCCCTGAAGGACTCGGTCCAGGATATTGCACAATGGCCGAGGGAACCGTATGTGTGCTGTGCTGACAGGCATCCATCTCGTCTGCTGTTTCCATAGAGCCGTTCCTTTGTCTCAGGAAAAGAAGGTTACAGTAGCCTTGCTGATGTTCATGGGAATTGTGCAGCAGCAGGCGTTCATAGAGATCCTCATTTGTAACAGTCTGTATGTGTGCGTTTGCCTTCAAATGTGTTAGCGTGAAAAACAAAGGGGAAGTGATTTTAAAGTGCAAAGATATTTTATTGGCAGAAATTATATAGTTTGGGTCTCTCTATCTTGCTCACCAAGGCAAGGCTGCATTTATTTGAGCAAAAAAATATTATATGAAATATTATTACCATTTACCATAACCGTTTTCCATCTGAATATGTTTTAAAATGTAATTTATTCCTGTGATCAAAGCTGAATTTTCAGCATCATTACTCCAGTCTTCAGTGTCACATGATCCTTCAGAAATCATTCTAATATTATGATTTAAACATATCTGATCAATGTCAATGTTGCAGTTGTGCTGCATCGTATTAATGTGGAAACCGTGATTTTACAATTTTTCAAGATTCTTTGATTAATAGAACGTTCAAAAGAACAGAATTTATTTGAAATCTGTTATGGACTGCTCTGAGACTTGGTTAAAGATCCAAATGCAGCTTTATTGGACAATCATAATCCATGTACCGGACAATCATAATCCATGTACCAGGCAATTGGTCAAAACAGATAGATAATCTAGACAATAAACACCAGAGCAGAAAACACAGGCAAATAGGGAAATGTAACCAGATTATTTAACCAGTTTATGTAACCAGATAATGAAACACAGGTGGATGTAATCACACTACAATGAGTCCAGGCAAAGGTTTATGTGAAATGTAGTCCATGATGGAATGGCAAAGGACTAGGGAGGAGTGCCTTCTGGTGGCCGGCTCTGGCTGACAGGCGTGACAGAAATAGAAATATTTAACATTATAAATGTCTTTACTGTCACTTTTGATCAATTTAATGCATCCTTGCTGAATAAAAAAAGTATTTATTTATTTTTAAAAATTTAGTGAATGAAGTGAATAACACTGATTATCTCTTCATCACGGCACCTGTTAGTGGGTGGGATATATTAGGCAGCAAGTGAATATTTTGTCCTCAAAGTTGATGTGTTAGAAGCAGGAAAAATGGGCAAGCGTAAGGATTTGAGCGAGTTTGACAAGGGCCAAATTGTGATGACTAGATGACTGGGTCAGTATCTATCAAAAGTGATTCAAGGAAGGAACAGTGGTGAACCGGCGACAGCGTCATGGGTGGCCAAGGATCATTGATGCATGTGGGGAGCGAAGGCTGGCCCGTGTGGTCCGATCAAAAAGAAGAGCTACTGTAGCTCAAATTGCTCAAGAAGTTAATGCTGGTTCTGATAGAAAGGTGCCAGAATACACAGTGCATCGCAGTTTGATGCGTATGGGGCTGCATATCCGCAGACCAGTCAGGGTGCCCATGCTGACCCCTGTCCACCACCGAAAGTGCCAACAGTCGGCATGTGAGCATCAGAACTGGACCACGGAGCAATGGAAGAAGGTGGCCTGGCACCAGGATGCACTATGGGAAGAAGGCAAGCCAGCGGAGGCAGTGTGATGCTTTGGGCAATGTTCTGCTGGGAAACCTTGGGTCCTACCATCCATGTGGATGTTACTTTGACACGTACCACCTACCTAAGCATTGTTGCAGACCATGTACACTCTTTCATGGAAACGGTATTCCCTGGTGGCAGTGGCCTCTTTCAGCAGGATAATGCGCCCTGCCACAAAGCAAAAATGGTTCAGGAATGGTTTGAGGAGCACAACGAGTTTGAGGTGTTGACTTGGCCTCCAAATTCCCCAGATCTCAATCCAATCGAAGCATCTGTGGGATGTGCTGAACAAACAAGTCCGATCCATGGAGGCCCCACCTCGCAACTTACAGGACTTAAAGGATCTGCTGCTAACATCTTGGTGCCAGATACCACAGCACACCTTCAGGGGTCTAGTGGAGTCCATGCCTCGATGGGTCAGGGCTGTTTTAGCAGCAAAAGGGGGACCAACACAATATTAGGGAGGTGGCCATAATGTTATGCCTGATCAGTGTATATATATATATATATATATATATATATAATGCTAAATGCAAAAAATAAAGTGCACCTGAATACATGCATGCTAACTGCCAAATTACCATAGTTCTTACAGTAAAACTGTTAATTTAGTATTAGCACTACTAAAAACATAAGAATTGACAGAAAAAATTACATCATAGCAATTTGCTAAAGTCATTGTATGCCTTTGATTTAATTAAATCACTTACATGCGTGAGGGTCTCATAACTCCCTAACAACACATTTTGCACTTCAAGCAGCACTCGCGTTTTCTTTTTATAAAATGTAATTGATCATTTTAGCAGGGGCTATGGTCACCATGCTATATTCTGTCAAGGAAACGCTTTGTGGAGCACAGCATTGATCATATGTATACGATGCTACAAGATCTAGCAGAAATATTCATGTCAGCGGCCAGCTAGTCAAGAGCCGTGCTGCAGCAAAACAAACCCAGAACTGTGAGAATGAGAAGGAGAGTTGAGAAAAAGAACTTTAGCGATGCTTATAGAATCCAGTCTTTGCTTTGCTCAGCGTTTGAAGTCTCATCTCTGTCACTCTCTGCGTCTTCCTTTCTCATTTATTCAAAGACACAAAGCCACGCAAAAGCACTCAAAAGCAAATGCACACACATAAGTGCATGTTAACAGACTATACTGTCACAAACACACATTTAGCTTTGATTTCGGCCCTCATCTCTTCTACCAGCCCTCTTCTCACAGTCTCACACTATTTCACTGCTTTCTGCTCTTCTCATACACTCTATTTATCTATTATTTATAAAGAGGAACCGAGCTTGGCCGCAGCCTCATACATGTAGAACAGCCTGCAGTTTCTTTAAATGTATTTCTATTATTTATGCCATGCAGCATCGTAACTGACTGCCTGAATAATTCTGCCTGTAAATACTGGAACATTTTATAACAAACAAAATCATACTTTGTGATGTAGTGTACTGAATAGAATTCATATAGAATGCACCAAAACAATGCATTTGAAATTCATCTCCACAGAAAGCGCAGTGAATAATGAAGTTTCTCTAAAGGCTCGTCTGGCCCTCGGGCCGCCCGTCACTCTACACATGTGAATCATGCGAATGTCAAGTGTAAAGGTCACCAAGGCAAAAGGGCCGAGATGACACAACAGACACCAGTAAGATTAAAAGACACAACATCAGACTGAAAAGAAGATGCACGTCGCATGATAAAGGCATAAGGAGGGTTCATATCTGACTTTGGCCATTTTGCTAAATTTCTCTACTCAGATATTTAAAATAGACAATATTCAATCATTTGAGAGTTACTCTGACAAGCAAATAAAAACCCCAATTATGACTATTCCTTATACAATCCAGAATAGATAAGCCAGATCTTCATACTTTATCATGGGGAGTAACTTCAGGATTCAATTCTCAGCTGCAATTAAATTAAATGCACAGGAGACACACCTAACAGAATGACACCTAATAATAATAATAGATTTAATATAGCCCATTATGCTATTGTGATCCACTGTCCCTCATACACGCATGGAGAAGCCATTGTGAGCAGCCCTATATAAGATGTGATTAAATTACTGTTAATGGGCTGCTATTTTTATACCCCTGACACACTGAAACCCTCTTCGCCTTCTGTATGAAGATCTGTGAGCATCAGTGACAAATTCAGAGAAAGATGAAGGAAATGCATATGGAGATGTTATAAAGATGGAGACAGTCAAAAAGATTTGAGCAGGGGCAAAAAAATTAACACTCGTCAAATGCCAAATGTGAGTCAAATTGGCTGTTGACTTCAGGAACTGCAACATAATACAAATATATTATTTATAATTATATATTTTATACAATTCCATTCAAAAACATGGGGTTGGTCTCATACTCAGCATGGCTGCGTTTATTTTATCAAGTAAAAACTGTAATATTGTGAAATATTATTGCAATTTAAAATAACAGTTTTCTATGTGAATATATGTTAAAGTGTAATTTATTCCTCACTGTAAACCCTAATGCTCAAAATACTTAATTGGTTTGAGTAGGACAAACTTAAAATAAACATATTAGTTCAGTTAAATTAACTGTTATGAATATTTAGAACTTTTGAGTTCACAGCACTGACATATTTCAAGTAAACTGAACTGTTTCATTGTTTTGAGTTGTATGAACCCATTTCCTTTCATTTAGACTAACTTAAGTTTAACTGAAACTGGGCAGGGATTTTTTTTATTTACCAGCATGCTTTGTCCATGGCACTCGAAAGGGAGAGTAAATGGTAAAATTAAGTGTTATATAATGTATTATATAATAATTTGTGTAAGATTAATGGTAAGGGAGATTTTGGGAGATTAAGGGAGAAGTTGCTGTATTCATTCAGTAAGTGCTATACCATGCTATTGTTAACATGTTAGCAAATACGTACGTTTTCTGCCATTTTCTGAATTAGTTTGCAAAATATTTCTGAACTAAAAAAATCTCATTCAACTTTTTTGAGTTCTGACAACTTATTAGGATTTACAGTAAGTAAATAACTCATTTGATTTTCAAGAACTCAAAATAAAAAAGGTAATTAACAAAATATTTTATGTTAATTGCTATCAAAATGCGTTAGCTAACTCAGTACTTTAAGTTAGGCACAATTGATATGCATGAGTACTACAAACTCAAAACCTGCTTACTTAAAATTGAGAACATCATAACTTAAAAAATTTTATGTAACCGATTACTTAAATTTTATTTTAGTTAGCCCAACTTATTTGGGTATTTGTAATGTTAAGTCTTTACTGTCATGTAATGTGTCCTTCTTGAATAAAAGTATTAATTTCTTTAAAACAAATACCAGGGACCATAGTTTTTTGTAGCACAAAACAAAAACAAGCTAGATTTTATAATTGAAGCAATTAAACAGTGGGGATCTTCATGTTGTCTCAGACATTTGGTGGAGAGAAACCCAAAACTCTTTAGCCCACCCTAAAATATAACAGCTCTTATTCAGTCTAACACGCATTCACTCAATTTGAGAGATTATTATCTTCATCTGCGGTTTGCCATCAGAACGAGTTCTCCCATGTCATAAAATAAGCCAAATCACACACTGCTGCTCCTGTTGAGATGGTGTGATGACTGCTGGTGAGATGAACGGCTTCTGACACTCACACAGCCAGACCTACTGCTGCAAACATCTTCTGCTTGTTGCTTCATGGTGAATATCTGTAACTCCCTCTGCTGTGATGTGAACGATTGAGAGTTCATGCTGTGCTGCACGATCTATAACCACAACTCCTGCTAGGTTTTGCTTGTGGCGAACTGCCATTCAGTAATAAGCTTTGAGCTTGTATGTGGGTGTTTCTTGGAATTTTATGTCTGAGGGTAGAGGGCAGTTTTAAAACAAATTATAGATTTTAACTGAAGGTGACAATAAATCTTGTAAACTTTTTATCGTCTTGCCTTTTATGTTTGGATTTTATTGCTTGGCCTGTACCCTGTCCCACACTTTCATTCTCGAAATACCATAATTCATCATAAAAATATTATGATAATCTAAACAAAAAGTAAAATAAATCATTTTAATAATTATACGTTTTATATGAATGTTTACACAAACTAAACAAGCATAATTTTCTTCACAATCAACACTGTGCCCCTAATAAAGTTTTATCAAAGATTTGTGTAGTTGTTTGTGCAAAGCTTGAAATGAAATATGAGATGTGAAGAAAGTCAAATCAAAGCTAAATCACCTGTAAACATAAAGATTCAAATTGTGTGAAAAGTGTATTTTATTATAAATAGTATTAAATTAAGTATTAAATATTAATTTGATATCAATATTATTATAATATTTATATGATTTAGAAAATCATATATCATGTATGAACAACATCATTTTATCAATTGTGTCAAATTATGTGAAAAGTGTAATATATTATATGTATTATTAAATCAAATATTAGTTTAATTTAATTATTATTATTATATAAATAGGCCATTGTTAAATATTTTTTAATATTGTGTAGAGATTCTGTGAACAGGTTTTTGGTAATACCTCAGTCTTATCAGAATTTAATAGAAGAAAATGTAATAAGTTATATCTTAAACACACTCTGTTAACTTGGATAATTTAGAGATTTAATCTGGCCGTATCATCGGCATAACAGTGGAAACTAAATCCATGTTTTCTTATAATATTACCAAGTGGCAGCATATACACTATATTGCCAAAAGTATTGGGACACCCCTCCAAATCATTGAATTCAGGCGTTCCAATCACTTCCATGGCCACTGTCACAGGGTGTTTTGGTTATGTTTCATGTGTTTAAGTTTGCCATGTTCACTGTCATGTCTTGCCATGCACTTCCTGGTCTTGTCATGTGATCCTGTCATGTGATCCTGCCATGTGCTCCTTTGTCTTGTGTTCTGTTGTCAGGTTCTCATTGGTTTGTTGGTTTATCATTGTTCACAGGTGTGTCTCGTCTTGTCTTTAGTAAATGTGTATTTAGCCCTCATGTTTGCCATGTATCCTTGTCTTGTATTGAATGTGTAACCCGCGTGTTGGTGAGTCTTTGTCTTTGTCTTTGTCTTTGTCTTTGTCTTTGTCTTTGTCTTTGTCTTTGTCTTTGTCTTTGTCTTTGTCTTTGTATGTCGTTTAATAAACTGCACTTGGGTTCAGCAAACTCGCCTCCAGTGGACTGAATGTTACAGCCACAGGTGTATAAAATCAAGCACCTAGGCATGCAGACGCTTCTACAAACATTTATGAAAGAATGGGTCACTGTCAGGAGCTCAGTGAATTCAAGTGTGGTACCGTGATAGGTTGCCACCTGTGCAAAGTCCATTCATGAAATTTCCTCACTACTAAATATTCCATGGTCATCTGTTAGTGATATTATAACAAAGTGGAAACAACTGGGAACAACAGCAACTCAGCTACAAAGTGGTAGGCCACGTAAAATCACAGAGCGGGGTCAGCACATGCTGAGGCACACAGTGCGCAGAAGTCGCCGACTTTCTGCAGAGCCAATAGCTACAGACCTCCAAACTTTGTGTGGCCTTCAGATTATGCACTCAAGAACAGTGCATAGAGAGCTTCATGGAATGGGTTTCCATGGCCGAGCAGCTGCATCCAAGCCTTACATCACCAAGTGCAATGCAAAGCGTTGGATGCAGTGGTGTAAAGCGTGCCACCACTGGACTCTAGAGCAGTGGAGACGTGTTCTCTCTCTGTGACGAATCACGCTTCTCTGTCTGGCAATCTGATGGACGAGTCTGGGTTTGGCGGTGCCAGGAGAATGGCACTTGCCTGACTGCATTGTGCCAAGTGTAAATTTTGGTGGAGGGGGGGTTGTGGTGTGGGGTTGTTTTTCAGGGGTTGGGCTTGGCCCCTTAGTTCCAGTGAAAGGAACTCTTAATGCTTCAGCATATCAAGACAATTTTGGACAATTTCATGCTCACAACTTTGTGGGAACAGTTTGGGGATGGCCCCTTCCTGTTCCTACATGACTGCGCACCAGTGCACAAAGCAAGGTCCATAAAGACATGGATGAGTGAGTTTGGTGTGGAGGAACTTGACTGGCCTGCACAGAGTCCTGACCTCAACCCGATAGAACACCTTTGGGATGAATTAGAGCAGAGACTGTGAGGCAGGTCTTCTCATCCAACATCAGTGCCTGACCTCACAAATGTGCTTCTATAAGAATGGTCAAAAATTCCCATAAACACACTCCTAAACCTTGTGGAAAGTCTTCCCAGAAGAGTTGAAGCTGTTATAGCTGCAAAGGGTGGGCCAACTCCATATTAAACCCTACGGATTAAGAATGGGATCAAAGTTCATGTGCATGTAAAGGCAGGCGTCACAAAACGTTTGGAAATATAGTGTATATTGAAACAGAGGGCCTAACACAGAGCCTTGCGGCACTCCATAATTTACAGCGTTATCTTAGATTTCCCCCAGTTTAAATAGACAAATGGTAATGGTCTGATATATATTAAATATATTCAAAATACGTAGACATATAATACTGATTTGAGTTTAAACTATCTTATAATCTTACCTCATAAAGCTTCCGCTAAGAAAGAAAATAATAAATCTGACAAAAAGGACAGAATTCAAATTTGACGGATATATATAAAGAACTGTACATTGACAAATTAAACAAACCAGTGATAGTGTAAAAAGTGTTTTAAGATATTTATTTTAGTTTCTATAAAAAAAACAAAAAACAGGGCCAAATAGTCGAAGAAACACTCGGTCAAAGCAGGAGCGTCATGCTAGCGTGTCAAACTTCTAGATCACGACAACATGAGTTTACGTCTTCCAAACTTGATCCACGACAGCTTGCGAGCCAGAGGAAAGGTACGGTACACTTCAGCAGCTATGAGCGTCTTTCCAACAGATGGATCAAAGATGTGTAGTACACAGAAAATCTGGAGATCTTAATAATTCAGCAACTTCTTGTGTGACATGGAGTGTAGTTCAGCTCTCTCTCAAACAGGGCACATATGGAGAAGCAGACGCGCCTCTCGCAGAAAAACGCTAAACTAACAGGAGAAGTCCCCGAAGAGAGGAGAGCGAACGCAAGAGAGGTAAGGATGGACAGAATGCGACTCAACCCCCCTGAGGCCATGCGAGACTTCTACTTTAGCGTGTGAGTGTGTGTGTGTGTGCAGATGTGAACAGCTTGATACTGTGCACCAAATGCTGTAGGGAGAAATTCCTCCTGTTTTGCACGTTAATTTGCGCCGAAATTAGCCACCAGACTGAAATATGCCATTCTTCAAATGATTGATTAAACTCATGAAGTTTATCAACTTCACTCTCTACACACATATAGAAACTAACCTGGTTTAGGGCCCATTCACACTAAGAACGGTAACAGTAACAGTAACTATAACGATATACCCAGTGTGAGATTATTTTTGTAATTATTTTGTAATATGTAAATTGAGTAATTTGGTTTGCTGTTCATGTGTGATGCAATGGTGACGTTATTAATACGTATGGGGAACTGGCACAGCTGTGAAAACCTCACAAACAAACTTGTCCACGGTTGAAACACAAAGCAAAATAAACGTAGCGGATAACATAAAGCGGAAATATTGAGTTCGGTATCGTCCACCGTCTTGATACCACATCCAACGCAGTTAATACCTGCCGAAGAGTTCACTCACGCGCCATGCACGTTGTCCAAACCAGCTGCCACCAAAATGTAAGAGGGGCTTTGGAACATCTGAGTAAGCTCCAGTATCTTGTAAATAGGTTCAACGTATTAATGCAGGCATACATGCAGGTTATATGCAACTTTAGGGACTTCATGAGGAAATGAGGACATTTCTTTTTCTAAGGGGGGAAAAATGTGAGATTTATTTTGTGATTATTTTGTAAAATGTAAATTGAGTCATTTGGTTTGCTGTTCATGTGTGATGCAATGGTGACGTTATTAATACTTATGGGGAATTGGCGCACTGACATGCGCAGTTATTGTTATACGTAAAAAAAGGGACGTGCAAAAAAAGTGAGAGAGAGCGCGCAGGTGAAGTGAGTTAGACTGCAGTGTGTATGTATGTCTCACTATATGAGCTCTGACAAATAAATGAAGTCCCTAAAGTTGCATATTTATGTGTATGCCTGCATTAATACGTTGGACCCATTTACAAGAGACTGGAGCTTACTCGGATGTTCCACAGCCCCTCTTACACCAGCAAGCAATTTTGCATTTAAAAGACATCTAATAGCCGTCCAAAGCCCTGACGTCTAGGCTAAAACAAGGCAACATTTGGGCTGTAATAGATGTCTAACCATAGCCCAAGAATAGACTAGTCATCTAGAACAAGAACATGTCAAAGAAATGAAACCAAACACCTTGTAATCACTGTTGACTTTGCTTACATGATGGAATATCATACATCTTGCAAGTTATTTTAGCAAAAAAACACATTCAAGGTTATTTTGTCTAGAAGTGGGTTACCCACAGCTGGACTATATCGGGTCTATAGTTAACCTAGACGTGAAATGGCTATTGCTTGCTGGGTATTAGCGTCCACATCAATTCAATTCAGTTCACATTTATTTGTATAGCGCTTTTCACAATACATATAATTTCAAAGCAGCTTTACAGAAAATGCATGTGACTACATTATAATTTAAAGTGATCTGTTATCAGAGGTGACTATGTCCAAGTAATGACCATATTTCAGAAATGTACAGTTCTAAGATAATACAAATCATGCCTTTAGCTAACATCATGTATTTATTTTAGGCAGAAACAATGAGCTCATTAAAGTAATTTGTTAAAGCTGCAGTCCATAAGTTTTTCCTCTTTGTCGCTACCTCTGTTTGAAACCTGCAATTGCAATTATTTGCTGAATTATCATCTTTACGTGGGTTGTGCATCGGCGCGGCTCCACAGCGTGCATGAATCTAATGTTTTGAGGAGTATTTGTAGCTGTCATTCATTCACTGCACCGTTGTGGATACTGTACTTCGGAATCACAGATTCTACGTCTTGGAGTATGACCAAAATAAAAATTTTCACTGGAAACAAATCTGAACAAGTAAGTATAATGTTGTCACTGAAGATTGTTGTTTGGACCTTTCTGGATTACAATCCGCCACCAAAATGATCAATTTAATTATTCCAGCTGCTGTGAGAGAAGGCTATAAATGATCCGCCACCTGCAGCATCCTCACATGCGATACTACTAATAGCCGGACTCCTTCTTTATGTATACAGACGTGACGTAATGACGCAAAGACGAATGGCGGCATGCTTGAATTTCCCGCGGAAATTATAACACATTACTACAAGTTCACCGTTGTGAATTGGGCTAAGGTAAGGAGATAGTTTTGAACACTGGCTGGTTACTTGCTCAAAAATTGATTTTGGACAATTTTTAACCAAAAAAAGACTGCAGCTTTAAAGTAAGTTGTGAACATGATTGCAATGTATAGAAAATGTATCATTGGTGCATGTTGATTCAGAGTTTGCTTCATCTGAAGTCCTCACAGGGGTTAGTCTTCATAAGAGGCTGGATCCAAACTGGAGCTGGCGTAGTCTGTATAGTTACCTCAGGATGGGCATCCCGAAATAAAACAGAATAGCAAATGGAAAATAATTAGCGTAGCTGCTGTTCATAACATTTAAAGAAAAGATAATCATGTGCATTTGATCTGATATAACTGGAGTACAAGGTTATGGGATGCATTATGTGAATGCTTGGCTAAAGAGATGTGTCTTTAAGATTTAAACTGGGATAGAGTCTCTGAGCCCCGAACAGCATCAGGAACGCTAGGAGCCAAATGACGAAACGCTCTCCCCCCTTTAGTGGACTTAGATATGTAGGTACTACCAGTAGCCCCGAGTTGTCAAGTCAAGTCAACTTTATTTATATAGCGCTTTTTACAATGCAGATTGTTTCAAAGCAGCTTCACAGTGTTAAACAGGAAAATAATGAACAGAATTTGATTCGGCTGTACAGCCGCGCTGGAGAAAACGGTGATGTCATCAGCTCATTTCAATTATCATATATATACAAGTAATGTAGTTGATATAATTTAGTTTAGTAATTAAATTTATTTGGATATTTATTTGAAAATTTAGTGTCCCCAACTGAGCAAGCCAGAGGCGACAGTGGCAAGGAACAAAAACTCCATCAGGTGTCCTAATGGAGAAAAATAAACCTTGGGAGAAACCAGGCTCAGTTGGGGTGCCAGTTCTCCTCTGGCCAATTAACAAACAGTGTATGTTTATTATTTTGGCAGCCTTATAGGTCAGAAGTAATATTAGATCGGATTATTCGAAAGATCGGAGGCATCACGCCGGGTTTATTGAGGATGGCGTGTCGATTAAACAATTATTAAATAGGAATATTCGAAATATCGGAGTCATCACGCCGGGGATGGATCCATTGAGGATGCCATGTCGATGAGTAATTTCAGAGGGTAGACTAATTGACACGGTCTCTGCAGACACTTCAGGGATGCGTTGGTAATGTCTGGGCGCTGGTCCACCATCTGATCTGGATACGGCCCGAATCCGGCTGACTGCAGTAAACCTCGGGATAAACAGAGAGACTAACATTAGCGTAGATGCCATTCCTCTTATGATGTAACGAGTACATCAGGTGTTATGGGAAGTGTTCCCGGTTCCGGCTGACCTAGTTAATGCAGCCTAACAATTTGAATAAAATATTAATTAAAAATGTTTTATGTGTATGCCATAGTAAAGAGATGCATTTTTAGTCTAGATTTAAACTGACAGAGTGTGTCTGCTTCCCGAACAATGCTAGGAAGGCTGTTCCAGAGTTTGGGTGCTAAATAGGAAAATGATCGACCGCCTGCAGTTGATTTTGATATTCTAGGTATTATCAACTGGCCAGAGTTTTGAGACCGCAATAGACGTGATGGAGTATAATGCGTTAAGAGCTCGCTCAGGTACTGGGGAGCTAAACCATTTAGTGATTCGTAAGTAATTAGCAAGATTTTAAAATGTATGCGATGTTTAATAGGGAGCCAGTGCAGTGTTGACAGAACCGGGCTAATATGGTAATACTTCCTGGTTCTAGTAAGAACTTGAGCTGCTGCGTTTTGGACCAGCTGCAGTTTATTTATTAAGCGAGCGGGGCAACCACCCAGTAGAGCATTACAATAATCTAGCCTTGAGGTCATGAACGCATGAACTAACTGTTCAGCATTTTGCATTGAAAGCATATGCTGTAATTTAGATATATTTTTAAGATGGTAGAATGCAGTTTTACAGATGCTAGAAACATGGCTTTCAAATGAGAGATTGGTATCAAAGAGCACACCCAGGTTCCTAACTGACGACGAGGACTTGACAGAGCAGCCATCAAGTGTTAGACAGTATTCTAGGTTACTACATGTGGAGTTTTTTTGTCCAATAATTAAAAATTATTTTTTTTCTGAATTAAGTTGCAGGAAATTACTAGTCATCCAATTTTTTATATCAGCTATGCATTCCGTTAATCTTGTGAATTGGTAAGTTTCGTCAGGGTGTGAAGAAATATAGAGCTGAGTATCGTCAGCATAACAGTGAAAACTAACGCCATGCTTCCTAATGTTATCTCCCAGTGGTAGCATGTACAGGGTGAAAAGCAACGGTCCTAGCACTGAGCCCTGCGGTACTCCATACTGAACTTGTGATCGGTGTGAGATCTCTTCATTTACTGCTACAAACTGAAAACGGTCAGATAAGTATGATTTAAACCATGCCAATGCAATTCCACTAATGCCAACATAATTTTCGAGTCTATTCAAAAGAATGTTGTGGTCGATGGTATCGAATGCAGCGCTAAGATCGAGTAACACTAACAGAGAGATACAACCACGATCGGATGATAAGAGTAAATCATTTGTAACTCTAATGAGAGCAGTCTCAGTACTATGATGTGGTCTAAATCCTGACTGGAAAACCTCACAGATACCATTTTTTTCTAAAAAGGAGCATAATTGTGAGGACACTGCCTTTTCTAGTATTTTTGACAGAAAGGGTAGATTTGAGATTGGCCTGTAATTGATTAATTCTGTAGGGTCAAGTTGCGTTTTTTTAATAAGTGGTTTAATAATAGCCAACTTAAAAGTTTTCGGTACATATCCTAAAGTCAAGGATGAATTAATGATATTAAGAAGAGGATCTATGACCTCTGGAAGCATCTCTTTTAGTAGTTTAGCCGGTATAGGGTCGAGCATACATGTTGTTGATTTGGATGATTTAACGAGTTTAGCCAATTCTTCTTCTCCTATAGCAGTGAATGAATGTAATTTTTCCTCAGTGACACTACAATGCTCTGTCTGATGTGATACAGTAGTAGACGGCTGCATGGTTATAATTTTTTTCCTAATATTATCAATCTTACAAGTAAAGAAGTTCATAAAGTCATTACTGCTGTGCTGTTGGCTTTATTTTTGGTTAATTTAGCCACTGTATCGAATAAATACCTAGGGTTGTGTTTGTTTTCTTCTAAGAGAGTCGAGAAATAAGCAGATCTAGCAGTTTTTACGGCCTTTCTGTATGAAATCATGCTCTCTTTCCACGAAATGCGAAAAACTTCCAGTTTTGTTTTCTTCCAGCTGTGCTCCATTTTTCTGGCTGCTGTTTTAAGGGCCCGGGTGTGCTCGTTGTATCACGGCGTTGGACTATTCTCTTTAATCTTCTTTAAGCGCAGAGGAGCAACTGTGTCTAAAGTGCTGGAAAAGAGAGAGTCAATAGTTTCTGTTGCAACATCAAGTTCCTCTGGGCTATCTGGGATGCTGAGGAGATGAAACTGATGAGGAAGTTTATTTATAAAGAAATCTTTAGTCTCAGCAGTGATAGTCCTGCCATATTTGAAGCGAGGGGACGGCTTTGCAGCCTTTGCTAAATTAAGTATACATGATACTAGGTAATGATCTGAGATGTCATCGCTCTGCTGCAGAATTTCAACGGTAAAGTTGTGTGACCCTAAAGAGCGTGATGGATTGTAGGGCAATAGAAGATCAGTTAAATACACAGGCGCTAAAAAATTTAGGGCCTTATAGGTCAGTAGCAATACTTTGTAAGCGATACAGAACTTAATAGGTAGAGATGATAAAATTGGTGTTATATGATCATATTTTCTTGACCTGGTAAGAACTCTAGCAACTGCAGCTTGTTTATTGAGGATGCAGGACAACCACCTAGTAATGTATTACAGTAATCCAGTCTAGAGGTCATGAATGCATGAACTAACTCTTCTGCATCAGAAACAGATAACATGTTCTGTATCTTAGCGATGTTTCTGAGGTGGAAGAAGGCTGTTTTTGTAAAATATGAAATATGATTTTTGGAAGACAAGATGCTTTCTAATTTGACACTCAGGTCTTTAAATGTAGAGGATGAAGTAACATCCTTCTAGATGCAAATTGTATTCTAAGAGATTCTGTGTACAGGTTTCTGGTCCAATAAATAATCAGAATTTATCCATCAGAGTCATTCAATATTTTATATCTTAAACACACTCTGTCAACTTGGATAATTTAGAGATTTAATTTGCCGATGAAATATATAACTGAGTATCATCGGCATAACTGTGGAAACTAATTACATTTTTTTATAATATTACAAGTGGCAGCATATATTGAGAATAGCAGAGGGCCTAACACAGAGCCTTGTGGCACTCCATAATTTACGAACGTTATCTTAGATTTTTCCCAGTTTAAATAAACAAAATGGTAATGGTCTGATATACATGAAATATATTCAAAATACGTGGACACATAATATTGATTTGAGCTGAAACTATCTTATAATCTTACCTCATAAAGCTTCCGGTAAGAAAGAATAGACCATCACAACGTACAAAACAATACGAACAACAAGACGAACGCTACAGTCCTCTGAGGTCAATTTCACTACAATCGATTTGCCTTTGTATAAAACACATAAGAGTGAGTCTGTGGTGGGATAATAAAAGTGACATGAACACAGCAACCTTTTTGCGGCAGTTTCAGTGTTGCCATGGACGACAGCGAAAGTTCAGATTGCGGGATGGTGCGATTAACCAATCAGAATAAAGTATTCCAGAGAGCCATGTTCAGTAAATAATTAATATTAAATATTTAGATCATTATCCGAGTAAACAATTATTTTAACAAATTACAACCACTAGAGAAACCTGACCCACTTAGCCATAGTGTATTTTTGTTTGTAAGCAATATTTCACCCTTGTAATATAACATAGAAAGATTTTATTACAGTTAACAATAACTGTAATAAAAAGTATGATGCAGAGTGGTTGACAGCCTCAAACGTGGTAAAATAACCCATTGCCTTGTGCAGTTTATTATCTGCTAAGTAATTCTGTAAGCTGTTCACTGTTAAAGCTGCAATATGTAAAATTTTTGCAGTAAATTATCCAAAAACCACTAGGCCAGTGTTATATATTTTGTTCAGTTGAGTACTTACAATATCATGTTTCCAACTATTTGTAAATCGTGAGAAAATTGCTATTTTAATAAAGGAACCGGGATGTGTGAGGGAGTCGCCTGTTAATTGCATCATATCTGCTTTACCCTCGGTTTCCAGTTTTATTTTGCAGAAACGCTTTACTCTTACTGCAGTGTGCAATAAGTGTCATAGCAGCCGCCGAGCGAACGCACAGGGTAACGTCATATCATTTTCAACACACTTAAATATATCTAATATGATAAAGAGAGCTGCGTTACCTCATACTCATGACCGGAAAAGCGGAAGTGGCGCTGGCGACTGTGGCATAATAAAAGTCCCGCTGCTCGCGAGGTGTGTGCTGCGTTCATCTTAGTAATCGCTCCAGCGGCCTTGCTCTGCTCCCACAACACTCGGGTCTGCTCTGCTTCATACTACAGTAACGTTAATAATCGCATCCATGAACATGATTTCTGCCCGAGTCCTATCCCGATTCTTTTCCACCAGCTGTGAGGTGAAGACCACATGTCCCAAGATTCTGCGCTCAAACTTGGCATCATCAAACTACGCCTTTGTTTTGAATAGGCGACCTCTAGCGGATGGAAAAATGACATCCCAGTGAACCGGAAGTAGCAACTGAGTTTTCTTCAGTGCTGTGATGTATTTCCAAGTAAAACGGAATATTGAATAGAAGGCAGGGTTTTACTTCAGTGCTCCTCCTCTCCATCTCTCACTCATAGCAGACTAACGGTTGGAGGGGAGTGGTTAAGGATATTTAAACCCAAGCCGTCAAACTGACGTCATCTGAGAAGGAATGCCATTCCAGACCGGAAGTAACTTTTCAGATTTTGATTAAAGATTACCGCGACAAACAATTTGTTTCTGTGTATTAACTTGCATGGATTAATTGTTCACCCAAAGACCTGTAATGTGTGCTAACAAAGTAAATAGGGTCAATTTTGATTTCATGAGAACTTTAATGGCTCATATAGCAACTTGGTGCATTAATATAGAATATAGAATTAAACTGATGTGTGTTCACAGGTGTGCATATTGATTATACTTCAAAAATAGCTCATCCAATCAGAACTTAGAGCCAAAAACAGAATATTTCCTGTTGCATCTCATTTAAATGTTATTCAGCTTCTGCAGTTGCTGCTGTTTCCTGTTTCTGCTGTCGATCGATACTGTTAGGGCACAGTGAGATTTCTCAACTCTAGTTGGCATGAATCTTTCAAACGTGCCACTGACACACACAAACACACAGCAATGTCTTCAGGCTGAGCTAGTTAGGTGGGCTGCATTCTCAGTCCTCGGGCACACACAGTTAGTGTTTAACAGTGGAGCTGGTGAAGTGAGAGAATGTCTCATTACCTTCCGGTACAAATACACAAACCCCATTGACTGAGCTACGCTAAAGCTTTCCTACCCCTAAACACGTTTATATTTTCATTAGTGCGTTTTTATTTGGTGCCCACAAATCTACTGATCCACTCAAACATATCATGTCATATATTATGATTCGGGTCACTCAGTAACGTCTGTTCAGGGTTGTCAGGTCTGCATAACAAAATCAGCCCAAAGACCAATCAAAAACAGTCCAAAACAAGCCCAATGACCCTCTCCAAATATTGAACTCAATATATGCCACTCCCATACCTAAAATACATATTTTACAGTCACTGTTATGCATTATACACAATTTTAACTTTAAAAAATGACTAGCAGTAATCATAAACGGTTTTCTGTTTTCTTAAAGGAGGCCCCTCCCACTCAAAATGCATAATCTAGCACAGTTTTATCATTGGTGGAATGTAAAATATTTTGATACAAGCATTTCAGTCAAATACAGTTTATGCAATATGTCAAACCTTTACAAAAATCTACCTGCTGCAACAGTTTAAACGTAGCCCATTTTCCGTGGGAAAACTGCAAACTTGGCAACCTTGCTCTGTTATTCTTCAGTTAAGTCTAATTATTATAGACGAAAACTAATGGCAAGACATTATTTACATTATTTAAAAATTATTTAGCTTAATTTACAAAGTAGGTTTTACCATTTCTTTTGTGAACAAATGTCCAGATGAGACTGATGTGATGTGATGGGTAAATTCTCTCTCTGCTCATGTGCGATGGAACAGTAGCTCTGGAAATCGAGTGGACATCAGAAAGGGCAGAGATTGAAATTTGCCACATTCCCTTTTTCTTAGTCCGATCCAGAGATTGTTTACGCTTATTTAGCTTCATCTGCTCAATCAAAGACTTTCCCAACAGCTACACCACAATCATAGATTATATTTTATGGTGTTTTGTGTTTTCCCAGACATTTTTTTTTCATTCATAACACACTTAAAGGGTTTGTTCACCCAAAAATGAAAATTCTGTCATTAATTACTCACCCTCATGTCGTTCCAAACCCGTCAGACCTTCGTTCATCTTCAGAACACAAATTAAGATATTTTTTATGAAATCCGAGAGCTCTCTGACCCCTCCATAGAAGGAATTGCACCTTTCAATGCCCAGAAATGTAGTAAAAATGTTAAAATAGTCCATTTGACTACAGTGATTCAACCGACAAGAATACTTTTTGTCCACAAAAACAAACAAAAATAATGACTTTATTCAACAATCTCTTCTCTTCCCTGTCACTCTCTTATGCTATTCACGTTGTTAGGCTATTCACACAGTTCTCACTATTGATTTTAATTTGTGTTCCAAAGATGAACAGAGGTCTTATGGGTTTGGAACGACATGAGGGTGAGTAATTAATGACAGAATCTTTATTTTTGAGTGAACTAACCCTTTAATCTAATACAAATTTGTCTCAGATGTTTCTTTAAACTAATTAAGTTACTAAATTAATGTGAATAGCAGCTCAGATCATCTGGTCTTGAAAAAACTGGATGAAAAATGTTCAAGTTCATGTTGACATCTTGCATAGTTTCTTGGAAAATCTAAGCACAGGTTGAGACACTCTCCTTTAAGGGTGCTTTCTCACTTGGTTCGATTGCCTAGACCGAACCCGAGTTCGATTGCTCCCCCCTGAGAGCAGCAAACCGTACCGGAGTTCACATGAACCATACCCCAGACCACCGTTTTTAAGCGGACTCGGGTACGGTTCGCAGGTGCGCACCCGAGTTCGGAAGACAGTGTTCACATCATCCAAACGAACTGAACTCTGACGTCAGTCGAACCTGGGTGCGCACCAAAACTGCAAGTGTGAAAGCACCCTGAAACTCCTTTTTGGAGAACCTTAAAGTCGGCATGAAACTGAAGATGCGCTAGTCTTTTCTTCCCTATTGTGACGTATATCCGAGTGAAACGCCTCTGGAACAAGAACAAATGTAGGGCGGGGCTTGATTTTGTCTGTGGGGAATTGATTGGATGGTTGTGGTTTGTTATTGGTGGATCTCATGTGAGTGACAGGTTGCCCCGCCCTCGTCATCAGAGAAAAGAAGAGATGTCACTGCAAGAGGAGGGGAAGTTATTCTGATTCAAGATTATGAGGCACATGAATTTAAAACAATGATGTGCATGGATAGATCATTTATAATAAATACTACAATATTCCATTAAAAAAATAAGAATTGTCCATTTTGATTTAATGACTTTAAGGGGGAAAAACTCTCCATTTAATAACATTGCTGTTTAGGATAAATAATTGAGATTCTAAAGAGATCAAAATGTAATAACTTGTTCTGCATCAGAAATGGCTTTTCAGATGACATCACCAAGGCCTTTTACTTTTTAAACAGTAACATCCAATCACCCCACCCACTTTTCATGATTTAATTTATCAATGAATTGAAGTTCCTGAATATCCTGTTTCCTTTAGGAAATGTACAGTGCATTGCGAATGCCGTTTTACATTGAATGATTGTAATGCCATTGCTGTCAAAGAGAATTAATCGAGGTATTAAAGGGATTTCATTTGTGATTTTTTTCCTTTCTTTATTGTTTCAGGCACTTCGATTTTGCAGAGCCGCCCCTCCGTTCCAGCAATGCGACATCCAGCACCGGCGCCGCCTGGTACACAGATCTTCCGTAGTAGAGTCTCTGGCGAACGCTCTCGCTGGCGTGACACAGTCATGTTCTAGTGTTTTATTTACTGCTCCTCGCCGAGCACGACACGCACATACATCACTTTCACATCTGCTGACATCTCTGTGACTGACAGGTGCGTTTGATAAGACACGCATTTCTCCATTTCAGCGTGTGAGCTGATGACTGTGAGAGCGTACACGTGTCGAGTTAATACCGCCACTGCTGCCCTGCACCGCTGCACAGTAATACTCTCTGATCGCAGGGACGCGGCGAATGTCTCCGTGTCCCTGTGTCGTTCAGGCCTCACACACACATACACGCGGTCCCCGTGCAGAATGGCTCGGCTCCAGGAATAATTGAATGGTTGGATTCTTCTCGGAGCGCTGGTGCTGAGAGGTTGAGAGAGAGAGAGAGAGTCGTGGAGGGACTGACAGGATTCGGGAACTCATATCAACACCGTGTCTCCGGAATAATGCAGCCATGACAGTCAGCACCTCTGCTGTCAGATTAGCTGATCTCTGTGAGTGAGTGAGCAGCACAGACTTATGGGAAGCATGGTTTTTAATGAGGCTTTACTCTGGATTATGACTTGGGCTACACAGCTGGGGCTGTGGGAGGCTTCAGTTCAGACTAAAATTATACTAGGTGATATGCAAATAAGATTAGTGGGCTGAAAGCTGACCGCTATCATATTTTTAGTGCAAAAATCCTTTCTTGAATAGTATCTATGTCATGCTTTCCAGTGAAATATTACTAAACATGACAAAACCCCTTGCATTCAATTTGATCATGTTTAACAAACAAAGGCACAATATGTAAGATTTTTTGATTAAAATATCCAAAAACCACTAGAACAGTGTTATATATTTTGTTGACCTGTGTACTTACAATATACGAAACTTTTCCAACAATGTTTAAATCCAGTCAATGACGTCATATTACCCTTGATTTCCATAGAAGCCATGGAAACACCACAGACGTATTAATATAGTATGTGTTTTATTAGACAGTTGAGCAACTGTTTGGATATACATGTATCAGAAAAGTAATCATTGTTATACAGCACAACACAGTCTTATTGTGTCACAGGGTGTTTTGGTTATGTTTCATGTGTTTAAGTTTGCCATGTTCACTGTCATGTCTTGTCATGCACTTCCTGGTCCTGTCATGTGATCCTGCCATGTGCTCCTTTGTCTTGTGGTTTGTCATGTTCTCATTGGTTTATTGGTTTATCATTGTTCACAGGTGTGTCTTGTCTAGTCCTTAGTCAAGGTGTATTTAAACCCTCATGTTTGCAGTGTGTCTTGGTCTGATATTGAATGTATGTATGCAATCCACTGTTGGTGAGTTTTTGGTCATGCCATGCCATAGTTTTTGGTCAAGTCTTTGTTTTATTTTTTGCATTTTGAGTTTAAATAAAAGCTGCACATGGGTTCTTCAACCTTGCCTCCAGTAGACTAACGTTACATATTGTTTGAATTGCTTGTTTTCTTGATTCACCACCAGTAACGTTTTTACCATCCTTCAGAACAACACTTTTTTTGTCAAGTGGCTAACATGGCATAATCAGAGAGAGCTTTCTCCATCATACAATATATTTTAAAATTAATTGCATGTAATTTTGCAACAGTCATTTTAGTCATCCTGTTTTTATTAATATGAATTAATATTCGGTAACACTTTAGTATGGGGAACACATTCACTATTAACTATGACTTTTTCCTCAATAAACTCCTAATTTACTGATTATTAATAGTTAGTAAGGTCATTTTTCTAGCGTTTAAGTGTAGGTATTGTATAAGGGATGTAGAATAAGGTCATGCAAAATAAGGCATTAATATGTACTTTATAAATAGCCTACTAATAAACAGCCAATATCCTAGTAATATGCATGCTAATAAGCAACTAGCAAGAATTGAACCCTAAAATAAAGTGTTACATGATATTCTAATATCGATCTAGATTACTGCTAAGTGCAACAAGTCTCTCATACCAGCCACAGAACGAACGCACAGAGTAACATTATAACATAATTTTCAAAACACTAAAATGTATTGAGTATGATCGTTTTAACTGTGTAAAACAGCGCTGTGTTACCCCACATACACAACGAAAAGAGTGGAAGCGGCGTAAGCATAATACAAATTTTTATTATGCATAAGCATAATAAAAGCTCAGAGACCAGTGTTTGGCGCAGGTCTCTCTCATTAGCACTCGTTCCCAAGGGCTCTCGGCGCGTCCTGCTTCATACCATCGTAACGTTAATAAAACTTCAATACATTCGCTCATTCATGAACATGATTTCTGCCTGTCTGTCGGATTCCTTTCCACCGTGGAGGTGAAGAGTCAAGACTACAACTCCCATGATTCCACGCTCATTCATGACGTCATCAAGCTACGCCTTTGTTTTGAATAAGCGACCTCTAGTGGCGAAACTTACATACTGTGCCTTTAATAGCGTTTAAAACAATTAAAGGGATAGTTTGCCCAAAAATTAAAATTGTCATCATTTACTCTCTCTCAAGTTGTTCCAAACCTGTATGAGTTTCTTTCTTCTGCTGAACACAAAACAATATTTTTTAATGAATGTCAGTAACCAAACAGTTCATGGGCCACACTGACTTCCATAGTCATAGTATTTTTTCCCCTCCATATTATGGAAGTCAATGGGGACCATTATTTAGTTACCCATATTCTTCAAAATATCTTCTTTTTGTGTTCAACAAAAGAAAGAAATTCATACAGGTTTGGAACAACTTGAGAGGGAGTGAGTAAATGATGGCATCATTTTTGCATTTTTGCGCAAACTATCCCTTTAATTGCACTAAATAAACAGCATGAGTTCGCCATATTTTAGTGCAGTTCTAAAACGCTTTGTACAGTCCTTCTCTTCCTCTCCTTTATCTGTTCTGGATCCACTTTGCACTGATTTATTTCTCCTGGATTTTTTTTTTTTACGACCAGTTCGATTCCATGCTGTCAATCAGTTTTATCAGATAGACGCTCTCTCTTTTTTTCTGCAGGTGTTATAAGAGCGCAGACAACCAGGCCAGACAGATAGGCTACCTATGAAACAAATATAAGGTTTTTCTTGATCACTGACAAACAAACAAATATCCACATGCATTTATCCAACATATGGGAAAAAATCCTTCTGCAGTCTCAGTCAGTTTCATCTAATCCACTGATAATCTGCTCTACAGAGACAGAAGCTAGAAATAGCAGAGAAATCCAGCCGAAAAAAGCATAGTCAAGCATATTTTTCACTCACCCTGCTGACAAGACATCAGGAAGATTGTAAAAAAAAAATGACAACAAACTTGAGAAAGGGCTTGCTGTGCTCGCATTTATCAAACACAGTCCTTGTCTTACACTGCGTGACATTCAAATATAGGGATGCAACTCCTTAGTCATTCTGAGTTGGTTATAAATGCAACTGCTGTAATTGCAGAAAAAAGACTTTATGCATAAAACAAACTGCCTTAAACTTGCTCCACACAGAGGCAGGGGTAAACAGAAGCAAATAGTCATGTAAAGAAACAGCAAAGAGTGTGTGATTAAGTTTTAACGTCAGAAAAGTGTTGTGTGTTGGGACCAGAGGGGTTTGGTAATGTGGCAGTTGGCTGCTCCCCGTGGAGTCGCCCACCTTCACACCAAACTCCCACATAAACAAGGTCGACTCATTAAAAAACAGCTCCGGCCACATTATTCAAATTCTATTCAGCCAAAGTTTGTCGTATTGGCAAGGCCGTGCAGATTATGCACACCACTGTTGAATAAATTCACCTTTGAAATTTAGTGTGAATATTTTAAGATATGAATTGTAAAACTGAGCAAAAGAAGGACACACAGCTTTTGTTTTAGGCTACTGAGACTCTGGATAAAATCACCATACAAGTTTTCTTAAATCATTACAATAAATTTGAGTGAGGAATCATCCCTTTTTGTGAACTTCTGAAATCTCATTTGTGTCTGCGCCAAATTAAAAAATGTTTGTGCATCTCATCAGATTTTACATTAAAGCTGCAGTCCGTAACTTTTTGTGCTCTAGCGGTTAATACACAGAACTGCATGCGTCTTGCAGAAGAACATTGCAGCCGGAGCTACTGCTCTCTGATTATGTCTATGGCGAGTCACGCAGGGACTGTGCTCCTCCGCAGCGGTTCCTACCAGACCGGTCTGAAATAGTCCCAATATAAACACTTATTATAAGTGTACCATAATGATTCAGGGTAAGACGAAAACACGGTTTGGAAAATAGATTCGTGTTGTACATTCTCATTATATCATTTTTGTAAATCTTGAACACAAAAAAAGTTACAGACAGCAGCTTTAACAAACAAATTTCGGTAACATTTTTTATTTTATGGTTCAATTCTCACTATTAACTAGTTGCTTATTAGCATGCATATTACTAGTATATTGGCTGTTTATTAGTACTTATAAAGCACATATTAATGCCTTAGTCTGCATGACCTTATTCTACATCCCTTAATCCTCCCCAATACCTAAACTTAACAACTACCTTACTAACTATTAAAAAGCAGTAAATTAGTAGTTTATTGAGGCAAAAGTCTAGTTAATAGTGAATATGTGTTCCCCATACTAAAGTGTTACCCAAATTTTGATATGAGTCATAAACAAATGTGGCACACCAGCTCTGTGTGTGTGTGTTCAGGTAAACCCAACGTTATGAGGACAAAATGAGGAAATGTTTTGGTCCCCGTGAGGAGAAAAGCTTATAAATCATACAGGAGTTTTTTTGAAAATGTAAAAATGCAGAAAGTTTTGTGTGATGGGTAGGTTTAGGGGTAGGATTAGTGTAAGGGGAGAGAATGTACAGTTTGTACAGTATAAAAGTAATTACTTCTATGGTCCCCATAAAGTATGAAAACCCAACTTGTGTGTGTGTGTGTGTTTGGAGCTTGACAGACATGGTCACAATGGAAAAGAGCTGCACAAAGCAGGGTTATTAACATTAACTAAAGCTATTAAAAACCTTTCTGTTAATTGAAATAAAGCTGAAATAAAATAAAATATAAATATTAGTTGAAAAACTTTAAATGAAAATTAGAAATGTTGCTTTTGCCAATAAACTAAAAGTTTAAATTGAAGCACTAAAATTATTAACTGGAAATTAATTTTTTTTTAAATTAAAACTGAATTAAAATAAGTTAAACCTAAACCTATTTATAATGACAAAAGCACATAACGGAATTATTAAAAATTAAACTTAAAGGTGCAGTGTGTAATATTTATGAGGATCTATTGACAGAAATGGAATATGATATACATAACTATGTTTTCAGTGGTGTATAAAGACCTTACATAATGAACCGTTATGTTTTTATTACCTTAGAATGAGCCATTTCAATCTACATACACCACGGGTCCCCTTACAGTGAAGTCACCATTTTGCTCCGCCATTATGTTTCTACAGTAGCCCTAAATGGACAAACTGCTCTACAGAACGCTAGCTACTCTCTGCTGTCTCACGCCGATTTCACAGCTGTGTGTATGGCAGCACAGAAGCTGTGTGTATGGAGAGCGGGAGCAGCACGCGTTTGTCGCGCACAGCTGAACTGCGGCTTGTGTACAGAAGAGTATCGTCCATTCTGTCACCTTTTCCGGTGTTCTCCTCCGACCGCTGTATGTGTATAGGTAGTTTGCATAATAAAAGTAACTTTAAATTTAAGATATGCCTCTAGTTGTAATCATTTAAACAGGCCTTTGAAGTTTGGGCAAAAACTTCTGGCAGTGATGTGTTTTCATGCATTTTATTTTTTTTCACAGTGCTGGGTGTCATATGGTGATTGTAAAACACTGAACACTTCACTCCTAGACTGGGTAAACCCAGCCCGACCTGCCAGCGAATTGATTTCGCCCTGCAGCTCAGGCTGGAAACCTATACATTAATTTATCCTGCTTCTGTTACACATTAGCGGGAACCAATCACAAACCGGCTTATCCACCTGGCACGCTATTGTCGGGTTTAACACAATGTTGGATAGAGAAGCAATGGATCGTTGGTCTGATTGGTTGAAGGACTATCCAATTGCGGAGTCATTTGAACTATGCCCGTTGATCATGCCTCTTGTGGTCTGATTGGTTGAAGGACTATCCAATTGCGTACAGTCATTTGAATTATGCCCGTTGATCACGCCTCTTGTGCAGTAGAAAATACAGAGCAGACTCCCCAGACCAATGTTCAATCTTAAAAGATCCACTCCATGATTTCATGGTGAAATTTGTTATTTTTCATGTAAATCAGGTCAATTTTGATCAAGAACAATGCACTGTGGCTTTAATTAAGCGTGAGCAGCGAGGCAAAAATAGACTCAGTGCCGTGAAACGATCACGGCACTGCCGCTTCTGCTCTGCTCCTGCAATGCGCTGCCGCGCCGACTCTGCGTGCAGTGTGAATGCTCTAATCTGTTAACATGGACGCCGGAAAAAACACGTGCTGCTTACGCTCTGCTAACATGTGCGGTATGAAACTGCCGATATATTTGTCCTGTGTTGGCCACCTTTACTTCTCTATGTGCTCCGAAAGGGAGGGGTCGCAACCTCACCACTAGATGCCGCTAAAATTTACACAGTGCAACTTAAAATATAAAAATAAAAGCTAATTCAAAATATTAATAAAACTTATAATACAACTAAAATAAAAACTAGTCAAGTATTCTTATTTTGTTTTTTTTTTAAAAACTATGAAAATGATATTTTCATGTGTGGTATGGTTTCATTTTCACTTTGTTTCCTGTGCTCGACATGACCAGTGTTGGGAGTAACGCGTTACTGTAATTCCACTACTTTTAGCAGTAACGCGCATGTAACTAAAAATGTTTTTTTTAATCAAGTAACACAATTACAATTACTGAAATTGAAATGAGTTCGTTACTCGCATTACTCTCTTTTGTGAAAAATGAATGCTTGCAGACAAGAAGCTCAAATCTCGGCCCTAGCCTGGCCCGTGTTAGACTGGGAAAACCCAGCCTGATCTGCCGGCGATTTGATTTCGCCCTGCAACTCAGTCTGGAAACCTGTACATTCATTTCTACTGCTTCTGTTACACTTTTGCGGGAACCAATCACAGACTGGTTTATCCACCTGGCGCACTATTGGCGGGTTTAACACGATGACAGATAGAGAAGCGATGGATCGTTGCCCGTTGATCACACCTCTTGTGGTCTGATTGGTTGAAGGACTATCCAATTGCGTACAGAGGTATTTGAATTATGCTTGTTTATCATGCCTTTTGTGCAGTAGAAAATACATAGCAGACTCCCCAGACTCGATCTTAAATTGAGCTTGGCAAGGCCCATGTCCAACAGCTAATCAAAATTCTCAGCCCGAGTCCGACCGGAGCCCGTGTTTAAAAAAAAAAAAAAAAAAAAGTATCCTCCCTATTACACATTGTTGCAGCCAAATTGAGGTATAGGCTGATCGTAGGCACTCACAAACGAAACGGGCTACACAATCTAAACAAATAAAAAAAGAAAAAGAAAAAATATGCAGGTTGTCTTACCTTACACTTCTCCGCAAAATGAATATAAATCCGATCTTCAATTCCCGCGCTATATGCACATTTAACGGAGTTCACTTCAACGAAAGCAACAGATATGAGCAGCATTTTATTCATCAGCTCATTTCAAGACCAAAGACCGCAATATGAGAAAGAGCGACCTAAGCACTGGTGAGATCATTTAGTGTCATTAGTTTTAATGAAGATGATTGTGTTTTTGAGCATCTGAGACTAACTTCACTTGCGACAGTTTGCGTGTTGGTTTGCTACTCATTTGCGGCGATGCGTGTTGCAGTAGCACCGTCATATCTGACTGCAATATGTCATATAGGCTAGCCTATAACACGCTCTCACACGTTTATTTTTTAACAATTTTCTAGGAGTAAAAGTTAAAAGTTACTTTCCCTAGTAACTAATTACTTTTGATATGGGCTACAGTAATTGGTAAAGTAATTCAATTACTTTTAAAAGAAGTAACTAGTAACTGTAACTAATTACTAATTTTCAGTAACTTGCCCAACACTGGACATGACAGATATGAGGGTGAGTAAATTATAACATAATTTTTATTTCTGGGTAACCTATTCCTTTAACTCAAGATGCAGACTTTTATAGACGGAATATTCTTCCTGTTGTAGTTCCGGTTCCTCTCACAGGATACAGAGGAAAACAACAGGAAACACATTGACAAAAGAACTAATTCTGTTTTTGTTTCATTCTTTTTTCTGTACACCTTTTGATAGTATATTTTCATTTGTTGCTTTATAAATGTTAACTGTACAAACAGATAAATAAGTATATTTTATGTTCTATTTTTTGTTTTGTTTATTGCACAAAGAAAACAATGTAAAACTTCTAGTTTGATCCTGTGGCCTGAAATTTTCATCTTTCAAGAAAAAAATTGCTTCAATATCCATGAGTCCTCCATTTGTCTTGATTTGAATATTTTCCATTAAAAAATCTGTGATGGGTAGGTTTAGTGTAAGGGGATAGAAGATACAGTTTGTACAGTATAAAAATCATTATGTCTATGGAAAGTCCCCATCAAACATGAAAACACAAAATGTGAGTGTGTGTGTGTTCACAGAGCCAAAATAAGCAGCAGAAGTGCACTTCTATTTCCTCTAACTCTCAGAGTGCAGGGGTGAAAAGTCAGGCGAAGGACAGTATGACAGATCGAGGGAAGGTAAAGTAGAGGTCAACGTCGCAATGGCCATTTCCTGCCTGATCCCTATCTCGCTCTCCATTTCACTACACAACACCTGGGAGAACTACACACACACAGCCTTCACTACACACTCTACACATGGAGAAGCTCTTCACACGTCTCTAAATATGTCAGTGCACCAAATAATACATAGTACATCAATGAAAGACATTTTTTGTTTTGTTTTGTTTTTTGGCATAGTTCACTAAAAAAAGAAAAAAGGAACATTCTGTAATTTCCTCACCCGCATGATGTTTTAAGTTCGTTTCACTTTCTTCTGTGGAACACAGAAGATGTTTTGAAAAATGTCTTCATGTTTTTTTGTCCACACAATGAGATCCGATGTTGTTTGGACCATCAATGTTCTTCAAAATATCATCTTCCGTAGGTTTGAAATTTAATTAATAGGGTGTTTTGGGTGGTTGCTAGGGCTTTGCTAGATTGTTTCTGTGTTGTTGTGGGTGGTTGCTATATCATTGCTAAGTGGTTACTCTGTGGTTACAACAGTGTGAGTGTTTACTTGGGTGTTTTGGGTGTTTTTTCGACTTTGCTAGATGGTTGCTTTGCTGTTGTGGCTGGTTGCTAAGGCATTGCCAATTAATTGCTTTGGTGTTTGCTAGGACTTTGTTAGATGGTTCATATGGTGTTACTAAGTAGTTGCTAGGTTGTTCTGGAAAGCTTCTATTGTAGGTAGTAGCTAAGGTGTTCTGGGTTGTTTTGGTTTGTGTCTAGGGCTTTGCTAAATGGTTGTGGGAGGTTGCTAGGCTGCTTCCAGGTGGTTCTTCTGTGGTTTCAATGTTGTGAGTGTTTACTAGGCTGTTGCTAGATGGTTTGCTATAGTGTTGGGGCTGGTTGCTAGGGTGTTCTGGAACGCTACTATTATAGGTAGTAGCTAAGGTGTTCTGAGTGGTTGCCAGGGTGTTTTGGGTTGTGTCTAGGGCTTTGCATGATGGTTATGGGTGGTTGCTAGGCTGTTTCTAGGTGGTTACTCTGTGGTTGCAATGTTCTGAGTGGTTACTAGGGTGTTGCTAGATGGTTTGCTATAGTGTTATGGCTGGTTTTTAAGGCATTGCTAAGTAGTTGTTTGGGTGTTCTGGAAGGTCACTATGATTACCAGTGGTTTCTAGTGCATTGCCAGGTGATTGCCTTGGGTATGTGTTTTTTTTTTTTGTCCATTAGCAAACACCACTATTAAATTTGAAATACTTTAAGTCAGTCTGTAGAAGAGCAACACAGTTAATATCCAACAGTCTCTCTGCTTCAAACATGTGCAATTTTTTGTCTTTTATAACCTTCATCTGATCATGTTTTTCCTGCAGTTTAATCAGAATGGCACAGACAGATTCAATTATCCCGGACACCTGAACACACAAAGAGGCTCCGCCGTGAGCTCGCTCTATTGTTGGTCTAAGCATCAGCCACGTTAATGGGAAATATTGATTCAAATTTTTTCTCGCTTTCGCTTTGGACCAGAGCTAGCAGATTTGTCTCTCTCACGGCTCCACTGCTGGTAATAGGCCGATTGGATCTGAATCACATGCCGTTATTTCATCCCTGTTTATTTCCCCGGAGACCGAGCAGAGATCATCTCTGAATGTGATGTTACGATAAAGATGTAAATCAAGCAGCGATTTACAGACTGCGATACACAGTTCAAACATTTCACTACTCGTGCAGCTTAGTGTATATATGAGAAGTGTTTGCTGAGGGGTTTATTGGCATGTTAATGTTGATTATGTATCATCGTGAATCTACAACACACTGTTAAACAATTCAAACAAATTATAGACTCTCTCATGCTGTCTCACTGTTCTCTCATCTTTTTCTCTGTCAATTCCATTCAGTTGTGCTTGGCATGACAAACAGTACAGTGAGTTTCCACATTTGCAAGGACTATACAGAATTAAACCTGTCTCAGTCTCTCCCCGTCTCTCTCTCCTGAATGGTAGAGAGCAGTATGCAGGCGTCCAGCCAGAGAGAAGTGCAGTAGATTCATCATGATCTTGCCATGCGCTGTACAGTGTCCACGCAAACGACTGCGGCTCGGATCACTACATAAATCTGCTCTGACTCACTTAATGAAGCTCAATTTCCCCAGACCAACTGAGGCAGCCAGATTTACACGAGGGTTATGACACTCCAGAAGCGTTATCTTTCCCTCTCTCATATCCGTCCATACAGACGACTTATTCTTCCCTCAACAGGATGGGTTTATCAGCTTCACCGTGTCTATTTTTCTCCCAAATCACATCCTGCTATAGCAAATATTTTCGAAATCTTTTAAATGTTTACAATTAAACACAGGTTACAAGAAGTCATGTTTTAGTAAACGTATGATGTACAGTCCCTTCAACCATGACGATATTCACAATACACAATACATTGTTTCATCAGGAGGTGGCAACCTTTATGAGTAATTCATTGACTCATTCATTCAACCGATTCATTCAAAGCTCTTCACTCAGAAACTAAACAAGTGGCCACCTTTTGAATCGTTCATTCAAAAAGACTGATTCATTCAGGGACAGAAGTGAGTTGCTGAACGCAGAATGTGGAAGAGATTCATTTTTAGTAGGCCTCGGCTGTATACCAGAAAATTAAAGTCTGTTGTCCATCAAAAGATGGAAGACATGGGAAAGTTGTATTTGTTGTATGGAAAACTGGTGTGAAGCGCTGGGAAACTGTCATATAAGTGTTATATAAGAGCTTTTTAAAAAATCAGAAAGCTGGGGATTTTCCACCAATAAATTTTATACGTGCAGAAGTTGGTATCTAATTGTGGCGAAACTGTGAGGTGGAGCTAAAAAGAAAAGATACATAGAAAGACGCTAATTGGATAAAGAGTGATAAGAATATAGTGTAAGAAATTAAGTTTTACCATAACTAAGTCAGATGAACAGCTGCATCTCACTTTGTTGTTCTGACAATAAAGTTACATTTCCTGAGACCTGGAACTTCAAGAGATTTCTTCTTTGCTGAATTGAAAAGATATTTTAGACTTAGAGTGTGCCACGACAAGAACTGCATACTAGCATACTACGGTTCAGAATTCAGTTACTGTTTTTATGAGTGAGTCATTGAATCATTAGCTCCTTTTTTTTTTTTTTTTAAAGGATGATTCATTCAGGAGCAGTACAAGTGAGTTGCTGAACGCGGAACTGCATACTAGTATACTACGGTTCAGAATTCAGCAACTGTCTTTATGAGTGAGTCGTTGAATCTTTAACTCCACTGCCTAGTTTAAAAATGACTGATTCATTAATGAACAATACAAGTGACTTGCTTTATTCAGAACCACATACTAGCATACTACTCTTACTGTTTCTGCCGTAGAAAGATATGCTAAAAATAGTAAGAGTAGTATACTAGTATGTGGTTTTGAATTCAGCGCCTATATGAGTGAGTAATTGAATCATTTATTTAACAGATTTGTTTGAAAACATTGATTTGTTCAGGAATGAAACAAGTGGCTTTCTTTATGAGTGAGTCATTAAATAATTAATTCAACTAATTTGCTGAAAAACACTGATTCATTCATTAACAAAACAACTTTGAATAATGTGCATTATTCAAAGATGCAGAACGCATCTGCTTTGCCTTCAGTTGGAACTATTCTCATTAGTGGAGCAAAAACAGTAACTGACTGGCAATAATATCAGCTATGCTTTACCTGAGTGCCAAATCACAGCTCTGCTGATATTGCGAACAACCAATCCAATCCTTGCCATCATATCATTCCAAACCTTCATGGGACATAAAAGAAGATATTGTGAGAAATGTCTGTTTTTTTGTCCATGCATTGGAAGTCAGTGGTAACCAAAACTGTTTGGTTCAAAATATCTTATGTTCCAGATGAATGACATGAGGGTGAGTAAATGATGACAGAATTTTCATTTTTGAGTGAACTAACCCTTTAAATTTACAATCCAGAATTACTTCTTACTTAAATAATTTGGGGTGCATCATGAGTGTTTTATATTTTAGGAGATAAAGTACCTGCAGAGATTAAACTCTTGAATTATAAGTCAAAAATATGAACAAATTTTTTCATAACATTTTCTCTATTTTATCTCTGTCTGCTTTATTTCACAGGGGTTTTACACTCCAGGGTGTTTCCTGGGATCTTCATGTTTTTGCTGTCCCAGATTTATTGCTTTCTTAAAGATTTTTTAACAGCATAAAACCTCACATATTTCTCTCTTATATAAAAGTTTAGTGCAAGTTATGTTTATGTAATCGAGGTTACCATTAATATCACGTTAAAAGTAAATACTTTAAGACTTCAAAACAACCCACCATTCTTTGCATAGAGTGACATTGAACAAGGTCTGTGATAAAAAAAAAGTCAAAGTCAAAATCATAAGAATGAAGTGCTTAAACATTTGCAGTTTTTTACATGTCCAGTGTTTATGTGCCAAGTCTCTCTCTCTCTTTACATTCAGTGAAGCATGCAGTGCCGTCATACCTGCCTCTCCCGTCGAGTCCCATACGGAGAGGGAGAGGTATCTGTGATCTCCCATCATGCATCAGGACAGCCGGTGTAAGATTGATGACACTCTTCGGAAGCAACAGAAGACGGCCGCCCGTGAGCAGCCGCTTATGAGACCTGATAGACTCGTCTCTTAATAAACAGCACTGATATGTCAGCCACGCTGTGTTTCACCCAAAGCAGCGATGCAGACGAGAGAGAACAAGAAATTGAGTAAAAGAGAGAGAGACAAATAGAGGAAAAATCCCACCAGTCTCCTACTGGAGCTGTTTCAGGCACCATGATATTACCAATGTGCTGCACACTTGTACATTAGACACAACATCAATATTCAAATTAAAACCCCCATTAGCCTCAGTCAGATGGTACACAACCTGGAAGAATGTTACTATCAGAAGCATTGTACTCAATGGTACTCAGTACTTACTGAATCATAAGTTGCTTATAGTAATGACACACTTTTACCCCGATAGCATAAACTAATAGCACATCTCTCCTCCACAAGCCACACTAAATGCAGACTCTTTTAAATGTTATTTAAGTGTGAGTTTGAGTTTGTGAGATTTCAGTATTCAAGATTCCCCTATCAAGTACATACAGGCTGGTACTGCATGCCAAAATATCTGTGCAAAGATGTTGCAAATAGTCAACTGACTTGTGATGCTTAAACCACCAATAAAACAGTCTTTAATATTTTAATGCAACATATGTTGCCTTTAAAAATGTGTTATAATATAGATGTAAAAAAATAATTGTGAGGATGTCCCACACCAAACTGTTTCAATAGGAAATACTTAAACATAAAAAAGGAAACAATTTCATGGATCAGGCTGAAATTATCAGGGGACCTTGTTAGAGATAAATGTCAGCTGCTTGTTTCTAGTGCTGCCTTGGTGCTTTAGCAGTATCTTCTGCTGCTGTTTAGGAAGCAATAGTACATCCTTGTTCCTTCTTATTACCTCACCATGAATGGATAGGCCATGTTTTTGAACACCAAATGGCATCGTTAATGTACATGATCTTGAATTGATGCATTCATCTGTCATCTGATGTTTGAAGCTGTTGAAGATCAGATTGAACTTAGTTTTCTAGCTCATAGTCTCAGCCTCAGATGTCACGCATACGAAACATTGGCTGAACGTCTGATGCATATAGCACACTTAACTGGAAACACTTCATAAGCTGTGTCCAAAATCGCCCCCCAATACCTTTAAATAGGGCACTATTTGAGTGGAAAGCCATTTGTAGTGGTGTCCGAAACCATAGTGGACGTTATCGAGTGAACTCATTCAATCCCACATGCACCGCAATAATATATGTATATGTAATGATGTACACAGCTGAATCATCCATCCAGCCATCAATTTTTTTAATTGGTCCAATGTGGCTACAGCGTAATATCGTACAGGTAGAATATAAATTCCTTTCTTGATTATTAAATTATTTAATTAAGGTTTATACATGCGAGCGTCCATGACAGAGTTCAAGATAAATCTTTTCATTACTACTGGAGCTGCCAGTTTGCTAAGTTTCATATGATTATTAAACAGCAAGATCGAACTACGCAAAAGCAGCAGCCCTTCCAGCGCACTCAGTGTCTGATTCACTCCCTCAAGTGAACTATATTAGTGGACTAATGTAGAGAATAGTGAATAAGGGTATAGGGGGCGATTCCAAACATAGCCCAGGAGTTTTGAAGTCTTCATCTGATTGGTTGAATTCTACAGGATTTCCGGGAGACGTGTGTCGCATTCTTTTAACGGTCCACCTGGAAACAAAGATGCCGTGATGCCAAACCCCCTCATGGAAGAAGAACACCGTCGTGTTTACAACTGTGACAATGAGCGCTTATCAGGATCAACTAAATGCTGGATGTTCAAAATTACATGAAGTATGTATTTCGCAGCTTTAAAACATGACCCTAAACATGACACGGAACAAAACGAACTGTAATTGGTTGCTTTACATGTCAGTCAGACGGCCTCTGGGCGGTCCTTTGCCAATAAAAGCTGTGATTGATTCCAGCCCTTCTGCCATCAGCTACCCAGCTAACAAATATGTTTGCTAACATTCCTAGTCTAAATTATGAAAACGTTATTTCTGAATGGTCTCTAAACGTTTACAAAAGTTTTTTCAAAAAACGTTTTTTCTTGGTTCAGCGAACATTAAGTGAACATTCCATTATGGGATTGTTCATTTTGAATGTTCTCGGAAAGTTCTGAAACAGTTAGTTGAATATAAAAATGTTAGACGAACATCTAAAACGTTTCTGAAGAAATGTACCATGCACAATGTATAAATAATGTTTTTGTGCTATTGCTAACATTAACATTCCCTCCAAATCATTGAATTCAGGTGTTCCAATCACTTCCATGGCCACAGGTGTATAAAATCAAGCACCTAGGCATGCAGACACTTCTATAAACATTTGTGAAAGAATGGGTCGCTCTCTCAGGAGCTCAGTGAATTCAAGCGTGGTACCGTGATAGGTTGCCATCTGTGCAATAAGTCCATTCGTTCCTCACTACTAAATATTCCACGGTCATCTGTTAGTGGCATTATAACAAAGTGGAAGCAATTGGAACAACAGCAACTCAGCCACGAAGTGATAGGCCACATAAAATCACAGAGCGGTGTCAGCGCATGCTGAGGCACAGTGCGCAGAAGTCGCCAATTTTCTGCAGAGTTAATAGCTACAGACCTCTAAACTTTGTGTGGCCTTCAGATTAGCTCAAGAACAGTGTGTAGAGAGCTTCATGGAATGTGTTTCCATGGTCGAGCAGCTGCATCCAAGCCTTACATCACCAAGTGCAATGCAAAGCGTCGGATGCAGGGGTTGGGCTTGGTATCTGTAAAATATCTGTGCAGAGATGTTGCAAATAGTAAACTGACTTGTGATGCTTAAACCACCAATAAAACTGTCTTTAATATTTTAATGCAACATATGTTGCCTTTAAAAATGTGTTATAATATAGATGTAAAAAAAAATAATTGTGAGGATGTCCCACACCAAACTGTTTCAATAGGAAATACTTAAACATAAAAAAGGAAACAATTTCATGGATCAGGCTGAAATTATCAGGGGACCTTGTTAGAGATAAATGTCAGCTGCTTGTTTCTAGTGCTGCCTTGGTGCTTTAGCAGTATCTTCGTATCCCCTTAGTTCCAGTGAAAGGAACTCTTAATGCTTCAGCATACCAAGACATTTTGGATAATTTCATGCTCCCAACTTTGTGGGAACAGTTTGGGGATGGCCCCTTCCTGTTCCAACATGACTGCACACCAGTGCACAAAGCAAAATTCCATAAAGACATGGATGAGTGAGTTTGGTGTGGAGGAACTTGACTGGCCTGCACAGAGTCCTGACCTCATCCCGAACAACTTTGGGATGAATTAGAGCGGAGACTGCGAGCCAGGCCTTCTCGTCCAACATCAGTGCCTGACCTCACATATGCGCTTCTAGAAGAATGGTCAAAAATTCCCATAAACACACCCTAAACCTTGTGGGAAGCTGTTATAGCTGCACAGGGTGGGACAACTCCATAATAAACCCTACAGATTAAGAATGTCATTAAAGTTCATGTGCATGTAAAGATGCCCCAAAACTTTTGGCAATATAGTGTATGTAACACAGAACATTTCCTAAAAATGAATTCCGTTCAACTTTCATTTAGGAACTATTTTTCAACCATGACGGGACGTGCCGGAGGGACGTCTTTTCAACGTTCATTAAACATCCAAATGTTTGCTGGGAACGTTCTATTAATGTTACAGGAAGAATGTTTGAGAGAACCTTGCCAGAACATTAGCTATTTCAATAAATGGACTCGTAGGAAGTTTTGTGTTCTGAAACTTAGCTAAAAGCTTTTCTTTCAAGAGATTTTTCAACCTATGATCCGCGACTGAAATATCTGTTTGCAAACTCATATGAGAAGATCAAGTCTTGTGCTTTGTGCGAGTCATCAGACAGTAAAATGCTCATTTCAAAGAGGCAAAGCATAAAAGAAACAGCCAATAACTGATATTATTCCATGCTGCATATAGAAGAAAGCTCTGCCGAGTCTGCTATTTACAATATTCTATATTTTCACGGTAAAAAAAAATGTTGTATCTGTCACAATTCTATCTCCTCGACTCACCCTCTACACTGTATAACGCCTTGTTAAAGTCAGTCGTGTGTGAAATGGTGTTTTGAAATAAATGAAACCGACCAGGAAGAGCGGGAGAAGCCGATATTGCGTTGTCAGGCTGACAGGCAGGCAGTGAAAATGTAACGAGCCATCATCTTGCGGAAAAAACGGGTTAAATAAAAACCCGCCGTATCTCCCGCGCTCATATTGACACGCCCGTGGCGGGTGGGCATTTTTCATTGTCTCATCAAGACAAAGCATTATAGGAGATCAATCCGGCTTCGCATCAGATAGGCGGCGGCGCAAAGTGCTAGTTGCACATTTTTCCATTCTCCTCCTCTGTTTGAGAGCAGACGCGGGCCCGCGCGCCTCTGCCCCTCGTCTGGAGAAGAGAGTAGCTGTCAGTCGCGGTTTGAAAAGAGAGTTTGTGGAGACTTTCTCTTATGTGAAACGGTATCGAACCCCACTAAGGAAATTCAGATGTCTCTTCCGCGGCTGACCTCGAGACCTTCGTATTGTTAATCAGTTAAATTCGTCGATGGCGCCGCCGAAGCTGTGATCAGCGTTTTAGCGGAGCTCTTTGAAGGCGAGCGCAGCTCTTGACACACCGTTAAATATCACACCGCAGCTAACTGTGACAGTATTGTGAATCAATGCCACGAGAGACAGAATAATTGGACCTCTTCTGTTCAAAAGCCCCTTGAATTGTGGGAATAATTCATTTTTCCCACAGCACAAAGTGCACAGCGACCGTTCTGTCTTTCCTGCGAATGAGCTTTCGGCACGCGCGCGCCCTCGTAAAAGCGTAAGAAACACTAGACTACAAAAACACAATCCCACATTATTCTCGTCATGCAGGGGAACGGTGGAAGCTGGTCGGCTAAAGGTAATTACCAGAGAAAAATCATATATCACGCCTTTAACCTGGAGAGCTTGTATATCTTTAGGGGTCGTTAATTTTAAAAGAGCGCCATTAACCTGGGGTGAGATGGTAATGACAGACAGAGAGGCCAGCCTTTATAAAACAAACTCATGCAGATGTGACCACAGGGGGAAAGGACTGCGTGTGTGTGTGTGTGTGTGTGTGTGAGAGAGAGAGAGAGAGAGAGAGAGAGAGAGAGAGAGAGAGAGAGAGAGAGAGAGAGAGAGAGAGAGAGAGAGAGAGAGAGAGAGAGAGAGAGAGAGAGAGAGAGAGAGAGAGAATAGGGCTACAACCCTTGTAATCAAATAGGCCTAACTAATGTGTGGCTTTTTTTAGCAGTAAAAACATGCACATTATCACTGTATGGAAAACAATGTTAAAAATATCTCCTTTTCAATGAAAGAAAATAATCAAACAGGTTTGTAAATAATACAAATTAATAAAGTCAGAAAAAGGAATTACTATGGAAGTCAATGGGCTTAAAGAAGAAAAGGATAGTTTGAACTTTAAAGGGTTAGTTCACCCAAAAATGTAAATTCTGTCATTATTACTCACCCTCATGTCGTTCCAAACCCGTAAGACCTTCGTTCATCTTCGGAACACAAATGAAGATATTTTTGATGAAATCCGAGAGCTCTCTGACCCCTCCATAGACAGCAATGCAATTAACACTTTCAAGGCCCAGAAAGGCAGTAAAGACATCGTTAAAATAGTCCATGTGACTCCAGTGGTTCAACCTTAATGTTATGAAGCGATGAGAAAACAAACAAAAATAACAACTTTATTCAACAATTTCGGTCTAGCCTGTGTCAATCTCCTACACAGTTTACCTTGTAAATAGTGCAGCGCTCTTGAGATCTACGGAAGCCGATGCTGTTCACGTGAGGTAAAAAAAAAATTGGATAGGGAAAGCTCTGGCTTCGTGTGAATGTGGCCTTAGTAAAGGATATTATTAATAATTAAAAATGCAGGGTGGTTTCAGTCTTACAACAACATTTAGACTTAAAGAGTTAGTTGAAAATTAACCCATAATTTACCCTCAAGCCATCCTATGTGTATATGACTTTCTTCTTTAAGCCAAGCACATTTATTGAATTTTTTTTTTTTTTTTTTAATATCCTGGCTCTTCCAAGCTTTATAATGGGAGTGAATAGTAACTTGGATTTTGAAGCCCAAAAAACGCACATCCATCCCTCATAAAAGTAATCCATACGACTCCAAGGGGTTAATAAAGGCCTAATAAAGTGAAGCAATGCATTTGTGTAAGAAACATATCCATATTTATTTAACTTTATAAACTATAATCACTGGCTTCCGGTAACTGCCGCGTATTGATGAACGCGGAAGCGCAGAGGATAGAGCAAAACAAAACACAGGTCATGAATTTTTTAAGGGAAATGTCAGAGGACTCTCACTCACCTAAGCTTATGCTACGCCTACATCCTACGTCATGTTATATGATCAATAAGTTATGACAACATGCTTTTACACTGCTTTAAATGATCAAAATGAATTATATGATGCAAGATTCAACTCAGTTTTTAAGTCACTTTAATGTAATTTAAGTTGAAGTCACTTAAACGCTTTCCCTATAGGGACATGATCCTTCAGAAATCATTCTAATATGCTGATTTGCTGCTCAAGAAACATTTCTGATTATTATCAATGTTGAAAACAGTTGTGCTGCTTCAGATTTTTGTGGAAACTGTGAAACATTTTTGGATTCTTTGATGAAGTTCAAAAGAACAGCATTTATTAAGTGCATCATTGTAAATGTTATTTTTGTTTTAAAATCAAAATGACCGTCTGTTCCAGTGTATTGAACCCAAACACCCGATGTGATGTCTTAACACCAAATCAAGACGTTTTTTCTTCCAGAATAAGTATCATGATAGCTGCTGAAAGGTTTGGCCACAAACACTGTTCTCAGAGAGAGTCCGGCTCACTGCTTTGTTTCTTTGAGAATATAAATATTTTCCTCTCCGTCCCATTTCAGCGAGCATGTGGTCTGATTTTTCCCCGGAGTCCCGGGCCCTTTTGCCCAGTGGTGTAAACCATATAGCCCCTGGGGGAGTTGGCTGAGGGGCTACACGGAGGCCCTGTTGATTTCTGTTTGGCCTTTCTCTTCCTCAGGCCAGAGCGGCATGTCACATTAGAAAGGTTTATTTTCCTACATCAGAGCAAAGCACATCATTCGTCACTCGCTGTGCAGAGCAGAACCTGAGAGAAAAACACAGAGAGAGACGGTGACCGAATGACTCCACAAGCAAAACACCCACTGCCATCATTCAACACCAGTCTGATCACAACTTCTGGCACATGCAGACTCCTTTTAGTAATCTGAAATTTATATGTGCAAAAATGTTTTTTCTTCATTATATCTATCTATCCCACAGATAGTCATTCAGAGTGAGTAAATGATGACAGAATTTTCATTATCAGCTATCCCTTTTAAATATTATATCCCCAAAACTCACAAAAGATCTCTTTAATATCTCAGTTGTTTCTCCTCTAGGCAGCAATGAGATTAAAAGCAGAGCAAGTGGAGATTTTTGCTGACGTCGCCTGCTTTTCTCCTGAGAAAATGACCCACATGTGAGTTTTCACAAGGGATCTCACGAGAGTCTCAAACTGTGCTCAGATCTGCAATCCATCTCAATATGAACTCAATCATATCTCACCAGAGTCACGTTAGTTTTATAGTTCTATACCACCATTCAAACGTTATATCACTGTAAAAATAAATCAGTAAAATAACAGAAAAGTACTGGCAGCTTATTACCCTACATTATCCAGTAATTTTACGGAGTTCAAAATTCAAAATACAGGTAAAAAACCTGTAAAAAAAAAAACATATATGGAAAATTCCGTCAAATTAATACAGTAGCATTTTTTCCTTTTTTTACGGATTCTTTAGGTTAAAAAAAAAATTCTGCAAGAATACATTAAATGTATCGATTTTAATGACAGTAAAGACATTTATAATGTAAAAGATTCCTATTTCAAATAAATGCTGTTATTTTGCTGTTCTCTATATATTCATCAAAGAATCTTGAAAAATAAAATGTATATTGAATTGTATACTCAATGTTTATTGAGGAGCAAATCGTCATATTAGAATGATTTCTGAAGGATTATGTGAAGACTGGAGTAATGATGCTGAAAATCTGGGTCAGACATGACAACCCAGTGTTTGGGCAGTTTTTGTGTTACCCAGATCCTGGGTCAGACGTGACAACCCAGTGTTTGCGTAGTTTTTGTGTTACCCAGATCCAGGGTCAGATGTGACAACCCAGTGTTTGCGTACTTTTTGTATTACCCAGATCCTGGGTCAGACGTGACAACCCAGTGTTTGGGTAGTTTTTGTGTTACCCAGATCCTGGGTCAGACGTGACAACCCAGTGTTTGGGTAGTTTTTGTGTTACCCAGATCCAGGGTCAGATGTGACAACCCAGTGTTTGCATAGTTTTGTGTTACCCAGATCCTGAGTCAGACGTGACAACCCAGTGTTTGGGTAGTTTTTGTGTTACCCAGATCCAGGGTCAGATGTGACAACCCAGTGTTTGCGTACTTTTTGTATTACCCAGATCCTGGGTCAGACGTGACAACCCAGTGTTTGGGTAGTTTTTGTGTTACCCAGATCCTGTGTCAGACGTGACAACCCAGTGTTTGGGTAGTTTTTGTGTTACCCAGATCCAGGGTCAGATGTGACAACCCAGTGTTTGGGTAGTTTTTGTGTTACCCAGATCCTGTGTCAGACGTGACAACCCAGTGTTTGGGTAGTTTTTGTGTTACCCAGATCCAGGGTCAGATGTGACAACCCAGTGTTTGCATAGTTTTGTGTTACCCAGATCCTGAGTCAGACGTGACAACCCAGTGTTTGGGTAGTTTTTGTGTTACCCAGATCCTGGGTCAGACGTAACAACCCAGTGTTTGGGTAGTTTTTGTGTTACCCAGATCCTGGGTCAGACGTGACAACCCAGTGTTTGGGTAGTTTTTGTGTTACCCAGATCCAGGGCCAGATGTGACAACCCAGTGTTTGTGTAGTTTTTGTGTTACCCAGATCCTGGGTCAGACGTGACAACCCAGTGTTTGGGTAGTTTTTGTGTTACCCAGATCCTGGGTCAGACGTGACAACCCAGTGTTTGGGCAGTTTTTGTGTTACCCAGATCCTGGGTCAGACGTGACAACCCAGTGTTTGGGTAGTTTTTGTGTTACCCAGATTTAGGGTCAGATGTGACAACCCAGTGTTTGCGTAGTTTTTGTGTTACCCAGATCCTGGGTCAGACGTGACAACCCAGTGTTTGGGTAGTTTTTGTGTTACCCAGATCCTGGGTCAGATGTGACAACCCAGTGTTTGGGTAGTTTTTGTGTTAACCAGATCCAGGGTCAGATGTGACAACCCAGTGTTTGGGTAGTTTTTGTGTTACCCAGATCCTGGGTCAGATGTGACAACCCAGTGTTTGGGTAGTTTTTGTGTTACCCAGATCCTGGGTCAGACGTAACAACCCAGTGTTTGGGTAGTTTTTGTGTTAGCCAGATCCTGGGTCAGACGTGACAACCCAGTGTTTGGGTAGTTTTTGTGTTACCCAGATCCAGGGTCAGATGTGACAACCCAGTGTTTGCGTAGTTTTTGTATTACCCAGATCCTGGGTCAGACGTGACAACCCAGTGTTTGGATAGTTTTTGTGTTACCCAGATCCAGGGTCAGACGTGACAATCCAGTGTTTGGGTAGTTTTTGTGTTACCCAGATCCTGGGTTAGACGTGACAACCCAGTGTTTGGGTAGTTTTTGTGTTACCCAGATCCAGGGTCAGACGTAACAACCCAGTGTTTGGGTAGTTTTTGTGTTACCCAGATCCTGGGTCAGATGTGACAACCCAGTGTTTGCGTAGTTTTTGTATTACCCAGATCCTGGGTCAGACGTGACAACCCAGTGTTTGGGTAGTTTTTGTGTTACCCAGATCCAGGGTCAGACGTGACAACCCAGTGTTTGGGTAGTTTTTGTGTTACCCAGATCCTGGGTTAGACGTGACAACCCAGTGTTTGGGTAGTTTTTGTGTTACCCAGATCCAGGGTCAGACGTAACAACCCAGTGTTTGGGTAGTTTTTGTGTTACCCAGATCCAGGGTCAGACGTGACAACCCAGTGTTTGGGTAGTTTTTGTGTTACCCAGATCCTGGGTTAGACGTGACAACCCAGTGTTTGGGTAGTTTTTGTGTTACCCAGATCCAGGGTCAGACGTAACAACCCAGTGTTTGGGTAGTTTTTGTGTTACCCAGATCCTGGGTCAGACGTGACAACCCAGGGGTTGAATTATTTATCACAGGCTTTTTGCGAACTCAAATTGCTGCATGTCTTCGGCAACATACAGGTTTGTGTACATTTTATTTTATATATAAAATCATTATTGTGCTGAATATCGTTTCATTTTATGCAAAGCAACATATAGGGGTGCGATGTGAGTCACCTAAATGAGTGTCGTGGAAGTTTGTGTCATGGAAATGCCTGGTGCCTTGCCCTTGCATAAAGTTTTATGATTTTATTAAAAAAGATACAGAATATTGTTTATGGACAGGTTATGGAGCCAATCACAGCATATTTCGTCTACGAGAGAAATGCAGGGTCTGGCGGTCTGAAGTTAGAAGTTCCCCCGCTGAACATGATACAAGCTCCGGCACGAGATCCAGCGCCGTTACGGTGGAAATGGGACAACAGAGACTGGTCGATTACACTTCATTTACTTCTAAATGTTTATTTTTTTACGTCTAATATCTGTTAAACAAGCTTAAATGTAACAATATGAAATATGCTATACTGCAAAATACGATCAAAAATAAAGGAATTATCATGCAAACCAGTGGTTGTGTCGAGTATTTAAAAAAAAATATAGAGGATTTAAGTTAATCCGTAGCATTAATTCTTGTATGAAGTAAAAAAAAAAAAAAAAAACTAGTATTATAGTAAAAACGAATCAACCCATTATGATGGGTTAAATAAACCCAATTTTCTAGGTAAAATAAAACATGTGTTCTGTCCTATATTTACCCAGCCCTTTGGTTGTTTTTAACACAGTGTTTTTTAGAGTGTAGAATAAATTACAGTTTACAACACAAAACAGTTGTTTTAAATTGTAAGGAATATATTTACTACATTTAATATTTAAAAATATTACTGCATTTTTGATCACGTAAATGCAACCTTGGTGAGCTTCTAAAACATTAAACTATTTTGGTGACCCCAAATTTTGAACAGTAGTGTAAATTCTTACAGAACATCAAGGTTCTTTATTGGCATCAATGGTGCATAGAGAACCTTTAATGGACCCTTTCCATTCCACAAAAGGTTTAGAGTGGAAAAAGGTCCTTTAGATTATTGAAATGTTCTTCACACATGTTCTTCTTAAAAAATGGTTATTTTAAGAATGTTTTACTGAAAGGTTCTTTGTGGAACCCAAAATGGTTCTTCTATGGCATCACTGTGAAGAAGAAAAAAAAACCCTTTTGAAAACTATTGTGGGTCTATTTTTATTTTTTTGTCAGGAATTTTAGGAGAAACGTCTAATAATAATAACAACAACAAAGTTGATACGGCCCTTAAATGTCCTGAGCTGAAAAAGAGCAATAACATTTTCCTCTGGGTGAAACTGTTTTTCATGTGTGTTCATATCAGGCTCTTTATTGCTTCAATCATATCAGGCTGCTGTCTGAACACACAGTGACCCAGCGTTGGTCTGAGAGGATGGAGTTGGTTGAGGGCCACGGCCCCTGACTGAACACAAATAAACAGAGATCTGGACTGCAGCTCCCTGAGCACAGCGAACACACACTCCTCTGAAGAACAACATCAATCACTAGTGCAGCAGCCAATACACACACACACACACACACACACACCGAGATGATACGCATTCCACAGCACTGTCTCTTCAATCACCGTCTGAATGAAGCAAAAACAAACACAAAAGAGTGCATAATTAGAGAGCAATTAGAAACTTTGTGATGCAAATGTAAGGAGAATAGGCTGAGTAACTCTGCATTACATTAATGTGAATGTGTAGACTGACCACCACCAAAATCACATATTTATACGCACTTATGCATATAAATCACTGTTACTAGTGGACAGACAACTGGACGAATAGATCTATATTATTCTAATGGTTATCTAGTACTGTTGGCCACTGTCCTCAATTTCCAGTTTCAATATCAGTTTTCACAGCAACACTGACCCCTGCTGGCAGGGCAAAGCAGCAAACGTTGAGAGCATCCATGGTTTTAGTTTTATTTTTTCTTATAATAATCCTGGATCACAGGAGCTAACAATATCTACAGTACTCTAGTGCTTTTGAAGGTAAACTGTAGATTAGATGTCTAAATGAAAAAGAAGAGAAATCATGTAAGTCTTGAAACTGCTGAATATTCTGCTTTATTTAGCACTAAATAAACTTACTGACATTAACTGACAGCTGTCAATCAATCAGCTGACAAATCTTTAGGAGCATGATTTCTCATGTGATCTGAAAGAAGAAAATGTAATGTATTTTCAGCATCACGGTATACTGAAGCACATATGTAATTTTAGAATTCTGCAAAACATTTGACAATAAAGATAAAATACAAAAAGAGAGACAATAAATAAAAAATAAATGTGGTGGTGGTGGGGCGTGTAGAATACATTCTGTAAAACTTGTCAATTAAAATAATAATTATGTGTAGCATTGCAAGATTGGTTATTAATTGTTTTTTTTTGTTAAATATAAAAATAGCCACAGCACTTTGTCAAAGAGTCACTTTGTATGACAGTAGACATGGTGTGCTTGACCTAGAAACTGTGAATTGGTAATTAACCCGCAAATGAAAACTGGTTAGAATGCATTAATTAGACTCTCCTCTGCCCGTCTCACGGTGAAGAAGAGCTTTGAAAGCTTTCCGTGTAATTGATATTGAGAGAGATCATAAAGTCAGTCTAAATCAAATGAAAACGGCTAATTGGCAGAGTTATTACATTCAGAGTCCATCATTACCAACTACATTCAATAAAAACCCTTTACACTTTCCCTTTCACACGGTAATTGGATTCTTGATGAAGAATGAAGTTTGTAGAAATGGTCTTTTTTCAATCAGAGCCTTTTAATTGAAAGTAAATCTTTTTTCCCCATCAAAAACTTTCTTATATACATCCCTGTGTGAAGAAATAGGACAGACGTGACATAAAGAGCCGACACGTGTCAAACAAGCTGCAGAATTACTAGAGCTATACAATCAGAAAGCGTCCATCTATTGTGTATAATTGGATATGAAAGACAGACGGAGCCTGTAAAACATTTAAACAGCAGTGGAGCTCAAAAGGAGACGCAGAAGTCCTGAAAAAAACAGCCTTTCAATTCTTATTAATATTTATTTATATTTTTAAAATGTCAATGTAAAATACTAAATCAACTATTCTATTTAAAATTAAATTTCGACAATTTAGTTGAATAATTGAATACTATAATAATAATTGTAATATAATATTATGCTGTGACTTATAGGCATATGAATATTTACATATTTAATTGCCTATATTTTAATTGAAGATGTCATAATAGCAACACTACACTCTAAAAAATGCTGGGTTGTTTTAACCTATGGTTGGGTCAAATATGAACAAACCCAACCGTTGGTTTAAATTTTTTAATTACATTTTTAAACCCATCGGTTGGGTTTGTCCATATTTTACCCAGCATTTTGCAAATTTAATGATCTCACTCAACTAACTTATAGGTTTTAATGAAAGTGAAGATGTCTGAAATGTACATCTAACTCATGGAAATACTAAATAAAACTCCATTAATTACAATAAGTATTACATAAAAAAATATATATAACACTAGTAACAACATGCCACTCAGGGACTTGTGAAAATTGTGGGTGGTCCATCTTACCCCAAGGGTCTAATTTCATCTTTTTACTTCAAAATAAAAACTATAACTTTTACTATAACACAAAAAAACATTAATGTGTCCACAAATCCCTCATTAACAAATAGACCTAACCCAAAACTTTGATATTCAATATAACATAATGTCATAGATCACTAAATTAAATTTATAGGACGTGAAATTAGATCAATTAACCTCAAAACTGTTTCGGCTGACTAAATCCCACAAATATGTTGATATTCAAATGAAATAATGAAATAAAAAATAGCATAGCCATTCATCAAAAGTTAAGGGAACATTCCATTTGATCATTCTGAAACCATTATGGGAATGTTACTTTTGAATGTTTTCTGAACATTCTAAAAAAAAAAGGAGTAACATTTAAAAAATGTTAAACGAACATCCAACTAAATGTTTCAGGAAGAAAAGCATTCCATGAACAATGCTAACATTTTGAGAACATTTACGAACACTTTGAACGATCATTCTGTTGACATTACTGGAAGAACGTTTAGGGAACATTAGGGAAGTTTTGAGAACGTTCCCTGTTAGCTGGGTAACTCTACATCTACAAATGTCTCATTTGTCTATTTTATTTGTCCTAAGTCATTTTTGATATAATATTGATGACATCATCTCACACTGGTGGGCGTGTCTAAATGTCCAATCAAATGCTGTCTATAAAGACAACATCCCTGCCTCTTTAACCACATGCATCTAATTCATGTTTAACACATGAGCTTTATGAAATTAAACTCACACACTGTACTCTTTGGCTGGTGTTTTTTTTTTTTTTCAAATATAGTGCATAAGTCAGAGTTTGTTTTATATTATTTTTTCCTCTTTAGACCTGGGAAAATACAGCATGAGCATAAAGTCATATTGGGAATGACATGAGGGCGAGTAAATTATGTTTTTACAGTATAGGGTTTTGCAATATGAGCTTGATGCATTACATTTGATTGGTCTTTTTGGACATGCAATGCTCCCTTATAATGTGGCCAAAAGGTATCATGCTGTCTTCCTTCTGCAACAGCCGTCACGTGCCTCTGAACATGCATATAGGTGGGTTTTTAACTTTAATTTAGTCAATAAACCTAAAACACCTTTTTCGAAACGACACGGATATGAAACAAGAAGGGATGTTTCCACTGCACAATAACCATACAGTCCGCGGGGTTACAGGCCAGCTGTAATGCATTGCCGGCGCTGTAACAGAATCACTTTAATAAAGGGTCCGCGCTCGGGCCCCTCCGCGGGATTATGTCAACCTGAGGGCCAAAGCTCCCGAGCAGAGCGCCAAGGAAGAGTGACAGCATGCAAACGGCAGCAGATAATCACTGCAGGAGGGGAGACTCGCGCGAGTTCTGCGCCACAACGAAACAGCCCCCAAAACACGCTGAGCACTTGCATCTGATGCGACATGACTTCTGCTATTCTTAACCGCGCGCTCCTGTGGCGCTTCTCTCCGCGAGCCGCGTGCGTGCGTGCGTGCGTATGAGGACTGCTAGCGGGCGGTGACGTGACGAAGGCATGTCTGACATCGCCGTCTTCCCCTCTGATGCGCTCCGGGCTGTGTGAAAGCAAATCTGAGCATCTTCTTCACCCACAGCTGCTCTGAGTGCCGCACCGGCCGCAAACAACGACTTCACACGGCCAGCAGCTTACCGCGCTCGCGAACACGTGCGAATCTCACCGCTAACATTAGCACTGCTCATCTCTAAAGTGAATTGGGGTAGTTGCGTTTGGTGGCTGTGGGTAAATGTAGCGTATTTGTGACCATGTGTGTGTGTGTGTGTGTGTGGGTGTGTGTGGGGGTGGGTGACAGACGGTATCCTGAAATGTGACAAAACCTCAGGCCTCACACTGCTAATGTGAGAGAAGCGCTATGAAAAACACTGAGCTAAGACTATTCAAATCAGTTCCGTTCATTGAAATAAAATACTATGCAAGTGTCATTGTAAACCTTAAACATAATTAGCAGAACTAACTGAAATAAAATAAGTTGAAAATGGTAAAAACTGAAATAAAATAAGCTAAATAAAAAAATAAATGAAACTTAAATGAAAACTAGTGTTGTAGTACTCGAGACCAGTCTGGCTCTTGAGACCGGTCTTAAAACCATTTTTTAAAAGGTCTTGGTCTTACTCTGTCTTGTCTCGGCCTCAGACTTAGAGGATTTTGTTTCAAGACCACAACTGCTGGGATATCACTAAATTGCCAGTGCATTGTCTGATTTAATTATTAACATCATTAATGTGATTGGATGTAAAACTTACTGCTTCAGATGCAATCAATAACTTATTTCTACTTTGATTTATTTATTGTGCCGGTTCAGAAATGAGGGGTTGTGTCAAAAATGACACCAAAATTCATACAAATGCTCACAAAATTCAAGCTATTGTTGCAAAAAAGTATTTGTATGAGATCTGGATTTTTATATTATAACGTGATATAATTAAGCAATATCACAAGAGCAAGAGAGCCGTTTTCACAAATTTGAGCATGACTGCAAACATTGCTTTTATACAAACATTAAATTAAAAAAACATTCTCAAAATTATTTATGCATTTGTAATTTACCAATTCAGATGCATCTTCTGTACCACCACCAGTGCAAAGATGAACTGTGTTGTTAATGATTTCATTGGATTGGTATAACAGCTCTCTATATAGTGTCTTATTCTAATTATGTTTATTGATTAAAAATAAGTAATTTCTCAGGCAGTAATGCGTATCTTTATGAATTTAAGGAGTGCTGGTCTGGTCTTGGTCTTGGTCTTGGTCTCGGCTCGGTCTCGGATTAGGTGGTCTTGACTACAACACTAAAAAACTGAAAACAAAAAAATGCAAGCTAATGTTCAAAATATTTATAAATATAGGCCTATAGATAAAACTAAAATAATAATAATTATAATGCTGATTATGCAGATGGTGCGTTTCAGCAGGCTGCACTGGACACATGGACAAAAGTGTGTATCTGGACTTTGCATTACCATTGCTGCATTTACATTAATGCATCCAAACTTTTAAATTAAAGGCATTATAACTAATACTCCCATCATCTATAAATACATTTTACAATACAGTATAATTTAAATACTATATAAATATTTGCTAACACATTATGTTTTTCAGTAATGAGAGTAATGAGAATGTGGGAATTATTGTCACAATGCACAAAAAGGTAGTAAAAAAGATTTCATTTTGTTTAAGATGAATATGCTTTCTATTGTTTGCAATATAATATAATTAGTGCTGTCAAACAATTAATTGCATCCAAATTAAAAGTTTGTGTTTACATAATATATGTGTGTACTGTGTATAATTATGATGCTACACACGCATGTATATATACTTATATATAAAATATTTATATTTGTATATAATATAAATGGTATATACAATATATACATGCAAATACATGTATGTGTGTGTATTCAAATATACATAATAATTGTACACAGTGTACACACATATATTATGTAAACACAAACTTTTATTTTGGATGCAATTAATTGTTTGACAGCCCTAAATATAATATAATATAATATAATATAATATAATATAATATAATATACAGTGTGTCCCCAAAATATTTGGACATTTCAAAATGCATGAATTTTGTTGCAAAATAAGTGTCTTTTTCACCTGAATTATTCATTGTTTGGATTTAAATGTTTATTGACATTTGTTTAGGTTGGATTTCTGAATGTTTGAAAGATTAATATTGGTTTTAGGTGTAAATATAACAAGAACGGATAAAACTGGCAGAATGCTTTCCTGGAAAACTGACATTTGTTGTCTCACAAATATTTCACAGTGAGATGCAAAGACATTGTTTGAGTGAAGAAGTCTCGAGTCCTTGGAGAATAGTGATGTAAAGCGTCACATATGTCAAGCAGTGGAGATGTCTGATGAAAGTCTGGCTATAGGACAGATGCAGACGGTGCGTTTCAGCAGGCTGCACTGGACGCATGGACAAATGACAGTGTGAATCTGGACTTTGCATTACCATTGCTGCATTTAAAGGTACAATTATTGTTTCAACACCATCAGTGCTCTGCCAGGACACGTGTGAACCAACTGACTTTAAGTGAGGTATTTGATCAAGCTCAGACACTTTAAACTTGATTATTTATACAATGGCAGTGATACAAACCACTTAACATCACAGAATTGATTGATAGTGCTTATGGCTGTCATGTTGATTTCCCTCCAACATGATGTGGAGGACGATGACATTGAGGACCTGCCTTTTGTTAGTTTTGGTCATTTTACTTCTTTTATCCACTGTTGTATGTTATATTTATTATAAAGATTGTACATTTAAAAAGTAAAGCAATTATATATTAGACTAACAGGATGAAAAGTGATATTGAGGACAGAAATGTATTATTAAATCGGTATTCATCTTTTGTTTGAAAAAAGTGAACAGAAATAAAATGACAAATATGAATATGAAATGAAAAAATATGAATATTTCTTACTAAATTGTCAGTTTTTCTTTGTAGTTAGTGCAACACCCAGAGGTGTGACAAAAATTAACATCTATACTCATGCCAAAGTGATTTATGATATTTTGTTACAATTAATATGATTTAAAATGTTTAATATTTAATTCAATATATGATGGGGACATGAAAGTGTCTTTTTTTATTTATGTTAAAGTCAGTAAATGAAAAAGTCACGGTTCACTGTGATTTCCATTGTGGGCTCCTGTTATTGGTATAAACGGAGTAAAACACCTCTTGTGTGTGTGTGTGTGTGTGTGTGTGTGTAGAGGTCGGTTAACCCGCGGCTGTGTGAACAGTAATGAACTCCTCCACATGTGGGAATTCTGACACTAGTTCTCGCTCACCATTTTTCAGGACCATTTGTTTAATTAAAAGAGCACTTTTTCGAGAAATTAATTGTCGGCTGCTGCCTCTGGCTCCACTCTCACACAGGCTGTGCTGTGATGACATTCAGCTGACGGCTGTGTGTGTGTGAAGAGCAACTCTCTTCCTGTAGAGAGAGGAGACGTCAGTGCTGCTAATGTCCAGGATCAGGGATCGTTTGAGATCTCAATATGATCCTTTTTCAGGAAAATGAGATTTTGACAGAACCGACCAGAGTATTATTATTATTATATATTATTGTTTGGAAACCTGCATGAAAACTATGTTATTATTTGAAGTTCCTAAAATTACTATGTAATCATTCAGCATGCATGCATACAGTAGCAGTGTTGGGGAAAGTTCCTTTGAAAAGTAATGCAATTCAGTATTGCGCTACTCCCTTAAAAAGTAACTAATTGCATTACTTAGTTAATTTTTAAGAAAAGTAATGCATTATAACAGTTGCGTACGCACAAAACAGGCCCTGAAAGAGGCGTACGCCACTTCCTACGCATATGTTGTGATTTATAAAGGGATTTTTGCGCAGGTTCTGGCGTACACATGGTTTTATAAATCTTATTTTTTTTGTGCATACGCAAAATCTAGGTTTTGTGCGTACGTACACTTTTAGGATGAAATCTACAGAAAGTTTTATAAATGAGGCCCCTGGGCTGGGCTTGTTTGTGTTTTAATAACAAAAAAGTTCTATTTTGGGGGAAATGTAAAGGAAATGCAAATTCACGCTTGTACAGTAGGCCAGGGTGCAGCTCAAACAAACCTTCCAGCTGTGCTGCCCTTCTGGAAAACGGAAGAATAGGACACAGGAGAAAAAAAGTTTAACACTTACTTCACCAATAAAAACAAAAAATCTAAAGTAATTTTTGCTTTTGCTTATTTTTGACATTAGTCAATAAAGTGAGATTAAATAAATACAAATATTTGTTTTATTCATTACATATTTAATTATTGGAGGTTTGCATATTATTCTAATTTTGCATTTGACTGATTTTATTCATTTTGAGGAATACTGAATAATTTTTTTGTGCAAGTGAGATTAGTAAATGCATGTTTACATTTATTCTACAACTACAATAACCCTCATGTTTACACAATGCCTCTGCACTTACGATTTCTCTCAACATTGGGACGAGAGTTGTCAGTCAAAAAATAGGAAAACAAAGTAACTTGCGTTACTTATTTGAAAAAGTAACAAATATTTTGTTGTAAATTTTAAAAGCAATGTGTTACTTTACTAGTTACTTGAAAAAGTAATCTGATTACGTAACTCAAGTTACTTGTAATGCATTACACTCCAACACTGTACAGTTGTGGCCAAAAGTGATTCCCGGAGGGGGTTGCTTTGGGTATTTGTTTTTAATGACCCTACTAGGTAGATTAAACCATCAAAATATGAGGAAAATATTTTAGGGATAGTAAAGTGTCCGTCGTATGCACACTTCATAATCTCGCCGGAAGTAGTAGGTCATCTGGGAACTTTTTGCCTACTCTTTTATGAGTACTATGAATTCAGACATACTTATTTTGTCACATACTGTTTTTGACTACTATATAGTAGGGAAGTATGCGATTTCGGGGCTATTTTTTCTGTGGTATTACCATGTTTTTGTAGACATTGTACCATGGTAATACCATTCTTGGAAGTACTTTGGAGCGCCATGTAAATGCCATGCCTATATGAATAATAATTCGGAGAATTTTCTTTACTTCAATCAGCATATATAAAAACAGATTATATATAGATACTTTACAATTTAAATAATGTATGATTTTCAAGTTCTCCATGTTCCAATAATGAGAATGATGAGATTTACACATTGCTGTAATGAGAATGAAACCCAGGACAGGTTTCATGCTGTTCATTTCTTCTTGAATTCTTTTCTCGTCCTCCCAGAGCTGCCGTGTCACTGACAGTGAAGGACAGAAAACTCTCTCCCTTCGTTTTAATTGCTTTTGCAATGTCACAATAGAGTAATTTGAGAATGAACCACAAACCATCCTCCACTGACCTGTCCTACTTATCCTGTGTTAGAGAAAGTTGAATTCAAATTACCAGTGTAAATTAATTTTTTGATATGTAAAACAATTCCCTGCATACTAATAAGGCACTATTTTTATACAATAAAGAATGTTCATGGTGCAGTGATTAAATGGAGCTACCACCTTTTTAATATACAGGAACATGTTGTAGATGTAGGGGAGACACTTTGGTTGTAACACTTTTTGTTTGAGCATCAGTAACTCAGTGGTTGTTTGTGCTAGATGTCTCAAATTTTGATACATGGTAGCCACATTTGTCTCCTACAAATATAACTCACTTGGACATGTACCACACAATCACAGATTGTGAGTTAATGTCAAACACAAAGAGTTCCGTTGTAACAATCTACCCCAATACTGGGGTGAGTAGTTTATGTGAATTTTGAGATATTGCATAAAAAATGCTGGATGGAAACATCAAGATTAGCATAAATTCTAATAAGGTGCACAGAAACGTATGTGTTTAATGGAGGCAGATCATTGTTTAGCTGGTAAGAAGATGTGCATAAACTATGACACATTTACTGAATAAATCCCTCGATACACAACAAAAAAACTCACGTGATTTTGCCCTGAACATAGGATGGACTAATTGGAATCATCATAGGGGTTGGATGTAACATTTTTAATAAACTGTTACAAGTATCCCCACCCCAGCCATTAATGTTTTAGCATGTGGGTTTTAAGTTAGCATAAATACAAAGCATCAAATTAAAGAGAAATAACTACTTCAGGTCATGTAAGTTAAATAATTGTACCTACAATTCAATGATTGCTAGGCAAAAAATGATCTTCTTTAAAATTTTACTTTCTTACCTGAAAATCATTTTTTTGGTCATAAAATCTCAAAATTGGCTCACAGTCACAAGCAATTTCTCCTTTCTACCAACACTGATCAGGCATAAGATTATGACCACCTTCCTAATATTGTGTTGGTCCCTCTTTTACTGCCAAAACAGCCCTGACCCGTCAAGGCATGGACTCCACTAGACCCCTGAAGGTGTGTTGTGGCATCTGGCACCAAGATGTTAGCAGCAGATCCTTTAAGTCCTGTAACTTGCGAGGTGGGGCCTCCATGGTTTGGACTTGTTTGTTCAGCACATCCCACAGATGCTCGATTGGATTGCGATCTGGGGAATGTGGAGGCCAAGTCAACACCTCAAACTGTTGTGCTCCTCAAACCATTCCTGAACCATTTTTGCTTTGTGGCAGGAGCATTATCCTGCTGAAAGAGCCACAGCCACCAGGGAATACCGTTTCCATGAAAGGGTGTACATGGTCTGCAACAACGCTTAGATAGGTGGTACGTGTCAAAGTAACATCCATATGGATGGCAGGACCCAAGGTTTCCCAGCAGAACATTGCCCAAAGCCTCGCACTGCCTCCGCCGGCTTGCCTTCTTCCCATAGTGCATCCTGGTGCTATGTGTTCCCCAGGTAAGCAAAGCACACGCACCCGGCCATCCACGTGATGTAAAAGAAAACGTGATTCATCAGACCAGGCCACCTTTTTCCATTGCTCCCTGGTCCAATTCTGATGCTCACGTGCCACTGTTGGCGCTTTCGGCGGTGGACAGGGGTCAGCATGGGCACCCTGACTGGTCTGCGGCTGCAGCCCCATACGCAACAAACTGCGATGCACTGTGTATTCTGACACCTTTCTATCAGAACCAGCATTAACTTCTTGAGCAATTTGAGCTACAGTAGCTCGTCTGTTTGATCGGACCACACGGGCCAGACTTTGCTCCCCACGTGCATCAATGAGCCTTGGCCGCCCATGACCCTGTCGCCGGTTCACCACTGTTCCTTCCTGGGATCACTTTTGATAGATACTGACCACTGCAGACCAGGAACACCCCACAAGAGCTGCAGTGTTGCCCATTTTTCCTGCTTCTAACACATCAACTTTGAGGACAAAATGTTCACTTGCTGCCTAATATATCCCACCCATATATATATATACACACACACTCGCACACACATTCACAAAACTGTCTGCTGGCATTTTTGATAGAGGTGAAAATATGCTCAACTCATTCATTTACTAAAGATTTGACAGTATAAACTACTTTCTATAAAAGTAGGCTATATGACATTATATTAGTATCTGATTGTGTCGACAGATATTGAGTGATAAGCAAGGAAACAGTTAAAAAAAGAAGATGCAAACAAACACCTCTGAATTTTTTGAACCAATTCACCTAAAATAATGTTTATTTTTATGTCTGTTGTTTGTTCAATCTCTTGTCCATCCCTCACATTTAGTTTCACTCATGAACATGTGCACATCATGTTTAATTCATGTGCTTTTGTTTAATCACATGTGAAAACATGAAAATGATGTGAAACACGTGTAGTTTAGAAGAACTAAGGAAGATTCGTCTGATGTGACACTGTCATCTAGAGGCAGCGGACAGAACTACAACAGTGTCGATTTAAAGGGATAGTTTAACCAAAAGATAATTCTGTCATTATTCACTCCAAGTATCTAGTCAATGAAAGTCAATGAGGTTCAGTGTTGTTTGGACACCAACACTCTTCAAAACATCTTCTTTCGTGTCCCACAGAATAAAGAAAGTTTTTTAATGACATGACGGCAACATTTTTGGGCAAATCCATGAGAGGATGTGCATTTAATTGTCTTTTCTCTATTGGTGTTGCTTCTTTAATAAGCTCTGAAAAATAAGCTCTGCTGTTTTGACAGTAAGTCTTCATTTACTGCAGAATATGTTAACACAGTCATTAACGCGTTCCCAAGGTGCAGCGGTGTGAATGAGTGTTAAGGCCTCTGTTTCACACGTCACTCAACTCTTACATTTCATTCCATTTTATGCATCATTATTGCAGGGGAAAGTGTGAAAACAAGCTGCTTTTACGATCCTCTCTCTGATGGCAGGAATATTAAAGTCACCATGAAATCAAAATTGACAATTCTTCTTTTTTTATGGAATATTGACATATTTGTCTGTGCACATTGTTTTAAATTCATGTGCCTCGTAATCTTGAATCAGAATAGCTTCCCCTCCTCTTGCAGTGACATCTCTTCTCTTCTCTAATGTTCTTGTTCCAGAAGCCGTTTCACTCGGATATACACTCACCTAAAGGATTATTAGGAACACCTGTTCAATTTCTCATTAATGCAATTATCTAATCAACCAATCACATGGCAGTTGCTTCAATGCATTTAGGGGTGTGGTCCTGGTCAAGACAATCTCCTGAACTCCAAACTGAATGTCAGAATGGGAAAGAAAGGTGATTTAAGCAATTTTGAGCGTGGCATGGTTGTTGGTGCCAGACGGGCCGGTCTGAGTATTTCACAATCTGCTCAGTTACTGGGATTTTCACGCACAACCATTTCTAGAGTTTACAAAGAATGGTGTGAAAAGGGAAAAACATCCAGTATGCGGCAGTCCTGTGGGCGAAAATGCCTTGTTGATGCTAGAGGTCAGAGGAGAATGGGCCGACTGATTCAAGCTGATAGAAGAGCAACTTTGACTGAAATAACCACTCGTTACAACCGAGGTATGCAACAAAGCATTTGTGAAGCCACAACACGCACAACCTTGAGGCGGATGGGCTACAACAGCAGAAGACCCCACCGGGTACCACTCATCTCCACTACAAATAGGAAAAAGAGGCTACAATTTGAACGAGCTGACCAAAATTGGACAGTTGAAGACTGGAAAAATGTTTCCTGGTCTGATGAGTCTCGATTTCTGTTGAGACATTCAGATGGTAGAGTCAGAATTTGGCGTAAACAGAATGAGAACATGGATCCATCATGCCTTGTTACCACTGTGCAGGCTGGTGGTGGTGGTGTAATGGTGTGGGGGATGTTTTCTTGGCACACTTTAGGCCCCTTGGTGCCAATTGGCCATCGTTTAAATGCCACGGCCTACCTGAGCATTGTTTCTGACCATGTCCATCCCTTTATGACCACCATGTACCCATCTTCTGATGGCTACTTCCAGCAGGATAATGCACCATGTCACAAAGCTCGAATCATTTCAAATTGGTTTCTTGAACATGACAATGAGTTCACTGTACTAAAATGGCCCCCACAGTCAGAAGATCTCAACCCAATAGAGCATCTTTGGGATGTGGTGGAACGGGAGCTTCGTGCCCTGGATGTGCATCCCACAAATCTCCATCAACTGCAAGATGCTATCCTATCAATATGGGCCAACATTTCTAAAGAATGCTTTCAGCACCTTGTTGAATCAATGCCACGTAGAATTAAGGCAGTTCTGAAGGCGAAAGGGGGTCAAACACAGTATTAGTATGGTGTTCCTAATAATCCTTTAGGTGAGTGTACGTCACAATAGGGAAGAAAAGACTGGCGTGACTTCAGCTTCATGCAGACTTTAAAGGCCCACTGAAGTGCCTTGAAACGTGCAGCATTATTCAGTGTGTTGACATAATTTCCCCTGAAACAGGAAGACAGGACGGGACGTATCAAACTCCTCCCCTTTTTAAAAAACGGCCAATAGCGTTTAGTTTATATCACAGCTCGTCCAGAGCCGTTGAGCTCGATAAAGACGCAGTTTCCTCCTAATCTCTAACCGTTTCTCATCATAATCTCCTCCATATCACTTTAAAATATCATTCTGTGCAGAATTAAAATGGGTCTGATACGTTTTCTGGTCTGCGCCGACTCGATCATATGACCAGAGTGGATAAATCTGAAAACGACACCCTTGCGTCTTCGTGTGCACCGCCAATCCGTAAATTTTGTGAAACGATGATGTCATCACCCCACATCTCGCACATAGACTGTAAAAAAATATGGACGTAGTGTCATTGACGTCACCCATAGGATTCTGAAGAGCAGTTTTGAAGTGTAAAGTAGGATTGAGCTGGCTGTTGCCATCTTGGCAGAGCGTTCCCGCGTGTCACTCCCGGATAACAGAAAATGGGCAAAGAGGCGGCACGTGGGTGGAGCTGAGGTGACGCGATGACTAACAGACAGCAGATAAATGGCTGTTCACCTGTCACTCAAAGTGGCCACGCCCTTAATTATGCAGAACTTTAAGGCTTTATATAATGTAAATGAATGAGTTATAAAAAAATTCACCTCCCTCACAGTTGTCATGAAGGGCAAAATTAGTCGTATAGACCAAAACCACAATTTGTACCAGGCTGTAAACATGTTTTTTTCTGCTGTAAAGTTGGGCATTTTAACATGGGGCTCAATGAGATTCTGCTCCCTTCTGGAGCTTGTCTCTAGCGGCCAGTCGATGAATTGCAGTTTAAGTCACTTCCGTATTGGCTTCAAGAGAAACTGGGGGAGGTTGCCGCTTGGTCTCGCGCATACTCCAAATCTTATTCTCCGTTTTTAGTGTATCTCTGTGGCAGAATTACAGCGCCACATACAGGTCAGGTATGTATACTACATAGTTTCAGTCGGTTTTTGAGACGAGGAAAAAAAAAGATTGGCTCTCTCTGGCTTTGTGTGGATGTGGCCTAACATTCACACTAAAAGCCAAAAAACTTCAATTTTGCTTTCAGGGGGACTTTAAGGCATGTCATTCTCATTATGAAACGTGTTATTTTATATCATTTATATACTATTATAGTTTTTATTAATATTTTGAATTAGGTTTTTTCTGTTTTATTTTAAGTAACGTTTTAGTAATTTTGTTATACTTTTGACATTTTTATTAGTTTTTTAAATATGTCTACATACTTTTTCAGTTAGTTTTAGTTATTTTAGTAGTTCAAGATAAACTAAATGAAATGTTACCTTTACCATTTTAATGAATGTAACGATTTAAAAAAACATTTTTAGTTTCAGTTTGAGTTAATATGATAACACTTTATTTCAAGGTGACGTAGTTACACGTTAATACATGTATTTACTTAAGTAATAACAGTTAATTATGCATAATTACAAGTAACTAACCCTAAACCAAACACTAACCATAGCTGTAACTCTATAGTAAGTACATGTAGTTAAAATAATATTAGTATTTATTTGAGTAAGTATGTAACCATGTCACCTTAAAAAAAGGGGTTACACTTTATTTTAAGGTGTCTTTGTTACACTTTAATTATACATTTAAGTACTGAGTAATATTAAGTAATATGTACTTACTATAGGGTTAGGATAAGGGTTTGGTTTGGTTTAGGGTTAGTTGCATGTAATTATTCATAATTTATAGTCATTACTATAGTAAATACATGTAACATATGTAACAATGACACTGTGAAATAAAGTTTTACCAACAAAGTGTAACCAATGATAACATGTTATGGAGAAACAGGATTATAGCAATGTTAGGTTCATACATGGAGAAACTGTCACTCTCTCTCACACACACACACACACACACACACACACACACACACACCTCTCTCTTTCTCTCTCTCTCTCTCACACACACACACACACACAATGAAAAACAGCAGGCTGAAGTAAAGCAGCTGCTTTAATGTCCTTCATCTGGCAGAAGGAGAAGCAGTCTTGTTGTGTGAGGTCTGCGGCAGCAGCAGCGTAAGGCCGTGTTGGGTGGAGAAACGCAGGGTGGCATCTTTAACTAGTCAAACACATCGGTAAAGGGTTAAACAGTTCAAACACTCACAATGGCTGTTCATGGTTTGATGCATGCAGTTTGAGAAACTTCCTACCTTCATTTGATCTGACCGTCTTGATCTGCTGGATGTTTAAAGGACGAGAGCAAACAGCTTTATTCTTCAGTGCATAATTGGGGTAGAACTTCTTCATCACCTTTAGTCCAGAAAACCTGGCAATGGAAACACCCAGTTACACCTAAACCTCCTAAATCTGAAAAAATAAATAAAATAAAAAACCTAATACCAACAGTTAATGTAATTTGAAGTGTAATTTACTTAAATGTGTATTAATACTAATTTGACAAAATATTATTTTTAATGCAACCTTAAAATTTGCATTATATGAATAAAAATGATAGCAAGCTAAAATAAATAGTTATTAGTTATTACATATGTATATGTTTAAACATGCTAATATTAATATAATCTAATGTTAATAATAATACCTTTTATTTAAAGGCACCTTTCAAGACACTCAAGGACACCGTACAATATAAAACAAGGCAATAAAATACAAGCATACAAAACACAAACTTACACATCAATCAATCATGTCATTAAAAGCTATTCTAAAGAGATTTTATCTGAACCGTTTTCATCTGAACTTTAAATTAGGGAATTGAATCCAGCAGGCGGATGTGCAGTGGTACAGAATTCCAATAGCAAGCCTTTTCATTCATATTTATGTCTTTTTGTTCCAATTTTATTTATATTGCAAATTTTTTTTTAAAGCAACCTTGAACTTTAGCTGTGTATGAATAAGGCTTAATTCAAATTTCTTTACTATTTTAGCTATTTGATGTGTTCTGTCCCATTTTATTGCCTTAAATTATCATTATATTATTTCTACCAAATATTAATTCTTTGTAAAGAGACCTTGAGCTTGGGAGCGGATCTGTATAAATCAATAATAATAGTCCTACTATATTACTGATAGTACTCTTGTCAGTAAAACCTGCGGCAGTCTGTTTCACAGCTGACACTGACACCTGCACTGCTTCTGTTACACTACAGTCTGTGTGTGATATGAGAATGTCTGATCACTTTTTCCAGCAGAAGACGAGAAGTGGAAACACTTCCATCATAGCTAGATAGAAGAGTGTGCGGTCCACCTTCCCAGAGGCAAAGCGCTGCAGTATGCCATCTTTCTGAGCCTCAGTGGTGTTGATCTATGTACACACACACACACACACACACACACACACACGTTGTGTTTTCATGTTTCATGGGGACTTTTCATAGACATAATGATTTTTATACTGCACAAATGTATATTCTATCCCCTTACACTAACCCTACCCCTAAACCTACCCATCACACAAAACTTTCTGCATTTTTACATTTTCAAAAAACATCACTTAGTATGATTTAGAAACTGTTTTCCTCATGGGGACCAAAAATGTCCCCACAAAGACAAGATTTTGGATATTGCCATCTTTGTGGGGACATTTTAACCCATAATGTAAAGGTTTACCAGGACACACACACACACAGATTCACAGATTAATTGTGCTGTAACCTTTCCTTTGTAAATCAAAGTTTTGCACTTAAATAAGTAACACTTAACAATAAGGTTTCATTTGTTCATTAGCTAACATGAACTAACAATAAATAATATATTTCCAGCATTCATTTTGTTAGTTTGTTAGTTCAAAAAATAAAAAGTTATTTATTGTTAAATGTTGTAGCATTGTTAGTTCATAAAAATTCAAATTAACAAATGAGACTGTAAAGTATTGCCAAGAAAGGAATATTACTTTTGACTAATTTGATTAAAATATTCCAAACATATCATTATTTATTATGCAGCAATATTTGCTGCATCTACACCGGTGATGTCTGTATAAAATCCAAAATCTCTGTCACATCAGCCAGGAAAACATAAACAATTATTATTGTTTTTAATAATGACTTTTTCCAGGGGGCCACAAGTACGGGGTCCGTGGGAATAGTTAAAATAAAAATGTATAATAACGTAATAAATAAATTATGTATATATATATATATATACACACACACATAATTATACATACGTATGTATAATATATTAATATATATTCACAACAGTATATACTGTAAACACCTAGCAGAACAATACTATAGTCAATAGAAGAAGAAAAAAATTATGTAGACATATTTATCATTTTTCACAGTATACATTGGGTCTTCATACACTATATTGCCAAAAGTTTTTGGGATGCCTACCTTTACATGCACATTAACTTTACTGACATCCCATTCTTAATCCGTAGGGTTTAATATGGAGTTGGCCCACCCTTTGCAGCTATAACAGCTTCAACTCTTCTGGGAAGGCTTTCCACAAGGTTTAGGGTGTGTTTATGGGAATTTTTGACCATTCTTATAGAAGCGTATTTGTGAGATCAGGCACTGATGTTGGACGAGAAGGCCTGCCTCACAGTCTCTGCTCTAATTCATCCCAAAGGTGTTCTATCGGGTTGAGGTCAGGACTCTGTGCAGGCCAGTCAAGTTCCTCCACACCAAACTCATCCATGTCTTTATGGAATTTAGCTTTGTGCACTTTCATGTTGGAAAAGGAAGCAGCCATCCCCAAACTGTTCCCACAAAGTTGGGAGCATGAAATTGTCCAAAATGTCTTGGTATGCTGAAGCATTAAGAGTTCCTTTCATTGGAACTAAGGGGCCAAGCCCAACCCCTGAAAAAAAAACCCACACCATAATCCCCCCTCCACCAAACTTTACACTTGGCACAATGCAGTCAGGCAAGTACGGTTCTCCTGGCACCACAAAACCCAGATAGAGAAGCGTGATTGGTCACTCCAGAGAACACAGCTCCACTGCTCTAGAGTTCAGTGGCGGCGTGCTTTACACCACTGCATCCGACGCTTTGCATTGCACTTGGTGATGTAAGGCTTGGATGCAGCTGCTCGGCCATGGAAAAGCATTCCATGAAACTCTCTATGCACTGTTCTTGAGCTAATCTGAAGGCCACATGATGTTTGGAGGTCTGTAGCTATTGACTCTGCAAAGTTGGCGACTTCTGCGCACTGTGTGCCTCAGCATGCGCTGACCCCGCTCTGTGATTTTACGTGGCCTACCACTTCGTGGCTGAGTTGCTGTTGTTCCCAATTGCTTCCACTTTGTTATAATGCCACTAACAGTTGAACGTGGAATATTTAGTAGTGAGGAAATTTCACGAATTGTGACACATTCTTTCACAAATGTTTGTAGAAGCGTCTGCATGCCTAGGTGCTTGATTTTATACACCTGTGGCCATGGAAGTGATTGGAACACCTGAATTCAATGATTTGGAGGGGTGTCCCAATACTTTTGGCAATATAGTGTATATGCAAATATGTAACTGCCTTTTAAATTTTAGGATGGGGGTCCCTTGCACGAGGATGATCACATATGGGGGTCCGTGCCTTCTAAAAGATTGAAAACCCCTGCTTTTAACATCAGTTATAAACTGTTACTGTTTATACTATTTCTGCTTATTGAGAGAATTCAACCATATGAAGTATTACCACATTAGTCAGAATGAAATAATGCCATATATTAATTTTCTGTGATTTAAATGTTTTGTTCAAGTTCTGGGTATTGCATCTTTACTATGTTACTTCTGATATACAGTTAGTTAGTAAGCACTATCTAGCAGCTCACTTATGCTAGTTGATATAGGACAGATGTTATATAATAGCGTACCAAGAGCTTTGGTGAGAGATTTGAGCGGAGAAATATGTTGATGATGAGCTCAGCTTTATGGTGAAGCATGGCATAATCAACCTCGCTATACAAGCCGTCTGATGCCATCACATCGCCTGCGTCTGCCAAATGCCTGAACCTATAACTCAGAAAAGATCAGTAAACTACCTCAATCCCAGATGCCAGACAGAACAAGGCCTTTGCCCTCCTGTTCAATTGCAAGTATAGAGCACCCTCTGCTGGACGACCCCTGACCTCTCACACTCAATGTAGAAGGAAAGATCATTGACTAAGAAGTCCACTATCACCGTTTTGTTGAAAATGTTTCGTATTTTAGGTTTAAACTTTTCTCCATCGGTGCAGAAATCGGAGGTGTGCTGGGCCTTGGAGCGAACCACACAAGCTGGAGAAAAACAACAACGTCTTTTACCTGCTTGCACAGCACTGATACATCTGAAGTAAACGGACGGAGCGTGGAGGAACTCACGCTCTGAGAAGTGCTTGTAGTCCTGTATCAGATACTCTTCAAACTCAGCTCTGATCTCACGCTTCTCTATGACGGCTACAAACCTCGAAACACTGCGAACGAACCTCCGTAAAGCATTCCACCCGTTTGCCTTCTGAAGAAATCCAACAAATGAAATGAGCTCAGTGCAAAAAATGGTCTGAAAAGTGCTTTTTTAATTTATTGAAATATTTTACCAGTTCCATCAGCAAGGGTCCTCTCAGGCTCAGCTCAGATGCATCAGGAGAACAAGTAGAAAAAGATTCCTGATATTGTTTGAACCTGTTTGAGATCAGATTTGTACTGTATGTAACCACTGTAAAACATTAAAAACCATCAAGCACACTCATAGACCTGGGTGATAATATAGATTTTTCGATGATTCATGCAATCAAGCAGTTGAGATTTGCTATATAGTATATATCGCCCTATGTGAGTGTACTGTATGTATGCAGAATAAATTGATAAGACATACTGTATATACAACTTTATATAAAGAGAGGGGCAATAATATAGTTACATTGTGCGACAAAAATAAACCAGGTGTTTGCTATATAGTATATATTGAATTAGCAAATGAATATCTTGCTTCTCCTGAAGAAAACCCATTAATCTCATGAGTTTCAAAAGAGATCTTAACAATGTCTCAGAAAACTTTATATCTTTATTTTTCTATAACTTGCAATTCAATTTTTGTTCTCAGAATGTGAGGTATAAACTTGGTTATTGTGACTTTTTATCTCACAATTCTGACTTTTTTTCCCCACAATAAAAAGTGGGATTATATCACACAGGTGGAAACAAGCCTACATACTTATTTCCCTGAATGGAATTTTGGGAGAAATATCTGAGACTGTAACTGAAAACTCCATAAAATAGCAACCTCTGAGCAAATACATTATCCCATAAGTTTATCACAATACCATGTGGCCTCAAGGGATTTGGCAACCAGATGCTGGACGGTGTAGATGACATCCAGAGGAGCTGTGTCCATCTGCGCCACACTGGTGACGATGTCAGCGCTGCACTGCAGGTAATCCGCTGCAGGGGGAGACAGACACCAAAACATGCTTTTATTTCTTTAGTTTTTTTTTTTGCAGCATGCAAAACAATTGCTTATGTTTAAAGACCAGAATCATTTATTCACCCTCATGTCATTTCAAGCAGGGTTATTATAGTTAAGTAAAACCAAAACCATAAATAAAAAAAACGTTGTTACTTGAATTAAAATGAACGTTAAATGAAATAAGAATAAAATAGAGCTGCGAGCAGCAATAAAGGGGCCCAGCACAAAAAAGGCATGATAAGTTATGCAAGCATGGTTGGGAGCTTCATAGCAACTGTCTGCAACAATTAAAGACATTTTTAGATTATTTTAGTCAAAATGGCTGAAAAATCACAAATAGCCTACAATCATCTTGTAATATGATTAAATAGCTTTTCACTTTTGACCAATAGGTGGTACTGTTACCAAATTGATGTTGTGTGGTCAGTGTGAGAAGCTTGGTGTCAATATGGTGTCAATCAAAAAGCTTTTAATAAATTTCCCTGGCATGGTCTGAAGATGATCTGAGCCGATTCTGCATTGGTCTATAGGAGGAATTAAAAAATGTAGGTTTTCAAAGAAATTAAAAATGGTGAATAGCAAGTTAGACCATTGGTATCATTGTTCTTGGTAGGACTATCAAGACCAGTTTCATTAAAATAGGCAAAATGTATCAAAAGCTATTAGCATTTAATTCATTATAAACTTTGACCAGTAGGTGGCGCTGTTCTGAAAACTTTTGGCTACTTTCACACTGTCAGCCCAAATCCGATTGTTTATCCGAATGAAATCTGATCTAAAATATTTGACTGTCCACATTGTGTCTCGCAACTGTTCAGATCTGTTTTGTGTCTTTTGTTTTCTGGAATATCTACATTGGTTTCTATGGCAATGACGTTGCGTTGTTAGGCATATGCCAAAAACAACAACAACAACTGCAACATGGAAGGGTCTGCAATAGAGATGTTGTCTTATTTACCACATGACAATGTGTAGCATTGTGCTGGACTACTGCGTCTTCTGAGGCAGCGGCAGAACCATAGGAGGCTGGTGTGAGCGGCTTTATTCCTTGCTGTCGTCTCTGTCTGTCTCAAATTTTGTCTCTGTTATATTGATATTTTCTGCTCGCCTGACACTTTGCAACAACACAACCTTGTTTCTGCAGCGGCTTTCAGCATGTTTCCTACAACAACGTATGACGTTTATGCTTTACGTGCCATGAGAAAGTCACATAAACCATGCAAAATCCAATCAGAGCAGACAGACTGAAACGGATTTCCATTTTTATGTGATTTTTTTCCATTCACACTTGCGGATATGCACAAAAATCAGATTTGGACTGACAGTCTGAACAGTTTCGTAATGATACGCTAATGCGTCAATAAAATACATTTTATGGCAAATTTTTTAATTGCCGATACCCAAAATGCCGTATGAAAATTGGGTATGATTCGACGCGGCATGCTGCACTGAATTAAAAGTTATAAAAAATACGACACGCTAAAGCATTGCAGAGATATAGCCTTGAGTCCATTTCGCCGTGCTCTTCGGCAAATTCGTTCGCATGTTACTTGAGAACGGTTGGGTTTATCAAAAATCTTTTAATAACTTTTTGCCAGCATGGTCTGAAGATGATGCGAGCCAATTTGGGTGAAAATCAGACAAACCGGATGGACCATTTTTTGGAAAATTTAAAATGGCGTCATAGGACGATTGAATCATCGAATCATCTTGAGCCAAGAAATCAGAGGAAAACAAAAAATTCTACTTCAAAATGTGTTGCTTGCCGTTTCTTTGTAATTGTTTGTGAAATTTAATAGCAATTTCTGAGTGAAAATAATTTCTATACCAAATTATTTTTAAGCCAAATATCTTCCCATGAAGATAATACAATAAAATCATACAGGTTTGGAACAATGTGAGGGTGAGTAAATGATGACAGGTTATTAATTTTGTAGGTGAACTATTCTTTTAACATTGAATTTGAAATAGTGTCATTATATCCATAAACGAAAGCAGTACTAGGATTTTCTCTTCGAAAGAATTTGTCTACGATGGCGCGGATTTTAGCCTTCTGTCGCTTGGGTTCGACGGAGCGCAGAGCTTCTGCTTCCTGTATGAAGAGCAGCGCTCCATCCGCACCGTGCTCTCGCAGAAACTGTTTGAAATGATTCACGTACTGAGATGTTGTGATGGCCTCTTCAAATGACCTGGAATTTATCAGAAAACACAGGCAACTTAGTCTCAGCTCAACATCATTTAGCCTGAGATAATTAAAATGCTTTAAGAAATATTCTTCCCACAAATATAGCTTTAAACTCATCGTTCCAAATAAGAACCTGGGTTTTGTAGATGGCATTTCAAAAATAATGGTGTCCTTCTTGAGAGTTTTGATCTGGAGAACCGTGGGTTTAGATACGGGCACATCTGCATGTGTAGCATGCAATAAAACACAATGTTTGCATACAGTCACTGATATCTGTTCAAATAAATGACACTTACAGCCTTTGAGAATTTTGTTTTTCTTAACACCAAAAATCTGAGACTATGCTGAAGTCAAAAATATTAATTCATTTGAGAGATTCAACCAACACATTAGATTAAAATAACATGTTCAGGGTCAAATCAGGTAGAATTCAACTCCTAAAAGTAACAGCTGCATGCTTTCACTATTACAATGAACTAGGGCTTTAAAGCTTCTAACATGGCAAAGTTTGTTTGAAAAACAAATACATATGCACTCTCAGGTGATTAATCAATGCAAATGAGTGTCAGATTTTCTTGCTTTCATTGATGCTCTTTGCAGCATCTCAAATCATGCTCAAAACAATAAAACAAAGATTATTGAAGTACTTTTTACTAAATACGATTTCAGATTTTCTACTTCAAAATTTCGCATTTAATTCAGTGTCTTACTTGCCATTTCTTTGTAATAGTTTGCGAAACGTACTAGCAATTTCTGAGTGCAGCAAGTTTTTTTTAGTGAACAAAGATGACTTTTTGGTAAAATATTTATCATTTACAATACCTTGAGCAAGGGGTGTTATGATATCACTCTCTGTCATGAGCTTTGGCTCCACGGATGCATCTGCCCAATACAAGCAAGAGAAAGTGAGTCATTTTGAGATTGTCATAAAACCTTTATTTATATAGCGCTTCGTACAGTACATATTGTTTCAAAGCTACAGTGATAAACATGAAAATAATTCCGTCCTTCCGATGAGACGTTAAACCGAGGTCCTGACTCTCTGTGGTCATTAAATATCCCAGGATGTCCTTCGAAAAAGAGTAGGGGTTTAACCCCGGCATCCTGGCCAAATTTACCCATTAGCCTCTGTCCATCATGGCCTCCTAATAATCCCCATATACAGATTGGCTTGTCTCCTCTCCACCAATCAGCCGGTGTGTGGTGAGCGTTCTGGCGCAATATGGCTGCCGTCACATCATCCAGGTGGATGCTGCACATTGGTGGTGGTTGAGGAGATTCCCCCCTTCTATATGTAAAGCGCTTTGAGTACCCAGAAAAGCGCTATATAAAATGTAACAAATTATTATTATTATAATTATTATTATATAATGATCAGTAATGCAAACAGAATTCAATTCTCTAAAAAAAGACAATAGTGTCATTATTCGGTGTTGATTCAGTTCAGTTCAATAACTGTGAAGTTCATTTCATGTTACATACATGTGTAACAAGGACACTGTAAAATAAAGTGTTATTTTTTCTTCACAAAAACACTACATACTTTTAGGACGACCTTTAAAATGAGCTATATGCAGCTGCTCTACTGAAGATAGTAGTGTCGTTATTGACTGAGCCAATTCACTGTTGATTCCATTCAGTTTAATAACAGTGTTGATGTTGCAAAATTCGTCAATTATGAAACAAAGTCGAATCAGTAAAGCAGATCAGTGGTGTCATCATCCCACTCAATTCAGTTCAAGTTTTGTTCCTGTGTATTCTTACCGATTATGTTGTACTTGTGCAGAAGTGATCCTCCTTTCTGCAGGTCTTGCAGGGCCACAAAAGCCCAGCTGTCCTGAGACAGAGCGGCGGGGTCCAGTCGGCTGCAGCATCCTTCACACAGAACCATCGCCTCCGTCTGAGTGAGATGAACTTCTGTTTCTGTCTCGAAACCAGAGAACAGCAGCTCTACAGAGTCTACACTGCGTGAACTCTGAAAGACATGGAAGAAAGTTCCTGAAAACTGAAATGAAAGCGTCCACTGGTTTGAGTCATTAGTTAAGGTCACTCACCAGGTGAGACACCAGAGCTTTGTCCTCGGCATCTAAAAATGAGTCATAAGTGTCTTGTAGTTCCTGTGAAAAGAGCATATGAGAGATCTTCTCACATCTCAATGCCTCATAAAACCTACACACTTCCTTAGCACTTATCAAATACACTACTGTTCAAAAGTCTGAGGTCGGGGGTAGATCAGTAATATTGTGAAATATTATTACAATTTAAAATAGCTGTTTTCTGTGTGAATATATTTTAAAATGTAATTTATTCCTGTGATCAAAGCTGGATTTTCAGCATCATTACTCCAGTCTTCAGTGTCACATGATCCTTCAGAAATCATTCTAATATGCTGATTTTTGCTCAAGAAACATTTCTGATTATTATCAATGTTGAAAAAAATTGTGCTGCTTCATATTTCTGTGGAAAACGTCATACATTTTTTTTCCAGCAATCTTTGATTTTGCAACATAAATATACATGTTTGATTAATTGAATTTGTCTTTGCTGAATAAAAGTATTATTTTCTTTTAAAAAAATAAATAGACCCCAAACTTTTGACACAGACATAAGTTATCTAGCAAAATGGTGAGCAGTGGCTATCAAGCTCCAAAAAGGATGAAAATCACATGAAACTATACTCAAATATGACTTAAAGGGTAAGTTTATTGGGTTTCTTAAAATTTTGTGTAACTTCTAAATCGAGCAGTAACTCAAAACAGCAGTGCATGGCAATAAGGATTAATAATAATGCAAAATAGACATTGAACACATTGTAAGTTGCCTTGGATAAAAAATATCCGCCAAATATAAATCTAAATTGTTACGGGAAACATCTGATGATAGAGTAGATTATTATAGAACATGGATGTCTCTATATGACAGGTAAGGGCTGAAAAATTACATTCTGATGAGAGATGTACCGATACTGAATTTCATATATCATTCAGAATGATATCTGTCGATATTGATACAGATAACTTAGATTTTTCTTAAGGAAAGAAAAGATCTCTACCAAATCATGCTGCAAACTATACAGAGAACCCTCTCATTTGGTACACTATAATATTAGAGGTTACAATTAACAACAGAGATATTCTATTCAACTGCTATTTATTTTCAGATATAATAATTACAGTACACTCAAATAAAAACTGAAGGTAGTTTTCATAAGCACTTTTCTTCAGAGATTTTCTTCACACACAGTTGCAGTCTGTTACAATCCACGCCTGTCCTGGACTCCATTTCCCATGATCCTCCCTGTCTCTCACCTGAAATCACTCACTCCTCATCTCTCCCACTCTCCCTGGATTCCCTGCACCTGGTCATCATCATCAGCACTCCCTTTATATTGATCTCACTTCCCTGCACTCCTTGTCCGTTCTTATGTGTTATGCCTATGTGTGTCGTGTTCGGTATCCCTTTGTAAATAAAAACCCATCTTTGTGGAAGCCCTGGATCTTCTCTTCCCTGCTGCACTACACACCGTAACAGAAGAACGGACCAAAAACTGCCAGGACTGCTGTGAAGATGGGAATCTTCCTGACCCCGATCTCTCCCGTGTCCCCCCTTAAAGACACGTCAGCGGTGGATCGCCTGTGGGGTCTCAGGCAGGGCGGTCGCCCGCTGGAGAGGTACGTGGAGGAATTCGCTGAGCTGTCTTCTTTGGTGAACTGGCCAGATGCACCACTTAACGCGTGTTTTCTGATGGGCCTGGACGAGGACACTATTCGATATCTTGAACCTGCCTGTTCCTTTTCCCTAGTCGAGTCGATGAATCTGATTCTCTATTTAAATTGTTCCAATTTCGAAATTGCAGAGGTTCAAGAGAATGAGTGTCTTCCTCGTCCGGTCCCCTCAGAGAAGCACGCGGCCTGGTCAGTTCACCCACAGCCAGTTCCCTCCACATATCCCTCCAGTGGGCCTTCCCGTGTTGTCCTGCCTGTCCACAAAACCAAATGGCAGAGAAGGAGGGCCAACGCCAAGCCCTCGTCTCCGGCCAAGATGGCCGCAGCCACGCCAGAGCCCTCGTCTCCGGCTAGGATGGCCGCCGCCACGCCAGAGCCACAGGACCTCTGGTTGATAGACTTTTGGAGCGATCCTGCCGCTCCGAGTCTCCTGGATTCCGCTCCAGGCTTCCAAGTTCCCGCTCCGAGTCTCCTGGATTCCGCTCCAGGCTTCCAAGTTCCCGCTCCGAGTCTCCTGGATTCCGCTCCAGGCTTCCAAGTTCCCGCTCCGAGTCTCCTGGATTCCGCTCCAGGCTTCCAAGTTCCCGCTCCGAGTCTCCTGGATTCCGCTCCAGGCTTCCAAGTTCCCGCTCCGAGTCTCCTGGATTCCGCTCCAGGCTTCCAAGTTCCCGCTCCGAGTCTCCTGGATTCCGCTCCAGGCTTCCAAGTTCCCGCTCCGAGTCTCCTGGATTCCGCTCCAGGCTTCCAAGTTCCCGCTCCGAGTCTCCTGGATTCCGCTCCAGGCTTCCAAGTTCCCGCTCCGAGTCTCCTGGATTCCGCTCCAGGCTTCCAAGTTCCCGCTCCGAGTCTCCCAAGTTCCCGCTCCGAGTCTCCCAAGTTCCCGCTCCGAGTCTCCCAAGTTCCCGCTCCGAGTCTCCCAAGTTCCCGCTCCGAGTCTCCCAAGTTCCCGCTCCGAGTCTCCTGGATTCCGCTCCAGGCTTCCACGTTCCCGCTCCGAGTCTCCCAAGTTCCCGCTCCGAGTCTCCCAAGTTCCCGCTCCGAGTCTCCTCGAGCCCGCTCCGAGTCTCCTCGAGCCCGCTCCGAGTCTCCTCGAGCCCGCTCCGAGTCTCCTCGAGCCCGCTCCGAGTCTCCTCGAGCCCGCTCCGAGTCTCCTCGAGCCCGCTCCGAGTCTCCTCGAGCCCGCTCCAGCCCAGGAGCTCATCCCATTCCGCGTGCCCTCCATACTACCCCTGAATTCCCCCAAGAAAGTTTTTTGGGGGGGGGCTATATACCCGGGGGTGGGGAACATGTGGGTGGAGCACATGTGGGTGGGGCTCCTGATCCGCCATGGACTCCCAAGGCTCCTGATCCACCGTGGCATCCCACGGCTCCTGATCCGCCGTGGACTCCCGAGGCTCCTGATCCGCCGTGGACTCCCGAGGCTCCTGATCCGCCGTGGACTCCCGAAGCTCCTGATCCGCCGTGGACTCCCAAGGCTCCTGACCCGCCATGGCCACCTGAGGCTCCTGACCCGCCATGGCCGCCCGAGACTCCTGACCCGCCATGGCCGCCCGATGTCCTAGTCCCGCCCTGGAGACCTCTGTACCTGTCTGCACCTCCCCCGCACCTGCGTGTAGGTCTCCAGGGCGCCCACCCCCCCTCCCCGGTGTTTCATCTAAGGCGCGAGGACGCGCCTACCGGGAGGGGGAAGTAATGTTACAATCCACGCCTGTCCTGGACTCCATTTCCCATGATCCTCCCTGTCTCTCACCTGAAATCACTCATTCCTCATCTCTCCCACTCTCCCTGGATTCCCTGCACCTGGTCATCATCATCAGCACTCCCTTTATATTGATCTCACTTCCCTGCACTCCTTGTCCGTTCTTATGTGTTATGCCTATGTGTGTCGTGTTCGGTATCCCTTTGTAAATAAAAACCCATCTTTGTGGAAGCCCTGGATCTTCTCTTCCCTGCTGCACTACACACCGTAACACAGTCTGACATACCCTTTTGATTGGCAGAATATTATCGGCCCTGATCATTGGCTGTTTTTAGACAATTGGCCGATGGTGAAAATAATAGCTTTTATCAGCTGATACCGATTATTGGCTGACACATCAGTGCATCCCTATTTCTGATGCACCGATATGTACATTTTGGCCGACACCGATAACTGATATATTGACAGATAAATCTAAATCCAATTTTTTATATCATTTTTGAGGGCCTGATTACAAAAACAAAAGTCTCACCATTAAAAGCCATACAAGCACTCATTATAATTTTATGTAGCCTATAATACAAACTTGCTCTGCGCATGTTGCACTTCACTGTATTTTCCTTTTTGAAGTGATTCCAATCATATTTCAAGCAATTCAAAACCATCATGGCGAACAGTGCGCATCTGAAGTGTCTCAGCATTTATCGGCTTTAATATATCGGCCAAATCTTCTTATCGGGCCAATACCAATAACATAAATTGACATCAGCCGATACCAATTTGTTGGCTGATATATCAATATATCACTAATTCTGATGAATAATTACTAACACAAACATTTTGGAATAATGTGATCAATTACAATAAGACCAAGAATATGTATTAATAAATCATTTGTTTGCATGTTGACTATAAAGCAAAAGGAGCTCATTTAAATGAAGACAAATCGCTTGTATTTTTATTGTTTATTCTTGTTGTACTTAAGATGAATTGCCTTTTCGTATTCCTCCTTTGTTTAGATAAAAGCATCTGCTAAATGAATAAATGTAAATAATGTTTACCTTGCATATTTCATATTTTGCCGTGTAAATCCACGGCACAGCCGCGCTCGAGGGTAACAGAGAACGCAGCTGCTGGCTGGTGTGTGGATCCAGACGTTCACAGCACGGCATGCTCTCTTTAAGGTACATCTCTGTTATCCGCTGGGCCACAGTCTGTCTCTGTGCACAGAATGGATCTTCTCCTTGTGCTTTTAGAACCAGCAGGAGGAAAAAGTCAAGGTCCTCCAACAGATCCAGCATCTGCTGCTTTTCCACCAGGCCTTGGGCTCTCAGATAAGACCTAAAAGGACCTCCAGCTAGACCCTCGGCAGACAGGGCCGGCTGCAGATAGCAGTGGACATCTGATGGTGGAGTATGAATGTTCACACAGCAGGGAATCTGACACGCTGGTGTTTGGGCGCATGTGTGATGAACGATAGCTGTCGTATTCTCTGAGGGCTGGACGCAGTCTGTATATCTGTGCAGTTCTTGGGAAACATGTGCTACGTTTGAACACTGGGAACCCTTTGGATCTTCCTGACTGGCTGGATGGAGCCACAAGCAGATGCTGTTTGCCTGTAAATGCTCTATGTTTGGCTTGTGTGAACTCCACAGGTGGCGTTTGCTGCGTTTACTGCAGTAGGATTTAGCGGGGCTCAGCATGGGATTCGTCTTGCTCTGGTCTGGTGGGGAGGGAGATTGAACAGGAGGAGAGGAAAAGGATGTGTATTTCTCTACAATGGGTTGACATTCAGGTACACGCCACAACCAGGATTTACAGCAGTGTAAGAACTGAGGCAGCCAATACGACTGCAGACGGCTCAGAGCTTTCCTTCTCATCTCTGCCAAAATACATCCCTGGGAACTAAGTGGGCATTCTTTGGACAAGAGCTCAGTCATGTCATCTAAAAGAAAAACATATATAATCTGATCAAATATAAAATAATTGGTACATGAAAGGGAGACATTTAAGACATGCACATTCAAAAAATGAAAACAAAAAATCATTAATATTACTGTTCAAAAGTTTGGGAAATTAATACTTTTTTTCAGCAAGGATGCATTAAATTGATCAAAAAAAATTTTTACGTTTTTTTTTTAAACTTTCTATTCATCAAAGAATCCTGAAATAAAAAGTATCACGGTTTCCACAAGATTATTAAGCAACTGTTTTCAACTGATAATAATAAGAAAAGTTTATTTACCAAACAGGGTTATTACTACAACTATACTAAAACATTTTTGTTAATTGAAATCAAATAAAATGTAAATACTACATAAAAAAATAAAACAACACGGAAAATGAGAAATGTTGCTTTGGCAAATAAATTTAAGTTGAGGCACTAAAATTACTAACTGGAAATAAAAATTAGCAATAAATTAAACATAAATAATATTTAAAAAGAACAAAAGCTAATAAAAATGACAAAAAAGTAAACTAAAATTAAAATGAAAACTGAAAATAATAAAATTAGAAAATAAGAAATAAAAAAAAAAGAAAATAATATTAATAAAAACGATAATAGTATATAAATAATACTAGAATACTGTAAGACTGTAAGGGTTATGTTTAGTTTTATTGTGTTTATACGCATACGCATGTGTAACATGCTCAGTCTATAGGCGTGTGGTGTTTCTTTACAAAGTGACATCGCCATCTACTGGCCTGGCAGCAGAATACAGCGATTTTAGGCATTTTCACGGATCTGTGTGAACGAGGACTGTTTTGACAATGTTGTTGTCTGTAAAACTTTTCAAAAACGTGAACTTTTCCATTTTTAGTACATCACTGTTGTGTCAATGTACCCTAAATTAGTTTTTCTCTGTTCTTGTTTGCCTGAGTTCTCATTCATTATTTGTTGTCATGGTTACGGATTGCTTTGCGCACCTGTTTCTTGTTTAGTTGGTTTTCTCTTGCATATTTAAGGTACGTTTACACGACAACGATTTGTTTTAAACGTTTTCCTTTGAGTTTTCCGTGTACAGGCGACACCACTGTCAAAACGATCCCCATTCACATGGATCTGCGAAAACAACTAAAATGCTATATTCTGCTGTCAGGCCATTAGATGGCGATGAAACACTATAGACTGAACATGTAATACGCATGTGCATGACATCAGTTTTCACAGATTCGCATTTTTGTTTTCCAAAACTTTCTCAAAAAGTTTGCTTTTTCAGGCACCCAAAACATCGTTGTTGTGTAAATTAACGGACAAAGCACATAAAAAGGGTTACGTTTTTAGTTGAAAATGGTGTTGTGTAAACAGCCCCTTAAGCCCTTAGTTTAGTTCTACTCATTGTCCAGTATTATCTTTCCTTTGGTAAAGCTGTTGCATTGGTTTTCATGTTAGATTGCCTTCTTTGTTTTTGTTAATAAAGGTACAACTGCTGTTTTCTCGTCTGCACATGACACTAAAGACTGGAGTAATGATGCTGAAAATTCAGCTTTGCATCACATGAATAAATCACATTTAAAATATATTCAAATAGACTATATTTTGTTTTAAATTGTAATAATATTACTGTATTTTTGGTGAGCATAAGAGACTCCAAACTTTTGAATGGTAGTGTAATCTTATAAACAGAAGAACAGAAATCATGCGGTGTTTAAAGGAAGAGGAGAGAAGCACAAACACACCGTCTCACCTGTGTGGCAGACAGACAGGATGGCAGAGCCTTCGCTCAGGTGAGAGAGTCTGATCGCTGTCTGAAGTGTTTGTTGATTCAAAGTCTGAAACTCATCTTCATTTTCTTCTTCTTTCATACCCAACAACACGGACACTCTCACACAGAACAGAACAAGCTCCTCTTCTGCTCGAAAACACATAATACACAGCATATACAATGCATTAGCACAAATTAGTTTTCATTCTTTTTTATACCTGTATGATTTATTTTGGCATAGTCAGAACATCCACTCCACTCATTCCTAATGTAAATCTGATATCGAAGGCTGAGTCTAATTGCAGAATTGGAAGCCTTGTAAAATTCAAGTCAGCTTGAATGCAAAATGCATTTCAAAGTAGGAAGGTAAACCAGTGCAGTCTCACACCAGCAGTGGCCTTGAGAAATGAACGAAATCTCTGGATTCCCCTCACGCTGCCGAGACACTTCCTTAACAGCCACTGATCTGCCGGAGTCCATTTCAAATCCTCTGCAAACATCATCATCATCATCATCAAAAACAAAACAACTGTAATGACTAATGCGGCATATTAATGTGACACGGCACCGGACCGCTTTCATCCAGTGACATCCCATGAAGAAGAGTTAATGTGTCTCTAAACATACTTCTGCACTGTCATGTGACCGTAACATTACCTGTGGATTTAAAGGATGTGAAGTCAAGGATCTCAGTACAGAGAATGAAGTTGTGATAGAGCTCAGTTTGTTTGAAGAAAACCATCCGATGCGTCTCTAACCATTTCAGAAATGCTCCAGTGTTCACCTGACAGTAAAATGTGTTTGCAGATATTAAATGTTTTGGCCAGTAACTATGGAAGCCCATTTCTGCCACATAAGAAAGATAATTATGGATAAGATAATTATATTAATATAATAAGATAATTAAAGATAACAGAGAAAGTCAAAATTATGACATAAAAGGTAAAAATGATGACTTAAAAAGTCATAATTATGACATAAAAAGACTTTTTAATTTCATTTTTTAAATCTCATAATTGTCATAATTGACCAAAAAGTCAAATTGTGACTTAGTATGTCATACTTTAATATTTTTGATTATGAATGAGTCAAAATGGTTTAGCATGTCATAATTATGAATTTTTATTTTATAATTATGACTTAGTATGGTATAATGGACCAAAAAGTCAAAATTTTGACTTAGGATGTCATCATTTAATATTTTTTAATTATGACTTGTTCAAAAGTATGACTTAGTATGTCAACATTTTGACTTTTTATCTAATAATTATGACTCTAAATGATGTCAGAATTTCCTATTTTTGATTATGACTTAGTCAAATTATGAACTTAGTATGTCATGGTTTTAACTTTTCATCTAATAATTATGACTTAGTATCTTATAAGTATGACTTAGTGTGTCATAATTTCATATTTTTAATTATGACAGTCAAAATTACTTAGTATGTCTTAATGTCATTTTTTTTATTATAACATGGTCAAAATTACTTATTATGTCATAATTATGACTTTTTATCTCATAATTATGACTTAGTATGACATAACTGACCAAAAAGTCAAAATTATGACTTAATGTCATCATTTAATATTTTTAATTATGACTTTGTCAAAATTATAACTTAGTATGTCATAATTTTGACTTTTATCACATAATCATGACTCATTATGCCATAATTTCGACATTTCATCTCAAAAATATAATTTAGGATGTCATAATTATTACGTTTAATATCATAATTGAGCATGATTTACCAAAGCATGATTTTTTTTTCTTCTTATGTGGCAGAAATGGCCTTCCATAAACAACTGTTATTGTGGTCTAGTTCATATTCTTATAAATAACATCCTACCTGAGCAAAGGGCACGTTTGGCCACATTTGCCACTTGTTTTCTTTGAGCATGTAGAGAGGGGTTTGTCCAAACACCTAAAAACAGGACAGCATGCAGGATGAGACCAGGATACGCTGCACATTCCAGACATGGAAAGGAGGAGCAGACAGAATATTTCATCTTACTGGAAGACTTAAAAATGTATTGAAGAAATCCACAAACACTTCATCTTTCAGGAGAAACTTGAGCTCCATGTTGATGCCTTCCTCTGCAAATATAAGTGCAGTTGATGGATGACAGGGCCACTGATACATTTCAAGACCATTTATAGACATGTTAAATATTAATGTTTACAACATGCCTGCTTGTAATTAATATTAGTTACTGTTGATTGTGTTTCTTGTCTGTTCTTACCCTGCTGATTATCATGTTTTCTGCTTATGCGCTTTGGTCTCATTTCTGCCCTGTTCAAAATTATGTTTAAACGATAGCTTTTTGTTGCCTTGACAACGCTTCGTCACTTGAACCGTTAACGTTATAACTTTTATTTTATATACTGACAAATTAAATACCAAATTAATAAATACAAATCTTAATACGACGTTTATCTGTCACTACGTGGTCGAGACATGTTTTATTATTATAATACTTTTTTTTATTATGTGCTAATCATAAATATTTTGCAATTGTTATGTCAATCATATTTATGTAATTTTACATTTATAACCAATTTATTAGCAGGATTAATAAATTATCATGTACGATTATGTATCTATGATGATGATGATGATGATGGAGGAGGAGAAGCGCGCACACGTGTGTGTCGTCATATCCGGTCGCGGCCTCCGGAGCGGTCTTCCTCATCCTCGAAGAAGTCTGTACGCGAGTAGCGGCTCCAGAAACGAATGAAACATCATTTCAGCTTTTAAAGTATATATTCGCATTCAGAGATCGATTTAAACATCAATAAGTGTCTTCACACTGTGAATGGATCATGGAGTGTGTAAGTAGTGTGAGATTTAACAGTTCAGGAGACAAGAGTTGATCTGACAGATTCAGTCTCACTTAATGACACCGAGAGAGTTAAACTAATTGCGGGTTTTGTTCAATTGTGCTACAATATTCAAAAATGGCTAATATCGATTAAAATGTTGAGATTGAGTGTTAATTGTTATTATTATGGGGACTGTATTGTCGTGTAGTGTTTCTTATTCATTTGAAGCCTGTTAACTGTTATACGTCTCCTGCGGTTTAGTTCTGTGCTGCTAGTTTACTGCCATTAGTGTGATAACAAGTTTTCTGCTGTTTCGCTAGTGCAATGTTAACACGTCTACTGCTGTTACACTACACTAATACCATGTTAAGTTTACTGCTGGTACACTAGTACTGTTAACAAGTTTGCTGCTGTTACACTACACTAATACCATGTTAAGTTTACTGCTGTTACACTAGTACTATGTTAACATGTTTACTGCTGGTACACTAGTACTATGTTAACACGTTACACTAGTACTATGTTAACACTAGTTTACTGCTGGTATACTAGTACTATGTTAACACGTTACACTAGTACTATGTTAACACTTTTACTGCTGTTACACTAGTACCATGTTAACACTTTTACTGCTGTTACACTAGTACTATATTAACACGTTTACTGCTGGTACCACTAGTACTGCTAACAAGTGTACTGCTGTTACACTAGTACTGTTAACAAGTTTACTGCTGGTACACTAGTACTGTTAACACGTTTACTGCTGTTACACTAGTACTGTTAACACGTTTACTGCTGTTACACTAGTACTATGTTAACACGTTTACTGCTGTTACACTAGTACTATGTTAACACGTTTACTGCTGACACACTAGTACTATGTTAACACGTTTACTGCTGTTACACTAGTACTGTTAACAAGTTTACTGCTGGTACACTAGTACTGTTAACAAGTTTACTGCTGTTACACTAGTACTGTTAACAAGTTTACTGCTGTTACACTAGTAACAAGTTTACTGCTGTTACACTAGTACTGTTAACAAGTTTACTGCTGTTACACTAGTACTGTTAACAAGTTTACTGCTGTTACACTAGTACTGTTAACACGTTTACTGCTGTTACACTAGTACTATGTTAACACGTTTACTGCTGTTACACTAGTACTGTTAACAAGTTTACTGCTGTTACACTAGTACTGTTAACAAGTTTACTGCTGGTACACTAGTACTGTTAACAAGTTTACTGCTGTTACACTAGTACTGTTAACAAGTTTACTGCTGTTACACTAGTACTGTTAACAAGTTTACTGCTGTTACACTAGTACTGTTAACACGTTTACTGCTGTTACACTAGTACTATGTTAACACGTTTACCGCTGGTACACTAGTACTATGTTAACACGTTTACTGCTGGTACACTAGTACTATGTTAACACGTTTACTGCTGACACACTAGTACTATGTTAAGACGTTTACTGCTGTTACACTAGTACTGTTAACAAGTTTACTGCTGGTACACTAGTACTGTTAACACGTTTACTGCTGTTACACTAGTACTATGTTAACACGTTTACTGCTGGTACACTAGTACTATGTTAACACGTTTACTGCTGACACACTAGTACTATGTTAAGATGTTTACTGCTGTTACACTAGTACTGTTAACAAGTTTTCTGCTGGTACACTAGTACTGTTAACACGTTTACTGCTGGTACACTAGTACTGTTAACACGTTTACTGCTGGTACACTAGTACTGTTAACAAGTTTGCTGCTGTTACACTACACTAATACCATGTTAAGTTTACTGCTGTTACACTAGTACTGTTAACAAGTTTACTGCTGGTACACTAGTACTATGTTAACATGTTTACTGCTGGTACACTAGTACTGCTAACACGTTTACTGCTGGTACACGAGTACTATGTTAACATGTTTACTGCTGGTACACTAGTACTATGTTAACACGTTACACTAGTACTATGTTAACACTAGTTTACTGCTGGTACACTAGTACTATGTTAACACATTACACTAGTACTATGTTAACACTTTTACTGCTGTTACACTAGTACTATGTTAACACTTTTACTGCTGTTACACTAGTACTATGTTAACACTTTTACTGCTGTTACACTAGTACTATATTAACACGTTTACTGCTGGTACCACTAGTACTGCTAACAAGTTTACTGCTGTTACACTAGTACTGTTAACAAGTTTACTGCTGGTACACTAGTACTGTTAACACGTTTACTGCTGTTACACTAGTACTATGTTAACACGTTTACTGCTGTTACACTAGTACTATGTTAACACGTTTACTGCTGTTACACTAGTACTATGTTAACACGTTTACTGCTGTTACACTAGTACTATGTTAACACGTTTACTGCTGTTACACTAGTACTATGTTAACACGTTCACTGCTGACACACTAGTACTATGTTAACACGTTTACTGCTGTTACACTAGTACTGTTAACAAGTTTACTGCTGGTACACTAGTACTATGTTAACAAGTTTACTGCTGGTACACTAGTACTGTTAACACGTTTACTGCTGGTACACTAGTACTGTTAACACGTTTACTGCTGTTACACTAGTACTATGTTAACAAGTTTACTGCTGGTACACTAGTACTGTTAACACGTTTACTGCTGTTACACTAGTGCTATGTTAAGTTTACTGCTGTTACACTAGTAACAAGTTTACTGCTGGTACATTAGTACTGTTAACAAGTTTACTGCTGGTACATTAGTACTGTTAACAAGTTTACTGCTGTTACACTAGTACTGTTAACAAGTTTACTGCTGGTACACTAGTACTGTTAACAAGTTTGCTGCTGTTACACTAGTACTGTTAACAAGTTTGCTGCTGTTACACTAGTACTGTTAACAAGTTTACTGCTGGTACACTAGTACTGTTAACAAGTTTACTGCTGTTACACTAGTAACAAGTTTACTGCTGTTACACTAGTACTGTTAACAAGTTTACTGCTGTTACACTAGTACTGTTAACACGTTTACTGCTGTTACACTAGTACTATGTTAACACGTTTACCGCTGGTACACTAGTACTATGTTAACACGTTTACCGCTGACACACTAGTACTATGTTAAGACGTTTACTGCTGTTACACTAGTACTGTTAACAAGTTTACTGCTGTTACACTAGTACTGTTAACAAGTTTACTGCTGTTACACTAGTAACAAGTTTACTGCTGTTACACTAGTACTGTTAACAAGTTTACTGCTGTTACACTAGTACTGTTAACAAGTTTACTGCTGTTACACTAGTACTGTTAACAAGTTTACTGCTGTTACACTAGTACTGTTAACACGTTTACTGCTGTTACACTAGTACTATGTTAACACGTTTACCGCTGTTACACTAGTACTATGTTAACACGTTTACCGCTGGTACATTAGTACTATGTTAACACGTTTACCGCTGACACACTAGTACTATGTTAAGACGTTTACTGCTGTTACACTAGTAATGTTAACAAGTTTACTGCTGGTACACTAGTACTGTTAACACGTTTACTGCTGTTACACTAGTACTGTTAACACGTTTACTGCTGTTACACTAGTACTATGTTAACACGTTTACTGCTGACACACTAGTACTATGTTAAGACGTTTACTGCTGTTACACTAGTACTGTTAACAAGTTTTCTGCTGGTACACTAGTACTATGTTAACAAGTTTACTGCTGTTACACTAGTACTGTTAACACGTTTACTGCTGGTACACTAGTACTGTTAACACGTTTACTGCTGGTACACTAGTACTGTTAACACGTTTACTGCTGTTACACTAGTACTATGTTAAGTTTACTGCTGTTACACTAGTAACAAGTTTACTGCTGGTACACTAGTACTGTTAACAAGTTTACTGCTGTTACACTAGTACTGTTAACAAGTTTACTGCTGGTACACTAGTACTGTTAACAAGTTTACTGCTGTTACACTAGTACTGTTAACAAGTTTACTGCTGTTACACTAGTACTGTTAACAAGTTTACTGCTGTTACACTAGTACTGTTAACAAGTTTACTGCTGGTACACTAGTACTGTTAACAAGTTTACTGCTGTTACACTAGTACTGTTAACAAGTTTACTGCTGTTACACTAGTAACAAGTTTACTGCTGTTACACTAGTACTGTTAACAAGTTTACTGCTGTTACACTAGTACTGTTAACAAGTTTACTGCTGTTACACTAGTAACAAGTTTACTGCTGTTACACTAGTACTGTTAACAAGTTTACTGCTGTTACACTAGTACTGTTAACAAGTTTACTGCTGTTACACTAGTACTGTTAACACGTTTACTGCTGTTACACTAGTACTATGTTAACACGTTTACTGCTGTTACACTAGTACTATGTTAACACGTTTACTGCTGGTACACTAGTACTATGTTAACACGTTTACTGCTGACACACTAGTACTATGTTAACACGTTTACTGCTGTTACACTAGTACTGTTAACAAGTTTACTGCTGGTACACTAGTACTGTTAACACGTTTACTGCTGTTACACTAGTACTGTTAACACGTTTACTGCTGTTACACTAGTACTATGTTAACACGTTTACTGCTGGTACACTAGTACTATGTTAACACGTTTACTGCTGACACACTAGTACTATGTTAAGACGTTTACTGCTGTTACACTAGTACTGTTAACAAGTTTTCTGCTGGTACACTAGTAGTGTACCAGCAGTAAACGTGTTAACAGTACTAGTGTAACAGCAGTAAACTTGTTAACATAGTTAACACGTTTACTGCTGGTACACTAGTACTGTTAACACGTTTACTGCTGTTACACTAGTACTGTTAACACGTTTACTGCTGTTACACTAGTACTGTTAACACGTTTACTGCTGTTACACTAGTACTATGTTAACACGTTTACTGCTGGTACACTAGTACTGTTAACACGTTTATTGCTGTTACACTAGTACTATGTTAAGTTTACTGCTGTTACACTAGTAACAAGTTTACTGCTGGTACACTAGTACTGTTAACAAGTTTACTGCTGGTACACTAGTACTGTTAACAAGTTTACTGCTGTTACACTAGTAACAAGTTTACTGCTGTTACACTAGTACTGTTAACACGTTTACTGCTGTTACACTAGTACTATGTTAACACGTTTACTGCTGTTACACTAGTACTATGTTAACACGTTTACTGCTGTTACACTAGTACTATGTTAACACGTTTACTGCTGGCACACTAGTACTATGTTAAGACGTTTACTGCTGTTACACTAGCACTGTTAACAAGTTTACTGCTGGTACACTAGTACTGTTAACAAGTTTACTGCTGGTACACTAGTACTGTTAACAAGTGTACTGCTGTTACACTAGTACTGTTAACAAGTTTACTGCTGGTACACTAGTAACAAGTTTACTGCTGTTACACTAGTACTGTTAACAAGTTTACTGCTGTTACACTAGTACTGTTAACACGTTTACTGCTGTTACACTAGTACTGTTAACACGTTTACTGCTGTTACACTAGTACTGTTAACAAGTTTACTGCTGGTACACTAGTACTGTTGTCACTCTAGTACCCTGTTGATTTTCTGTTACTGTTATACTAGTGCTGCTTTAGTTTGCTACTGTTAGTACAGTGTAACGTTAGTTTACATGTTATTTATTCACTAGATTTGCAGTTTTTTTTGTCTTAACCTAATGTTCGAGCTACTAAGTTGAAAAGTTTCCCATATCACCTCAGTGATCTGTCAGCTTTCTTAGTTATTGGTCAGTTTACAGGCAAAGGAGTAAACTAGTCCATGGAGCAAAAGATTTAAGGATTTGAAGTTAAACTCTTAGTTATCTGAAGCTCTGGAGTTCAAAAACCAAAGTTAATCAGTGTGAAAGAATTTGAATACTTTGAAGCGAGGAGAACTGTCCTTCTGTTAACTTCTCTGGCTAATATGTATTTTCTAGACGCATTTTAGCATTTTGCTCAGTAACAACTCTAATTCAGCTTATTATTAATCAGCGGAAACTTTAATCAGAAGAATGATCACATTTATAAGGGAAAATCAAAAGTTTTTAATGTTTACAATTTGACATCTGTTTTTCAGGTTCCTGCTGTTCTAGATGAGTTGGATGGTAAAAAGGAGGCGCACATAGAGGGTAAGAATGTGAATAAATAAAAATGAGACTGTAGTCCTGCGATCACCTACAGCTCACGCACGAGATCTGAAGGAAGAGCCGAGCAGGGGTTTGACTCTGGCGTTTACAGTGAAATCTGAGACTAAAGTGACAACAGAAATATGATCCAGTGACACTTTGTTCTCTGACACATTTTCTCTCATATTTTTGTTGGTTGTGTTTTAATGCTTGTTCATGATTTGATGGTTTAGGCAGTGCAGTTTTGAGCAATAAAATTGCAAATTATTCTTTTTCGTTTTTCCACCTCTATCAAACCAGATCCAGAGTATAATGTGTACACCCGCTTCATGAAATCCCACCGCTGCTATGACCTGGTGCCCACCAGCTCAAAGTTAGTGGTGTTTGACACTTCTCTCCAGGTGGGAACTCAGAAGAAGACAAATGCTGTCAAATTTGCAACTTTGTTTACAACCAATTCACTTCCATATGTGACATTTCTGTGTGAAACAAGAAAAAATGTTGGCCAGCACTAGATTTTACCCATCATTAATTAATTTGATAATGTAAAGTACCCCTACCATACCGGAATACACTGAATGTGCAATTATTAAACTATGCTCATAGCCTTTTGGCTGTTTATGACATTATTTAGATTATAAGTGTTGTTAGCAGGAGAGTTAGGTTGGTTAAGAGGAAGAACAAGTTAGTACTTTTTTTATAGAAGATAATTAACTAAAAAATATATATATATTTGGAATAATGTGCACCGAAGAATTATTAATAGGCACATGCATTAAGAAATGGGGTTAGTATTGATTTCATGATGTTGACTTTAGGGATTGGTTATATTTGCTCTGTAATTTGTGTCAACATTCATGACATTTAAACTGTCCGACTGCCTGCTGGTTAATTTGTGGTTGTATGGTTTCCAGGTGAAGAAGGCGTTCTTTGCTCTAGTGTCTAATGGGGTGAGAGCAGCGCCTCTCTGGGACAGCAAGAAGCAGTGCTTTGTTGGTAAGTAAGCTTTTTGGAAATTTAAAATGTGTCAAAGTTGTGTTAAATTTATTGTGGTTGATTGATGGCATTAACCCTGGTGGTGTGTTCAGTCATTTTAGACAGAGAAAAAAAAAGGTTTTAATTTTTAAAAATTCATTTGGAATAGTATGAAACTGTGGTGACTTTTGTGGCGGTCTCTGTGACCACAAAAAAAATTGTGCTCTTGATTCAAAAAAGCTAAATGGTCGTAAAGATAGTCACAGTTGTTATGTTGTTCATAACCATAGGAAATTATTGGAAAATATGAAAAAAAGAGATACATTTTGGGGGGTTACAATCTACAAATCAGCCACAATGCAGAAAAAAAGCACACAACAGTGAAGGGGTGACACTCTAAAGTATCGAGTGCAAAATACACATTTTTTATTGAAAAGGGATGTTATTTGTAACAAAATGCCTTTCTCTGTGTTCAGGTTTGACTGTAGTAAAGTTGATGGGAAAACTGACACTTCAAATCAGCATTTCAAACTAAAAAATATCTAAACATAGAAAAAAATAGTCTTTGAGAATGTCTAAATACATATCCAAATCCACAACCTAATAAAAGTAAGTGTTTATGAATAAAACAAGCTGCTTTATATAGAGCTATATAAGAATCTAGTGGTTACACCATGGCGTTACAGTTTTTCTTTTTTTACTCTCACCAGATGAAACTAATCTGCCTTCAGAAATTGGATTTTCATTGTCTCTATTTTCACATTAAAATTCAGCCTTAATTGAAAAATAATATTAAAAAATTAGATGTATTTTTTAAAATTATTATAATTATTGCATAAATATTAATTACTAACATAAAATTCTCTAAAATAAAAAATAAAAAATATTATTGAACAAAAATATTTTGTTGATTTTTACTGAAAATAAAGTTACATTTCAGGTGTTCTGTCACTTTTGACACCTTTGAACAATACCAGAGAGTTACAGGGCTTTTATAATATATTTAACTTGCATAATGCAACATATTAAAGGGGTATTTATAAATTTATAAAAAAAAAAAAAAAAATATATATATATATATATATATATATATATATATATATATATATATATATATATATATATATATATATATATATATATATATATATATATATATATATATATATATATATATATATATATATTATTATTATTATTATTATTATTATTATTATTATTATTATTTTTTTTTTTGTATTGTTATTATTATATACAGTTTTTGAGATCGATGCTACTTGATGAGATAACAGAGAAAAATTACTATGATAAAAAATACTTACAATTAAATAATTAATTTACAGTAATTAATTCACAGTAGTAAATTGTAATAAAAGTTTAAAAGTATTTCTGATTCAATGTATGCATGTCTTTCATACTTTTTTCCTATTGTAGGTATGCTGACCATCACAGATTTCATAAATATACTTCATCGCTATTACAAGTCTCCTCTGGTAAAATTCTCTTCTCTCTACACACGTTAAGACTGTTATTCTCATTTTGAGGAATTTCTCATGCATTTTTCTCTGTTTTAGGTCCAGATATATGAGTTAGAAGAGCACAAAATAGAGACATGGAGAGGTGGGGATAATGTTTATATGTGTGCTCATGATGTAAATGTGAGCCTATGACTGATCTGTTGTTTTTTTCTTATAGAGGTCTACTTGCAAGATTCCTTCAAGCCTCTCGTGAGCATATCGCCCAATGCCAGGTAAGAGTTTTATTGGTGCAGGCAGATTGAATGGGTTTTGTTGGAGAGATGTGATATGTCTGAGGTTTTTCTCTCTCTCTCAGCCTATATGATGCAGTTTCATCTCTACTGAAGCATAAGATCCACAGATTACCCGTGATTGATCCTCTAACAGGAAACACACTCTACATCCTGACACACAAGAGGATCCTCAAATTCCTGAAACTCTTTGTAAGTCCTGCCTAATAATCGCTCACATGTGACGCATGAAATTAAGTATAGGCATTAATTTATTTGACAATGCTCTGTCACAGAGCTGTTGCTGTAATTCTGTCACAACTGCAATGGAGCAACTACTGCTAAATTTCCTATTTACTCATCTACTAGTGCAACTTAAAAATGTGTGCTTTTGTTCTAGAAACACAGAGTTCCTGTTTATGATGATGTTTATATTCTCTTCCAGATATCTGAAATCCCCAAGCCTGCGTTTCTGTCTCAAACGCTGGAGGAGTTGAACATCGGGACGTTCCACAACATTGCAGTGGTTCACGCCGATACGCCGCTCTACTCTGCACTGGGCATCTTCGTGGATCAGAGAGTGTCCGCCCTCCCTGTGGTGGATGAAAATGGTAATAAATGTATTACATTTTTTATATATATATATTAAAAATTGCAAATCTGTTTTTTTCTTCCCCTCTCACGTGATCATTGTTTTTCCCTCTCGTTTATGCCAACAGGACGTGTGGTTGACATCTATTCCAAGTTTGATGTTATAGTAAGTTTTGTGTCTTTTATATCTGTGGTTTCTAACTAGAACAGTGGACATTGAGCTGCTCTAGTGGAGTTAAGTTATTGAATGTGTGTGTGTGATGTTGTTGCTGGTTCGATTGGATTCACAGCTGCTAGTGTGTGTTTAAAGCCTCTGGTTTTGTCTTATTGATCAGCTTGAGTGAATGCAGCCACTGCGGTACATGATCTAATACTCATGATGCTGTGTTTTTTACATTTATGTATTTAATTTAAAATCAGAAATTCAAAATGCATGACACATGTGAGTTTATACACTGTTGTATCTCTCTGTGTGCGTTTGTCTCTCAATCTGGTTTTCACATCATCACACAGAATCTGGCAGCTGAGAAGACGTACAATAACCTGGACATCACTGTGACTAAAGCCCTCCAGCATCGCTCGCAGTATTTTGAGGGTGTGCTCACCTGCCGAGCCAGTGAGACCCTAGAGGCCATTATCAACAGACTGGTGGAGGCTGAGGTGAGGAACACGCATGTGACATAATGTGAATTAACCTCAGCCTTTTGCTCGTGATTGCATATATACCGTTCAAAAGTTTGGGGTCAGTAAGATTTTTTGAAAGTCTCTAATGCTCTAGAACAGCATCATTGTTGCAATTTAATATGTAATGTATTCCTGTGATGCAAAGCTGTGATTCAGCATCATTACTCCAGTCTTCAGTGTCACATAATCCTTCAGAAATCATTCTAATATGATGATTTGCTGCTCAAGAAAAATTTCTGATTATTATCAATGTTGAAAACAGTTGTGCTGCTTCATATTTTTGTGGAAACCGTGATGCTTGTTCTTTAGAAAGTTGAAAAGAAAAGCATTTATTTGAAAGAAATATTTTGTAACATTATAAATACATCCTTGCTAAATGAAAGTATTCATTTATTTTAAAAAAATCTTACTGACCCAAAACTTTTATATACATAGTTAACTGGAGCTTGGGGGGAAAATGCCACCAAAATGAATAAAAAGGCTTACAAATTCAAGAAGTGGGCAAAAATGTCCCTGCAGTTAAACTAAATCTAAATGTGAAAATGAATGAAAAGTGTTGATTTGCGGCATTTAGATCGGTGCATCAGATTCCTTTTTTGCATGCTTTTTTGCAGCATTGAGCATTACAACTATGTTTCTGTTGAGCTTTTGAATGCAATGACCAATCAGAAGTGTTTAGATAATAAACAACAAAGTACAGATATGATGTAAGAGATTAATTTTCGCTGTGTACACAGCTTCAGTGATTATTACAGGAGTATATGTGAAACTCGCATTAGATTAAAGTCATGGACTGACATGTTTTGTCTGTGTAGCCAGAATATGCTGTTTCCCCAAAAACATAAATGTTTTTATATGTTCTCTATACATCAGCATTAATAATAATAATTATTATTATTACAATATCAAGAGCAATCATCAACAATGACTTTTTTCATAATATTGCAGCTCTAAGGCAACACAGATACATTTATATAAGATCATTCTAAAAATTGCTTTTACGAAGGTAAAAATCCCCTGGAAATCAATTCCATCTTAATGGCTAAATTAATTTCTGATCCTGATATATACATGCAAGTTTTGAATGTTTTGATTTTTGATAAATGAAACTTGTGTACTGAGTACTTGGACGGACAGTATCTCAAAAGTAACTGCTGAATGTTAACGTACTGACTGATCGGTCTCATTTTCAGGTTCACAGGTTAGTGATCGTGGATGAGCAGGAAGTTGTGAAAGGCATCGTCTCTCTGTCTGATATCCTGCAGGCTTTGGTGCTCACCAGTGGAGACGACGGTAAGACTCTGTCATCCTTTGATGCCTGTATTCTCTTCTTATTTCTGTGCGACACAAAATAATCTTCATGCAACCTTTTTCCAAATGACAGTTTGCCACTTTTTTACATTTATTTATATGGCACTTAATAAAATACAGTATGGATGAGAGAAGCGAAGCTTTTTTGAAAGTTCGAATCAATTAAATCAGTTGCTTTGCAAAATGTGATGTGATGTAATTATGTAACTATAGTCATGCTAGCAATAGTGAGCTACCATTGAAAGCATAAGATCCCACCGTCTCCAAAGAAACACCTCCTTCAAAACACATGAATGCACAGCAGGGAGCAAACAAAAGCTATCACATGCCTGAATTTCGAAATGGTTATGACGTAACAAAGCCTTGTTTACTGAAATCACGTTGCAGTTTGATACACACTCTGAATCACTGGTTTGAAACAAAGGTTTCGCTGGTTTATTGGTTTAAAGCAGGCTCTTATGTCAGCAAGTTCGGACCTCGTACGTGCTCATGCCTGTAATCTTCATTCTGTGTTAACACACAGCATCATACCGGTAATCGAAGACTGTGGGGCCTATCATACACCCGGTGCAATGCGACACGCAATGCAAAGTGTTTTTTTGCTAGTTTCAGCCAGCTAGTTTATCATTTTCATGTCCAGCGCCACATTGTTTAAATAGAAAATGCACTCGCGCCCATCTGTTCGCCCATGGGCGTGCTGGTCTGAAAACGAGGTGTGTTCAGGCGCATTTTTGGCACGTTACTATTTTGAGGAACTGAAAACAACTGCGCCATCGACCAACAGAAACCTGGTCTGAAGTCAATAGTGCAGTATTTTTTGTTATTTAAAGGGCACGTTAGTAATATGCACCTATGGGCGGGTGCACAACATTTAACTTTTTTAAATATTAAAAATAAAAGGATTCCTCTCTGGAGAAGCGTTCAGTCTTTCAGAATTTGCGAGCGTTCAGTCTTTCCGCTCGCAAATTCCGCCATGTAAATAGTGAATCCACCATGGTGCTAGCGCAACTGGCTTTTAAAGTCTTACCGTCGTCTCTCAACACACCCATGACTAAGAGACTAGGTACAACCCTTTTGGATCATATCTGGCAGGCCGACTGTTTTTTCCGTCGTTAAACTAGCAAAAGTGAATTCAACACACCCTATGTGCACCTGCGCCGTGCGCTCAGATCGCCCAATATGTGTGAAAGGGGCTTGTGTTAATGTTTCAGGTGTAAATCAGCTCTTCAGAAGACAATAGCCTCATTATTCAGCTCAATTTAATGCCTCTCATTCGATATTACTGAATATTAATCGTTTGTCAAGCCCCAAAAAAACAGTAATATCCCTTTAAGTTGACGGTATAATTTCCAAATGTAACCATTCATTTAAAACCCTACAGCTGATGTTAGTTAGAACGATTAATTTATGTGTGGTTTTGATTATTTTGCTGTATTGACAGCCTGTACTTTTCTTCTTTTTTTCCCTCAGGCAGTGCTTGATGGAAGAGGAGTGAAAGAGTTTCCTTCTCTCTCAGTATGCTGGATGGTGCTCCAGAAAAAGTAGGACATCTATGATATGCAACCATCTCAAAAACAGGAAGCACCACAGATTTATTTACAGAGATCCAGCTGCTCCAGTGAAGAAAGAGACATGAGCAAAAGAGAATTGCTTTTCCAAGAAGAAACTCTTTAAATAATTGAGCCCTAAACCCTCTGTACCACTTCAGGGAGTGGTAAAGGAAATATCATTTTAACTTCAAATTATTTTAGTTATGCCGCTCGGCACACTCTTTTTGCTGATGAGACATCCGTCTTTCACATTATTTCCTGCTTCTTCTGTCCTCACAGAAGGAAAACACATGAGCATTGGAGATGAGATTGAGGTGAAGATGTGATTGACTGGACCACAGAAATTAGGCCTAAAGGCCAGAGCTTGAACCGGGAAATAGTCATTTACGCTTTGCGCAGGAGAAGAAACCGAGTATGTGAATTCATGCTGAGAGACTGAAACATTCCGTTATTGTTCTGGACGTGGTTTTGCAGAGTAATGTAGCATGTTTTTCTAACTCATGGGCATTTGATATTGAAGAGGTTTGTCCTCTAAAGCCAGATAAAATGTCATCTGATTGGACTGTTTCTACACTACACACTGATGTGACACAAACCGTCACTCCGTCAGTATTCGGGGAAGTTTCAATGCTTTATTCTGATCCAGTTTCTCTGACAATGTGAACATTGAGCAAGGGAAAAGGCTTTGCTAAAATGTTTTGATATTAATCATTGAATATTTATATCATTGGAAAAACAATTACTGCTCAATATTATTATTATTATGTATGTTATCATAGATAAATGTAGTTCTTTATCTTTGATTTTCCCCAGTTGTTTTGGGCCAGACTCCTGTTTTATGCATTTCTAGTTTATCTTAAAATGTTGCTACTGATTTTATTCTGCTTTAGTTAAGGTCCATTCATATTTTTTTTATGAATTATCAGCCCACCCCCTAAAAAAACCTTTCATAACCCAGAATGAGAATATCAGATTGCATCTCGATGGCTCACACTTTAGTTGTTTTTATTATAGCTTGTCTTGCTACAGAAAATCATTTGATTGTAATAGAGTTTGCTGGTATTTCTCTGTAATCATTTTTATGCCACACATAATGGATATGTAAATACACCTGAACTGTTTTCTAATTCTCACATGTAAAAGATGTTTTATTGAAGGCACAATAAAAATACAAATTTATTCAGTTTATAAGTTGTTGCAGTTCTTATGTTAGAAGGTAAATAAGCAAGAGAGATATGCCACTATAAACATTCTCACCGAGATCGCACGATTAAACTGATGCTGGTATCGTCTAATATTACATTAAAATTATATACCGCCATGTCTAAAAATGTCTGTGCATAAAATTTGTAAGTAATAGCACGTTTGCCTCTTGCAGCAAACGTACTCAAAAGACTAATGTATCATAAACGCTTTTCTTTTAAAGCATCTGTAGTTATTAACTCTTTCCCTGCCATTGTCGGAATTCTCCAAGTAGGTATAACTGCAGACCAGAGATCTCCAAAATGGGGCGTGAACTCCAAAAGTGGGCAGAACCTCCAAAAGGGGGTGGGGTCTCCAAGTGCAAAGACTTTCGCTATTGGCTCTGTCTTATCCAATTGTCATTGACTTGCATTTCAAAATAAATGTTTATAAATAAAACATTGTTTCTGGTTGATATTACAACAAAAAAGTTATAAAATACACTTTATAAATAAATATGCCTGTATAAATGGATAGGAGCCCAGAGCTTGTGGCCAGTGGCATTCGGACTCTTCTCAATGATATAAGTGGGAATCCCCTGCAAGCTCTCCCGAGCCGTCCCAATGCAGCGCATGGGAAAGTTCTACTCTATTGCTGTGTTCTAAGCGATGAGGGTGTCCCAGGGCTCGGGATTCACAGGGTAGGAGGGGGTAGTGACGCTGGGTGCAACTAAAAATGTGCCAATGTCTGGCGAGGTCTGGTTGGGAAGTTATGGATCCTTTTAACTGCTTATCTCCTGAACTGCCATTTTCTTTAGCACGCTATTCAGCGCAAATCCCGCCTTGCAGTCAGTTTCACTGGTTAAGGTTAGGGTGTAGGGTAGGTTTAGCGGTTAGAATGTGTTGTAGCCTATCATTATAGGAAATCAGCACTGTGATTGACATGACCAATGAAATCTTTAGAATCGGCTTCAGGGTGGAGTTTGCGCTGAACTGGATTGGGGGGGAAATCACGCATGCATGTCATGTGCCTGTCTGTCAATGGGAGGAAGCCACACCCCATTTTGGAGTTCCCACCTCCATTTTGGAGATCTCCAGGCTGCAGCTATACCCTTCTCGAATTTTCTGTCTTTCTGTGTTTTTACTGTTATATGAAGTAGGGGGCGCTATTACACATCTTCTGAAAGAGTACAGACTATAAGACAATCTCTGATTAAATCTCGTGATCAAAACACAGGCATTAAAAGGAGAAACAAGCGATAGCATATGGGTGATTATATAATTGGAGATACATTTTGCATTTCAAAAAGTTAAGGGGAAAAAAATTAAATTCTTTTCAGTATCTTACTGAAAACATATAAAATTGTAATAATTCAGTGCTTGCCAAACACAAGTTACTTCCTTTTTTACTTTTAATGAAAAAACATATTTCTTTATAGTATTGTTCGTCAACTCTGTTACAGACAAATTAGGCAACATTGTTACTCTACCTTGATAACAGAGTTGACGATTTTAAACCTTTTAGCCAAAAACTCCACTTGCTAGCATAAATGGAAGAGCACATGGCAACAACCCACTAATTTGACGTTTTACAAAATAACTCTTGGTGTAAGAAATTTTTAGATTAGAATATTTTCTCAGAGAGAGCGCACATACATTTCAGTGCTTTAGATCTTATCAGTGAGGGAAAGTGACATCATTTCCTGTAGTTGTGGGAGATAATTCCACCAATTTAAAGGCAAAGTATGGTACGGTAACAGAATTAACACAAGATTTATGGACACATGTTTATAAAATGTAGTTATTTTTAAACACTTTAATGTTGTAGAATTATGAAAATGACTAGTTAGGGCTTTTATAAATAAAGTATGATGGAAAAAATACAATTCAGACAACAAAAAATCATGTTTCAGCTATACAAGACACTTTACAGAAAATATTATATTGTTATGGCCTATGTCAAGTCAGTCAAGTCAAGTCAACTTTATTTATATAGTGCTTTTACAATGGCGATTGTTTCAAAGCAGCTTCACAGTGTTAAACAGGAAAATAATGCAACAGAGTTTGATTCGGCTGTACAGCCGCTCTGGAGAAAACGGTGATGTCATCAGCTCATTTCAATTATCATATAGTGTCAATGCAGGCAGATCAGTAATTTAGTTGATATAGTTCATTTAGTTTAGTAATTAAATTTATTTGGATATTTAGTTGGAAATTTAGTGTCCCCAACTGAGCAAGCCAAGCCAAAGGTGACAGTGGCAAGGAACCAAAACTCCATCAGGTGGCATAATGGAGAAAAATAAACCTTGGGAGAAACCAGGCTCAGTCGGGGTGCCAGTTCTCCTCTGGCCAATTAACAAACAGTGTATGTTTATTATTTTGGCAACCTTACAGGTCAGAAGTCATATTAGATCGGAATATTCGAAAGATCGGAGGCATCACGCCGGAGACGGGTTTACTGAGGATGACGTGTCGATTAACAATTATTAAATAGGGATATTCAAAAGATCGGAGTCATCACGCTGGTTTATGAGGATGCTGTGTCGGTGAGGCAATTTCAGGGGGGAGTCTAATTGACACGGTCTCTGCAGACACTTCTATGTAACATATTGTGATCCATGACAATGAGTAACAACTTATTAAAATAAAATATAACCATTTGAAATGTCTATGATGTCATCAGTAATAATAAAGTGCAATATAAATAAACATTTATTACACATACATTTTCTTACAAATTTTCTTAAATGTTCTTGCATATTTTCTTATACATTTTCTTGCAAATTTTCTTATATTCACTCATTGATCCTAATATCCACCGTGCTGCCCTCTTATTATATATATATATACACTCACCTAAAGGATTATTAGGATCACCATACTAATACTGTGTTTGACCCCCTTTCGCCTTCAGAACTGCCTTAATTCTACGTGGCATTGATTCAACAAGGTGCTGAAAGCATTCTTTAGAAATGTTGGCCCATATTGATAGGATAGCATCTTGCAGTTGATGGAGATTTGTGGGATGCACATCCAGGGCACGAAGCTCCCGTTCCACCACATCCTAAAGATGCTCTATTGGGTTGAGATCTGGTGACTGTGGGGGCCATTTTAGTACAGTGAACTCATTGTCATGCTCAAGAAACCAATTTGAAATGATTCAAGCTTTGTGACATGGTGCATTATCCTGCTGGAAGTAGCCATCAGAGGATGGGTACATGGTGGTCATAAAGGGATGGACATGGTCAGAAACAATGCTCAGGTAGGCCGTGGCATTTAAACGATGCCCAATTGGCACTAAGGGGCCTAAAGTGTGCCAAGAAAACATCCCCCACACCATTACACCACCACCACCAGCCTGCACAGTGGTAACAAGGCATGATGGATCCATGTTCTCATTCCGTTTACGCCAAATTCTGACTCTACCATCTGAATGTCTCAACAGAAATCGAGACTCATCAGACCAGGCAACATTTTTCCAGTCTTCAACTGTCCGATTTTGGTGAGCTCGTGCAAATTGTAGCCTCTTTTTCCTATTTGTAGTGGAGATGAGTGGTACGCGGTGGTGTCTTCTGCTGTTGTAGCCCATCCGCCTCAAGGTTGTGCGTGTTGTGGCTTCACAAATGCTTTGCTGCATACCTCGGTTGTAACGAGTGGTTATTTCAGTCAAAGTTGCTCTTCTATCAGCTTGAATCAGTCGGCCCATTCTCCTCTGACCTCTAGCATCAACAAGGCATTTTCGCCCACAGGACTGCCGCATACTGGATGTTTTTCCATTTTCACACCATTCTTTGTAAACTCTAGAAATGGTTGTGCGTGAAAATCCCAGTAACTGAGCAGACTGTGAAATACTCAGACCGGCCCGTCTGGCACCAACAACCATGCTACGCTCAAAATTGCTTAAATCACCTTTCTTTCCCATTCTGACATTCAGTTTGGAGTTCAGGAGATTGTCTTGACCAGGACCACACCCCTAAATGCATTGAAGCAACTGCCATGTGATTGGTTGATTAGATAATGGCATTAATGAGAAATTGAACAGGTGTTCCTAATAATCCTTTAGGTGAGTGTATATATATATTGCTGCTTCAAGTTAAGGCTCCAGATGCTCTCAGGATTTGCCGCTGTGGCCCAAGTGGAAGGATGTAAATGCCACTCATGTAAGCCCGCCAGACACAAAGCTGACTGAAGACAGAACAACAGGGTAACCGTGACAGGATGTTTGCCGATGTTCTCCATGTCTTACTCCATGACCTGCAATAAAAACATAAATCAGCATTACATTTAGAGCAAATGTGTTTTAGCAACAAGCTTATGATGATTATATGACTGATGCTCAAAAAACAAAAACAAAAACAAAAACAAAAAAAGAGCAAATCTTAGACTCAGTACCTTAAACCTGTCATGAAGATGCATCTTCTCCAGAACGAGATTATTCTGTGGTTGAGGGTGCAGACAAGCGCAGATCATGTCGCAGCATTCTGCGCAAAAAGACAAGAGACGTCTGATTATTAGCTTATACTTCACACCGGCTCTCTTTGAAGCTATTGGTCTTTTTTTGTATGATTTAGAATTCAAATGGTCCTCCTTTGTTCACTGATGAAGATCTCACCTTGTGACAGATCAGGACTGGTCCAGATGTTGGCATAGATCATGAACAGATCGTCGGCTGTGGGATAACCTCGGCACACCATTACGAAGAGAAGGATCTCTAGTGACCACACTGTCGTGGGCTTTGCGTGGTACTTGCCCTTGTATTCAGCCTCTGGTGGGCAATAACCTTCTGTGCCTGGAGGAAAGAGATGTCGTCTGATGTTTAACACATTTCCACAGCATGTTGACCATATATATAGGATGAGTTTCTGTGAGCTAATTAACAAAGCGGTTCATAACACATACCACTGAAGACTTTGAAGGCTGATTTCTTTATGAGCGCACCACACCCAAAGTCAATCAATTTAACCTCCATGGTGTCCTGGTTCACCAGCAGGTTCTCGAGCTTGATGTCCCGATGGAAGACACCGCGCTCACAGCAAACGTTAGTGGCGTGACCGACCTACCGCATAACATGTTGTGCCGTCACCTCGCTGAGGCTTTCTCCGTGGAGCTCCATGAAACTAAACATGTCCATGCAAGGCAAGGGCCGCTCCATGACCATGATGCAGTGGTGTGTGTCGTCCTGCCAGACCAGCATTTGAATTATCTGAGGAACGCTGGGGCCCTTATTGGCCATCAACGTCAGGCCGATCTCCATGGGGAGGCGTTTGGGATGACCAGGCTAAAAGAAACAAAATATGACAGTTAGATGGAGGTGGTTTTCTACTGAATTTTGCAACAATGACACCATAAAATAAAGTGTAACCCAGAGTTTTCTTGTATCTATGAAAAAATAAATTCAAAGTGATAATGTCAATACAGGTGCTGGTCATATAATTAGAATATCATCAAAAAGTTGATTTATTTCACTAATTCCATTCAAAAAGTGAAACATGTATATTATATTCATTCATTACACACAGACTGATATATTTCAAATGTTTATTTCTTTTAATTTTGATGTTTATAACTGACAACTAAGGAAAATCCCAAATTCAGTATCTCAGAAAATTAGAATATTGTGAAAAGGTTTAATATTGAAGACACCTGGTGCCACACTTTAATCAACTAATTAACTCAAAACACCTGCAAAGGCCTTTAAATGGTCTCTCAGTCTAGTTCTGTAGGCTACACAATCATGGGGAAGACTGCTGACTTGACAGTTGTCCAAAAGACGACCATTGACACCTTGCACAAGGAGGGCAAGACACAAAAGGTCATTGCAAAAGAGGCTGGCTGTTCACAGAGCTCTGTGTCCAAGCACATTAATAGAGAGGCGAAGGGAAGGAAAAGATGTGGTAAAAAAAAGTGTACAAGCAATAGGGATAACCGCACCCTGGAAAGGATTGTGAAACAAAACCCATTCAAAAATGTGGGGGAGATTCACAAAGAGTGGACTGCAGCTGGAGTCAGTGCTTCAAGAACCACTACGCACAGACGTATGCAAGACATGGGTTTCAGCTGTCGCATTCCTTGTGTCAAGCCACTCTTGAACAACAGACAGCGTCAGAAGCGTCTCGCCTGGGCTAAAGACAAAAAGGACTGGACTGCTGCTGAGTGGTCCAAAGTTATGTTCTCTGATGAAAGTACATTTTGCATTTCCTTTGGAAATCAGGGTCCCAGACTCTGGAGGAAGATAGGAGAGGCACACAATCCACGTTGCTTGAGGTCCAGTGTAAAGTTTCCACAGTCAGTGATGGTTTGGGGTGCCATGTCATCTGCTGGTGTTGGTCCACTGTGTTTTCTGAGGTCCAAGGTCAACGCAGCCGTATACCAGGAAGTTTTAGAGCACTTCATGCTTCCTGCTGCTGACCAACTTTATGGAGATGCAGATTTCATTTTCCAACATGACTTGGCACCTGCACACAGTGTCAAAGCAACCAGTACCTGGTTTAAGGACCATGGTATCCCTGTTCTTAATTGGCCAGCAAACTCGCCTGACCTTAACCCCATAGAAAATCTATGGGGTATTGTGAAGAGGAAGATGCGATATGCCAGACCCAACAATGCAGAAGAGCTGAAGGCCACTATCAGAGCAATTTGGGCTCTCATAACAGCTGAGCAGTGCCACAGACTGATCGACTCCATGCCACGCCGCATTGCTGCAGTAATTCAGGCAAAAGGAGCCCCAACTAAGTATTGAGTGCTGTACATGCTCATACTTTTCAGTTGGCCAAGATTTCTAAAAATCCTTTCTTTGTATTGGTCTTAAGTAATATTCTAATTTTCTGAGATACTGAATTTGGGATTTTCCTTAGTTGTCAGTTATAATCATCAAAATTAAAAGAAATAAACATTTGAAATATATCAGTCTGTGTGTAATGAATGAATATAATATACAAGTTTCACTTTTTGAATGTAATTAGTGAAATAAATCAACTTTTTAATGATATTCTAATGATATGACCAGCACCTGTATATAATGTAATGCTTTTGAGTTACGGGATTTTTTTGTAATACAGCTATGTCATAATTATTAAACCCCTTTTCAACACTGCTGTTTTTAAGTCACTTATTTGTATGGTATTGTACAAAATTGTGCTGAAACAGTTAAGCCTTTGGAAACTCCATAACAAAACTGAATTAGCATACATAAATTTAGCTCATGCATGTGCTAAAGTTGAGTAGCAAATACGGCCAAGTCAAAAGAGCTCTCACAAATATTATAGAGAACAAATTGTTTTATTACATTAGAAAGTCTATGGCTATAAGACGATTTCCCAAACATTAAAAGTTCCTAGAGACACAGCTGGCAGCCTTATTATAAGAAAAAGCACAATATCATTAAGGGGAACAAAATGTTTGATCAGAGCAACTGAGAAAACACTCAATTTACAGCCAAAGACTTGCAACAGGAGGGAAAAACATTTCAATGCAGAGTATAAGATGAATACTAGACATGCATGGACTTCATGTTGGGACATCTTGCCGAATCACACTCTTGACCAAGAAGAACATAAAAGGCAGACTTGAATATGCTCAAATTAATTTGGATAGACCTGTGGAGTTCTGGAAAAATGTTTTATGGAGTGATATGACCACACTGGAACTTTTTGGACCCATGGATCAGCGGTATGTCTGGTGCAAAAAAGGCAAAGCCCATGAGCAGAAGAACACCATGGTTGTGGGGATGCTTTGGACATTATGAATTCTTTGAAGTATCAAGCCATTTTGCCAAAGATGGGAATGCCTTCAGTGCAGAGACTGAAGCTTGATGTGGGACCCTGGACCACAAAACCTCACAAATCATAAATCTCACGGCATTAGCCAACAATACATTGTATGGGTCAAAATTATAGATTTTTCTTCTATGCCAAAAATCATTACGATATTAAGTAAAGATCATGTTTCATGAAGATATTTTGTAAATGTCCTACTGTAAATATATATAAAAATGTTTTCTTAGTAGTAATATGCATTGCTAAGGACTTCATTTGGACAACTTTAAAGATTTTGCACCCTCAGATTCCAGATGTTCAAATAGTTGTATTCTCGACCAAGTATTGTCCTATCCTATTGATGTATAAATCTCAATTTCAAAAGATTGACCCTTTTGACTGATTTTGGACAGCCATCCCAAAGTATACATCCAAATCTACTGTATCTTGGTTCAGGGATCAATCGTAGAATGTTCCTGAGTGGCCTGTACAGTCTTCAGATCTAAATCTCATTGAAAATATTTGGTGGATTTTGAAGAAAGCCGTTGTAACGTGAAATCAAAGATTATCAGTGATCTGGAGGCTTTTTCAAGTGAAGAAATGGGCCGAGATTACAGTAGAGAGAAGCTTCGAAGGTTATAAAGAATAAAAGATTCTGCACAAAATTTGACTTTTGGGGGTTGAATCACTTTAAACACGAATGTTTAGAACCAATTTGATTCTTTTCATTTCTCATCAACTTTACGTTCTCAGAATCACTCAAATGTGTATTAATAAACTTTCTATAATAGTTTACTGATGCCTTTGTTGAATTGTTTTCATAAAATGTTCTTGGCAGCAAAATGTCTCGCAGGTCAAGGGGGTTGAATAATTTCGATTGCAACTGCATATGTAAATGGCCAGTGATTGAACTGAACTAGTTTTGCATTAACATTATCTGATGAACTCTTCGTATTCCCTAAGGCTTTATATCAGCTCAATCTAAGCTAATGTCTTGTATGACTACATGATTACAATTGCTGGAATCCTGAACAGCACGCACCATATTTACAGGTCTAAAGTGCCGTGTGGAAGCAAAAATGAACACATGACGACAAATGTAGGAAAATCTGTGTTTATTACCATTTAATAATTACCCATGTACATGAATGGAAACTGAAAATTCCTGAAAAGTCCATGTGGATTTGGGAAATACTCACAGATTATACAGGTAGGCTGTGAGGTCAGAGGATAGAGGAAACTTCCTTATGATAAACCAGGACTGGGACTGTTTGCACGTCATAAATCACACTGCTGCCGCCTTTCATCCAGGCGACGGATGTCTGCACTAGGGACTAGTCATTCATGGAGCCCAAATCCTGCCAGCAGCCGAAACGCTTTCTGGAAGCTATAAATATATGTACAAACTCTGAATTCGAACTCTAGTTTAACAGTAGAAACAAATACAGGTCAAACCAGAACTCTTATTCTAAATTCTTAAAGATTTTCCTTATGATACTGACAGATTTGACCGTCAACAGCTAATGTGCCAGTGTAGTCTTACAGTTCTCAGTAGTGTTGAGACTCAATCAATCCAGTGTTACAATCACATAATCACAAACGCTGACAGTTTGATCTTTTTAGATCCATATTACAAAAATAACATGAAAAAAAAAAATCTAAATAAGTCATCTTCCAACTATAAGCAATCATTTTTGGCTTTCTCTGGACACATTTGAATAACATTAAATAGAGTAAGGTGATTTTGAATTGTTGCAAATGGACGAATGAGATATAACAGTACTTATTTAGATTGTCAAACATCAGACACATACTCTAGACATTAATCCTGAAACGTCTGTGAGCGATTGGGAGATGATAAAAAAATCTAAATAAAATAAAAGACCACAGACCAAAACCCCTGTACAGCTGCTTCAAGACAATTCCTACTGTTAAAAGCGCTATACAAATTAAACCTGAACTGAGTCACATTAAAAAAAACATAAAACAGATTAAATAAAATACAGCTAACTACAACCACACAATTGTCTACAGAATCAAAGTTGATTAATAAAAAAGGTCATACATTATAGAAACTATATTTACATCTTGCATATTTCATACAGAAGCGGAGAGGGACAGAAGGGCAGTAGTATCCAATGAGTATAAGAGTGGAAATTTGGAGTCATAAATACAGTGTATTAGGAGTAAAGAGGCTTCAACGCCCAACTTTTCAAGTCAACTTACATTTTCAAGTCGTTTTTCTCATTACAGGCCCAGTGCATAAAGAAGAATGAGATCTACTTCCTCTAGAATCACTTGAGTCACTGTGCCTTTGAGGGATAGTATATGCAAAAATTTAAATCTCGTTTTATTCACTCTCTTGTTGATCTAAATCTGTACGACTTTCTTTCTTCCACTGGAGTTTGAAGGAAAACAGGAATGCTCATGCAGCGCTTTTCTTTCTGGGAGTGTCAAAAGCATCATAGATGTAGTCCATATAAATTTAGAGGACTTGAAATATAGCACAATGGTGTCGATTTTTGGAGCTTGATTTTATGGAAAAGAGCAGCGTTCACATTCTACTCAATGTCTCCTTTTGGGTTGCATGGAAAAAGTCAGTCATACGGGTTTGGAACAATATGAGGGTGAATAAATGATGACCATTTTAATGTTTGCATGAAGTGTTCCTTAAACAAGAGCTTACAAAGCAGTCTCCTCAACTAATAAAATGTGCGTTATTAGTGTCCTCATTGTTTTTAGTGTCATTTAATGCTACAGTGAGAAGAAACAAACAGGTTTAGCTATGAAAAACAAACTTCAACAAAAGCCTGCACTTTACCCAGGAGTTCTGGTTGGGTTTAACGGACCGGTGACCCGCACAGCTTCACATCTCAGATGACCCTGCTCCTGTCTAACGCTCAGGACGTATAAACACGATCAAGATGCCAACACTTTAGCTTAGTCGAAGGATTCGGAAATGAAAAAAATGGGGTATGCTATTTACACTTCCATACTTTTAAAAAATATACTATGTACAGTAGCTTTATTTGCCCATGGAGGAGAGAAGGAAATCTAACGCGATTAAAAAAATAAGGACAATATGAAGGATCTACAAGCTAAAATAAATAGACATCCGTACCGTTCAGTAGTAAGAATAGACGTGTGTGCCAGTGTGTGATTACAAAAATCAAGATGGCTATAATCCACGCTCACGAAACCTCCGTAATAAAGTGCAAATAAGATTGTTTTGCTAACAGCTTTAACGTGGTTATGAAACACTGGCTAAGAAAAGGAAACAAGCAGTATGACTAGCAATGCCATCAGTCCACCTTTAACCAATTTACCCCGTTTACCAGCTCTAATCTGGAGTTTGTGTATTCCACCTAGTTTAGAGCTTAAACTGGTCAACGAAGGTAGACCGCTAGACTGATCTAAGAGAAAGCAACAAAGCCGCATCAAAAGTTCACAGCAGCAAACGACTGTGTTCACCAAAAGTTAAAAGGGTTAAATATGAGTGGTCCTGGTTTGAAAAATGATCTTTGGGGAAAACTGATTTGAACAGAAATCATGAAAGTCACATTACAGAGTTGGGTGGTAGTAGTAGCAGATGCGTGTCAGTATTCGCAGTCCGAGGTTGTTTCAGAGACGGTAGCGTAGGTTCAGTAGTTTTGGCGATGGGGTGAGGTAGGTCCCGTCACAACTTCAGTGGACGGAAATACTTTTTAAACTGGCAGGATAGTTTAGAGTGGGAGCAGGTCTGTACACGTTATCTTTCCTAGTGTTACGCTCTCTCTCGCAGAAGGTAGTGTTTCAGATTTTCATGTCTTCATCCACGCTGAGTTGAGACAGGGTTTTCTTGATACGGAGAGCAGTCAGTCGCGCAGCGCCGTTCGCGTACCAGCACTCTCGCATGATCTTCCCCATCACACGCAACGCCTGGAGGGAGGAAACGCATCGGTGAGTGAATTTACCCTGTGTGCGTTCACATCATTCTTATATAGATATAACTATTGTAGCATTGCACAGCATGACAACTAGCAAATTTTAAACCTCAAATGTCTGATAATCATCAAAATCATCATATGTGTGCTCATGCTGAATCATTCAACCCTGTTTATTTTGTTAAAACTTTTTTTAATTATGTGAAATAAATAAATAAAAAGATAAAAGTTTGGGATCAGGGTTTTTTTAATTAATGCTTTTATCCAGCAAGGATGCATTAAATTGATTAAAAAAAGTGACAGTAAAGACATTTATAATGTAAAGATTTCTTAATCAAAGAATCCTAATAAAAATGTATCACAGTTGTGCTGCACTATATTTTTGTGGAAACTGAAATCAGAAATGTTTCTTGAGCAGCAAATCATCATATCAGAATGATTTCTGAAGGATCATGTGACACTGAAGACTGCAGTAATGATGCTGAAAATTCAGCTTTGATCACAGGAATAAATTACATTTGAACACATATTCACATATATGTTCACATACGTTATTTTAATATTTTTTAATCAAATAAATGCAGCCTTGGGGAGCAGAAAAGACTTCTTTAAATAAAAAAAAAAACTTTAAAAAAACCTTCCTGACCCCAAACTTTTGAAAAGTAGTATAAGGATTTGTGTATATAAAATAATGTTTATTGCAATATAAAAAGCAGTTTGTCAGAGATACATATAACATCAATAGAGTATATAAACGCTCATAAAAGAATTATTTTTTTGTATTATTTCTGAGGTGGACAAATAAGCACCTCATTTCACTGGACTTATTTAACAGTTTCAATCTTCCTTGTGGAAAAAGCCACAAAAGACAATCATCTCTCCTTAGTCCGTTAAAGACCATATATAAATGTAGTATCAAAAACAGATAATTGGGAAATCATGATATTAACTCTTTCTTTTTTCTTATCACGTTATTCTCTCTATAGTTATTTTATTCTATTCGTTATTCTCTCTCCTTCCTTTCTCTCTGTAGTCATACCCAACAGTTTACCCCACAAAAAAGATTTTCAGTATTTCTTTCCCCGCCAGCGTTTTAAAACAAAGTTGCCAGCCACCGACAGGGTTTTTGATCATTTTCACAAAAATGTAATGGCCCATAGAATATTTTGTTGTATGAATATCTGAGCATGCAATATATCAAAAGAAAGAGCTTTTAAAACAAAAAAACATTTTATTCTATCTTCATGCATTCCTTTTTTTATCAACACTGAAATACGGGTAAGTTTCATAAAAAAAAAAGCATTTTGAACAAAAAGCTGAGAAAAATCACGTTTTTGTCAAAGACTACATCCAGATCATATTCAGAGTGATGATCACACACAGATGTAGAGTAGATGGAGTCCATCAACACCCCTAATGCTTCACAGTCCTATAGCTCGTCCTGGGTTGACATTTCATTCAGTAACATTAGGCAGTTTTGATTTATACGCTGTTTAATGTTTTCATATGCATCTGCTTACATACGTCGCTTGTTTTTTACGTCCTCTTCGCCTGTGTTTTGATCAAGAGATTCTGTACTCATTCAGAAGATACGTAACAGTGCCCCCTAGCATATAACAGTGAAAACACAGAAACCCGAAAAATTCTGTGTTTGGCGGGGAAGCGTTTTCTCACAAATAACGGCAAATTCTGTGTTTGGCGGGGAAAGAGTTAACAACAAAATGACATACGAGGGTCACTGTAAGTAGAGTCTAGTATAGTCTAGTAGTAGCATGGGTTGTTGCGATCTCTCTCACCTCATAGCTTTGCCACCAATTCGGTATGTTGGGTCGTAACCTCTGGTCACACACAACTTTCCTCATTTCCTCTATGGATGGATCGGATGGCACCAGGTCATAGTAGGGTAGTTGGTACTCTTCATGAATACCTGAAAGGGAACAAAAAAGGAGCATTAATAAGAACAAAAATAATTGTATGGCTATTATAAACATCTTCAATTGATTCTGTTGTGCAATGTGCCTTTGGTAAAAGCTTTGATTCATTTTAGTACCTCCAGCATTGCAGCGGCGTGCGATCTCCCAGTACACGAGTCCTAGAGCGTAGATATCAGCGCATTTAAACGAGTCGAAGTGACGCATGTTTATACTCTCTTCCAGAACCTCAGGTGCCATGTACCTGAAACACACACAACAGAAACAGACAAGCAGGATTACTTAAGCACAAAGTATACTTAGTTTTTTTTTTCCATTTAAAGTACAAAGTAGAAACCACAAACCACTGACCATATTAGTAGACATTTTGAGTCAGATTATCGCAGCACGTGTTTGTATACATGTGTTTTTCTTGGTTGTTATTTTTGCACCGTAATGTAAGGCGTACCTCTTAGTGCCGACGCGTTGGTTGGGGGCGATATCGATGGTGTCAGAGACAGACTCGTGACGAACTGCCAGGCCGAGATCAGCAATTGCACATGTGCAGTTTTTCTTCACCAGGATGTTCTTGGACTTCAGGTCACGGTGAGCAATGCCAGGCTTACCTGCAGAGCAAAAAATAACATTTACAGCTTCATGTACACACACTTTTCTTCTCTGAGAGTCAGAGAGTGATAGCAATATCGCTGTTCCACACCCTCAAGGTTTTTAGTCATCATGACAGTGGGCCACAAAATTTATGCTGCCCAAGTTGACCATCCCAGGATAGCAGCGATGACAGATGGAGTCAAGGAAAACTTTGATTTTAAATATATTTGATTCTGTCGTGATAAATATTGATTATTGTACTTAATTTTTCTGGGCTAATTCTTATTAAAGTCATTAACATGTCAGACTCTCCTGGAATTAACTGTGAGGTGTTAGTAAGATTTTAGGCACTATTAGTAGTTTATGCAAATATATATACATACATTATTTGATAAAATTTCATTGCCCCCCCAAAGTTTTTTTAAATGTGCTCCCAAATTTTTCCACTTAAAAGAACATGTGCTCCTTGGGAAAAAGTAAGCATCAAGCCCTGTACCGCATCACAACGTGTTGCATGTTTGATGTTTGTTTGTTAGTAATTTAACAGAATGCCAACTTCCACGGCTATATTCATGACAAAGAACAAGTTATTACATAAAAGGCTGCATGACGTTAGCTGTAGATAACAAAGCAGCTCACTTGCAGTTAATTTCTTTAAACTTCACCTAATAACCCTGACAAACTCACCCTGAGTGCCCAATATCTCCATATGCAGGTGTGCCAGGCCACTGGCAGCCGTCAGTGCCAGTTTGATCATGCCCTCGATGGTGACTGAATATCGGTTCAGATAGTCAAACAGGGATCCATTCTCATGATAGTCTGACACCAACCATAACTGAGTCCATGTGCCATTATCTGTGACAAAGAGAAATATTATACCTAGATGACAACACCATACATGTTATAAAGAGTATTAAAATGCACTGCATATTCATTTGTTTACCTTTGTTGTCTGCAGCAATGAAGCCCAGAATGTTCTCGTGGCGGAGCATTATGGTCTGGTAGATTTCAGCTTCACGAAACCAGGAACGTTCTTCACGAGAGGAGAAGATCTTTACCGCGACGTCTCCTCCTCTCCACTTCCCCCTCCAAACCTCCCCAAAGCGGCCTTTACCAATGATCTCCTGCAGCACTATGGTACGGGCCACTGTCCTCTGGACAAACAGCGGCAGACCTGCAGCAGAGACAGAGAGAGAGAGAGAAAGCCTTTATAAAACAACTGACAACATGCTGGAGAAGATTATCAGTAAAATCAGTGTTAATCTGTTCTTCACACAAAGCATCACATGGTTTCAGAAGATTTGTGCTGCATCCGATATCCCACACTATATAGTAGATACTACATTTAGTTTGACCATTACAAAAGTATGTTCTATATAGTATGAATGTGTGTAGTATTAATGAAATTTGAATAAACTACATCTGCCATGTTTTCACTTCGCTTCACTGCCATTTACAAATCCTCTACTGTGGCCTCATGGGATAATAAAGCATCCATTGAATGCACACTTCAGAATCTCAGAAGTAGTAGGTCATCCAGACATTTTTCGGCTACTGTTTTATGAATACTATGAATTCGCACATACTACTCAGCTCACATACTGTTTTTCGCATACTATTTATAGTATGGAAGTAGGCATATTCTTTCTGACACAGCATTGGAATACAGTGCACAAGCAGGGTTGTTATCATTAATTAAAACTTAGTGAAAATTTTTGAAATAATAATTGAAATAATGCTGATATAAAATATCTAATAAACTGAAAATATAATGTAAAATATAATAAATATCTAATTAAAATATTATTTTAAACTATAATAGAATATAAATAATACTGTTGGATAAATAAATCCTACAAACCATGCACCACCTTTTCTCCTGTGATACTAACCTGACCCAGATCCTGAGGTGGAGAGGTCGTAGATGAGGTCCTGTAAGGTCTTGTCCTTGGCCAGGAACATGTGTTCAGTGCTGGGGTCCTCCACCTCCAGCCTCTGCCGGTGGCCGTAGGCACGTTGGTGGTGCTGGAAGAGGAAGAGACCCAGCAGAACCAGCACACACAGCACAAAGACCGGACCTGCCACCACTGCCGTGAGCTCCACCGGCCCCCATTCCTGCCCTGCGCCCGGACCATTTGTCACTGAGAGAGCACACAATGCATTAGTTCCTTTGATTTGCTAGTTGTTGTTGGCATTGATTACAGCTGATGTATTGTATTGATGCTCACCGGTTGGTAGTCTGAGGTCAATGCTGTTGCAGTAATCTGAATAGCAACAGTGTGTGTTCATCAGACCCTCGGCGCTGAGGCAGTAGAACGGCTGACCCGGAGGAACCAGCTTCTCTTTCTGAATGCAGAGCCGCACATGCTGCTCCTGTCCTTCAATGATAGAGGTGGAGGCCACGCATGCCCCGTTGGTCTCACACTTAAAACCATCCTTCTCACAGTGTGGTGTTGTGCAGTTACAGAACAGAGCTGCAGAGAGAATCAAACAAATATATTACATGGAATTTTATATTATTTATGAACACTGCAGTGAATGGACCAGAATGTGTGTCTTTTCAACAGCAGGGGGGGACAGAGATCAGTAGAGTCACATACTGTGAATTAAGCAACATGTCTGTTTATGTAGGGTTTAAACCAGAGGCAGACTAGACAGAGACAATTGTTATCATTATTTTACTTTTATATGAATTATTTGTCATTGCTTGAGCATGTGAATTTAGCAAATAAAATGAAAGAGGCAAAACAGAAGGTTTCAAAAGGCGATCATGGTGGTATGGAAAGCATTCACAATCCAATCAATACATGATTGATAAAATAAAGTCCCACATTGCTTTATTCCCCTCCACACACAATTTTTAATGGTTAAAGACCCAATCATCAGGTCTGTCCACTAAGAGCAGCCAGACAGAGATGATTTAATCACACTGGAACCAGAACACATTTAAATGGAGGATGTAGACAAACCAAAGTGGCCCCAGACGTCCCTCACCTGCAGTCCACACAGTCTCAACTCATCTGAGCTGCCTTATGCAATGATTCTACAATTTGGAACTTTAAACTTGACATTTCATCTTCAAAGTTAATGGCGCAAGATGAAAAAGAAAACACCAAAATCCAAAGACATCCATCTGTATACATCTGCAGTAAGAAGTGTGAATTTTTACATCCAACTTCTCAGAAACGGTTTTAAAGGGTTAGGTCACCCAAAAAGGAAAATGACCCCATGATTTACTCACCCTCAAGTCATCCTAGGTGTATATGACATTCTTCTTTCAGACGAATAAAATCTGAGTTATATTAAAAAAAGTCCTGGCTAATCCAAGCATTATAATGGCAGTGAATTGTTGCATCGTTTTTGAAGTCCATAAAAGTGCATCTGTCCGTCATATAACTGCTCCACACGGCTCCGAGGGGTTGATAAAAAATTGGATGATAATAATAGCTTTAAAACCATGTCAGTGGGCAGTAGGTTTTTTGTAAACACCTGCTCTCTCCTCATCTCCATCACTCTTTCTTTTTCTTTCAGTCTCCTTACATTGCCCTCTCTCTTCTCTCCTAAAGCTGAGCTTTGACTTATAGTATAAGTTGATTTACTAAAGGCTACCAGGAAAGCTAGGTAACAAAGTTTATTAAATTAATTCACAATATGTACACATTCATTATTAATCTTATGCCTAATATAATGGTTTGTTAATGTTTTTTTGTCCTCTCACATTGACAGATACTACAATTATTACATACATGAATGCTACGTAAATTATGGTATATTTTCAATTCAAAATGGCGAAATTATACAAAAGTTTATTAATTTGCCTGATTATTTTTGTAGGTCGTTTAACATTTCTATTCTAAAACAGCTGTCAAATATGAAATGTTCAATTTAGCTACTTACATCGTATCTCGCACTTTATGACCGTTAACTGAAGCGACGAGTCGCGCTGCAATTCGCGCTCAGCAGCTTCTGTGAACATAAGCCCGCCTACTTTTATTTGATTGGTCATCTGAAATATTTTGACATTGACGAGCAGTGACAGACTACTAAGGCAGCTCTGATGAGACGATCTTGGTGCCTGGCAATATCCTTGCAGCACTAAAGTATAGTTAATAATACTATATTAGGCAATTATTTCACAACCTTTATTATATGCAACTCAGAAAAATACTGAGGTCCGGACCTCGGTGACCTCATAGCTGGCTACCGCCAGTTGATATTGTAGCGGCGGGGCCAGGGCACCACAAATAAATCAATGTATGGGAAACACTGTTACTGTACATATATTGGATTTTTTTTTTTTTTCGACCACCAACATTTACATAACACCTATTTATTTTCAGCATCTCGGTCCTGCACTGAGGCAATCAAAAAATATATTACATTTATAAAAATCATAAAAGACTTACATATCGAAATCTAAAAAGAATACTGCAGCCTGTTTTATTGCAAGGGTCAGAAGATCTGAATGTTTTTTACAACAGGAAACCATGACTAACATTAGAGCTTTGCGTGAGAAATTTAAGTTCTACAGAATTGTAAAACAAGGCTCCACTAATTACCGTCATATAAGTCATGTAATAAAGTTAGTGTAAAGGAGTTATCCAAGAGCTGCAAGTCTCTGATGTGCAACATTCATTTGGCACTTGATTCACTCTCTGGTAAAGCTCCTACACAATGTCATTATTGAAATATTTTTCATGGCATATGGATAATTAGAAAGTGTGAAGTGAAATTTGAAAAAAAAAAAGCCTGCGATTTTGTCCAAAATGTTCTTGGCTCAGCTTGGTTTTGACAGCGTTGAATGCAGGCTGTGGCGTGTTGCGTTCATGGCGTGACCGAACACAGCTCCAGCTCATGCCAACAGGACTCATCTCAACCCAAAACACTGAGTGATTAAACAAATTAAGCCTTGATCAACTCACATTAAGAGGATCTGGTTTTACAGTATACTCTTGCAGTATTGGCCAGGTCCTTTCTAAATGTTTCAGCTTTCAGCAACAGATGAGCACAGTGTGGAAGATTTCTAATTTACTAAATCAAAGTGTTTCGCATGTATGTATGTTGTTGTAGAATGTTTAAATTTAGCATGTGGGCTTGGTTTTCCACTGAAGACGTTTCATCACATCAGCGGATTGCAAATGTAGTGGCATATTGGTTGATAGACGGGATTTCCTGTTATTTACACTCATTCATACAATGTGACGCAAAAAGACATGCCATCACTGTGGGATCTTTCCCTTGGGCTATAAACTGAGTGAAACTACTGCTTTACAGATGTTACAACATTGCCATTGTGGTTGATGTTGCAGTTGATGACAGTCTATGACATAGGTTTACAAGTGATGAATCGCAGGTCTGTTCTGATGAGAACAGCAGGGGGGAAAACCTAAATGCCAATAACAAATGCAATAACTCATATAATCATGCTTTTAGGATAGCAAAATTAGGCTTACCAACAGGGAGGAGAAAACAAATCCCAAATATTTTGTTGAATTCACAGTTCAAATTAAACTGCAGTATTGTGGTACAATTTTTGTATTTTACCCTTTTGTTATATGCAATTAATTATTTTGCATATTGTCAAAACATGCCTCTGCAAATTAAATAAATGCAATTTAATTTTAAAACCATTTGCTTACTTCTGTAGGTAGTAAATAAAAGTACAGTAAATCTAATAGTAAAACAGATGCTTAATCTCATGAGAATGATCTCACTGCTGAAGTCTGGCTTCACAATGCCAAATCCTCAAACTGACATGAACTTGTTTGTACTTGCACATGTACAGAGGTAAAATGCTAATAAATTTCCAAACTAAAGTCCCTGACACTTTATTTGATAAGACCTGATGTTTAGGCAAAATTAGATTAACTAAACCTTTTTATTTTCTAGACTAGATGTCACTTGCTGAAATAAACATGCACAATGGTAGAGTCATGTGAAAACAATCTACAAATGCTGCTGTTTGTATTGTGCAGTATTCCATTACAACCATATTTTTACTCACTGATAACCTGAAAATCATCATTACTGGACAACATAAACCATAAGAAGATGGAGAAAAAAATAAAAAATAAAATAAATAAATTAGCAGGATAGTATGATTAAATATTGTATAATAGGCTACTTCTTTGGAAACATGGCTTTTTCCACGAGGAATAACGAGAACATAAAATTGCAACATGGATAATGTCTAAATGCATAATTGTCCATAATTACAGTCCACACTGAAAATTTTGAAGCAGGTTCAATGACCAATACGTCTTTTTTTGAAGGACCAATGCTGCCCAAATAGACCTGCTAACAAGACAGATACAACTGAACACCCATAAACAGCATGTTTAGTAAATATGAGACACTATGATTTAGTGTTAGTAATTTAAAGTCATGTGGCCAGGTCTTGTGACTTGATATGTGACCTTTAAACAGCACAATATAAAATATCATTGCTACAAAGAATGTAATTTAGATTTGGAATGATATAAGGAGTAAATGATGAGATAAAAAAATTAAACATTATTGTTAATCTTGCACAGGAAATCTGAAATGACCTGCAACAGGTCCTCATATTCAGCTTGAGACTTGCTTTAATTGTATAACTAAATATGATGCAATACCAGTTGGCAAGGAAATATGGAAAACATTAATGGGACTTTACAGGTTGGTAACAGGAAACCATTCAAATCCGTATTGGAATATTAGCCAGTGTAATTTGTAGCTGTTCTTTAATCATGCAGCCCTAGGGGGGATAATTAGGAACTTTAGAGGTAGTGAAATTGTATTAGTCTGATTATTGCGCACAGTATCATTCTCCAAAAGGGAAATACACAAGTTTGATTGAGGTTGTATATCCCCACTTACAGACCCATGCAAAGCTTTTAAAAGCTTACGGTTTATATGATTATATGCCACATGTTGTCAACCTAGTTCTGGTTGACAATGTTCAATTGACAATAAATTAGTTTTCATGCTGCTAAAAAAATTATTTGAAAGGACAAATGTTGCAAATAAATTGCACCAGTGCATAATGCATCCTATCAAAAGAAAATAATTTTAAATGTCAACATATTTAAGCTTTTGAATGTCATGATCAAACTGTAAATGTATTGCAATGCAATGCCTGCAATGCTGCCCAGGATCAGAGGCACATACTCCTCTTTTACTGTTGAGATTTTGGTGCAGTGTTTGAATAACCAAGACGTTTTGTCTCATCTATCCAAAGAACATTGTTCTCAGCAGTGCTGTGAAACATCCAGGTGGTCTCAAGCAAATGGGCATGCAGTAATGTTACTTTTCTTGGAGAAAAGTGTTTTTTTCTATAGTAACCATCCTGAGAATCACTCTAGCTAAAGTGTTTTTATGGTAGACTAGCCCAGTTCCAACAAAGAAAATGCAGATCTGGCCCAGTGAAATTGTCTCTGCTCTGGCATCTTTAAACTTGCTTATCTACAACCAGGACCTGCTAATACCAGTGGCTGGGGAGGTCAGATAATGTCCTTAGACAATGTTTGTCAGGAAAACAACTCAGTCAGGTTATAGTGATGCAAAGCAAAACTAAAAGTTGTCTACACTGGAAGTGCCTGATGCAACACAATGTGACACGCATTCATTTAATGGACACATCCTTTGCAGATTTTTTTTTCCTCTTGCAAAACTCTGGCCACTTTATTTTCCCTTTATTTATCTGAAATAAAATGACAGATGACTTTGGCACTGCTGCACCATCGATGATGACGAATTTGTTATTTATAACATAAGAGACTGAAACTCAAACGACTTTCAGATGCAACCACATCTTCCTGCTTCTGCCAATTACAGTTTTGAACAGACTAATACATACAGAGTTTCAATCTACAACCACTCATTTTAAAATATTCACGTTCTACTGACATTTATGACATCCGCATCAAACATTACAATGCTCATGACAACTTTCGCTAACTCTACAATAAGTAAATCAACTTTACCAGCTAAATACTCTTTGACAGTGATACCATAGAAATATACAGAGCCACTGCAAAAACGTTCAAAACACAAAATTCGAAAGATGGCTGCAAGCTTATTTCTCTGGCGTATAAGGTTATATGAGATTAATCAGATGTCCTAGATACACAGCATAAACGTAACATTACAACTAGGGCTGTCACTAATCATTATTTTGGTAATCGAGTAATCAGTCAATTATTTTGACGATTATTTGAGTAATTCAATTACATCTTGTTGTATTTTCTTGGCATAACTGCGTGCTTTCAAATCCACAGTTTCACTTTATTTTGCCAGTCTTGACAGCATGCTGTCCTAACCAGTCAGACCTCAGGTACTACCTAAAATACTGCAATAACCAATCAGGAAAAAAAATGTTTAAAGTCACAGCATGATCAACTTCATGAGTACTCAAGTATTTGTGCACATCCCTAATCAAAACAAAAACCACTTGGTTTAGTGGTAAAATGCAAATTACTAGGGGTATAACAATACGATACTATCGTAGGGCTGGACTATATGGGCAAAATTTATATCACAATATATTTCTTAATTTCGGTCGATACAAACTATATAAAAGCCTCAAAAAACTGCCAAGAATGCCCACAACAGATGTCTGTACCTACAAACTTGAAAAATGCATTTGCCAAGTCTATGAAACCTCCTCCTATAAAACTATATAATATTTTAGAAATAAAAATGGTACAAATAAATTTATGTTTACCTTTTATTTGTATTTGTAAATGTGAAATCAACGCCAAATAAACATAAGACGCTCACTCACTTTATTAATCTTAATATCTTTAAACTATAAAGCAGGCTGATTATATTATTCTTAATATAGATTAAAACAAAAATGCTTCAGCCAGGATAAAGAATATGAAAAATGCTCAGATTTGCTGAAAACAGAATCTTTATCTTCAGACTCGAGTGGAACTGCTTCAGATGGTGAACAGATTTTATGTGTTCCCACAATGCTAGTCTGCACTGGGGTATAAATAGGACGGTTCATCACGATTCGATACAATATCGATTTTCATAGCCAGCGATACAATATTTTCCGATACCTCAAAAAGTTCTGCGATACGATTACGATACAATTCAATTCATATTTCAATATTATGGCCCTTTTTTCCACAACCAGTTACATTTTTTTTTTTAACTCACAACTGCAAACAAAATATATAACAAACATTTATTTCAAAACTTCACATCCTGCACCCTGATTGGCACATCCACAAATAAAACATTCACAAAGTAATCTAACGACAGCTTATGACAATGTATTTTAGGCTTCTGTGCAAAAATGTGTAATGTCAAAAAACTGATAAACAGGGGGGGGGGATACATATTATAAAATTAAAAGACATTTCTTTTAAATGTATCGCGCAGAATTTTAATGAAGCAACAACATATTATAGGTAGGACAGAACAAGATATGCTATTAATATTCTTTCATTGTGCAAAAGTATTATAATATAAAAGGCTCCAAGATAGAGCGGCACAAAACACTTCTGTGCATCCCGTGTGCAGAACGATGCGCTTGAGGAACACAGAGTTTGAGCATTTTCTTTTAACAGTTTTAAATTTCAGTGTAAAGAATGATTCATAGTGCTCTATTCTCCTTATATGCAAAACAATAGACCTTTATCTACTGAAGCACAAAAAATAAATAAAAGAAGACTCAATTCAGTGGCCTATTTGTGCGCTGTTTGAGATGAACGCGCGCTGCTTTTTGCAAGGCTTTAAACACGAGCAAAAGATAAATTTTCGTGAAGCACTGTCCAAGCATCTTTCACAAGCTCTGAAAGGTAATTTAAACGAGAATGCACACGTTAACGATAATACATTGACTGACATTGTGTGAAAATGTGGAGAGTGTTATAAGAAATGTGCCTCAAATATATAAATACCCTACAGGTATCGATTTTTAACGCTAGGCATCAATGCATCGTATCATTAGACATTAGATCGGTGCATTGATCTATATCGATGTATTGTTACACACCTAGTCGGCACCACTCTCCGGCACATTTTTCAACACACTGAAACCTGAAGTTTATCAGATCTTAGATAGCCAAACCACTTCCACGTCACTGAATTAGTCTTTCTTCTCTTATCAACTATTTCTTCTGCCTTCTCCTTAGTTGTGGAAGCTTGTTCAGTCACATTTGTATTGCGGTAAGGGGTACTCATTTTGTAGCTAAAACTTGCCGCGCTGGATCTTAGCCTACTTCTGCTGAGCACTGGCTGTGTCTGTGGTGTACGTCTTCACACAAGTAGCCAATCGTGTTCTGCTCTTTCAGACTGCTGTGCCCTGAACGTCAGTCAGTGAGCAATGCTGTAATGTATATCGAAATATCAGAAATGCGTTTAAAAATCATACCACCGTTATTGAAAAAAATTATATTGCGATATATAATGATATTGAATTATTGTCCAGCCCTATACTATCGTGATACTAAACTCACAATATGATATTTATCGCAATATTTTAAGCCAAAATAAAGAAGATGTTTTTATTATTACTTAAATAATATTGTTCTTATTATATTATTATCAGAACACACATATTCCCCCACTGCATTACTATACATTGTATTCAACATTATATATAGTAGTTTAATGTAGTTACGCCTAGAGGTCGACCGATAGTGGATTTTACAGATTCCGATAACTAGGTTGGACCTCACTTGCAGATAACCGATTAATCGGCCGATAGTTTTTAAAATGGATACTGGATAAATAAAAAAAAACATAACACTCTAAGTAAAACAGTCCTGAACTTTATTACAAGAAACTTACTGAACCATGAAAATTCCATATGTAAATATGAATATATTAAAATGAGAAGTTCTAACAGAACAAATTCTACAGAAAATATTAATTAAATAATTTAAACATTAAAATAATATTGTTTATAATATAATTTCTTTAGCTATAACCTAGAAACATGAATGTAAATGTCATAGGTAACAGACTGCAAGTCCTATTTAAGTATGTATTAGCTTATTTAGCTAGCTTAAATGAACTAAATGCATTATGCAATATACATTTTACAGCATGTATTAATATCTGATCAATAAAATTGTACCTTGATCATTCATGTTAGTTCATAGTGCATTAACTAAGGTTAACAGATAAAACTAACAATGAATAATACTTCTACAGCATTTATTAACCTTAGTTAATGTTACAAATGGAATATTATTGTAAAGTGTTATTTCATCACAATCCAAACACTTGAAGATTATCTAATCAAAATAACAAAACATGTATTGAAATCGAATGCATACACATTGCTGTTCTTTCCCTGCTAATGCAGCCTCTAGTCAACAAATTAATTACTTTATAATGATTTGGCAACTGAAGTGTTCTGTATTCATACAGTTTCGCTGTCTGTTTAAACGTGCATCTGATGTGTCAGCACTCTCTGTGCAGGGCGCAGCCTCACGTGTCAATATAAACAACGTCAGAGAGTTGTTATTTCGCCTCTAGAGGCCGCTCGTGCTATATAATGCCAGCAGATCCTTCTCAATGCTCTCGTACTGTGTAATGGCAGCACACCCTTCTCTTCTTAGCCGCTCCAGCAACGGAGGCAACCCAGAAAAACTATTGGTATTTATTTTTGCAGATAACCGATTGTTCCACCAATCAGCTAACCGTGCCGATTAATCGACAAAACCGATGAATCGGTCGACCTCTAGTAACGTCACTGAAACTCTGTAAACTTACATTTTTTTTCCTCATACAGTACTCGTGCTGTAAGCACACAGACTCTCCCGGTGCTCTAAAACACTTTGAATAATCATACTACTAAAACTAAATGTGATATGGTGATTTAAATTATGTTTGCGCTTTCACTATAAGGAGTGCCGCTTTAAATGATGTTTGCACTTCCACTTTGAGGAGTGTCATTCCGGCAGCGTGTGTGCTTCAGATGATCAATGCAATCAATTAGAGTTCTGATCGCAAGAAAGCGCGTCAAAATGACTATTCCCAAACTGTAAATGGTTAGTTCTGCATTTACTCACTCTCATGTTGTTTCTGCACATGACATCACATCACGTCCGTGTTTACTACAGTATACGTGTCATTGTAAATCTGTTCATCATATAAAATCATTGTGTCTCTTTAGAAGACTTGGATTTGGATTAGACCACTCGAATGATTAAACAATCAATTTGTTGGATCTTTTAAGTTTGAGAGGAATGGACTTTAAATGGAGGTTCAGAAATCTTTCTCTTCTTTCTTGAAAAATATCTTTATTTGTGTTTTGAAGTTAAATGAAAATCTTATAGGTTTGAAGCAACATGAGGGTCAGTACATGATGACAGAATTTACATTTTTGAGCGAATTACACCTTATAAATACAGTAAGCTGTGCCTTGGATAAAACTAACTATCGCAAATCATATCGTTAACATTAACAATACATATCATTTTTATATTGCAATATACAATGCATCGTTACATCCCTACAAATCACAAATTAATATTATAAATATTTACATTATTATATTTGCCTGCTATTGGCAGATGAAACAAAAACTAATTCTGTACCATACATTTTTGAAATTTGCTCATTATTACTGACTTGTATTTCAAGCAGAGTAATCCCTTGCATGATTCAGTTGTGTGTTAAGATAAGCCTTTCACTTCTCTCATTAAATGTGATACACAATCTCTGTTTGCTCTGTTATAAATTAAGATTAAAAAGCATTAGCTGCTGTCTGGGGATTACTAATATTATCCATGTTGCTGCAAAACTAGGTGAGCAACAACAGGCTTTATTAAAGTCAGAGGGAAACATCGCAGAAACAAACTGCAGGTGCAGAAAATAGCATTCGAGTGACCAAAAAATAAACCAACCAAATATTATATTTTACATAATACAAACCAAAATATTGAATATCAAAAGGCTGAAAAATATCAAGATATTATCAATATCACACAACCCTGTTGCTACTTTTTGTCCCAGTACAGAACCTAAACAGTGTGTTGCCATGTATCAGCATCATATACTTTAAAGCATTTTAAATGATTATATACCTACATTTAAAGTATTATGCTCAGCCAAGTTTATTGCTACTAGAGAACACAATGAACTTATCCTTCTCTCAACAGGCATATTGATCAATAGAAAGATAGATGCACTTTATTGTACCTTTAGAGGAAACTCAGAGCTCTTAAAACTAGTGTGCGTGTCCAAGCCTGTAAGCCTTTAATATGCAGAAAACATTAAGGGCCTTTTTACAGCGGGTTAAGGACAAACCTTGACAGTAATAAAGAAAGCCCCCAGGCTATGAGTTACCCATATCAAACCAAACAGAGACAAAGAATAACTGTATTATTTCTATATGACGTGGAGAGAAAGAGTCAGACAGACATATCCAAGAGAAATGGGGTCACTTTTCGGTCATATCCTTATTTTGTCCCCTCTTCACAATGAGCTGAGATTTAACCCATTCATACCATTCACAGTCCCATGAAGGAGTTCATAACAGGTTCCATAACCCAACCATTATCATAACCTGTGCTCAGAGGTTATTGTTACTCAAAACCATATCATCATTCAAAGGAAAGCTGCAGACCTATACTTCAAGCTGCAGACCACACACACCTTCTTTCTGTCCTGACATTAACATGTCATTTCAAACTTGATTTTCCACTGTACAGACCCTAAGAGCTTCTCTCCACTACTTAGCCTACATAAGCAACATGTAATAAAGGGATACAGTCTATTCCTGCCCTTATACTTCCTAAATACAACACATAAACGTGATATTAATCATTAATTAACAAACAAATTACATTAACACTTTATTTTACATTGTACTTTATACATGTGACAGGTTTACCATAGTAACAACAGTAAATTATGCATAATCACATGCATATAACCCTCAACCAAAACCTAACACTATAGTAAATACATGTTGTTAATTAATATTACTAGGTAGTTAAATATATAATACACTGTAACAATGACACCTCAAAATAAAGTGTAACCCAAACATTTGGAAGAACTTGGTTACACTTGATCAGTCAGTGTGTATCTGTTTATATAGGCTCTTCTGACTGTTAAACATTTTATTTAGACAACAATTAAAAAAAGTTTATATAATCTACCAGGGTTAAAATAAAATCATTTTTGTTTACTATAAACTGACTGACACTGTGGTCATGTTAATTATAAGCCCACTTATAAATAACTAATCGAGACAAAACGAATAAACCCAAAATTAATAAACATAAAAATAAAACACAAACAAGGAAAAGTACACAGCAAGTGTGAATAGTAAAGCTGTTTTTAAACTGAATTAACCCCCTCTGGATGTGTCAAATATGGCGCTTCAGATTGTACGAAGTCTTTTACCTTTGTGACGTTCAACAATCATATTCAGACTCATATCAACTTAAATAAATGGATCTGAAATCTTACATTTTTTACCTTTTTATCCGAATTTATGCACACGTAAGTACTAAACTAAGTTAGCCGGTTAGCATGCTAGCCCTTCACCTATATGAGATTCCATCTTAAACACTGTCATCCTGCTGGATTACTGCTATTTACACTACTCACATATATAAAATATAACTTCATATATTCATGTTACTGACAGAGAAAGATAAAAAATCTGTGAAAAAGCAGAGAGTTTGAGGGGCCAGTCGTTAAATCCCTGCGCCATGTTGTTGTTGTTGTATTACACGCCAAACGTTCAGCGACTAAAACACAATTACACGAAGCAAACTGACACACACCTGTAAACAAAACAATACTCAAATAAACAAACAATTCATTCTTACCATCACACGCTCCGTTCAATCCCGATAAAACGATCAAGAATCGCAGTATTTGCCGTGGGTCCATCCTCACAGGACTCCCATCGCACTGAGAATGCGCGTGAATAGTGCTATCGCTCGCGCACCAATGACTAGACGAGAGCGCGCGCGCTGGCCAGCGCCATAGAGCACGCGCAATACCCAGACAGACAGACAGATAGATAGATAGATAGATAGATAGATAGATAGATAGATAGATAGATAGATAGATAGATAGATAGATAGATAGATAGATAGATAGATAGATAGATAGATAGAGGCCTAAAGTTAAAAGTTATAGAGTGAGCTAAAGTTAAAAGTGAGCATATGAATGACAGTGGTGACTAAACAAACACAAAGTGTGCAGTAGCGCCCCCTCATGCTGAACGTCAGTAATGACAGCCGCAGATCATACTTCAATATAAAAACCTAATTTAATATTAATTTAGATAGAACTTATTAAGACCGTAAAATATTACCGAGATACAGTTTTTGATGAAAATGTTGAATATTTCATGTATCGCTTTTGTTCCGCGTACTGTGTGTGAGCGGAACCATTAACAGCGGGAATGTTCCAAACGCTGCACACGACGCGTGTGTTACAGCGTGAGGTGTCCGTAGAAGAGTCATGGCAGCCTCAGATCTCTTTAAAACTTTATTATACACAGTCAACAATCTCCTGCAACAGCACAAATATAAAAGTGTTCTGGCTGTCGTCAAAGGCTTCAGGAATGGAGCTGTGTGAGTCTTTTCAACAGCGGTTTTATGCATGTTTGTTAATAAATGCATGTGCATATTTGTAATTCTAACTTTGTTTACATTTTGACGTGGGGCACTTTTGATTATATTTTATCTTGCGTATGGAAATTATATAGATCAGTTTCTTTTTTTCTCCTTATTTGAGCGTTACAAATATTACATTTAAAATAGGTATTCATATTGCTAGTTTTAGACAGACTCACTGTAAACATGTAATTATTCACTGTTCATATGAAGAGATTCTGAGACTCCTGTCTTTATTTTTATTTTATTTTTTTACAGATATGGGGCTAAAATTCGTGCTCCTCATGCCCTAGTGATGACGTTTCTCTTCAGAAGTGGCAGGTGAGGTGAACTTTGAACTTTCAGATAATCAACTTCATGTCACTTTTATGTCAAAATAGTTTTAGTCTGGCGCTTATCCTTAGTCTGCTGCTTTTACTTGTTGATGAATAGATAATATTATGTGGAAAATACTATGTGATATCATTCAAAATATTCTTAAATATTACACTGTCATTTATATTTACACTTTGGTCCAAAAGTATGAGATGACTAGTGACGGTGCTAATATTTAGCATTTTTCATATGTATATATATATATATGTATGTGTGTGTATATGTATGTATGTGTGTGAGTGTGCATATGACGAATAATCAGATAAACATCATGACTTATAATAAACATAATATATTATAAATGTACCATATGATCTTCTCACACCAACAGCCTGAGAGAGAAGTTTAGGGCGATCGCACAAGCCACGTACACTCACTCCAGGAATCTAGCCTGCTTCGTGTTCACATATAAAGGCCTGCAGGCACTCCAGCAGCACTTACAGGGGAAACAACTGCAGTCTCACTCCTTTCTTGCCGCGTGTCTTGGAGGCTGGCTGGTGTTTGGAGAAAATAACAACATTAACAGCCAGGTTAGTGGAACTGAGTATATTATCTGATTTATCCTTAATACCTAACAACCTTTTTTTTCAGTTGAAAAGGTGTTTGAACTGTTCTTCTTTAACACTGTAAAGCCTGACATACACTCACCTAAAGGATCATTAGGAACACCTGTTCAATTTCTCATTAATGCAATTATCTAATCAACCAATCACATGGCAGTCGCTTCAATGCATTTAGGGGTGTGGTCCTGGTCAAGACAATCTCCTGAACTCCAAACTGAATGTCAGAATGGGAAAGAAAGGTGATTTAAGCAATTTTGAGCGTGGCATGGTTGTTGGTGCCAGACGGGCTGAGTATTTCACAATCTGCTCAGTTACTGGGATTTTCACGCACAACCATTTCTAGAGTTTACAAAGAATGGTGTGAAAAGGGAAAAACATCCAGTATGCGGCAGTCCTGTGGGCGAAAATGCCTTGTTGATGCTAGAGGTCAGAGGAGAATGGGCCGACTGATTCAAGCTGATAGAAGAGCAACTTTGACTGAAATAACCACTCGTTACAACCGAGGTATGCAGCAAAGCATTTGTGAAGCCACAACACGCACAACCTTGAGGCGGATGGGCTACAACAGCAGAAGACCCCACCGGGTACCACTCATCTCCACTACAAATAGGAAAAAGAGGCTACAATTTGCACAAGCTCACCAAAATGTGACAGTTGAAGACTGGAAAAATGTTGCCTGGTCTGATGAGTCTCGATTTCTGTTGAGACATTCAGATGGTAGAGTCAGAATTTGGCGTAAACAGAATGAGAACATGGATCCATCATGCCTTGTTACCACTGTGCAGGCTGGTGGTGGTGGTGTAATGGTGTGGGGGATGTTTTCTTGGCACACTTTAGGCCCCTTAGTGCCAATTGGGCATCATTTAAATGCCACGGCCTACCTGAGCATTGTTTCTGACCATGTCCATCCCTTTATGACCACCATGTACCCATCCTCTGATGGCTACTTCCAGCAGGATAATGCACCATGTCACAAAGCTCGAATCATTTCAAATTGGTTTCTTGAACATGACAATGAGTTCACTGTACTAAAATGGCCCCCACAGTCACCAGATCTCAACCCAATAGAGCATCTTTGGGATGTGGTGGAACGGGAGCTTCGTGCCCTGGATGTGCATCCCACAAATCTCCATCAACTGCAAGATGCTATCCTATCAATATGGGCCAACATTTCTAAAGAATGCTTTCAGCACCTTGTTGAATCAATGCCACGTAGAATTAAGGCAGTTCTGAAGGCGAAAGGGGGTCAAACACAGTATTAGTATGGTGTTCCTAATAATCCTTTAGGTGAGTGTATGAAATAATAGACTTTTTTTAATGGAAGAGTTTATTGAGCCTTCAGACAAAATCCTAAAAAGGCCTATATTTTCTTCAGAGGCCAAACTGAGCAATACTATGCAGTTTGGTGGAGATGCTGATAGTTATATGGCCAAAAAGTAAGATGAAATTCTGATATCTTGTCACGCAAATCAATGAGATTTTTATAACAGCAAGGCAGACTACTTGCATAAAATGCATATAGTACCTGTCAAAAGTTTCGAAATATTACGATTTTTCAATGTTTTTGAAAGAAGTCTCTTCTGCTGAATTTTCAGCATCATTACTCCAGTCTTCAGTGTCACATGATCCTTCAGAAATCATTCTAATATTATTATTTGATGCTCAAGAAACATTTCTGATTATTATCAATGTTGAAAACAGTTTTTGCGAAAACAATGATACCATTCAAAAATTTGTGGTAATATAAATAAAAGAGGGAAATTAATATTTGTATTAATCAAGGATGCATTCAATTTATCAAAAGTGGCAGTGAAGACATTTATAATGTTCTATTTTATAAATGCTTTAATAAATAAATGTAATAAATTAAATAAATTTCTATTCATCAAAGAATCCCGAAAAAGTATCACTATCAACTGTTTTGAACATTAATAATACAATTACAATATATTCATATAGAAAACAATTTTAAATTCTAAAAATTTCAAAATATTACTGTATTTATGATCAAATAAATGTAGCCCTGGTGAGCAGAAGAGACTTCTTTCAAAAACATGAAAAAGTTGTAAAAACAAACTTTTGAGAGGTACTGTATAAATATCAGTTGTCACACAAGTCTTATAATATGATATTTAAATGCTGAGATTTCCTCAAAAGCCTGATTTGATACTCACATTTGAACATGAATTTTCTTGGATAATCAAGTAAACCTGAGTTCCTTCAGCCCAGTAAATATAACTAACAATATCAAAATTATTCTTGCATTTACTTTATAAAAATCAGTAAAGATTTCACAGCAAAAAGACGTCGAGAACCACAAGCTGGAGGTGAACTACAATTACACTAAAAGGCTTTTTACTTGTAAATCAGATGACAGAAGGACTGTAGTAGATTGTGTGCGACAGGTTTATCAGCAAAGTTTTGCTCATTTGGAGGCCTTTGAAATTTGGTATCAAATATGGTACAGTAGGCTTTATAGAATAAAAAAAAATGACACTTGCTTTGATATTTTTTGTCTAATGCAAAGACGTTGATTCACTTTGGGTGTGACTTCTCTTTATATAATACCCCTTATATGATTTTTCTGTTACTTTGCTCAGATAAACATGTACCTGCTGTCCAGGATTCTCTTTGCCTTGTCTCGACTAGCAGTGGAGAAGGGCTTCATCCCGCAGCCCAAGAAAGACCCATTCCCTCTGTTTGCCACACTGGTCTGGGGCGTCGTGCTCTGGTTGTTTGAGTATCACCCTCACACGCTTCAGCCTTCCCTCCAGTCTTCCATGAACTACCTCTACCACGACAGCAACACATGGCATGATATTTCAGACTTTCTCATCTATAACAAACCCAAAACCAACTGAGGTACCTGCAGGGACAGATCTAGGCTCCTGCATTCAACGGTAGAATCCATCCAAAATAACTACTTTAGAGTTTTTGAAGGGTTTAATTACTATACCATTATTTGTGGCACATATAGAAATCGGTTCTCAAAAGTGTGCTACCTTACATGGCTAGAGGTTGAACTAAATTAATTTTTTGCACATCGTCTCTAGACTGTAACAGATTATGTTCGCTCCACTTTTACTCTCAGCTGTACTTGTACTTCATGATAACTTTGATAAACCATCATGTAAGGACAGTTTATGAATTTCTCAAAAACAATGTTCGGGCCACATTTCACCCGAAAGCAATTAATTTGCTTTAAGAAGTACATTTTGTGTAATAAAAATGTCATTTGATTTTAGGACCATTAAGATTGTATGCATTGTGACATTATCTCACCACAGCATTGATAAAGTGCTTTATATATTTTATTCTTCTGCTGATTGCAAAACTTTTAATAATTGAAATTCAAGTGTCAGTATAAGCAACCATTCAGTAATTTTTTTCCATGTTTTATGTTGGTGCAGACTTGATGGAAGAATGTGTCTATTAATTAATTAAATACAGTACCAGAATATATATTTGTGAGTCATTAATGATGTTTTAAATCTATATATTATCCATAGTTTCTCGTATGTATTAAAACTGTATGAAATGAACCCTACTGTGGGTGAAAATTGCATCTTTTTTTCCCAACAATCGCTGGGATCTGATCTTGTTTCAGTATCAAACACAAGTTCATATTATCAAGTAAAAATTCACTGCTATCTATGATCCTCATGCCAGGTCTCGCTTAAACATATTTTATTAAATTATTCTCGTTTAAGTTCTCTTAGGAAACTATACACTCACCTAAATGATTATTAGGAACACCTGTTCAATTTCTCATTAATGCAATTATCTAATCAACCAATCACATGGCAGTTGCTTCAATGCATTTAGGGGTGTGGTCCTGGTCAAGACAATCTCCTGAACTCCAAACTGAATGTCAGAATGGGAAAGAAAGGTGATTTAAGCAATTTTGCCTTGTTGATGCTAGAGGTCAGAGGAGAATGGGCCGACTGATTCAAGCTGATAGAAGAGCAACTTTGACTGAAATAACCACTCGTTACAACCGAGGTATGCAGCAAAGCACAACACGCACAACCTTGAGGCGGATGGGCTACAACAGCAGAAGACCCCACCGGGTACCACTCATCTCTAATACAAATAGGAAAAAGAGGCTACAATTTGCACGAGCTCACCAAAATTGGACCGTTGAAGACTGGAAAAATGTTGCCTGGTCTGATGAGTCTCGATTTCTGTTGAGACATTCAGATGGTAGAGTCAGAATTTGGCGTAAACAGAATGAGAACATGGATCCATCATGCCTTGTTACCACTGTGCAGGCTGGTGGTGGTGGTGTAATGGTGTGGGGGATGTTTTCTTGGCACACTTTAGGCCCCTTAGTGCCAATTGGGCATCGTTTAAATGCCACGGCCTACCTGAGCATTGTTTCTGACCATGTCCATCCCTTTATGACCACCATGTACCCATCCTCTGATGGCTACTTCCAGCAGGATAATGCACCATGTCACAAAGCTCGAATCATTTCAAATTGGTTTCTTGAACATGACAATGAGTTCACTGTACTAAAATGGCCCCCACAGTCACCAGATCTCAACCCAATAGAGCATCTTTGGGATGTGGTGGAACGGGAGCTTCGTGCCCTGGATGTGCATCCCACAAATCTCCATCAACTGCAAGATGCTATCCTATCAATATGGGCCAACATTTCTAAAGAATGCTTTCAGCACCTTGTTGAATCAATGCCACGTAGAATTAAGGCAGTTCTGAAGGTGAAAGGGGGTCAAACACAGTATTAGTATGGTGTTCCTAATAATCCTTTAGGTGAGTGTATTACCCAGCAGTCAACTCACCAACCGTTTTCATTTGTATTATCCACATCATTCTGCTTCTGGTAACTGGGCTGTGAAATTTAGTTATGTGTCAAAAAAAGGTACATAGGATATGTTAAGAAATTGTGGGAAATTACTGAGCCAAAATTGTAGCCTATTGAAAGTCAGCATATTATATATATATTATATATAGCCAAATTTAGTAATCACAAATATATGTTCAATTAAACTGTACACAAAGATATTTTAATTGGCTGTTTTAAATAAACAAAAAAGACAGATAAAATATAAACTTATAAAAGCAAAGCCTTAAGTCTTCAAGGCTGAAATATGTGCTTTGAAGGTCGAAATAATAATACTTAATAAGTAAATTACCATTTGGTTTCTAAAGTTCTTGAGTAAAGTACAGATTCTCAAACATAATATAGGTCATTTCTGGGTTTCGCTGAATAATTAATTGTTCCCTATATCATTTTAAGCTGTAAGGCTGGACAGAAGCATCAATGGGATTTGTTTCCAGTTGTTTCCTTTCACTTTTGGTGTGATTTTAGTTGGAAAGCCACATGTGTAAAGAGTAACAGTGCTGCTGTACACTATATGACTGTTTTTATAAATGCCAAAGTGTTAAGCAAGGTCATTATGACCCACTGAAGTATCAATAGCCTTGTTTGAGGAGGAATGAGTCATTTCAGAATCCTGCATTATGAGACGCAACACTGAAGGTGTATGTTTATACAGGGACGGGCCTCAAACTAGCAACGTTCCTGCATTAATAACTGGATTATTTCCATTCACTGCCTATAAACTGCCGAAATTTTTGTAAATGTATTCCTAAAATCTTTTCCTGTTGTTAAATCATAAAAATACATGAATTAGTTTATATATATTTTATATATAATTATATAAAAAAATTCCTATTAGTTAACGTAATTAGTATTTTTAACTTTTAGTTTTAGTAATTTTTCATAAAAAAAAAAAAAAAAAAAATATATATATATATATGTGTGTGTGTGTGTCTATATAGTTTTTATAAATTTTTATTTTTGTTTTAGTTATTTTAGTACATCAAGTTAAACTAAATGAAAATGGGAAATGTAGCTGAAATAAAATCCTTTTTCATATTTATATATATAAAATGTATTTTATTATTTTAAAATTATTTTATTATTTTAAATTATTATAAAATTCAATGTTATTATTATTTTATTTTTTTTAATTTTATTTAAAGAAACAACCATGTTTTGGGCTAATAACAGTGTTTATTTTCTCACTGTCACCTATGCATTTTAGATGATTATTATTATCTTTTTTGGGAGGAGGTATAATTTATTTTATTATATTTTCTTGTGTATGTGTTATGGAGGTGGGTAAAAAATATAAGGAATTTTGTTGTTTTTCAGTATATTCTGCATAATGCACACTCTTCAGTTCTTCTAGCAACAATTTTTTTTTTATGGTTTTAGTTTTAGTAATAAATAGATACATTTATAATGAATTCTTGCAGACATCTACTTACTAACTTCAAAGAGTTCATTAACTTTTACTCAAGTTGGCTCTTACAGTCTTTTGACTTTTGACTCTGTGACTTGTGAAATCCTCTTCTCTGTAAATACTATGAATGTTTAATATATGCAGGGGTTATGGTGTCATATAGAGTATTTCATAATCCTCTTACCGAATGAGAGCATCTTAATCAGAGTTCTTTGGAAAATAGGTAGAGTAGAGGAGTGACTTGGGTGTCACCGAGCATGTCAGCACCACACCTTCTGCATGGAATATCTGATAGATGCTATATTCACCATATTCACAGTGAGGGTGTGCGATCTCAAGCCCTTTCCATGACTGTAGAGCACAATGTCAGGCTTTATAGAATGCAGATTTATTATGCACTTATACAACAAAGAAAATATCACAAAAAAATCTATTATACCACTTCAGGACTCATTATTAGTCACCAGGGTGAATTGCATGAAACCTGTTAAGAACATCACATTTCACCTCATAATCAAAAGAAAGATTGCATTGCGTTAAAGGATTAGTTCACTTCAAAATGAAAATTTCCTGATATTTTACTCACCTCAATCTCATCCAAGATGTTCATGTCAAGATGTTCAGCGAAAATAAATTACGTTTTTTGAGGAAAACATTCCAGGATTTTTCTACACATAATGGACTTCAATGGCAACCAAAATGTTGAAGGTCCAAATCAATGCAGTTTCAAAGCACTTCAAAGGGCTTCAGAGGCTCTGCACGATCCCAGCGGAGGAATAGGGTCTTATCTAGTGAAACGATCCGTCATTAAAAAAAAAAAAAATTATATACTTAGTAACCTAAATTGCTCATCTTGCTCTGCGACGTGCCCATGATTACATAATCACGGAAGAAGTACCACCCCTGTGTTTACAAAGCGCTCGTGCGAAGACTAATACAAACGCCCTTTAGCAATAAAAGGTTAAACAAAGATGTCGGGCGTTTTTGAAGTTGAAGATGGAGTGTTTTTGGGCGTTTGTATTAGTCTTTGCACGTTCTCTTGGGGCGTTCTCACATAATAGACATTGAAGTCCATTATGTGAAGAAATCCTGGAATGCTTTCCTCAAAAAACTTAATTTCTTTTCGACTGAAGGAAGAAAGACATAAACACCTTGAATGAGATGGGGGGGTGGGGGGGTGGGGGGGGGAGTAAAATATCAGGACATTTTCATTTTGAAGTGAACTAATCCTTTAAATGCATAAATTAAGCCTCTTTTTTTTGTAGAATTTTTTTCAGATTTTAGTTTTTTTCACCATGAGCCCCCCTCATCCCATTCTCATATGAAAAACCAACAAAACCTGTTATTTAAATTGTAATACATCCTTGTAATGTTTGTTATACTGCCTTTGATTTATGCTGATTTATATACAAAATCATTTCAAAGTATTGTATTAATCAGGGCGGTGCACAGACATTTTGAGGGGTAGTGGCCCAAACCACAAAAAGGGGCACTGGGGTGGGGTTGGGGGCGAGGACAGGTTGCTCGTCAATACAAATGATCCTTCTTACTCTTACTATTCCTTTAGCCTGTAACTGTCTGATTTGGCTGATGCTCAGTGGGCTCTCCTTCACTCTTTGAGCCCTAATTTTTTCTCCTGACCATAGAGATGACACAAACTCTCATCTCAGCACTTTTGATGAATGGCTATGCTATTTTTAAATTAGTCATTTCATCTGAATATCAACATTTGTGAGATTTAGACAGTCAAAACAGTTTTGATCTAAATTTGTGTCTCTCGAAAATAGTGATCTATGACATTGTATTATGTTGAATAGCAATGTTTTTGTGTCTATTTGTTAATGAGAGATTTGTGGACACAATGTTTTTGGTTATGTGGAGTAAATGTTATAGCTTTTATTTTGAAGTAAAAAGGTAAAATTAGACCCTTGGGGTAAGATGACCCAGCCATATTTGGCACAGAAGGCCCCAAGTGGCATGTTGTTACTGGTGTTATTATTTTTAAGTGTAATACTTATTGTAATTAACAGGGCTATTATTTAATATTTTGATGAATTAGATGTACATTTCAGACATCTTCACTTTTATTAAAGCCTATAGGTTAATTGAGTGAATTCTAATGACAATTATATATATATATATTATGACATATCTTCAATTAAAATATGGGCAATTAAATAAATAAATATTCATATGCTTGTACATAAGTCATAAAACAATTTTATCTTTCAGATGAACCTCTTTTACTGGGATTCAGATGTTTCTGTTATCAGTTATTCAATTATTCTACTAAATTGTCAAAATAAAATTGTAAGTAGAATATTTCATTTAGTATTTTACATGAATGACACTTTAAAAGATATATAAATAGTAATAAGAATTATATCAAAAGTAATTTATACATTCTGTAACAGTTTATGGTTATTATATGAAATTATATATATATAATACAAAGTGTGCCATCAACAGCAAATTTGGTGTTATTAGGGCCCGAGCACCGATGGTGTGAGGACCCTATTGTGATTGCTCGGTCTATTATTATGCTTCTCTGAAATTAATCTCATTTTTGAGGGCCTGAACGTGCTCGAAACTTTGCACACGTGTCAGAAGTGGGTAAAATTTACGTCTGATATGGGTTTCAGAATTAGGGCGTAGCTCCATAGCGCCACCTACAAAATTTCAATTAAACGCTGTTCGCGCTACGTTTCACGTTTCTTGTTTCAATTTTTGCAGTTTTTGCCATTTCCAGATGTTGTACTTTAACGAACTCCTCCTGGAGATTTAATCAGATCAACATCATATTTGCACAGTCTAATCTAAAGGCCTTGTAGAAGTTAAATTGCGAAGATCTTGAGTTTTCCCTGAAGGGCGTGTCCGTGGCAGCCTGACAAATCTAATGTTTCTACTTCGAAATTAATCAAATTTTTGAGGGCCTAAACATGCTCGAAAAATCATGAAACTTTCCACATGCATCAGAAGAGGCGAAAATGTACGTCTGATATGGGTTTCAGAATTAGGCGTGGCAAAATGGCTCCATAGCGCCACCTACAAATTTTCAACTAAGTGCCCCTCGCACTACATTTCACGTACAGGTATGAAATTCGGTAGACACATTGTAACAGCCCAATACCTATAAAAACATTCCTGGGAGCAAAATCTGAAAACTCAACAGGAAGTGAGATATTTAGAATTTTCTTTGCAAAATGTTTGCAAATTTTGCCATTTCCAGACGTTGTACTTTAACAAACTCCTCCTGGAGATTTAATAACATCATATTTGCACAGTCTAATCTAAAGGCCTTGTAGAAGTTAAATTGCGAAGATTTTGAGTTTTCCCTGAAGGACGTGTCTGTGGCAGCCTGACAAAGTTCGATGTTTCGCCATGAAGGAAGTTGTTGTAACTCAGGCATACAATGTGCTGATCTGCCCCAAACTTCACATGTTTTATTAGAGTCCTGGCCTGAAGACATTCACATGCCAATATTCAGTTACAGTCATAGCGCCACCTGTGGGCAACAGGAAATGGCATGTTTTACACTGTGATTAACTCATTGAGATTTAACCAGAACATATATTGTTATCCTAATCTGAAGGTCTTAGTGATGTTAAATTGTGAAGATCTTGGCTTGTCCGTGGCGGCCTGACAAAGTTCGATGTTTCACCATGAAGCAGAAAGTTGTAATTCAGGCATACAATGTCCAATCTGCCCCAAACTTCACATGTTGGATAAGAGACCTGGCCTGAAGACTACATCTACATGGCAATATTAGGTTATAGTCAAAGCACCACCATCTATATATTTACAGAGATGCACAGATGTATCGGCCAATAATCGGTATCGGCCGATATTCAGGGACGATGGTATCTTGTCTATCAAAAGGGTGTGGAAAAACGTGTCCGACTGCAACTCGTACTGTGTGTGAAGAAAATGTCTCGTTGAATTTAGGGCAAGTTAACACGACAACAGCTCATTAACAGTTAAAAATAGCTACATAAAAAATAGCTCTATTTGATCCTATGAATTACCTGTAGTTCAAGCCAGGGTTGCCAGGTCTGCAGTTTTCCCTACACTAAACATTATTTGTAGCACGCCTCTTCATCCAATAATAATTGCAAATAGCACTGTGCTTTGTTACTTTGTTACTTTGTTTTGTAAGAAACAAAGTGTCATCTTTCAAATTCTGTCCATTTTATCACAAAATACAAACAATAAATGACGTTTTGATGCTCCTAAATGTGATGTGACAGATCGCTGTAGTGCCTCAGTTCACCTCTACCACTTTAATACAAGTTATATCTCAAAAAACATGCATGAATATCCTAGACTGTAAAAAAAAATCTGGGCGTAGTGTCCGTGACGTCACCCGTAGGTTTCTGAAGAGCATTTTTGAAGCCTAAAGTCGGCCGTTGCCATCTTGGCAGCGCGTCACCACGCATCACTCCTGGATAACTGAAAATGGGCAAAGAGGCGGGACGTGGGCGGAGCTGAGGTGCCTGGTTGCTGAAACCACGCCCGCCTAGCTCAATCATAGTGGCAATCCACCTGTCACTCAAGTGGCCACGCCCTTAATTATGCAGAACTTTAAATCTAAATATATAATTTAAACGGATGAATTATAAAAAAAATTCACCCTCCCTCACAGTTGCCATAAAGGGCAAAATAAGCTGTATAGACCAAAACCACTTTTTGTACCAGGCTGTAAAAAAAATTCTGCTGTAAAGTTGGGCATTTTAACATGGCGGAGAGACAGATTTGACTCCCTTTTGGAGCCTGTCTCTAGCGGCCAGTCGATGAATTGCAGTTTAAGTCTCGTCTGTGGTGGTTCAAGAGAGACCGTGGGAGGTTGCGCTTAATGAATATCATTGTTTGTTGACAGGATACGGTATAGCTTACCGAGGAGCTTACATACTGTTAATTATATATGTATGCTTGAAGACAGATATTAAATATTAAAATACCTTATATGTGCTAATTGAGTTGTATACAAACATTTCAGTTTTTTATTTGGTTGTAATTAGCCGATTATATCTGAAAAAAAATAGCAGTTTAATATAATACCTTTGTTGTTAATTGCAACCAATATTATTGTGTACCAAACGAGAGGGTTCTCTGTATAGTTTGCAGCATTATTTAGGAGAGGTTTCTTTTCCATAAAAAAAAAAAAAACTGTCGGCATCGGCCGATATCATTCTCGGTATCAATAATCGGCTATCGGTATCGGCTGAGAAATGTATAATCGGTGCATCTCTGTTCAATTTCTCATTAATGCAATTATCTAATCAACCAATCACATGGCAGTTGCTTCAATGCATTTAGGGGTGTGGTCCTGGTCAAGACAATCTCCTGAACTCCAAACTGAATGTCAGAATGGGAAAGAAAGGTGATTTAAGCAATTTTGAGCGTGGCATGGTTGTTGGTGCCAGACGGGCCGGTCTGAGTATTTCACAATCTGCTCAGTTACTGGGATTTTCACGCACAACCATTTCTAGAGTTTACAAAGAATGGTGTGAAAAGGGAAAAACATCCAGTATGCGGCAGTCCTGTGGGCGAAAATGCCTTGTTGATGCTAGAGGTCAGAGGAGAATGGGCCGACTGATTCAAGCTGATAGAAGAGCAACTTTGACTGAAATAACCACTCGTTACAACCGAGGTATGCAGCAAAGCATTTGTGAAGCCACAACACGCACAACCTTGAGGCGGATGGGCTACAACAGCAGAAGACCCCACCGGGTACCACTCATCTCCACTACAAATAGGAAAAAGAGGCTACAATTTGCACGAGCTCACCAAAATTGGACAGTTGAAGACTGGAAAAATGTTGCCTGGTCTGATGAGTCTCGATTTCTGTTGAGACATTCAGATAGTAGAGTCAGAATTTGGCGTAAACAGAATGAGAACATGGATCCATCATGCCTTGTTACCACTGTGCAGGCTGGTGGTGGTGGTGTAATGGTGTGGGGGATGTTTTCTTGGCACACTTTAGGCCCCTTAGTGCCAATTGGGCATCGTTTAAATGCCACGGCCTACCTGAGCATTGTTTCTGACCATGTCCATCCCTTTATGACCACCATGTACCCATCCTCTGATGGCTACTTCCAGCAGGATAATGCACCATGTCACAAAAATCTAATCATTTCAAATTGGTTTCTTGAACATGACAATGAGTTCACTGTACTAAAATGGCCCCCACAGTCACCAGATCTCAACCCAATAGAGCATCTTTGGGATGTGGTGGAACGGGAGCTTCGTGCCCTGGATGTGCATCCCACAAATCTCCATCAACTGCAAGATGCTATCCTATCAATATGGGCCAACATTTCTAAAGAATGCTTTCAGCACCTTGTTGAATCAATGCCACGTAGAATTAAGGCATTTCTGAAGGCGAAAGGGGGTCAAACACAGTATTAGTATGGTGTTCCTAATAATCCTTTAGGTGAGTGTATATTTGTTATGGAAAGTAGATTTGGAGATCGTGTAGGAGATCGTGGATGGGAAGATAGCTGAGAGTACGTACGTTGGTGATAGACGCTGGAGATGAACACTGGAGATGCACGCTGGAGATAGACATTGGAGATGAACGCTGGAGATGCATGCTGGAGACAGAGGTTGGTGATAGACGCTGGAGATGAATGCTGGAGATGAACGCTGGAGATAGACGCTGGAGGTGAATGCTGGAGATGAATGCTGGAGATAGACGCTGGAGGTGAATGCTGGAGATAGGCATTGGTGATAGATGCTGGAGACTAACGCTGGAGATGAATGCTGGAGATAGACGCTGGAGATGAATGCTGGAGATAGGCATTGGTGATAGATGCTGGAGACTAACGCTGGAGATGAATGCTGGAGCTAGACGTTGGTGATAGACGCTGGAGATGAAGATATTCATTACCCTTACTCCATGCATGCTGGAGATGCACGCAGGAGATAGACGCTGGTGATAGACGCTGGAGATATACATACACACACACACACACACACACACACATATATATATATATCCATACATGTGCATACATATGCAATTAATCATGATAAATCAATTTGAGAGAACAAATTTTTTGCATTACAAATCACTCAAAAGTTAATGAGATTTTGGAGTGTTATCTGTTACAAAATGTGAGTTTAATATTTTATCTAATATTTTATTGCAAGTTATTATGACGAGGACATGAAAATATACTGCATTGTAGGAATGAGCCAGATGGTGCTAAATACATTACAATATTGCAGGATTTCATTGTTTGTGTATATCAAATTAACCACAGATTTGCACATCCAGTAAACGTCTGTACCTTAGAAAGGGGGTGGTCATTAGTATTTTGACTAATTATCTCATTTGTAGTGGTGCAACAACTCACTGATCTATTTCAGGGAACACTTTTTAAAATGAACAGAATGTATACTTTTTTTTTTATTTCTCTGAAAAATTCCTTTTATATATGCACAAAAGCTTGCACTTTTCCATTTCCCCATTACTGTCCTGATCTCACCTTTGTCCCAATGAATGCAGATGTCTGATAAAATACATCTGTATTATTACTCATTGTGTGACTGCACATAGCTACTGTATTCACCCGCTGAAACGCACAGTGCTTCTGTTTGAGCGATTGCATAATTGTTAGAGGTGTTGGTTCTTCTGACCGTAACATTTTTGCATTTCGACTTCATGTGAATGTGGTGTGACGTCTTAGGGAGGGGCAGAAGAATGACATAAAAAGCACAATAAACGTAGAATCTGAATCTGACAGCAAACGACAACACAGCTGTTTCTCATGGATGGTAAGCTTCCATTTAGATTTTTGAAAATGAGTTATTTTACTATGGTTTTACATGAGTTAATTGTTTAATTTAATCAGATTATTGCTGCTATCATTTTTAGACATTTATAATAGTTGTTTATAAATTATTAATTGCTGTTAATTTTAAACCCTTAAATATTTGTATGGTAGATAATTCTGAAATTGTTTACTTATAGGATTGAAAATGAAGTTATATAAAATATTTGTTAATTATAATTTTTTTTTATATTAAATATTCATTCTATTATCTACATACATATTTTATATTTAGTAAATTAGCTTTAGTATTTTTATATCAAAAATGTTCAGCTGCCTCACAAATAATTTCACATTTGCTCATTTTTACACAGAGTTCAAGCTCCGAAATGTTCACCTGCAACAGAGCCAGAACCAGATCCGGCACAAGACCGATGGTCTGAGCTCCAGCACTCTGGTGCTGCGGAGAGGACAGCCGTTCACCATTCTCATCAACAATGATGGACGGCCATTCGATCCACTGAAAGAAAAACTGGTCTTCCAAATTGTTCTAGGTATGTTTGTGTGTGTGCAAAATAAACGTGCAACCACATCTCACTCTCTCTCCATTATGATTCATCAGTAAATGATCATAAATGCAGTTATTCAAATTGCTGTGTATTGTGAAAGTAATTTTATTTATTTGTTTATAAATATTCAATTAGTTCAAATGAGGGAGATTGAAAGAAATTATATATATATATATATATACACTCACCTAAAGGATTATTAGGAACACCATACTAATACTGTGTTTTGACCCCCTTTCGCCTTCAGAACTGCCTTAATTCTACGTGGCATTGATTCAGCAAGGTGCTGAAAGCATTCTTTAGAAATGTTGGCCCATATTGATAGGATAGCATCTTGCAGTTGATGGAGATTTGTGGGATGCACATCCAGGGCACGAAGCTCCCGTTCCACCACATCCCAAAGATGCTCTATTGGGTTGAGATCTGGTGACTGTGGGGGCCATTTTAGTACAGTGAACTCATTGTCATGTTCAAGAAACCAATTTGAAATGATTCGAGCTTTGTGACATGGTGCATTATCCTGCTGGAAGTAGCCATCAGAGGATGGGTACATGGTGGTCATAAAGGGATAGACATGGTCAGAAACAATGCTCAGGTAGGCCGTGGCATTTAAACGATGCCCAATTGGCACTAAGGGGCCTAAAGTGTGCCAAGAAAACATCCCCCACACCATTACACCACCACCACCAGCCTGCACAGTGGTAACAAGGCATGATGGATCCATGTTCTCATTCTGTTTACGCCAAATTCTGACTCTACCATCTGAATGTCTCAACAGAAATCGAGACTCATCAGACCAGGCAACATTTTTCCAGTCTTCAACTGTCCAATTTTGGTGAGCTCGTGCAAATTGTAGCCTCTTTTTCCTATTTGTAGTGGAGATGAGTGGTACCCGGTGGGGTCTTCTGCTGTTGTAGCCCATCCGCCTCAAGGTTGTGCGTGTTGTGGCTTTACAAATGCTTTGCTGCATACCTCGGTTGTAACGAGTGGTTATTTCAGTCAAAGTTGCTCTTCTATCAGCTTGAATCAGTCGGCCCATTCTCCTCTGACCTCTAGCATCAACAAGGCATTATCGCCCACAGGACTGCCGCATACTGGATGTTTTTCCCTTTTCACACCATTCTTTGTAAACTCTAGAAATGGTTGTGCGTGAAAATCCCAGTAACTGAGCAGATTGTGAAATACTCAGACCGGCCCGTCTGGCACCAACAACCATGCCACGCTCAAAATTGCTTAAATCACCTTTCTTTCCCATTCTGACATTCAGTTTGGAGTTCAGGAGATTGTCTTGACCAGGACCACACCCCTAAATGCATTGAAGCAACTGTCATGTGATTGGTTGATTAGATAATTGCATTAATGAGAAATTGAACAGGTGTTCCTAATAATCCTTTAGGTGAGTGTATATACACATACATATAAACCTGGTTGTTGTATATTTAAAACACATTCAGTTTATTAGTATAATTTAAGAAATCTTACCTATTTCATTTATGTAGTATGACTGACAAATATGCATCACATCAAGTTTATTAAAACTGTGTAATTCAAATAGATGGAAATTTTATATGCAATTCAAATACATCTTAAATTTAGGCCTAAATGTTTTTTGTTTTTGTTGAGGGAATCCTGCTCAATTGTGCTTATGGACTGAAAGCAAAAATATTTTATATACAGGGCCGTGCACAGACATTTTGAGGGGCAGTGGCCCAAACCAAAAAAAGGGCCACTATAAAGGGGCTGAGTATCATCTTAATATAGAGAATGAATAACAAACAGTAAAAACTGTAAAAACAGTTGTTAGTTTTAGTGCTAATTCAATTTATGTTGTTGTAATTACTCCTCCATTTTGCGCTAATTTGATCTCATATTTAATGTGTGTTTTTTTTTTAAAATGTTGTAGATTTATGTACCAAATGAGAATCGCTATAACTATTGAATATATTTTGAAACAAAGGTCTTGTTAATGATTTTCAATCACAGAAGAATATGTAAAAGTATGGTATTTGGGGTAAAAGGCACAATAATTAACATGGTAATAAATAGTTAGCTGACTTTTCCATTTGTTGACATGACATGGTTAGATTCAGATGGAAAATATCATATATTAATTTGGGTGTCCACCTTAGAGATAATCATCATATTTACAATGAAACCATCATATTTGAAATATGATATTAATCATATAATATAATAAAATATATTTTAGTTATTTGTTACTACTGTAAAGCTTTATTAAAATGTATTATTATATATTTAATTGAATTATCATTTAATTCTTTCAGAATCTTTACTTTTTAAAAAAAAATTTGATTCTGTATTTTTAAAATATATTTTTATATTAACATATTTTAATGACAGTATATTTATTGAACAATAATGAATTATTTTATTTATCAAAATAAACAGAAAATAGTACATACTTTGCTAAAGTGATTGTTTTGAACAAGTAGAAATTTTAGCTAAAGTATTTGTATCAATACTGTGTCTTTTGCCCCATGCTGGTTTGACCCTGTGTGTCAGTCGGGTAAAAGGCCCCTCTTGCCACCTCATACATTTATAAGATTTTTAAACAAACAAACCATTTTTATGATTTATTTTCACATAAAATCTGTTGCTCCAGCAATGTTTAATACAAACATATATTTTTTTTTAAAAGCACACTTATCTTAGGGTGTGCATTAAGCCCCATTGTACCCTTCTATGCTAAGATATAACTCATTTAGAAAATGTATAGTATATTACCTTTTTACATTTTGTATAGTATTAATATGGTCTTAATAAAACACAAAAAAATATGATGTATGTTATAGATACTAGTATTAACTCACAATTGTGGGAAATATACTTTACAGGAGTTAAAGTGTGACAAACTGTCTGCTAAATATTCTATATAATGATTTACCTGCTGGCATGCTGGAGCTTTCAAAGGCGTAGTTTGATGACGCCAAGTTTGAGCGCAGAATCTTGGGACATGTGGTCTTCACCTCACAGCCGGTGGAAAAGAATCGGGATAGGACTAGGGCAGGAATCATGTTCATGGATGCGATTATTAACGTTACTGTAGTATGAAGCAGAGCAGACTCGAGTGTTGTGGGAGCAGAGCAAGGCCGCTGGAGCGATTAATAAGATGAACGCAACACACGCCTCGCGAGCAGCGGGACTTTTATTATGCCACAGTCGTTGGCGCCATTTCCACTTTTCCGGTCATGAGTATGAGGTAACGCAGCTCATATTAGATACATTTGAGTGTGTTGAAAATTATGTTATGACGTTACTCTGTGCGTTCGCTCGGCAGCTGCTATGACACTTGTTGCACACTGCAGTGAGAGTAAAGCGCTTCTGCTAAATAAAACCGGAAACCGAGGGTAAAGCAGATATGACGCAATTAACAGGCGACTTCCTCACACGTCCCGGTTCCTTGGTTAAAACAGCAATTTTCTTACGATTTACAAATAGTTGGAAATTAATAATTGTAAGTACTCAACTGAACAAAATATATAACACTGGCCTAGTGGTTTTTGGATATTTTACTGAAAAAATGTTACATAGTGCACCTTTAACACCTCAGAGCTCATAGGTTATTAATAAAAACTAATTATTTTATGGGGAAAATGAGTATTTGACTTACAGAACCATATTTTTGTGTTCAATTCTGAAACCCATTCCACTCTGCTCCCGCAGGGCCGCTGATTGTGGAGGTGCCTGTTTCCGTGTCTGGACAGCCTTCTCCATCTCAATGGAGTGCCTTTCTGGAGAGGAGCTTACTGGACCCAAGCGCACCCCGTACGCTGTCCATATCACTGTTCAGCCCTGCGTCTTCCTCTGTAGGAGTCTATACACTTCACCTGAGAGTCGAGACCCGCTGGAGTGTGAAAACCCATTTGCTCGGCCAGTTCACGCTCCTCTGCAACCCCTGGTGCCAAGGTGAGCAGGAGGAAGAACTGTAAATAGTAGGTCTGCGTTATGACTGCGCTGAAGCTAAACACATTTACAAGTATTTAAATATATATGATTGTCAGTGCAAAACTAGCTGCCTTGATACTAGGGTTATAGTTGTCGGGCTGAAATTAGCCTAGTCACTCCTTAAAGGAATAGTTCTGCCAAAAAGAAAAATTCTGTCATCATTTACTCACCCTCAAGTTGTTTTAAACCTGTATGAATTTCTTTGTTCTTGTGAACACAAAAGAAGATATTTGCCAAACAGTTGCTGGCCACAATTGACTTCCATAGTATATATATTTTTTCACACCATTGAAGTCAATGGGGGCCAGCAACTGTTTGGTTACCAACATTCTTCAAAATATCTTCTTTTGTGTTCAACAGAAAGAAGAAACTAGGAATGCACAATATATCGGCCACCATATCAGTATCGGCCGATATATGCTCATTTTTAATGTTATCGGCCTGGTAAGAAAATTTGAGCTGATATATTAATGGATTATTTCCTTCAGCTAAGACGCTTCATATTTGCACGGTTCGCTGTGATGGTTTTGAATTTCTTGAAATATGATTGGAATCACTTCAAAAAATGTAAATATAGTGAAGTGCAACATGTGCAGCACAAATCTGTCATATAGGCTACATAAAATTATAATGTTTATAATGTAATTGTGTGCTTGGGACATGGCTTTTAATGGTGAGACTTTTGGTTTTGTAATCAGGCTCTCAAAAATTATATAAAAGATTTATTGGCCAATATACAGTATTTGTAATAAATTGCTGACTGAAGAGGCTGAGAGAGAATCCACTTGCACACACACTTTTAATTACAAGACTCCACATGAAAATACAAGAACTTCTGACCCAGAACACCAATATGATCCACCACGGAGAACAGCATAACAAATACATCCAGATACCTACATTTAATGACTAGCATAATGACTTTTTTTTTAATGACTAGCGACTACCATGATTGAAAACCAAGACCTTAAATACACAGAACAATGAGGAGATAATTAACTGCAGGTGTGTGCAATGAAGGTAACCATAACAACTGATATGACAAGGAGGAGAGACAGAAACTAAACAGGAAGAGAACATGAAAACCGAGAAGGCACTTCAACATAAAAGTCCATACAAAACAAAAGACACAGAACTGGGATCATGACAATATTGGTTATCCCGCCTTCAAATATAAAAAATGATCGGTTATTGTATTAGCCAAAATTTTCATATTGGTGCATGCCGAGAAGAAACAAACACATTCAAGTCGCTATGATATTCTGGTCTCTAGATATCATAAGTCTGAAGGCTAAGAAAAGTAAATGAAACACACCTCTCCTCAACAAGACACATCATTTGAAAAATTCATGTTTGTAAGACTCAAATAAAAAAGGCTTAATCTTATGCTAAGATTTACATTGGAACAGTTGTATATTCGAATATAAATGAATAATTTCTGCTTTAAAATCTGATTGGTTGAGCCTTGGTCAAAGTTAATATATACACTGTCAGCTAATAAACTATATTGCATGGTGGAAGTATTATTTTTTAAGACTTTATAAGTTTGGGGTCTGTTAGATTTTTTTACGTTTTTGTCTCTTATGCTCACTCTTGTGCATTTATTTGATAAAAAATGCTGATTTGCTGCTCAAGAAACATTTCTGATTATTATCAATGTTGAAAACAATGTTGCGCTACTTCATATTTTTGTTGAAACCGTGATGCATTTGCAGGATTCTTTTATGAATAGAAAGCTCAAAAGAACAGCATTTATTTGAAATAGAATATTTAGCAACATTATAAATGTGTTTAAAGTCACTTGTGATCCATTTAATGTGTCCTAAAGTATTGATTTATTGAAAAAATTAAATAGTGATGTCTTTCAATTGCATTTTTTTAGAACTTCACATACGTACAAAACCCTGTGGTAAAATCACTGTAATGCACGGCTTATTGCTTTCATTTGCTGTCATTATACAAAGCTCACCCTCTTCTGTGTTATTCTGCAGCTGATTCAGTGTTCCTGCAGTCAGAGGAACTGAGGAATGAATACATCAGGAATGACTTCAGCCTGTTGTTTAAAGGCAGCGCCGGTAACGTCGTCTCCAGACCTTGGTCTTTTGATCAGGTGAGATGTTTGCCTGTTGACTCTGATGGCACAGCACTGAAAAACTGCTTCTCATTAACACCTACTGTCACACATCAATGCATTTTCAGTATGAAAAAGGGATACTGGAAATCTGTATGAAAATGCTGCAGTTGAGTCCTCAATCTCAGGCCGACGCGAGAAAAGATCTGCTCAACCGCAGCAGTCCGGTGTACATTGGCCGCGTGGTCTCAGCCATGGTGAGGAGGATCTCCTCTCATTCTCTGCTCTCCGCTTTCTCTCTCCATGTGCTAATGTAGTCTCTCTGTCTTTCTGAAAAGGTGAACTGTCAGGATGATAAAGGGGTGTTAATGGGGAACTGGTCTGGAGACTACAGCGATGGTGTCAACCCCTCGATGTGGTCCGGCAGCGCAGATATTCTCAGGAAGTGGTCAGAAACACAATTCAGCCCTGTGAAATACGGACAGTGCTGGGTGTTCGCTGCTGTCATGTGTACAGGTGTGACCAAAAGTTATTACACTACCGTTCAAATGTTTGGGGTCACTTTTATTTAGCAAGGATGCATTAAATTGATCAAAGGTGGCAGTTTCAAATATGTTTCAAATAAATGCTGTTCTTTTGAACTTTCTATTCATCAAATGCATCGCAGTTTCCATAAAATTATGAAGCTGCAAAATCATAAATGTTTCTTGAGCAGCAAATCATCATATTAGAATGATTTCTGAAGGATCATGTGACACTGAAGACTGGAGTAATGATGCTGAAGATTCAGCTTTGATCACCGGAATAAATTACATTTAAAAATATATTCAAATAGAAAACAGCTATTTTAAATTGCAATAATATATAGTTTTTACTGTATTTTTGATCAAATAAATGCAGCCTTGGTGAACTTAAGAGGCTTCTTTCAAAAACATTAAAAAATCTTACCAACCCCAAACTTTTGAATGGCATGTCCTTTAAAGGGTTAATTTACCCAAAAATCGTACAAACCTGTATGCTGTTATTTTCTGGAGGAGATGTTAAGGAGAAAGTTAATTCCGCTCTTTTGCATACAGTGAAAATGGATGGTGATTTATACAGCCAAGCTCCAGAAGAGCCAATTGGCCATTTTCCTTTCATGTAAAATAGTAAAATAATCTGTGATTGAAACAGCATGTGGGTGTGTAATTGTTTTTGGGTGAAGTATTCCTGTAATGGGTCATTGGTAATTGAATTAGTGCTGTTGATGATGGATATCAAATGCAGTTTTTTGTGTAACAGTAATGAGAGCCCTCGGCATTCCAACTCGAGTGGTCACCAACTTTAACTCCGCTCACGACACAAATGCCAACATGGTGATTGAGGAATATTACTCAGAGATGGGGGAAAAGCTGTCCATCGGCCGGGATAGCATCTGGTGAGTTATGCCCTGAAAGTTAAAAATTCTTTTTGTTATAGTTATGTTTTAGTTAAATAGTTAAATTTTTACATTTTAAAAATTGCTACTTCATTGGAATGGTAGGAAACTTGGTGACGTTTGCGGCAGTCACTATATGACCACACACAAAAAAATTGTGGACTTAATGGATGTAAAAAAAAATGTTGCGGTCAAATATGCAAACATTTTTTTGTGTGTGTACAATCTATAAATCAGCCACGATGCAGAAAAAAGTGCACAGCAAGTTTTTGCAAATGCGTGTAACAAAAAATAAATAATTCAGTCACAATGCTGTAAAAAATGGACAGCAAGGAAGGGGTTACACTCTAAAACATAGAGTACACAACAAACTCACACTCACTTACACACACAACACACTATTATACACACACAAATGAACTGGTGTGACTGTAACAATGTGGCAAAATTGAGCCAGAAGACTCAAATAAGAGGTTAAAATCAAGTTAAATAAGCTCTGATAAAGCATTCCTGATCATTTTTGTTTTTGTTGAGGTTTTACTGTAGAAAAATGAATGCTAGCATGATACTTCAAATCAACATTTCAAACAAAAAATCTAAACCTTGAGAAAAAGTAGTCGTTGACAATGTCTAAATATATATCTAAATCCACAGCTTAATCAAAATAAGTATTTATGCCTAACAATTTATAAGCCTCTTTATATAATTCTAGTGGTTACACCATAGCGTTACATAAATTTTTCTTTTTTTACTCCCACCAGATGACACTAATCTGCCTTCAAAAATTGGATTTTAAAAGCCTTGTCTATATTTTATCATGAAATACTGCTTTAATTTATCATAATTATTGCATAAATATTCATTATTAACATGAAATTGTCTCAAAATACAAAATAAAAAATGAAAGAATATTATTGAGCAAAAATATATTACATTGATTTTACTGAAAATAAAAAAGTTACATTTTCAGGTGTTCGTTAACTTTTGACCGCGAACAACACGAGTGACTCCCAAATATACAATACAGGTCATTTCTTTCAAAATAAATAAATAAATAAAATCTGAGCCCAAACTTTTAAAAAGTAATGTAATTATTTTTTTGTGTTAAGTCCTTTTATTATGTTTCTTATTAAGTTTTTAATCTGTTTTCCCTTTTACTTCAGTAAACCTGCGTCTGCACCATCATCATTAGGACACAGTACCTCCGCTTATAAACCTGAATTGATTGTGGTTGAAATGAATTGTTTCAGCATTTTTAATCTGACAGTTAAAAGTGTTTGGCCTTTTTCAGGAACTTCCATGTGTGGGTGGAGAGTTGGATGAAGAGGCCGGATCTGGATGGAGGTTACGACGGCTGGCAGGTTCTTGACCCCACGCCACAAGAGCTGAGTGGGGGTCGGTCATTACATTCATGCTTTTTAGACCAATTGCTTCAAAGCATGCTGTTTTTTTCCAGCAGGGATATGACGCTGTTCATGTTAAAACATAAACTGAATGTGGCGATGTTCTGTCACAGGAATGTACCGCTGCGGCCCTGCTGCTGTGAAAGCCATTTATGAGCAGAAGGTGAACGCGCCATACGATGTACCGTTCGTTTACGCAGAAGTGAATGCGGATGTGCGCACAATAATCATGAGAAATGGGAAGATATTAGCAACCAGCACTGACAAAGACAGAGTCGGAGCCCTGATCTGCACCAAACGTCCCGGACCATCCATGCTTATGCAGGACATCACGGAAGAATACAAAACTGAGAGAGGTAAGAGAAAGACTGAGAAAGACAGAAAAATCTAATTTCTTTCACATTCAGAAACGGTATTTTGCACGTTCAGAAATGACGGTAGTGGTCATTTTATCTTTCCAAGTGTGTAATAATTCATCTAGTATCAGCATCACAAAAATATAGAAAATAATGGTTGTTGTTAAACATGTTTCCTGAAGACATTAGAAATATCAATGAAACTCAATGTCAACTAAAATACGGTTTAATATTTTTAATTTAACGCTTTTTATTGATGCTTTTCAACAAGAGAGATAAACTGTTGCGAAGATTTTTATACAAAAAAAAATGTCTTTCACATTTAAATCAACCGGTAGATTATATGGCCAGAACTGATGGTAAGTTATTTTATCTTTCCATTTTTTTAGATGAATTCATCTAGTTTCAGCATCACCAAAATATAAAAAAGAAGGCAGCGGCTATTTGCACTAAGTGCAAATATGATAGATGCTATTTACTAAGTGAAAATAGTGATATATTCTATTTACAGCATGTAAAAGTAGCAGTTCTTTGCAATACGTGTAAATAGTAATTACATGCAATTTATATGTTATTTTGGCAGATACATACTATTTGCACCTCAGTATTGTTGAACATTAACAGGATGCAATAATAACATAGAGTGTAAATGATTATATTTATTAAAATTATTAAATGGATGCCGCCTTAATGGGACAATAAAAGCCCTCCCTACACCTACCCCTAACCCTACCCAATAAATGCTTTTATTATTATTAAACATTTCGTTAGGCACTTTTAGAACATTTTCTTATTTTTTTATTGAAAGTAAATGCCTTTCTGATGTGATATGTGATGGGAAAAGGGAGAGAAACGAGCTCGGCAAGAGGCGGATTTGAACCTGGGTCGATCGCATCAAAATCTTTTACTGACTGCGCCACTGATTTTTAATCTTGTTTGGCCCAAACAGGCATTGTTAGGCGGAGCTAACAATGTTTTCTATTTACACCAAGTGCAAATAGCGTGCCTTGTTGGCAAGTACTATTCGCACTTGGTGTAAATAGAAAACATGTTTCCTAAAGACATTAGAAATATTTGAACAAACTCAACATCAACTAAAATCCATTTTAATGTTTCTAGTTGAACTCTTTTTATTGATGCTTTTGAACAAGAGAGGTATTTCTTTCACATTTAGATCAACCGGCAATTCGTATGTTCAGATCTGATGGTAAGTCATTTTATAATTCCATTTTTTAAAGGTGTATCAGTATCTAGTATCAGCATCACCAAAATATAAAAAAGAATGTTTTTTGTTAAACGTGTTTTTCTGAAGACATTAGAAATATTTTAACATAAACTTGACGTCAACTAAATCTTTAATGTTCTTAGTTGAACTCTTTTTATTGATGCTTTTCAAGAGAGATAAACTGTTGCATAGATTTTTATACAAAAAAAACTATTTTTTTCACATTTAGATGAACCAGCAAATTATATGGCCAGAACTGATGGTAAGTCATTTTATCTTTCCATTTTTTTAGATGAAGTGTGTAATTCATCTAGTTTCAGCATCACCAAAATATAAAAACTAATGGTTGTTGTTAAACATGTTTCCTGAAGACTTTGAGGAAATATATGAACAACATAAACTCAACGTCAACTAAATCTGTTCTAATATTTTTATGTTTTTCAACAAGAGGGATAAAATAAGGAAAAAGACAATAAATCTTTTTTTTTTTTATGTTAACAAAGATATCAAGGTGAGAAAAGTTTTTCTTACTCTCTGAATACAATTGTGTATGCTCAAGATAAACATAAATAAGAATAAAAAAGAAATATATGCAAAAATATATATATAAATATATACAAAAGTAATTACAATAATAATTAATAATAATTATTATTTTTGCATAGTTAAATAAAACCTATAGCTGTAGTTCGCCTCTTTTGCCAAGTAATTTTGTCAGATAAAAACCTTAACCAAGTTTTGTTCTTCCCTCATATTTAAAATACATAAAATATTTTCCTCATATTTTGATGTTTTAATCAAACTTGTAGGATTATTATCTACATATGCAATTTTATGTAGATATTTATTAATTTATTTATTATATTTAAATATTTGTATTCATCTGCATTTTAAAAAATCGAAGTTTGAAGTGGTGAAGGTGCTACTGAAATAGTTGTTACGTAGGATACGTTTTAGCATTTGGTTTTTCTTCCCACATAAATACTGCTCTTTGATTGTTTGCGTAATAAGTAATATATTTTTTTCATGCAGCCCCTCAGGGCATTGCAGTTTCTCTCCAGCTTCTGAAAGCCCCTGTAGTCGGAAAAAACCTTTCTTTCAGTGTCATAATCACTAACAAAGTGGCAATTCCAAAACTGCTGAGAAAACATGTGAACGCTCAGAATAAAGAGTACCACCGCAATCCCACTGGAACCTTCTGGGAGGCTCATGATGATCTGAAGATTGGCCCGTATGAAAGTAAGATCTATTATGCTTTTTTCCATGTTCATCATCTTTCTTTAGTGTATAATGTTGCTGTTTGAGCATGAAAAAGCTCTGCAAAGTTACAAAACACAAAGGGAGTTATCAGTGTCACTGTAGTCTTGAGTTTTCTTCCGGGAACGAACACATCACAATATTCCTCATTTAAATAATTCCCACCCAAGGCATATGCAGAATAAAGGGGCGGGGCCTTTTTGAGTTAGTTAGTTGTGTGTTGTAACTCGCGGTTGTGGTAAGGGGCGGGACATTTCCCAAACACGCTCTTGACCAATCACAACACACTGGTCCAGCCAACCAATCAGAGCACATTGTGTTTTTTGGAAGGAGGGGCTTCATAGAGACAGGAACTAAATGGAGCGTTACTGACAGAATGGGGAGAGTCAATTCACCTTTACTTCTATAGTGCTTTATACAATACAGATTGTTTCAAAGCAGCTTTATAGTGATAACAGGGAAATGATTTAATGATGCAAAATGATTCCGGTTTGTTGTACTCTACCAGCTGTGACTGTCAAACATGAGATCTCCTTCAACGAGTACATGATGGAGGAGGTTGCGGAGGATAACCTGGTTAACCTGGCTGTGGTTATAGAGGATGTGAAGTCTCAGGAGAGAGTGCTGGCTTCAGAAGAGTTTAACATCTGCAGCCCTGCCCTCAATATACAGGTATTGGTGGCCCATCATAGACATAATATATATATATATATATACATATTAGGGATGCACTAAAGGAAAATTTTGAGAGCCTGATTACAAAACCAAAAGTCTCACCATTAAAGTGGAAGCAATTGGACAACAACAGCAACTCAGCCACGAAGTGGTAGGCCACGTAAAATCACAGAGCAGGGTCAGCACATGCTGAGGCGCACAGTGCGTAGAAGTCGCTAACTTTCTGCAGAGCCAATAGCTACAGACCTCCAAACTACATATGGCCTTCAGATTAGCTCAAGAACAGTGTGTAGAGAGCTTCATGGAATGGGTTTCCATGGCCGAGCAGCTGCATCCAAGCCTTACATCACCAAGTGCAATGCAAAGCATCGGATGCAGTGGTGTAAAGCACGCCACCACTGGACTCTAGAGCAGTGGAGCTGTGTTCTCTGGAGTGACCAATCACGCTTCTCTGTCTGGCAATCCGATGGACGAGTCTGGGTTTGGCGGTGCCAGGAGAACGGTACTTGCCTGACTGCATTGCGCCAAGTGTAAAGTTTGGTGGAGGGGGGTTATGGTGTGGGGTTGTTTTTCAGGGGTTGTGCTTGGCCCCTTAGTTCCAGTGAAAGGAACTCTTAATGCTTCAGCATACCAAGACATTTTGGATAATTTCATGCTCCTAACTTTGTGGGAACAGTTTGGGGATGGCTCCTTCCTGTTCCAACATGACTGCGCACCAGTGCACAAAGCAAGGTCCATAAAGACATGGATGAGTGAGTTTGGTGTGGAGGAACTTGACTGGCCTGCACAGAGTCCTGACCTCAACCTGATAGAACACCTTTGGGATGAATTAGAGCAGAGACTGTGAGGCAGGCCTTCTCGTCCAACATCAGTGCCTGACCTCACAAATGCGCTTCTAGAAGAATGGTCAAAAATTCCCATAAACACACTCCTAAACCTTGTGGAAAGCCTTCCCAGAAGAGTTGAAGCTGTTATAGCTGCAAAGGGTGGGCCAACTCCATATTAAACCCTACGGATTAAAAATAGGATGTCATTAAAGTTCATGTGCATGTAAAGCAAGGCGTCCCAAAACGTTTGGAAATAAAGTGTATATATGGACCCCCTTTCGTACCAATCAATTCCCAATGGACAAAACAGAGCCTCATCCTACAATGAGTTGCAAATGCATTTTATTGTTGACTTTAAGAAACAACACAATGTATGTTTTGTGACTAAATTAAACTTTTCAGATATTTATAAACACATGTATCACTCCAAAATCATAATATTATAAAGTTTTTTGGCATAACTGAACCCTGTGTTTTCTTCCAGATTCAAAATGAGCACTCCATCATCATTAACACACAGCAAGTTGCCCTGGTGACCTTTACCAACCCGTTCAAGGTTGCAGTGAGCGGTGAACTCCTCGTAGCGGGTTCAGGACTCTTGGAGGAGAAGGTTCAGATGAGGTACATGAAGTCTTTCATTTCAGTTTTTGGGCGATCACCAAATGAATGCACAAAAATAACCATGTAATTCAGTTAAATTACTTTTTTCGAATAGGTTTCCCAAACATGCCCAGACAAACAGATAGCTCCGCCCCACACACCATTGGTTAATACAGTGTGTTGGGATGTTAAAACAAATGTTTCAAAGTTTAAAATGCTGACCACAACACTTACTTACTTTACTTAGATAAATAATACAATAATAATCATTAAAAAGTAATTAAAATAACAGAAATATTCTTACACTGTTTAAAAAGATCCCATATTCATATATTTAGATTTAACAGTAGTAACAGTCACTGTATAACTTTGGTATTTTAGTGCACACATGATTCCCATGGTGAATTTAGCTCACATACCTGGGAAGTGACACTGAAGGGCGTCAAACAGTCGAGTACACACAGTTTATATCTGTAAAGTGGGAGGGGTTGTTCCTGACATTTTTGACATCTTTATCTTTCTTATCTTTGGCATCAGTTTCACTGCAGCTGTGTCTGTTAAATGGTGTCAGTACACACTTGTTAGTCAGCATTTCTGAAGCACTGTGCGTATGGTGTAATCATATGCATATCACAGAAATTTCAGTGTACATTAACTGTGTGTTAAACCTGCAAATTTGCCATATGCAATTTAAACTGAGATTTAAAGAATTTTACAGAACTTTACAGAACTTTAACAGAATTAAAGTTAATCTATCTTAAATGTAAATTAAAGCCAGGATCAAAATGATGGTTTAAATGCAAGTCTGCTTAAATGTAGTCCAATATATAAACCGTGATTTAATCTAGATTTAAGATGAATTGTTTTTTGTGTGAATCACTAACCCTAAACAGGAGCAGTAGTAATAGTGATTTAAATGTCCTGTGCTTTACATCTCAGCCTTACGATCCAGCCTCAAGAAACCATGAGGAGGCCCGTGCGTTTCATTCCCAGGATGACGGGTGCCAGGATGCTTCAGGCTAGCTTAGTGTTGATGGATCTGTCCACTGTCCTTCGTGGATTCAAGACCATCAATGTTCAAGCTTAGAGTGAAACACCTTTAGAGATGATTGTGAACCCGCAACATGATGTACTTGCTTGAAACACCTTTACAAATCATTATTGTGTAAACATTTTTAATATCACTGTAATTGAGTCTCTCTGAATGGTAACACTTTATTTTAGGGTTCAATTCTCACTGTTAACTAGTTGCTTATTAGCATGCATATTACTAGGATATTGGCTGTTAATTAGTATTTATAAAGCACATATTAATGCCTTATTCTGCATGACCATCTTCTACATCCATTAATCACCCAATACCTAAACTTAACAAATACCTTACTAACTATTAAAAAGTAGTAAATTAAGAGTTTATTGAGGCAAAAATCATAGTTAATAGTGAATATGTGTTCCATACTAAAGTGTTACCCTCTGAATTGTGTGTGCCAAGTTTATATTGGCAAAAGCCTGAAAATAAAGTATGTTTTATATTATGTCCTTTCATTATGCTTGTTTGCAATCTGTCCACATGCATTTGCCACCAGAGGGCAGTATAGTTAAGCCATTCACACCAGAGACTTTCAGGTTCAGTGAGTGCACACTTACTGCAATAAAACATTTCAAATTCTGGCATGTTGAAACACATTACAGGTATTTTAGAAAATGTCTGCTAATTTATCATTGAGGAAATAAAAGGACTACACAAGTCCTTCTTTAACTTGAGGTAGTTTTGTGTCCCATGGCTGGATTTTTAGTAACATTTTGACTTATTTTTGTTGCATGTCATGTTAAAACTGCCCTGGAAAGATTTTACAGTGCATTCATCATTTTTAATACTTTTCAAATGTCTTTTATGCATATATTTAATTTTTCCTACCATTGTCCTAGACGGTGTTAAAATATGAAACTGGTTTCTGTAACAGTTAGTCCACTGGAGGCGAGCTTAGATGAACCCAAGTGCAGTTTTATTTACAGTGTGAACAAATACAAAACAAACTAAGACTTGACTCATGAACAGACTTGACTATAAACACTCACCAACAGCGGGTTACAACAAACAATACTCGACAAGGACCATGGCAAACATGAGGGCTTAAATACACAAAGACTAGACAAGGGACACCTGTGAACGACGATCAAACAATGAACCAATGAGAACATGACACAAGATCACATGAGGGCATGGGCTAATAGCTATAAAGACTGATATGACAAACAGGAAGCATAAACACCCAAACACACCGTGACAGATCCCCCCTTCTATGGGCGGCTCCCAACACCCAATCTCTGGACGCTGGTCGCGGGCTGGAGCCCTCTCTGGACGCTGGTCGCGGGCAGGAGACGTCAATGGACTCTGGACGTGGACAGGTGGCGTCGCTTGTCTCTGAACGTGGACAGGCTGTGGCAGGGCAGGCATGACGTGAACAAACCCAGACATGAAAGTGGGGGCATGGGGACACTGTGGCGGGTAATGTGGAATAGCAGGGCTCCTCATCTGCCGTTCCCACAGTAAATGAGGATCCACTCAGCAATAGTGCATAATCAATATACTCCTCCAGGGACCAGTGGATTTTCCCCCCAGGAAGCATTGAGCTAATAGGCTCATTTAAACCAAAACGAAAAATATCTTTTAGCGCCACATCATTAAAATCAACTAAGTTGATTTTGACACAAAATTCCTCCACATAGTCCTCTATGCCTTGAGCCCCTTGACGGAGGTTAAGCAGAGAAACAACTGCTGGGTTCATATTTGGAGGTTGAGTATTCTGTAACAGTTGGTCCACTGGAGGCGAGTTTAGACGAACCCAAGTGCAGTTTTATTTACAGTGTGAACAAATACAAAACAAACTAAGATTTGACTCATGAACAGACTTGACTATAAACACTCACCAACAGCGGGTTACAACAAACAATACTCGACAAGGACCATGGCAAACATGAGGGCTTAAATACACAAAGACTAGACAAGGGACACCTGTGAACGACGATCAAACAATGAACCAATGAGAACATGACACAAGATCACATGAGGGCATGGGCTAATAGCTATAAAGACTGATATGACAAACAGGAAGCATAAACACCCAAACACACCGTGACAGATCCCCCCTTCTATGGGCGGCTCCCAACACCCAATCTCTGGACGCTGGTCGCGGGCTGGAGCCCTCTCTGGACGCTGGTCGCGGGCAGGAGACGTCAATGGACTCTGGACGTGGACAGGTGGCGTCGCTTGTCTCTGAACGTGGACAGGCTGTGGCAGGGCAGGCATGACGTGAACAAACCCAGACATGAAAGTGGGGGCATGGGGACACTGTGGCGGGTAATGTGGAATAGCAGGGCTCCTCATCTGCCGTTCCCACAGTAAATGAGGATCCACTCAGCAATAGTGCATAATCAATATACTCCTCCAGGGACCAGTGGATTTTCCCCCCAGGAAGCATTGAGCTAATAGGCTCATTTAAACCAAAACGAAAAATATCTTTTAGCGCCACATCATTAAAATCAACTAAGTTGATTTTGACACAAAATTCCTCCACATAGTCCTCTATGCCTTGAGCCCCTTGACGGAGGTTAAGCAGAGAAACAACTGCTGGGTTCATATTTGGAGGTTGAGTATTCTGTAACAGTTGGTCCACTGGAGGCGAGTTTAGACGAACCCAAGTGCAGTTTTATTTACAGTGTGAACAAATACAAAACAAACTAAGATTTGACTCATGAACAGACTTGACTATAAACACTCACCAACAGCGGGTTACAACAAACAATACTCGACAAGGACCATGGCAAACATGAGGGCTTAAATACACAAAGACTAGACAAGGGACACCTGTGAACAACGGTCAAACAATGAACCAATGAGAACATGACAAGATCACATGAGGGCATGGGAATCACATGACAACCAGGAAACATGACAAACAGGAAGCATGAACACCCAAACACACCGTGACAGTTTCACAGACAGTTAAGATTAAGCCAGGATTAGGCCTTGGTTAAATTAGGGCATTTATAGCTTTTATAAACATGCCTTAGAAAAGAAAGAAAAAAACATTATTGGTGTGCATCTTGAGACTAAATGGAACCGACATATTTTAAGATATATTAGTAAAAGCTGCATTCAGTTAAAACAGCTTAAACATGCATTTTAGTCTGGGACTAGGCTTCAGCCTTGTCTAAATCTTAAATACTCTCAAATGCGTATGCGATGCGAAGTATGAGAAACAGTAACAGTGATGATAATACTGCTAATTATTGGCACCATGAAAACGTGAATTTTCCCAATGCCTCTGTAGCAACACTGTTGTCTTCTCTCTGTGTTTCTCTGGGGTTTGGTGTGGTTGTGTTCTCCTCTGACAGCAGATGCAGCATTTATTGATCCGTCTAATGGAGGAGTAAGAGGAAACTGCTCAGTGCTACTGCTCTATTGTGTTTCTGTCCCTGCAAGGCTGACAAACACTCCTCGTGCAGAAGGCAGCAGTCACTAACACAGAATAACAGTGACAAACAATAATGATCTGGTACAAAACGTGTGGCCTTTTATACAAGGACAGATGAAGATATGCTGTTATGAATCAAGTATAAAGGAGCATAAGAAATGCATTATGAATGTTTCCTAACACAAAGAGACATATTTAAGCATTTTAGACATCTAATGAATTAATGTTATTGCAACAATAGTAAATACAGATATACACTCACCTAAAGGATTATTAGGAACACCATACTAATACTGTGTTTGACCCCCTTTTGCCTTCAGAACTGCCTTAATTCTACGTGGCATTGATTCAACAAGGTGCTGTAAGCATTCTTTAGAAATGTTGGCCCATATTGATAGGATAGCATCTTGCAGTTGATGGAGATTTGTGGGATGCACATCCAGGGCACGAAGCTCCCGTTCCACCACATCCCAAAGATGCTCTATTGGGTTGAGATCTGGTGACTGTGGGGGCCATTTTAGTACAGTGAACTCATTGTCATGTTCAAGAAACCAATTTGAAATGATTCGAGCTTTGTGACATGGTGCATTATCCTGCTGGAAGTAGCCATCAGAGGATGGGTACATGGTGGTCATAAAGGGATGGACATGGTCAGAAACAATGCTCAGGTAGGCCGTGGCATTTAAACGATGCCCAATTGGCACTAAGGGGCCTAAAGTGTGCCAAGAAAACATCCCCCACACCATTACACCACCAACACCAGCCTGCACAGTGGTAACAAGGCATGATGGATCCATGTTCTCATTCTGTTTACGCCAAATTCTGACTCTACCATCTGAATGTCTCAACAGAAATCAAGACTCATCAGAGCAGGCAACATTTTTCCAGTCTTCAACTGTCCAATTTTGGTGAGCTCGTGCAAATTGTAGCCTCTTTTTCCTATTTGTAGTGTAGATGAGTGGTACCCGGTGGGGTCTTCTGCTGTTGTAGCCCATCCGCCTCAAGGTTGTGCGTGTTGTGGCTTCACAAATGCTTTGCTGCATACCTCGGTTGTAACGAGTGGTTATTTCAGTCAAAGTTGCTCTTCTATCAGCTTGAATCAGTCGGCCCATTCTCCTCTGACCTCTAGCATCAACAAGGCATTTTCGCCCACAGGACTGCCGCATACTGGATGTTTTTCCCTTTTTACACCATTCTTTGTAAACTCTAGAAATGGTTGTGCGTGAAAATCCCAGTAACTGAGCAGATTGTGAAATACTCAGACCGGCCCGTCTGGCACCAACAACCATGCCACGCTCAAAATTGCTTAAATCACCTTTCTTTCCCATTCTGACATTCAGTTTGGAGTTCAGGAGATTGTCTTGACCAGGACCACACCCCTAAATGCATTGAAGCAACTGCCATGTGATTGGATGATTAGATAATTGCATTAATGAGAAATTGAACAGGTGTTCCTAATAATCCTTTAGGTGAGTGCATCTCCATTATCCAAATCTCATGCATGCACATGTGCACAGTTTACATGCTTCCCTCCAAAACAATATGTGTATGCATGTGTATGACACAAAGCAGTAAATGACACATTGCTGCAGTTAAAACATGATTTCAAATGTTGTTTATTAATCACAAGCCCATTCAAACTGAAATGTATATTTGATGGTTGTATTGTTGTTGTATGTGGCAGTCACGTGTCTAAATTTGGTCAGTCTAATCAAGTCGCACCTTCAGCAGATCATAAACTAATTCTGTCATCATCTTCACACCCTCAAAACTCCCATGGCTGTGTGTGTGATGCATTGCCATTGCTAGTGGGATTTCATCATGAAAAGTTCTATGCAAATATATGACTACACACCCACACATGCACAAACAATGTCTTTTTGTAATGGTGCTGTCATGTTTCTGTGCTATATTTACCATCACTGTTACACACAGGACGTATTGACAGGACCCATTGCAGTCTACCCAACAAAACATCCAAGCAGAACAAACTTTTCCTCTTGCCTTTACTGAAATTCCTGCGTTGCTGAGGTAAATTCTTGATAATTCAATATTTTGTCAATTTCTCCAGTAGGCAGCCCTTGGCTGTGTCCTGACAGTTAGCATACGTGCTTCAACACATTCAGAATGCCTACATAAACATTTTTTTACATTTATATGTTTGGCATACATTTTTATCCAAAGCAGTGCATTTGTGTTTTGCCTGGGAATTGAACTCATGACATTGACGTTGGCAGTGAAGGAGGTAGGCTACTAGTTAGCACACAAAAACAGCTGTTAACTGAATAATAAGTTTCTTTCTTTAAGCAGCATCACATGCATCATTTATAGCAATCACAGAATGCTTATGCTCAGTTAGGTAAAATATCCATCAAAGATTACGATCCTATATATTGTGATATTTTATTTCTGAGCAATACTTCTGTAATCATTTCATGACTGGTGTTGCAGCTGTCTTTTACCAATTCACAATTGTATTTTAAATTTGTACCACAATTTTGAATTTCATGTCATAATTATGTACTTTTTATGTCAATTTAAACTTTTTTTGTCATCATTTTGAGTTTGACTTTAAACTTTTTTTTGGACTTTTCTAATAATTATGACTTATGACACAATTATGACACGTTCTTAAATGGTTGTTTTTTGTTCACTTAAAACATAACCGACTGTGTTTACGTAGATACTCGCCAAGACAGGAATTTTGACATAATATTGTGTGTATTTTCTCAAGAAGACACGAAAGAGTTACCGCAATGGTTTAAAATCACTTGAATGTTTAAACTGACAAGACTTAAAAACACGTTAAAATGACAAACTTCCTTCAGATAGGCCATTATAGTTTTAAAAGGGCTAAGACCCCCTAAAAAAAGCCTAGAACTGCCCCTCCCCCAGCTCCCCCTGCCTAGATCTGCTACTGGATTTATCTGTCTATTTATGCAACAGCAGCATATCTTAAATGCTCACAGCAGCATGTCTGTGTATCTATAAGCAGTAGCAAGTCCATACTTGCTCTGCAACAGCAGCAGCTTTAAGACAAATGAGCCTGCTAACAGATACCTCTCTCCAGGTTTTACACAGACCTCTTGGCTCTACAGGTGATGCTCCCCCCTGTGGCTGCTCTTTTGTAGTGCACTGAGGATGCAGACACGGCCGGCTGAAGGACGACTGGTGCTCTGAGCCCTCCAGGTGCCAGTGATGGATGTCACGGCTAATTTTAAACACCATGAACTAAATCACCAGTCACCATCTCTCACGCTGCTGGAAGTGGAGCACAGTTCGTCCATTTAGAGAGCACTTGGAGTGCACTAAATTACCTTCATAACACTTTTCTTTTTCCTGCTAACTTTCATTACTCTTATGTACTACTCTGATATGCAAACAATACAGCAAATGAATCTGTCATTTGGTAGAAGCTCAGATGTAAACACGGACAGGTTGTGCGACATGCCCTTATCCTCAAAACTTGATGACAGAAGAGTATCTTCCCATTTTACCCATTATATTTGAGATGTTAGCCATGTGTAATCACAGTATGGCGGGCTGACAGCCTGGAGCCATGGTGGTTTTTCCCTTAGTTGGTCCTCTGTGGTGTCAGTTCTCTCTGACAGTTTCACACGGATGAGAACAAACCCTTCTTTGCCTGGTAATGGTCATCCCTCTGAGAGCTCCAGTCACCGATGAAGCCAGACTCTCTCTCTCTCTCTGTGTGTGTGTGTGTGTGTGTGAGAGAGAGAGAGTGTGTGACCTGCCCAACACAAGGCCTGTACATATATGATTACAGAAGAAAAAGCAGGAGAACTTGTTAAAATGTATGTTTTTAGAGCAGCTCATTTTAGTACTTTCAGAAATGTATCATATAAACATAAATAATGGGTAACACTTAATTTTAAGGTGGTGTTGTTACATATTACTACATGTACTTACTATAGTAATAACAGTAAATTATGCATAAGTACAAGTAACTAACCCTAAACCAAACACTAAACGTAACTCTATAGTAAGTACATGTAGTTAATAATATTACTCTGTACTTGAGTAAGTACAATGTAACTACATCACCTTAAAATAAAGTGTAACCAAATATTGCCCTGAAATTTCAATAAAGTAAAAAAATACATAATAAAAAGATAAATTCTACTTATTTCCTCAGTTATTTGAGTCCTGTTAAGTGGCTCACAGAATCTGTTTCTAATTAGGCAATCTTTATAGGTTATTGTTAAAAGCATTACTAGTTTCAAGCTTGTAAAACGGCAATAATAAGAATAAAATAAATTAAGACTTTATATTTGTGGATGCAGCATATGGGATTGTGAATGACTGAAAGTCTATGTCCCTGCAATAACAGACCAGTGTGCATCTATAAATGATTAATTCAAGAACATTGTTAACGTTTAATGTAACAATGGAGCCGTGAACCTCACATACTTTTGAAAATCCAGTGTTTAGTTGATCCTGGTAAGCGCTCATTGTCACAGTTGTGAACACGACGTCGTTCTTCTTCCACAAGGGAATTTGGCATCATGGCATTTGTTTCTAGGCGGACCGTTAAAGAACGCTACACACATTCTGTAGAATTAAACCAATCAGATGACGACTTCGAAACTCCTGAAGTGTTTCCAGATAAGTGTGCCATATGCATCAGACGTTCAGCCAACGGTCCGTGGGCATGACGTCTGAGGCTGAGACTAGATCATTGACAGAGCCAACAACAGAACATTTAGATTGTTTATCACATAGCCGAGATATTCTTGTGTTTCCACTAGCTGCTCTAGTGAGGAGATAAACTAAAATGGCGGACTGTGTATGGATCACTCAAGGGAGGAACTAAGCTACCAGGGCAGATTCCGTTACTAGTCGTGGGCGGGGCCTGTTGCAGTGTGACATCACAAATGTATAGAAAACATGAAAGACTCAATTTGAGATCCTGTTTATGATTTATGGGAATATAAAGAAAGGATTGGGTGGATTTTCACAATTTTAGGATGGATGTGTGTACACACACTGCTGACTCATTTATGTTCAATCATGTAAAAGTGAATTTTGCATATTCCCCTTTAAAAAGTGCTCACATTGTATAAGTGGCCATTATCCAAGCACGCTGTGAAGACTAAATATCAAGTGCTCATGTCATGCCTCCAGAAACAAGCATATGACCACCACAACACTTGAGTTCTTTTGACTTCTATTCTGCCAAAATATATTAACATTGTCATATCCTTTACCATGCTATACACTCGGAGAGTTGTCATAATAGAGCTACAAGTCACATCTGGTCATGTGGTTTGGAGAGATTCCCCTTATGTAGAATAAATATATATTAGTCAATTTGTTTTAATCACACTGTAACTGTCTTGCAGAGAACATTCTTCATGACACACTGCTAAATATTCAGGCCTTTACCTCAAAAACATGCATGCATCACATGCAGAGTTGTTCAGATGTTCACTCATTTTTATTCTAGAGCATCTTCTGACCTTTTAAGGTCTGCATCGATGGTGGCAAAATGAGTGAACAACAAAGCTGGGAAGAAGTCAGGGGGAAGGAGAAAGATGAAGGCTTTCATTTCATTTGAGAGATGGATGAGTTGGGGTGGCATTTCCACTGCTATCGAATCAAATGATGAAAGATTCTGGTGGCCTTGGGACAAAATGGTCTGCGTAATTGAGTTGGTTCTGGGGCTGCTGTGCCACACAGGCTAATTGGTTTCTTTTGCTCCATCTTGTTCTATAGTTTCTTGGATTTATTTGATTTCTCTTCTACTTTTATCTCTCTCTGTTTTTTACATTGCTGCTACAGCACATGTGGCGTATACAATATCTGCATTTTCTTTAAGGCAAGACACCTCAGGTGAATAGGGTGAAACTTTTAGCTAACAGAAATCGCCATACTTCTCCATGCAATTGATTAATCACAGTACAATAATACAGCTGTTTTGAAATGGTATGTTTAAATATGCAAAAGATGCAGTATCTCATCAAATATGCATAAAAGAGATAAAGGATATTGGATAAAGCCAGATTCAAAATTGTTGTTTTATTTTGTTGGCATATTAGAGTTGAAGGTTTATACAGAGATGATTTTGGATATCTCTTTTATCACACCATAAATCAGAAAATACTGTCAACAGCCAGAAAAAAAACATTCACCATGTTTTTAGAAAAATGTTATATAAATTAGACAAATGATAAATTAACAAATCCCTCTGTATAATCCTTCAGAATATATAATAAAACTAAAATGTGAAGTATGTAAAGCTGTTAAAAGTGGAAATTTCTGACTAATGTTGAGAAAACGCCCATTTAAAGATATGTATATTGTAATCCCTTAAATGTCTATTATAATTTGTTTCCACTAGTCTGAAAGTAGACATGTTATGGAAGTGAAATAGCCCAAAATCACAATGATTCATTCATAACCATAGTCACTTATTTTGTTCCTGAATGAATCTGCGTTTCTGAACGAATAGATGAGTGAGTGAATCAATGTCTCCTTTATAAATACATTCTCTTGTTTCGTTCCTGAATGAATCAGCATTTTCGAATGAGTTAGTTTAATGATTCAGCGACATTTTTGAACAAATAGTTGACTGAAAGATTCTATGACTCTATCATAAAGATAGTAGCTGCATCTGAAATCATTCTATATAGTATGAATGTGTGTAGAATGTATGTAATCCGGACGCATTACATCTGCCATGTTGTCATGATCACATGACCTACCAGTGTAAGTTGCATTGCTTTGCTGCCATTCATCAGCCCTCTCCCGTAGCCTCATGGGATAGTAAAGTGTCCATCATATGCACACTTCAGTATCTCAACGGAAGCAGATCCTCCGGGTACTTTTTGCCTACTCTTTTATGAGTACTGTGAATTCGGACATACTTCTTTTGTCAAATGTTGTTTTTCGTCTAAGTATGCGATTTCGAATGCAGCCATTCACTCGGTTCTCTCGATTCAATTAATCACTCAAATGACTTATAAAGATGGTCACTTGTCGCCACCTACTGGTGTAACAGTGTAACCTGCAGAAGGAGTCACTGAAAAATCCAAAACACTCTTTAGCAACATTTAACATTTTTCCTAGTGGGGACAAGATTTGCTGTTTTTCTGGAAATGTTTGCAGAAATGATAATAAAACCTGCCCAAACACAGTCAATGACATTTTCCAAAAATGTATTCGTCTGATAAGGAACTCTCATTCTGTCCCTGTGTTATGTATCATGCCACAACTGCATTGTGTCTTATTTCCCAGGTGTATGCAATTCTTGCTTTTATGGCAACTCACTGAGAACATCGTGTTTGCTCTGGATGATTTGAAAGCTGATGTTTTTCCATATGCAGAGGCATTCGAGGCATAACAGAGCTCCATGACTGTTCGAGATGAGAGACAGAGAGAAGTGGCTCTTGGCACCTACACTGAATAAAATTAGCATTTCTGCACATCATCATCTCTGGTGTGACGGTAAACAGCACACGATGTGTCGGGTGCCTCAACGGATTTAGTTACTGTTATATCCATGCACTCATGACTGAAATAGTTTATAATAATAGGTTAATAGGGTGATGAATTAAGAAATCAACTTTTGATATATAAAAGGTCATGGTAATATAAGAATATCCTGTAAATTGCAGAGCTGAAAACTTCCTTGTTCTTTTATAGACACCAGGCCCAGCAAACAATAGGTTTTTCAAAGTGGGGATCTATGAAGTCAAAGGGAGGCAAGCACCGCCTCAGCAGAAGAAGATCAACGCCTACTTCATCACTGCCTGTTTATCCCCGCCCACCGATTCGCGCATGTAACATAGGCCTAGTGTTAAACCATCGAGCTACAAAGCAATAAACATGCCATTGAGGATTACAAAATATTGTGCAGTGACTGGGTTCAACAGTAATGCAACATGTAAGTAACTGTGTTCATTCTAATGCCTGATCTGAAATGTGATGATTCATGTAGTCAGATGTTCTTTGTCTGTGTGTCAGTAAATCAAACCAGTGACTAAACATCAACTTGCATTTTTTCTCCTAGTAGGATGAAAATAATCTGTTATTTAACAGTGATTAAATTCTATAAAGGAAGCGATCAAAGAACGCTCCCTTTGCAATCGTTAGAGCAGCGCACGCTGAACCTGTCAATGAGTTAATCAGTGACACGTTTATCAGTGACTCCTGTTTTATTCAACGAATCTCTTAACTATATCACGTTTGCACTGTTAGTGAAGATGAAAGCATTCGTTAGTGTACAGAAACTGAGTTGCAATGATGAGATCGCTGCTTTCATGCGCTCAGCTTGTGTGTGATCGGCTACAATGATCATCTCTGCAACCTTTCATGCCACAATCTTAATATAATGCCATAGATCTAAATGTAATGCAACACTTTTCACAATTAGTTAACCATGAGAGGTGTAATTGTAAAAACGAGCTAAAAGAGAGAGTAATATTATTTCAAATGCAAAGACGTTAGCCAATCACAGCAGTGGGTGTTTACACTGAAGTCTCCCAGCGGACACGCCCCTTAAAACAGAGCGTTCAGAGCAGGCGGCTAAAATCAGGGTAGGAAAAATGCCTTTTATTTATAAATTATGAAAATTTTTGATGTAAAAAGCATTATAACATTATAAGTGCACCCCAGGAAACATCATAAAACAATAAAAAACGTAGTTCCTGAGTTTCTCTAACATAGTTTGGGGAGAATGTGGCTATTTTGATGGGAGGTTCTCAACTGGAAGTGTGATTTTGGTCAGAAAAAGCAGGTGTAAAATGCTGAATGCATATAAAAAATGCAGCTAAGCATATAATCTTGCATAGTTAGGAAGGAAAAATAAATAGGTCTATTAACTTCTAAAAGTGAGGAGAAAACGTATTAAACTAGCTGAGCAAAACCCACTGAGAACCAGTGCAAAATATGATTTAGGGAAGCTGTTGGCATTCATTATGTGCCTTTGACACCTGAACATTATGTGCGAGATTCATCCTTTGTCTCACTTTGATTCTGTGAAGGACATTCATTGATGCTGTTGCCATGGTGAATTAGAATAATTGAGTGGGTTTGAAATGCACATTAAGATTAGATGATTCACAGGAGGGTTATAGAGTGGGTCGCACAGAATCAACCTGCGATGAACATTTCTGTGTGATTCGGTGCCAGGATCATGTTCCCCTCTCTGCCACTTTATGCTACATTTTATTTAAATCAGACATTTGCAGCGGCACATAGATCACAATGCACAAGTTAGAATGTTGCTGACATTTTACTCAGAAAGTAGAAACAAATATATTGATTTCAAATCTCCATATATTGAAGTTGTTCACTTACAAGAAAGTACCAAAGTATTATCTGGCATCAGGGTTGCCAGATCTGCATAACAAAACTGGCCCAAAACTCAAAACATGCCACTCCCACACCTAAAATACATAGTTTACAGTCATTGTATGCATTATACACAACCCGAAATCACTATCAGTAGGCCTATTCACAGTCTGTTTTCATAAAGGAGCTCCAGTGCCCTTCCTCACAAAGTCACAGTTGTATCATTGTTACAATGTAAAATGGATTAAAGGGTTAGTTCCCAAAAAATTTTTAATTACCCCATGATTTACTCACCCTCAAACTATCCTAGGTGTAAATGGCTTTCTTCTTTCAGAATATATACAATCAGAGTTATATTAAATAATGTCCTGGCTCTTCCAAGCTTTATAATGGCAGTGAATAGAGTGATGAGGTATGACGTCACTATAGGCCAACCGGCAGTTCGCATCGCACTGGTTCCCTCAAGAAAATCCCAATAGAATTTTTCCATAGGGATTATCGTGGATTAGCTCTAAAAACAAGCTCTGTGATCAACAAAAGTTTATGATATTTACACATTTTGTCCATCAAGATGATTATCACAGATGAACACAGCCTAAATGCAGTCGCCAGAAGTAAAAAGCTAATAATAGGCTATAAACGAACTACACTGCAGTCCCGATTTCAACATCACCATCACTAAGCTTCTGACAATTCTTTCAGTTTTTTATAAGAGCACAATTATAAGCATAATGAGGCTGTAAAAGCAGACTGAGAAAAACGTGATGACGTTTAATCTCTTCCACTTCCTCTGTAGTCCCATTTAGCCACTTGTTAGCAACCGCCTTTTTCAAGACACGTAACAGCTTCAATAAATCACGAGTGGGGTAATACTGATGTACTGTATTTTATGTTTTAGAATAAAACGTTGAAGTGTCTAGAGCTTGTGTTCACCACAGACCTTATTTCAGCCATTTAACCAAAACCCAATTAAAAAAACTCAACCATTCTTGGTATGAGGGAACCAGAAGTGCTAAAATGCTAACTCGCTTCCGCCTTTTGGCCTACAAAGTGATGTCATACCTGCACCACTCTATAGAGTATTTGATTTTGCAGCACAAAAAAGTGCATCCATCCATCATAAAAGATATCCACACGGCTCCGGGGGGTTAATAAAGGCCTTTTGAAGCGCAGCGATGCTTTTGTGTAAGAAAAATATCCATATTTAAAACTTTAAAAATTAACTCTAAAATAACTAGCTTCCGACTGATGGCCATAGATATCGATTTACAGTCGAAAGAGTAACCCTTGACCTGATGATGTCGTACTGACGAATGCGGAAGCGCAGAGGATAGAGCAAAACAAAACGCCAGTCAAAAAATAAATAAAACTAGAATTTTTAAAGAGAAATGTCGGAGGATTTCGATATAAGAGAAGAGGAGCTTGAGTTTGTTGCCCAACCCTATTTGTTTGAACCGCGAGAGCCGTCAAAGCTTACGCTACTCCTACATTGCGTCAGGGGTTACTCTTTTGGCGGAAGTCAACTTGCCGGAAGCTAAGTATTTTAGTTTTAAATATATATATTTTTCTTACACAAATGCATGGCTGCGCTTCAGAATGTTTTTATTAACCCCCTGGAGCTGTGTGGATGGATGCACTTTTTTGGGCTTCAAAATCAAATCCTCTATTCACTGCTATTATAAAGTTATATTATTTAATATATCTCTGATTGAATTTTTCTGAAAGAAGAAAGTCATAGGATGGATTGAGGGTGAGTAAATCATGGGGTCATTTTAATTTTTGGGTGAACTATCCCTTTAATATCTCAATACAAGCATTTCAGTCAAATAAACCGATTGGAAGAAATCAATCCACATAAACAGTTTAAAAGTAGCCTACCTGACTTGGCAACATTGCCTGGTATTATGACACCATAGTAATAACATGTTTTTTCTGCACATGCCGACTAATATAGATGGAGCTTCAGTGAATATGTTGCGAGTGATAGGAGAACATTTGCTGGACACTAGGGGGTGCTAAAATTGGCCATGCATAAATTCATTTTATGTAAGAAAACAGGATGTGTTGTAAAGTGCTGTTCACTTCTTCCAGAGTTTGGTCAAAGAAGCATTTGATTAAAAAAAAACACACACTTTATATTGATTGTTATAAAAAAGCGGATCTTTACGCTGCGACACTGTGACTACAAATCAAGACTTTACTCTCAAACATTCACACAACCATTGTGAGTTTGGTCTGTTTAAGAAACTTGTTTGATTGAGATGATGCTACACAAGTCATCTAAAGGTTTTTCATAAGAAACTGAACTACTGAACAACATGCTACTGTTGTCAGCTAATCTAAGAACTAGGTCATTGTTCGCTGCTTCTTCTTTATTGACTTAAATTTTGTCTCCCAGTCAAATAAGCCATCATTCTGTTTTCCTTTTTCTTAAGCGTTAAAGCAGTGTTTATTTCCCCACAGACACATCCAAGGCTGAAACACAATTTGGAGACAATAATATCATGGCCTAAGTTATTACGGTTCATAGCAAGAGAATAATAAAAGAAAAAATCTTGAAACCAGCATGCTCACAATAACTAGGCCTAAGTACTTGAAATGTCTCTGCATGTTCAGTACACTAATGTCAGCGGAGATTGTTCATTAGGAATTTACAGAAGCATCATGATCATTTTATTTCAGACGAAAAAAGTTAGACTTCTACAGTCATGCTCAAAAGTTTACACACCCCTTGCAGAATCTGTGAAAATGTGAATAATTTTAACGAAATAAGAGGGATCACACAAAATGCATGTTATTTTTTTGATTTAGTACTGTCCTGAATAAGATATTTTACATAAAAGATGTTTTCATATAGTGCACAAGACCAAAAAAAAATGCTGAATTTATAAAAATGACCCTGTTCAAATGTTTATGTACCCTTGATTCTCAATACTATGTGTCGTTCCCTGGATGATCCACAGCTGTTTGTGTGTTTTGTGATTTGTTAATGAGTTTGTGTTTGTCCTGATCAGTTAAACTGCCAAACGTTCTCCAGAAAAATCCTCCAGGTGCTGCAAATTAGGTTACAAACATTCACTGATGCTCCAGAAGGAAACACGATGCATTAACAGCCGAGGGGGCTCTTTTTGAATATGAAGATCAAGGTAAATTGTACTTAATTTGTCTTCCGGGAAACATGTAAGTGTCTTCTGTACTAAATGTAAAAAAAATGGATATTTAAACAAAATAAGAAAAATCAGGACATGTTCATCCTGTTCAAAAGTTTTCACCCCCCGGCTGTGTTTCCTTCGGGAGCATCAGTGAATGTTTCAACCTTTTTTTTAATAGTTGTGTTTGAGTCCCTCAATCGTCCTCAGTGTGAAAAGATGGATCTCAAAATCATACAGTCACTGCTGGAAAAGGTTCAAATATGCAAATGATGCTGGAAAACTGAAGGATTTGCAGGACCTGAAGGATTTCTCTGAAGAACGTTGGGCAGTTTAACTGCTCAAGACAAACAAGGGACTCAAGAACAACCATCACAAAACACACAAACAGCCGTGGATCATCCAGGGAATGACACACAGTATTGAGAGTCAAGGGTACATAAACTTTTGAACAAGTCATTTTTATAAATTCAGCTATTTTTTTTGTCTTGTGGACTATATGTAAACATCTTTTATGTAAAATAACTTATTCAGGACAGTACTAAATAAAAAATTCTATATGATCCCTCTTATTTTGTTAAAATTATTCACATTTTCACAGATTCTGCAAGGGGTGTGTAAACTTTTGAGCAAGACTGTATTTAACAATCATTTAACAAAAGTACAGGAAAACTAACATTGATAACTAAATTGATTTGTGGGACGATTTTCAGAATAAACAATAAAAACTTGACGTGCCAAATGGGTCAGTTTGAGTTTGAAATGTATTGGATTTCATTCTAAATCATTTTTGTTGGTCAATAACTCATATATTTGATAATTGATAGCTGTTTATTAAAACTCATTGTAGTAACCTATAAATCACTTTAGTTTCAGTACAGAGGTGCAGCGCCATTGTACAGCAGAAACACTGTGTTTTCAAGTTTTGAAACAAGCATTACAAATATGGATTGTGGCTTTTACCTCGTTTTAGTAACAAACTGCTCATAAGACGTCATAGTGACACATTATCATTCACTGATAGTTGTCTGGGATGCTACAATTTAGCTTGTGTTTTCTACTGGCTGGACTTGTTTTCCATGTGCATTAGAATGAAGCATTTCTCTGTTTATATCGCCTCTGCTGGCAGCGTTTCCACATGCGGTCATTTGTCTCCATTAGTGCTGCCAAACACACTGGCTAATGAAGCCACGGTTTGCTTTCATTGCCTCAGACTGTTGTGGCGGGTTTCTCTTTATTATTTTATTCACTATTTGCTCTCTTTCCTCGAGAATGTTACAGTTATCATCTGTTTGGCATGTGCATGTGTTTGTTTCTCATTTATTAACAGATGCTTTATGCATTTAAGTTCTGTGGGACTGTGAAAGATGAAAAGTCATATTGCCAAAAGATCCAAAGTGATCTAAAACAATGCATCCATATAAGCAGACTGGGTTGCATTATGCTCTGATGTTGCATTCTATTTCTGTACTGTAATTGTTTGTTATATTTGTCATAATGATGCAGCAAACAAAGACTTCCTGCATGCATTTCCCATCCAGTATAACTTGAGCTGCAAATAGCAGCACTAAAATGCTCTTTTATGTAATATGTGAATGAGAAATCGAGAGGTATGTGCCATTCTCAGCCTCTCAAGTGCAATTACCGTGCTACTGAAATACCAGCTGTCATACTCCTGTTATAGAGGCATAAAAGCAGCACCATTAGGAGACGACCAGAAAACCGATAATACCACACACATACTGTACTATACAGCATCCATTCCATGAACATTTATGCAGGACTCTGCATATGACAAGTACAAATTCATCTTGTTTCCTCTCGCTGCTTAGGTATTAATGACAATAGTAGGTGTATTAGCAATAGATCTGATGAATTCTGTAATGTTTTGTAATTGGTTTGTCTAACTCTCAATGTTGGAAAGCTCAGGAGCCACAAAGCAAGATCTATTTAGCCTAAGGCTAATTTTAGCCTTAATTTGTATAGTAATTTTAATGAGGTAAAGAACAATGTATTGTATGGTTTATGACCTTATGATTTGTGTTTTAGGCCCAATACTGTTAATATGAACAAATTGTTTCCGCTGTATTTTGAATTAGTCATCGCATTGCAAGTACCTTTTCTGGGGGTTTCTTAGTGTGTATATATATATATATATATATATATATATATATATATATATATATATATATATATATATACACCGATCTTTTGCTGCTAAAATAGCCCTCTAGACCCCTGAAGGTGTGCTGTGGTATCTGGCACCAAGATGTTAGCAGCAGATCCTTTAAGTCCTGTAAGTTGCAAGGTGGGGCCTCCATGGATCAGACTTGTTTGTTCAGCACATCCCACAGATGCTCGATTGGATTGAATCTGGGGAATTTGGAGGCCAATTCAACACCTCAAACTCGTTGTTGTGCTCCTCAAACCATTCCTGAACCATTTTTGCTTTGTGGCAGGGCACATTATCCTGCTGAAAGAGGCCACAGCCACCAGGGAATACCGTTTCCATGAAAGGGTGTACATGGTCTGCAACAATGCTTAGGTAGGTGGTACATGTCAAAGTAACATCCACATGGATTACAGGACCCAAGGTTTCCCAGCAGAACATTGCCCAAAGCATCACACTGCCTCCGCCGGCTTGCCTTCTTCCCATAGTGCATCCTGGTGCCATGTGTTGCCCAGGTAAGCGACGCACACGCACCCGGCCATCCACGTGATGTAAAAGAAAATCAGACCAGGCCACCTTCTTCCATTGCTCCGTGGTCCAGTTCTGATGCTCACATGCCCACTGTTGGCACTTTCGGCGGTGGACAGGGGTCAGCATGGTCACCCTGACTGGTCTGCAGATATGCAGCCCCATGCGCAAAACAAACTGCGATGCACTGTGTATTCTGACACCTTTCTATCAGAACCAGCATTAACTTCTTGAGCAATTTGAGCTACAGTAACTCGTCTGTTTGATCGGACCACATGGGCCAGCCTTCGCTCCCCACGTGCATCAATGACATTGGCTGCCCATGTCATAATGTTATGCCTGATTGGTGTATATACGACTAGAAAACCGGCCTATATATATCATATATTATGATGTAGTTATTTTTGTTGGAAATTCAACCCAAAAATATTACACAACATGCAATACATAAAAAGATAGTAATGCAGTCATTGCAATGAATTAAATACTTTACAAATAAAAGGTAATTTATCGCCATGTTGGTTTTTTGGACAAATTGTACAGCAGAATCTCAACATCACGTGAGCTTCAAATGACTTGAAAACACTGTACTGCTCTAAAAAATGACATCCTTATACATCAATCAAAATACAAAAACTGGTATGATAATACCAACTTTCCAAAGTTGAAATGTGAAAACAAACTTCAAGTCTACATCCTCAGATAATCTCAGTATCAATCACAATCTCAACTTCAGCTCTTCATGAACATCAGTTAAGTGTATTAAACTAACCAGAGCAGATTTCTGAAAGTCTGATATAATTTTTGTAGTAATATTTCCTTAAATTACATCACAAGCATGTTCATTTATTTTAATCAGATGGAGTTCAGATGGAACTGCAGAACAGGAACGACCTTTTCAGTGTTTTTCATTTCATGCCTCACTTCTCCTCACTCTCTCTTTCTGTCATATTTGCATCTGTTGTTATTGCCCAGGTCTTGGCATCTCACATCTGGCACTTATGAAAAGGCACACATGGCTTTCAGAGGCAGAGAGAAGAGGACTGGTGCCAGTAAACCACCACACCAGCTCTCGCTGACATCACTCAACTTGAAACAGTTTAATGAAATCTACCGCAGCTCTGAAACACGGCCAGAGATGATGCATGTGTTTAGTGCGTTTGTGCACTCAAGATCATTGTTCAAGACAATATGTAGAAACCAAAGTTTTGTGCTTGTAAATGAGCTCTTGTGACTGTCTTGATACAAAAAACAAAAACTTCGGTTGCATAGTGTGCAGCAGGGTTATTATTGTTAACTAAATCTAAAAACATTTCTGTTAATTGAAACAAAGCTGAAATAATATAAAATATAAATATAATTTGAAAAACTTAAAGTGAAACAAAAAAAAAGGTTGCCTTGGCAATCAACTGAAAGTTGAAGCACTATAATTATTACCTGCAAATAAATTACAACTAAAACTGAAATAAAAAATAAATTAAACTTAAATAGCAATATTAAAAAAATAAAATAAAATGACAAAAGCACATAATGAAATTACACTAAAAAAAGCCTTTTTTCAAGATTTACGCATTTCAATTAATAGTAAAATTCCATCAAATTGAATTGAATAATCTTTACATATTATGAATAAAGAATTTTAAATGAGTAAAAAAATTAAATCTTACATTTAAATTTAAACATTTTCTTTTCTTTTTTTAATTTATGAATACGAATCACATAAACTAAATGGTCCATTCCCTTGTTCCTTAAGATTTCTATAAAAAGTTTTATTAAAGGTGCACTATGTCATTTTTCCATCCGCTAGAGGTCACCTATTCTAAACAAAGTTTGATGACGCCAAGTTTGAGCACAGAATCTTGGGACATGTGGTCTTCACCTCACAGCCGGAGGAAAAGAATCGGGACAGGCGTCATCCATAGGATTCTGAAGAGCAGTTTTGAAGCGTAAAGTAGGGTCGAGCTGGCCATTGCCATCTTAGCAGCGCGTCACCACGCGTCACTCCCGGATAACAGAAAATGGGCAAAGAGGCGGGACGTGGGCGGAGCTGAGGTGACACGATGACTAACAGACAGCAGATAAATGGCTGTCTACCTGTCACTCAAAGTGGCCACGCCCTTAATTATGCAGAACTTTAAGGCTTTATATAATGTAAACGGTTCTCATGAAGGGCAAAATTAGCTATATAGACCAAAACCACAATTTGTACCAGGCTATAAACATGTTTTTTTCTGCTGTAAAGTTGGGCATTTTAACATGGAGCTCAATGAGATTCTGCTCCCTTCTGGAGCTTGTCTCTAGTGGCCAGTCGATGAATTGCACTTTAAGTCACTTCCGTATTGGCTTCAAGAGAAACTGGGGGAGGTTGCCGCTTGAACACACACCTCGCGAGCAGCGGGACTTTTATTATGCCACAGTCGCCGGCGCCATTTCCGCTTTTCCGGTCACGAGTATGAGGAAACGCAGCTCTGTTTATCATATTAGATATATTTAAGTGTGTTGAAAATTATGTTATGACGTTACTCTGTGCGTTCGCTCGGCGGCTGCTATGACACTTGTTGCACACTGCAGTAAGAGTAAAGCGTTTCTGCTAAATAAAACAGTAGGGTAACGCAGATATAACGCAATTGACAGGCGACTTCCACACACGTCCCGGTTCCTTGATTAAAATAGCAATTTTCTCACGATTTAGGGCCTACAGATAGTTGGAAACATTTGGGATATTGTAAGTACTGAACTGAAGAAAAAATATAACACTGGCCTAGTGTTTTTTTTGGACATTTTACTGCAAAAATGTTACATATTGCAGCTTTAAGCTCTATGTTTTACTCATTTAAAATTCTTAATTTGTAAGGATTATTCAATTAGATTAGAATTTTACTATTAATTGAAATGTGTAAATCTTGAAAAAAGGCTTACATTTTTTGGAGTGTACTAACCTAAACAAAACTAAACTGTAAAAGCTAATTCAAAATATTAATAAAGCTACAAGAAAAACTAAAATAACACTAAAATAGCGGGGGAGTGGAAAAAATACTATATTTTAATATTTTGAATTTATGTAAATGTATTAAAAACAAAAGCCCCAGAGCATGACATCATATGCTGTTGTCCATATTCGTGCAAGATTCAAAGTAATTTCACATGCTAAAAGTCTAGTGTGACCTTCAGGAAAATAATTGCACACCCTATACTGGAGTTTTTCTTTGTTCAATGCATTTTTCAAACTTCAGCCACATGCAGAAATTAGCAATGACTCCTTTAAATAAGTTGTGCAAACTTCTGAACAGTTCTTTGTTCAATCAGGCATTTTAAAATACTATTTAGTTTTTTTGTTTCAAGTTTGTTCCTTCTTAAGACTATCAGCAAGGGCTCTTGCTAAAGCAGCAGTCGGCGCCTGGACCTTTTCATTACCATTTAATCACTAACTCATTAACTCAGCAAGGATGTCTTGCAGGCCAATCAATCATCCTATTGATCAATTAAGTGCTGAGGCCAAAATAAAATCTCAAAACAGCCAACACTGCAACCAGCTTGTCATGCTACAGCCTAAAAGCCAACGGCATCGAGGGCCCAATAAACCAGTCAAAAGATAAGCTTTAAGAAAATCTATATTCTGTATCTGAGCTGTAAGTCATGTTTTCCACAGCTTACTATGAAGACATTTGACCGCATTTAATGACACCTTCACGGTTAGCAGCTGCTAAAGTGTTGGCCTTGTCCTTCACAGCAAGAGAGACATTTAAATCCACCAGACTGTGTCTGCAATAAAACTCTGGTTTTAAAAGGAAACATCGCTGATTGAAAAGTTCAGAGAGACAGCATGCAATTTTCTAGTGACCTTTAAAGCAACTAAAAACTTGTGAAAACCATTCAACAGACAACTACTGTGTGAATGATTATATGTATTAGTATTACTATTGAGTGCATCTGTTCATGGCTTAAATCATGTAGTCTGAATTTTTCTGTGGACAGTTCCTTTAATTTCTAGGGTTTTGGGATCTGCAGTTACAATACACCATCAAGTAGTGATCCTACCATCTTTATTTACATGTTAAACATCTTCTCCATGTTGGCAAAAGAAAACGTACACAAGATCAATCGGGTACACAAGATTAAACTCCCTCGGGCTCAGCACCTGATCATGATGTCTGGGTTTGAGAACCAGGCAGATTAACATTTGTGAGGCCTATTCAACTAGCACAGGTTATTCCATTTCCTCCATCCTCACAGCTATCTTTAATATTTATAAACCTGCTAGATATGGTTGTACAGTCTGTAAGATTATAAAACACTGCAATCTAGCTAAAAAAATGGAGGCAAAGACCAGTATATTAATGTATAGGCTACTCAAAAACACTACTACTGTACTACTACTACAAAAAAAAATTTACTACTGTAAACTACTACTGTAGATGATTTTTAACTTTTACACTTTACCTGTTAACTTTAACTGTTTACATGACAACAATGTACTAAAGACGGAATTTTTTTCGTAGATGACAACATTGTCAAAACAATCCCCGTGAAATGACTAAAATCGCTGTATTCTGCTGCCGTATGTCTGCTGTATGTCACTTTGTAAAGAAACACTACACGCCTATAGACTGAACACCTCATGCACATGTGCAGGACATCACTGTTTTCACAAATGCACATTTTTGTAGTTTACACAGAGATGATGACGTATTGTTCTGAAATTTTTTTCAATACTTTGTGTTTTCAACGGCCAAAATGCAGAAAACTTTATAATTGTCGTATAAACGGCCCCTTGGATCTAATTAATCGAATCACGTCCCCCTGGGAAGTTCGGGAAGTCATAATTATAGGTGCGTCAAGATCTTCAGCAAGAGTTTTTTTACTCTACATCTACAGTAGTTCTAACATGATGAATAAAGAATGCACATCAGGTGCGTTTTGGGTGCTATAATGCCCCTTTTTACATGATGTAAAATAAGTCTCTGATGTCCCCAGAGTGTGTAAGTGAAGTTTTAGCTCAAAATACCCCACAGATAATTTTTTATAGCATGTTAAAATTCTCAACGCACCGTTTTTGTGTGTGTCTTTTTAAATGCAAATGAGCTGCTGCTCCCAGCCCCCTTTCTAGAAGATGGCGGAGCTTCAAGAGCTCATGTTAGCAGCTCCGATTACCTCAGGCAGACATGCACTGAAAAGGTCAGAAACTGTTCAGCCTTTTATGTTCAAACCGGAGTCGGATAATGATGGAGAGACTCAAGAAGAAGTGACAACATGTAGAATGCAACAGGACATTTCTGAATGGTTAGTTGATGAAATTATGAAGCTGATGTGGAGTTAACTATCTTCAAGTCATTGATTAGCATGTTCTGTCATGATAATCTAAATCGCTCGTGTGGGAACTGTTGTAAAATGCCTTCAGAGCCAGAGAATATCTGCTGCATGAAGATAGAACAGGTATAGTTTAGTTTAATTACGGTTATAATTTATGTTGTCATCTTGCTTTTATGACATGCTATTGCATTTGTGTTACGTAGTGTATTGTAATAAATGTGGAAAGACGGATGCGACAGCTTGAGCAACTACAACAACTCTTCCTCTTCTCAACCTGGCCTCACCCCGTTTGTTGTGTGTTCCCGGAGGCGAGGTTTATATACATTTTAGGGTTTGTGATGTCACCAATCCGGGAAGAAGCTTGCTGTTGTCCCTACCAGCTGTTTGTTGTAGTCCTTAAAAAACGATTTTGTAAAAATGAAAGCGCTCAATGTTTTCTTCTTCAAGAAACCCATTCTGTTGATTTAGATTAAACATTCTGGTCAAACCAATGGGGAGATAAAATACTTTTTTCTCATGGCTCAAATAGATCAGCAGGTGTTGCTATACTTTTATATAATTTTCCTGGGAAGATTTTAACAACTGTTAGGGATACTTGTGGTCATTGGATAATTTGTGTTTTTGAAATGGATGAAAACTTTTTGATTTTAGGAAATATATATGGATATAATAGTCATAGCCCAAACAAAATGCTAATTGATCAGGTTACAAGGGTAGTAAAGGATTTATCTCAGAAGTTTCCTACTGAAGATTTTATTTTTTGAGGTGATTTTAATATGGCTCGATAGATGTCCTTCAAAATATCTGAGACATCATTATAATCCCATATTGCTTGAGTTTTGTAATATGTTTAAATTGATAGATGTAGGCCTATGGCGCAATACAAACCCTAATACTCAAGGCTTCACTTGGTTTAGGCCAGATGGTTCAAGCAAATCCAGAATAGATTTCTGGTTAGTCTCCGAGTTAAAATCTTGTCAAGTCAAGCTCTACAGTTTCTGCCGCACCTCCTACTGACCATTGCATGATTAAACTTACTCTTAAACCCGATGAATCATATCAGAGGAGAAAAGGATACTGGAAATTTAATTCAAATCTTTTAAACAACGAGCCATTTTGTAAAAAAAAAAAAAGATTGCTATTAACAACATAATTGGTGATTCAACTCTTAAAACATATAGAGAAAAATGGGAATATATAAAATATAAAGTACGTCAGATCTCCATATTTTATGGTAAATTATTAAGCAGGAATAGGGGAAAAAAAGAATTGGAAATAATTTAAGAAATAAATAATATTTGTATTAAAACCCTTTTAACGGCTGATGACAAACAAAAACTTCTTCTCCTACAATCATCACTGGACAACATTTATGTTGATAAAGCCAAAGGAGCATTTATAAGATCGAGAGCGAAGTGGATAGAGGAGGGTGAAAGGAGCTCAGCGTATTTTTGTAGATTGGAAAAAAAAGACAAGAGCGTAATGGTGTTAAGACGCTTTTAATCAATAATCAAGGATGTACTGATCCTGATAAGATTTCTAGGGAGATTTACTGTTTCTATAGCAAACTTTACTCCTCCTCTTATTCACACACATTACATTAAAGATTGGATTCACAAAGTAGATGACAGTTTTAAAAATGTGTGTGATGCAGATATCACTATGGATGAAGTGGAAAAAGCCATGAAATGTTTATCATTAGACATAATCAGATGGATTAACAAGTAATTGTTTTAGACATTTTTGGGAGTATATTAAAGACCTTATTTTTCATATGTTAAAAGAAATATCATAAGCAAGGAATTATCACTCTCATCCCCAAACCTGGGAAAAATCCTAAATTAATAGATAATCTTAGACCTATAACCCTGCTTAATAATGACTATAAAATCTTAATCTATTTCACAGATCATTTCAGAGACACAATCAGGTTTTTTAAACGGGTGCTCATTTCACAATAATATACGACTTGTGTTTGACTTACTGGATTATAATTAATATAACCGAAGATGAAGGTTTTATTTTATTGTTCGATTTTTTGTAAAGCGTTTGACACAGTCAAACACACATTTATGTTTCGTACTTTACATATTTGGATTAGGAGGAAATTTCATTAATATGGTTAAGTTAATTTATAAAGACACTAATAGCACTATTATTTTACACAGGGTACAACATCAAGATTTTCAATTGATAAAGGAATTAAACAAGGTTGTCCTATCTCTCCACTGCTCTTTACTGCTGCAGCGGAAATGCTTTCCATTCTTATTAAAAACTCTGATTTTGAAAAATTAACAGTATTTGGCAAACAATTAATCATCAGTCAGCTGGCTGACGACACAACCTTTTTTATGAAAAACATTAACCAAGTTAAAAAAATTCTTCAAACTGTAGAGCTTTTCTCTAGGGCATCTGGCTTGAAACTAAATCTTAAAAAAATGTGAATTATTACCAATTCATAATTCCCCTCTGTTTACTTTTTACAATATTCCTATAAAAGATACTGTTAAATACCTATAGGGATACACATTATGAAGGATAACACCTCAATCTTAACATTTGGAATAATTTAGAGAAGTGCAAACCTTATTTGAATTTGTGGTCTCAAAGAGATATTTCTATTATTGGCAGACATTTTCTCACAAAAATGGAGTTTTCTCAGTTTAATTTTCTAAAAATGTAATAAAACCTATAAACCAAGCCAATTAAAATTTTATTTGGAAAGGAAAAACACACTACATTAGAAAAGCAACTTTAGTCAAAGATTTTGAAGAAGGAGGCCTAAAAGCCATCGATATTGAATGCATTAATGGCAGTATTAAAATGAACTGGTTAAGATCTTTTTTGAAAAATGAAAATAGTTTTTGGTTTCATATCCCTAGCCCAATTTTCTCCTTAGATGCGATTATGACCTTAAAAGACTCCCTGTTAAATTGTCATTGTTTCATCAACAGGTTTTACTTTATTGGAAATTGATCTATACGCATAATTTCAGTCCCCATAATATCCCTTTGTGGAACTGAAGATATGTGACTTTTAGGAATAAGTCTTTATTTTACAAAAATTGGTGGGAGAAAGGAATATGGTCTGTGATGCATATGTTAGATAATACTGGAATTATCTCTTTTGAGATTTTTTGTTCAAGATTTAAGTTAACTGACAGGAAACAATATGATATTATCATCAAAGCAATGCCACAATCTATAATTCAGATGTCTCTCAATTTATCTCAAAGTAATGTAACCCCTTCTATTCCTAAGCTTTTGGTAAATGGAGTTTATCTCACTATTTACCTAATATCAAAACTTGAAAAGCATTCGTTAAGGAAATGTATCCCTTTTCTTCAAATAAACTTTCAATTTTTCAATACTTTTTTAAAGCTGAAGTTAAGGTTTTAAGAACAAAATACCTAAAATACCCAGTTGCACCAAAAGCAAAGGAAGTCCACTTTAAAATTATTAATGGAATATATCTTTCCAGAGAGTTGTAAAGATATCGATTTGGTCTTGATGTTAACAACTGCTCTTTTTGTGTTGATCAGATCGAAACAACGGAACATCTTTTCTATGACTGTAACTATGCCTTTTGGGAGGATATGCATTACTGGTTATTTCCTAAAAAAAAATGTATTTACCTGTATTAAAAGAAAATTTTATAGAAACGTATGACTTAGCAATTAACACATTTATTATTCTTGGGAATTTTTCTTTTGCATAAAAACAGATTCTTGAAAACACTACCAAACTTTTTCATATTTCATAAGGAATTGTGTAATTTCTTCTTATCTTTGAAATTAATGAACCCCTAGTATGTTTTTTCTTTTGGTTTTTCTGTATGATGCTTATGGAAGCACGTTTCCGCCACTAAATAAAAAAATTGAAAGAGTAACTGCGACTTTTTGTCTCAGAATTCTGACTTTTTTTCTCACAATTGCAAGTTATAAAGTCAGAATTACTCTTTTTATTTTTTTATTTAGTGGCGGAAACGGGCTTCCATAGATGCTTGCCTTTTGACTGTTTAAAAAAATATATATTTTGTACCAGGCCATTTATGGTTGTTAAATTCTTTTTGTTCAATAAAGTTCTTGCAAAAAAAAAAAAAAAAACGTTTCCCACTTAGTTTGCGGTAGTATCCAAGCGGCAACCTCCCCCAGTTTCTCTTGAAGCCAATACGGAAGTGACCTAAACTGCAATTCATCGACTGGCCGCTAGAGACAGGCTCCAGAAGGGAGCAGAATCTCATAGAGCTCCATGTTAAAATGCCCAACTTTACAGCAGAAAAAAACATGTTTACAGCCTGGTACAAATCGTGGTTTTAGTCTATACGACTAATTTTGCCCTTCATGACAACTGTGAGGGGGGTGAATTTTTTTATAGCTCATTCGTTTACATTATATAAAGCCTTAAAGTTCTGCATAATTAAGGGCGTGGCCACTTTGAGTGACAGGTAGACAGCCATTTATCTCCTGTCTGTTAGTCATTGTGCTCAGCTCCGCCCACGTCCCGCCTCCTTTTTCCATTTTCCGTTATCTTGGAGTGACGCGCGGTGACGCGCTGCCAAGATGGCAACGGCCAGGTCTTCCCTACTTTACGCTTCAAAACTGCTCTTCAGAATCCTATGGGTGACGCCAATGACACTACGTCCATATTTTTTTACAGTCTATGGGTAGTATTCATGTGCAGCTCTTTCCTACATGACTTGAACGCACCATAAGGTTTTGTGTTAATATGAGATTAATAGAAGGCCACTAGTGTGACATGCAAGTGTAAAATGTAACCTATAAATGATGACATATGATCATCTGTACAACTTGCAAAACTGGGCAATAAATGTTTAGTTTTCACACATAAAGTGACTTTCATTTCACCGGTCTCATACCTAATAGTGCGAGCAGTTTATATCCCTTCGCCTAATTGATAATACACCTGACCTCATCACATACACGTGTGTTCCTCCGCCACAGCCGCGCGGGCAATTAGTGCGCTCTGGAGTCGGAACACAGACGCTGACCGACACACGCGCTCAGTTGATCTGAGGAGTGCATAGAGCAGAAATGGGCTCGTTTGGAGAGATGCTGTGGATTTTACACTCGGTGGGAATTTATGCCCAAATCAGCGCGAATTTGGCGGTGGACAATCACGTTTCTGGAAACGGTAGGCGTGAGGAACGGAAACTAATGAAACGGCATTGAGTGTCGTGGGATGTGTCTCAAATGAGCTGCCTACCTAGGCGTCATAAATGCGTGAACTGATTGGGAACGCAACCAGATCCTGTCTGGGTAGGCAGCTCACTAAGTGTTGAGCTTCTGTTGTTGATTTGATAAAGTGTTTAACTCAACATTAGTGAATAATACAGCTTGAAACATAGCATGACTTGTTTTTGAAAGTTTCTTATAAACTGCTGATATAAAGTTTTTTTTTTTAGGAGAGAAAAGATGTTCTATGATAAATGAGGATATTAACATAAATAGGTCATGAAGCATTTTAAAAAAGCCAAATTAAAACATGTAAAATACATAGCCTGGAGCAAACTGTCACAACATAACAATAAAGTATTGTTGATTTAAAATTCCATTTAAATTGACTTTTTTCTAGCAGTGGCTTTGTTTGTTCGTAACGCCTAGTTAATAGAATTATTTCTCTTTTTTTTTTAATTATGTCCTCAACTCACATTATTGTAATTTTAACAAATTAACTCAATAAATCCACACTGACGTTTATTAAGACGAGTCCACTGCTGTGTATAATGAGAGTTTGATCTGTCCTCTCATGACAGTATTTTCTGAGACGGTTATTTTTTCATAAATGCCAGGTTGCCACAGGGTTTAAATGTTATACAATTTATTCAATATTTAGTTTCATAACTGTTTATATTTAAATAAAAAGCTTCTGTTAATGGCAGGGTCCCATGCACCAACAGTGGAAACGACAAATATTCAACTACATTTTGATCTATAACTTCAATCAAACATCAACAGAGTTAAGACATTCAATATGTCTTTAGTCAAATTTAATCAAACAAAACTGAATTGCAGTCCTGCAAGGGTATAACCAACTGGACAGAAAATAAAGTGCAAGGGTTTTTCATGGTCTTCTTCTCCAAGTCGTCATTGGGAATTCTTCTGACACTAATGTTGTGACACGATGTCATGATGGGCATGAGCAGCGCAAAATTCCCAGTTTTGTTTTTTCCGACATTGCACTCACACTTAAGTCATGGCAACTGATGTAGATATATTGGATATTGACTACAGTACAGCTTCAATATCGAACATACAGATTCGATTTTATCACACACAAGGGATTGGAGAGATTTTTGTCAAGAACTTATGACAATTATGTTCTCAGCTTTCATTGGTGTATAAAAGAACAGTGGGCAGTTAATTGTGGAGTAATTGTTTCCCCAAATACTTTTCTGGAAAACTCTTAGGTTTGTGTAACTGTTCTTCCTCTGCTTTGTTGCTCTGCGGTGTGTGATTAATGCTGTGATTGCTGTGGAGTTTTGAGCTGTTCATCTGTCTTTGATCAATACAAACGAGAGTGCTGTGAATGTGCAGAGTATTGATTGGCTACCTTGAAACACTCAGGTTTGTACCGCCAGCCTCTCCAATGGGAGTCAATTAAAAGTTAAAGGTAGTCCCGATATCTGTACGGCCTTGTGTTTTAGTGAGGAGGTGAACAACCTGATAAGTTCTGTGAATAGCTTTAAGGAAGTATAGAAACTGTAGCAGACCAACACCTCAAAAGAATTCATCAAATCGTTTGACGATCCGTACATCTTTCTGACTAACATGTTTTGATTCAACCATTTTAATTGGAGAAAGGAAAAAATGAAGACAGCTGGAGTATATCTGAATAAATGGTCAGTTTTTCATTGCAGAAGTTAGTGCAGCACTCAGACAAACATGAACTTCTACTCAAAACAAGGTAACAAAATGATTTTAAATTCAGTGTTCGGTAACACTGTAGTATGGGGAACACATTCACTATTAACTATGACTTTGGCTCAATAAACTCCTAATTTACTGCTTATTAATAGTAAGGTATATTTTGTAGCGTTTAAGTTTAGGTATTAGGATTAAGGGATGTAGAATATGGTCATGCAGAATAAGGCATTAATAAACAGCCAATATCCTAGTAATATGCATGCTAATAAGCAACTAGTTAATGAACCCTAAAATAACGTGTTACCTAATGTTCTTAATTGGAATATAAAAGAAAACTATCATGATTTCCATTTTAAAACTGGTATATTGAAACATGGGAACATTTGCTGCACAGAAATTGCCATATCATGGTCAGCTGTGATTTCTCTCCATTTCTCAGGTCAGCATGAGCTGGTTTAATAATGACTACAGGGGGTTTTGTTCAGCTGGGTGTGACCTATGCTGTCTGTCTTTATCTGTATGGAGGCCTTCCTCCAGCTGAGATTAAACCAATGAACCCTTTGAGGTGAGGGAACAAATATCATGCTGGTGTCAACAACTTTCTTATTTCTCACACTCACTTCTGTCATTAAGTGGTAATCCTTTTGAGAATTGCCGTAGTAGGTAATGCTTGCATCTCTGTAGGTAGAGAGATCTATTCTAACAGTGCATGTCATTCACTGGTGCAATAAAAGCTGGCTGAATCTGAATTTTTTTTTGCCATATACAGAAATAGGAAGGCAACAATGCATGTCAGAATCATGTTTAAATATGCCTTGATAGCAAATGCTGCCTATTAAAGGTGCACTGTGTAATATTTAGGAGGTCCTATTGACAGAAATGCAATATAATATACATAACTATGTTTTCAGTGGTGTATAAAGACCTTACATAATGAGCCGTTATGTTTTTATTACCTTAGAATGAACCGTTTATGTCTACATACACCGCTGGTCCCCTTACAGTGAAGTCGCCATTTTGCGTTTCTACCCTAAACGGACAAACTGCTCTACAGAGCACTAGCTACTCTCCGCTGTCTCAGACGACGACATCTTTGTCCTGTGTTGGCCACCGTAGCTTCTCTATGTGCTCTGAAAGGGAGGGCAACCTCACCACTAGATGCCGCTAAAATTTACACAGTGCACCTTTAAATCATTGGGTGCTTCTCAATATCCCTCCTCATTTCCTCGCTCCTCCGTCCTCCATCCTATGACCCGGAAAGCGATCGAGCTCAATCATCTTGTAGGACATCTCAACTCTCTAATTGCACCATGAGGAGACGTGGATTGAGGAGTGAGGAGGCTTCCTGAGTCATGAGTGAGGATACAAAATAGGATATAAAGGTGTATCGTTTGAGGAAGTGTTTTATTGACTAAATGTGACACACATATATAAATTCTCCTCCCCCTTCACATCTTGCCACAGTTTATTAATTATTATTATTATTATAATTATTCTTTACATGTACAAGACAAAAAATGTATGTCAAATGGCAGGACAGTTGCAGAATTAGAAAGATTAAAACAAGAAAATTAAACAAACTGTATTATACAACAAATAAAAAGCAGTTAATAACTGGGAATAATTCATTGTTAATAATAACTGGTAATATAAAAAAAATACAGACAAATGTGGTATTTTGTGGAGGTTGAAACTATTACAATATAAATCATTATCTCTAATGTTCAAGAATCCCGACGTGCAAGCTAAATCTAGCGGTGTACAGTCATCATTAATTGACGACGATTTGAAGTGACACTAAGGGGAGCGAGGATATACCATTTCACTTGTCTGGCTATCACCAGACCAAGCTCAATCTTTTAAAATTGGGGAGGTCTGGGGAGTCTGCTCTGTATTTTCTACTGCACAAGAGGCGTGATCCACGGGCATAGTTCAAATGACTCTGTACGCAATTGGATAGTCCTTCAACCAATCAGACCAACGATCCGTTGCTTCTCTATTCGTCATTGTGTTAAACCCGCCAATTGCGCGCCAGGTGGATAAGCCAGTTTGTGATTTGGTCCCCGCAAATTTCCAGGTTTCCAGCCTGAGCTGCAGGGCGAAATCAAATCGTCAGCAGATCGGGCTGTTACCCAGTCTACCATTTCACTTGATTCAGTTCCTCAGTTCTCGCGAGGAAAGGAAGTGAGGATGCACAAATAAGAATTGAGAAGCACCCACTGACTGGTCAGCAAGGCCGCTGCCTTAGGTTTCAGACACAGCCCAGATGAATAGTTTTAGTCCACTAGTGATCCACAGTAATGCTGATTGGTCAATTGTTCCAGTCATCGTAAAATAAACAATATACCAACAGCTACTGTGTCTACAGGAACTCTACTGCAGAACTGTTAAAGAACTGTGACTGTTCTCACAATATTGCAAGACCTCTTGTACATAGGTGGGGGGCAGACCAGAGTTTGGGGGGCAGACCAGAGCCAATGATTTTGTCTGAGCTATAAATGAAAAAAAAAAAAATAATATAATTCATATTTTATTTGTCTTATCTTATCCTTTTAGTGTAGAATGAGTAAAGCTGATTTGTTTTTAGGATAACATATTTTAAAAGGCTGCTCTATTTTTAGTGGTCTAACAGCGCTCGTCAATGTCAAAATGATCGAGCTGGCCAATCAAATCAAAGGCGGCGGGTCTTACTGTCATACTATCACTGTCACACAATGCAACGAGAGTTTGTGGAAAGATGCAAGTCTTAGACAACTGTTTTATGATAGAAATATTCAGCTACCAACAGTAATAGACTAGTGGTGCAAATTACTCAACTTTTTATGAAATGTCACCGTTTTGAATTGAAAAAATGCTTTCATGATCACTGTTCTATACAAATAAGAGTGAATTTGTGCACATTTAAAAATAAAATATTATTTGCAAATAGTTTAAATTGATTACTTCATTACAATAAACCTAGAATAAGAATTCTTATTTATTTCCTTAAATTCATTTTAATCCATTAATTATTAAATTCCATTATTATTATTATTATTATTATTATTATTTATAATAATATAAATTATACCCTACGGTGCCCCCCCAAGCACAAAAGTGAAACTCCGCCTATAGCTCAATCCTTAATATATCAAACACTAAGAAATAAAGCATGCACAAATAAAAAGCATTCACCCTTTGGGTTAGAGCAATTATGTATTTAACATAGAGCAATGTAGCCTGTAATATTAGAGTGAAAAGGTCATTAATTTCAGTGAATTAATCAAAAATAATAAGATTATTGAATCCGTAATTAACTTGATTTGATTGCACCAGCATGCAGTTATACACATTCACTTACATTAGTGAATTTCCATGGAAACACGTCACCATGAAGAACAAGTAATATTCGAAGCAGATCCGAGGCAATGTGGGAAATCAGTCAGGGAAAGTACAGGATGATTTCTAAAGCATTGGCAACACCAATCCAGCGACCATAGCATGCAAAGCATCATGCTGCGGTAATGCTTCTCTGCTGGAAACCTCTTAAAAATAGAAAGGAAAAACTAAAGCAAAGAATGAAAAGGAAACATTCTACAATCGACAAGTGCAGTGGCACCAACAGAATAGCAACCCAAATCAAAGCAACAGTGGAGTGGCTTAAAACTGACAATAATCACGTCAATGGACAATAGAATTCATACTCCAGACTGCTATACACTTTATATTACTATGTGAAGCTATACTGTGTGTTTATGCATTTCAAGAGTGCTGTTAAACAGTAGTAATCGTTCAACTTGTCTGTGTTTGTTCTGGATTCTGTAGTGACTCTTTCTGCAGGTTTCATCAGTACACCAGTAGGTGGCGACATATGACGGTCTTAATGAGTGAGTCAATTGAATCATTCATTCAACTGATTCATTCAGGAAGGAAACAAGTGACTTGTTATACTTATGAATGAGTCATTGAATCATTTACTCAACAGGAACTATATTTTTGTTGGTGGAGCAAAAAAAAAATACTGTAATTGGCAAAATTGTGTTAAAGATGTAAGTTACTATTATCTTGTTTATTTACATTTATGCATTTAGCAGATGCTCTTATCCTAAAAGAACATAAGCAGTTTGTCACAGAGCCAAAAATATTTGTTGTATAAAATGCCAGGTTTATTAGAAAGGTAGATTAGGAAATATCTCAAGATGCAGTAGAGCAGAGGACAAATGCAGAGAAGAAAAATATTTTCATTTGCATTGGATGCCATTTGAGTGACAAAAATGCAGTGTCAAGATGTGTAGTGCTTATAAACAGTTCTCTAAAAAGAGAGACGAGTGTAACTTCTGCCATCCTGTGAGTGCTCTGGGTGTGATGAGCATGTACAGCTTTGGAAATCAAGATATGTTCAATATGAGTGTGTGAGCACTGGTCAGATCAGCTCTCAGACAATAACGCTGCACCATGTTAGACTCTGGATAATTACCTTTATACCAATGAATAGAGACTGTGCATATTAATAACCAGAGAAACTGTAGGACAACAGTCTTTCTCTCTCCAAACAAAGAAAACAGATGGTCACACTGTACATTCCCATTACAGAGACAAAGAGCAGAAGTCAGGGAGTAATTACAAAGAATCAAAGGGAAAAGATGTTTACATGGTGTGTGTGTGTGTGGGTTACTAATGCTGCAAGGCTTCAAAATGCTAGCAGTGCCACAGTGTGCTTCAAATGGCTGAATCATAAATATGGTATTTTGAGGTGTTTTGAGTGCAATAGAGTTTCAGATCACTTTTCTAAATTACCAGAACATCAAAGATCTTCAAAAAAAGATGTGTGCCAGACAAATGTAGTGTAAAACATTCTTAGCATTTCTAAGCAAGATGCCTAAACCATGATGCATGAAAGTAGTTTTACACACAAGGAATGAATATGGGAAAAATCTCTTGAAATTAATGCATACTGTACCATCTTAGGTACCATTTGCATTAGGCTAATATTTAATAATAGAATTGTCTGTGATCAGTTATTCCTCAATTATTTCTTTTATATTATTATTTATTTATTTTTCACCTCTGCTTACATTTTTTGCAAAACTCCAAAAACGTATCTATACGTAGAATTCACTGCAGTTTTCAGCTTTCGATGCCTTTTTAGGGGAATATTTTCGATTAATAAAGACTTTTTTTGAAAGACTTTATTTAGAAATAAATATCAGAATTGAAGGAAGACATGGAGAACGGAGCCCCTTTAGGCCATCAGACACTCTCTGTGTGTGTGTGTGTTTTATACTAATAAATTAATTATATTGTTTGTCCTCAAATGAATCTGCTTAATTATCTCCAGTCCTGTTTGCAATTAGTTCTCTTGAGCATTGGACTGTCAGACCTTTAAACACACACAAACACACGACTGAAAGTATCTGTGTGAAGAGATTCGCGGAACCATTATGATAATATCTAGAGAGCAAGATGACTAATAATAGTTTTTATCTCTTTCTCTTCAGCTCTTTTCACCGAGGTTCCTCGTGACATGGTCTCTCAGGCTGGTGATGATGTGGAGATGTCGTGCTCCTTCAGAGGAGCTACTTCCTCCTCCGTCTCCTTGGAGATCCAGTGGTGGTACACCAGACACCGCAGAGACTGGGCGGAGCAACCTGCATGGACAACCAATCAGGAAAGCCACACACTCACCTTTGATTTGTTCACGTATTTTTTCGTTACCTTATTTTGTTGTTTTCATCTCTTAAAGATGTTTATTCTTTCAAATAGATATGGTAGGTTATCAAGCAGTTTGTTTTTGAAATAAATATTGCACTGTAACAGTTTTGAATGCTTTGTAAACTATACCTAACATTGTTATAAATATAACTACATATTTTTTATTTTACTTATACATTTTATTTGGGCCATTGTGGTAATACTTTGGTGTTCCAAGATGGTGGAGAAATTATATTAATAAATATGGTTATAATTTATTCAATACCAGTTATAAAGTATAATAATATTTCTAAAAAAAATTTTTTTTTATAAATCATGTGACAGTTTTACAAACCATGTGGCGTGTCCTGACAATTGGACACAATTTTTGCTTTTTCTGTCATGATGAACCAGCAATGTGTAGCTTTAAAAGGATAGTTTGAATAAAAATTCACGAGGAATGCTAGAATATATTAAAGTTCAGCTCTTTTTAAATGTCGATGTATGTCTACAGGTGATTCCACAGGAAAACACACCAATGGGGGCGAATAAAATAAGCGTGAGTTTTGCATTTAGAAATTTCTCTTAATTTGACTAAATACAAGTGCTTAATGTTCAGGTTTACATATGCATTGTATTCTGATTTATTACATGTTGCTTTATTCTGACATTTTTATTAACATATATGATCAACAGCAGATTAAAATGATCACACGTTTGCCTTTTCTTGTTGAAATACTGATAGTCACTCTTGCCTATTCTTTTAATACATTTTTTTGTAATTCTGCACAGTAATTTCTGCAAAGTATAGGCCATGTGGTGCCTTTACCTACCTGTATATTGATTTATGTTCACAAATTTTACCTCTTGTGAGAAGGAATGTTTCTTCAATAGATGGACTAATATTAATCGGTGCTCATAAACAGAATCATTGTATTGCATCTCTCTGCAATTCACATTTTCTTAAAGGGGCTATGTAAGGTAAACTATGTACATAATTTTTATGTATCAGTTGCTTTTTTTATTGCTAATGTGTGAACAGCGTGTAACGACACTTAAAAAACGAGACCTTCTCCGACTTCCTAGGTTGTCTATAAAAGCCTGTAGACAGATTTTTATGTAAAGAACTTGGGACGTTTTTGCCGGGAAAATCAAAAGGATGTGATGTTTACATGCGCTCCCGAGAGCCTCTCTATCGTTCAGTGACCCATGAAATGAATGCTTATACAATGTTTAAAACTATAGTCTCTCATAGTCAGATCTATATAGTCTATAGTCTCAAATATACTTTATAATCAAACTATCATAGTGATATGATATTATATAAAAATATCCACATCACTACAATCAGATGCTTTCAGAACAGCTGTTTTCTCACCGCTGTCATTTTAGTTGTTCGTTCTGTTATTGAGAGGAAAGAGCACAGCACATATTTACAGATTCATCTAAACGTTGTTTACAGCAGCATAGACGGTGTCTGGATGTTTGATAACGGTATATCGCTGAAATAAGTGAAGAACGAAAATAGTATATTAGGGTCTTGAATCGCGTTCAGTCTCTTGTACTTTGTGTTCATTAGAGACCTGCACTCCCGCGGGACTATCACAGGACCCAACACAATAGAGTGCGGCGCGGGACTAGATTTGATGGCCGAGTGTGTGTGTGTGTGTGTGTGTGGGTTGCGGGAGAATAAAACTATTTGCGGGACTCCCGGAAAATAGAAATATCTAAAAATAAAACATCTAAAAACAAATAAATTGTTATTCATCTATTGCACAAAAGCAACAAGAACAACTAAAACAAAATAAAACCTTTTTTCTGCTGTTTTTGCTGCGTTGTGCAATGTAGCCAATCACAGACATATGTGTTGATTTCTTGATCGCAATGGCCAATCAGATGCATTTAAGATAGAACCCACACTCTCCGCTCAAAGTGAGTTTTGATTCACTGTGCAGTCAGCTTCATAACGGAGCATTGTGAGATCGCGCTGAACTGAGATGTCAGCTTTTTAGGAATTATTAAGGGAGCACACTTTGCTTGCATTCTGCCACGCCAAACCATGCACGCGCTTGCTTTTATGTTAAATTACTTGAAACTGTTTCATGGACGTACAGAAAAAATCTATTTATACTTTTATGTGGGCGGGAGCGGGACAAAACATGAATGTTGTGGGCTGGAGCGGAGGAAGGTAACATATATTTTTGGGACAGAATCCTGCGGGAGCGGGACTCTTAAAAAATCTGTCCCGCGCAGGTCTCTAGTGTGCTTGAGCAGGAAGTTGCTGGCTGCGATTCACTTAGCAGCCACGGGTGTCGCTAATAACGCAGGTTTCTGAATTCTACATATAGCCTCTTTAATTCCCAAACTTAATTGGCTTAAAATGACTTGCTTTGTGGGAGTGTCTGTTAGCTGAATGTGAATGTTCAATAATCATATTTTATATTTGTTTTAAGGTGGTAAAAGTGGTGGGCAGCAACATCTCACATAAGCTCCGTCTATCTAGCATCAAACCATCAGATGAGGGGACGTACGAGTGTCGAGTCATTGACTTCAGTGAAAGCCAAACCCAGCGGCACAGAGTTCAGGCGTATCTGCAGGTACAGCAGAAGATTGATATTAGTGAGCAGCACTCCAGCGACCAGCAGCAGAAAGAAGAGGAGAAGACATCAGAGCAGAAAGCAGGTCCTGAAGACCATAAGGAAGAAGCAGGGCAGAGGACACAGCAAACAGCCCATCGGTTTCATCATCAGCTCCACGAGGGGAACAAGACCAGAGCGGGAAAGAAACACCAATCAGAGACACAGTGACTGTCCTATTGAAAACTGCACACTATAAAGATGAGATGAGATAAAACTAGCACAGATTTTACAAGCCTGATGCAGTTTGTAGTAGATAAAATTAGAATTATGTAATTTACTCACCCATGTAATTTTAAACCTGTATGGCTTTCTGACAAAGTGACTTAAACAATTGAATAGCTCATGAACCTACTCACTTGCTGAAGTCTGTAAAGCCTTTTCCATTGTGGTCATCTTAAAAACATCTTAAAAGTCCTTGGCTCAGCAAAACCTTTTTTTTTTTTTTTTTTTAGTCATGGTCATCTGGTTACCACAAGAGGAGAAGAAGAAATTAAATATAGCTCCAATCCGCAATTAAGTTTTAAGATCAGCAAGTGTTTTAAGACCCTTTATGCCATCTATGCTGTTAGTCTAGGCGACCCCTTGTATAACAGCATTTTCAGGTTTCACATTAATCATAATGTGACACATTTGTCAAAACAAAATAAGTGATAAACATGGACAAAATGTGACTGTACAATAGTGATTTTATAATGTTTAAAAATGAATGCAAAAGCAAAACCTGTGAAAAGAACTATATCAGAGAGTAGAATGACAAAATTTACATTATAACCAGTAGATGGCAGCAGAGGACCACTCTTGACTCAATTTCATTTTAAATGTGTTTACCGCCAGTAAACTCCACTAAAATAAGGCCCATTTTACATACTGACTCCATTAAGCATGCTTACCCCCACCCCCAACACACACACACATACATATGGCCATATTCCAGGATGACAATATCAAGATTCATCAGGCTCAAACTGAAAGAATGGTTGTGAGGGAGCATGAAGAATCATTTTCGCACATGAATTGGCACCTCTGAGTCCAGACCTTAAATTCATTGAAAGTCTTTGGGATGTGTTGGAGGAGACTTTACAGAGTGCTGGACTCTTGCATTGTCAATGCAATGCAAGTCTCCTCCAGCACATCCCAACCTTTTTCAATGATTGGAGATATACGTTTTGTGAGCCGAGAATTTCTATAAAGAGTACAAACGTTCAGGGAGTTATGAGCGGTTTTGCGTTTTTGATCGCTGTAGTTTTTGGCCGGTCTTTTTATCCGAGTAGCGAGCAAGACTACTACCATCTGACCAGGTTTCAAATCTCTAGGCCTTACGGTTCGGTCTGCATGATCAGTTTTATGGCAGAATAATAATAATAACCCTTACGAAAACAGGGTGTCAGCGCTTGAACCCCAAATAAAACAGCAGGTGAAATGAGAGGTGATTATCAATGACTGAGAAGAAACAAAAAGGGAAGAGGTGAATTTAGCTGCAGACAGAGAGTGAAATATAAATGTATTAATTAGAAAATATGGACACACAAAGACTTAATGTAATATATTACGTTATTGATGTTTACCCTTACTGATTCAACCCCATACGCATTTATTTGTTTAGCTTGTATCATAGCGAAAACGTTTTGCACACAAGATCGTAAATGTGTGTGTCTGTGTGTTTTTCTATCCCGGTGGGGACTTCAACTTGAATGCACACAGACTCATGGACCGTGAGGACCTAAATTTGATAGAAGTCCCCATGACGAAACAACCGAATAAATCATACAGAATGAGTTTTTTTTTTTTAATTGTAAAAATGCTGGATGTTGTGTGTGATGAGTAGGTTTAGGGGTAGGGTTTAGTGTAAGGGGATAAAATATACAGTTTGTACAGTATAAAAACCATTACGTCTATAGAGAGTCCCCACAAAGATGTGTATTTTATAATCGAGATGTTTCTAAATGCGCTTTTCCATTAATGTTTGACAGATGTAACCTACTGCAGTTTTCTAATGCTGAAGTGATTTTAATGATGCATCTTCTGTATATCTGCTTAGTTCTGCTTTAATGTTGCTTATGGAAGCAGATGTTTCAGTTATGTAACTTTTTGGAATTTCTGAAGACACATTTGTTTCAATTAGCTTAAGTCATATACCTATTAAAAGGAATTACGAAATACTGAACTCTGATGGGTTATTTGTAGCTAACTGTAATTTATTGTCTTGTGTTCAGAAATATGATGCATGATTGCGTGTCATGCCTGTGTCTCTTATCAGGCTGTGCATGAACCGACACTGCCGCCCTCAGGATAAACAGAGAATCTTCAGATCCATTTTCTCCTCTAGGTCATTTAATTGACCCTCAAATGTGATCCCATTTCAAGGGACATCATTACTTTAACATAAAAGCAGTTAATGTCCCAGTTTGAAAACCTCTAATGCAACAGTGTCCCAACAGTTGCACAGTTTTGCAGACTGACCGCTGTGGACGGCCAAGAAAACACTGAACATTCAGAATTGTTGAATTAAGTCCAAATTGCATTGCACCATTTGAACAGTATTTAAGTATAATTGTTTTAATGCCAATCCGTGTGTGTTGTAGTATATTGTTGTGAGAATTAATTAGGTTGTGCCATGCATGTTATTGCTGTGCTGGGGGATTTAATGAGGTACTAACATGCTTGTTTATATTTTATAGTAGCCTAATATGTTTTGAGGGAAAAGGAGAATGAAGGAAGAAAAGAAATAGCTGGTGTCTTTAAATAATTTCTAATTTTGGATTAAGATAATTTATCCATTTGACCAACAGAAGTCAGTATTCACTACTCACATTAAAGGGTTAGTTCACCCAAAAATGATACTGCTGTCATTAATTACTCACCCTCATATCGTTCCAAACCCCATAAGACCTTCGTTCATCTTCAGAACACAAATTAAGATATTTTTGATGAAATCCGAGAGCTCTCTGACCTCTCCATAGACAGCAACTGAGGGTATGCATTGACGTCACTTTCCAGCCGAAACACGCCCCCTCAGCCGGACTGAGTGGCAGAAGAGCTGCTGCATGACTAGAGTTAATAGGGGAAAACACGAGTGAAACAAACGGTTATCAGTTTAAACTTAAGGTTGGACTCGATATAGTGTTCCTTACAACTTACCAAAGATCCAGTGATCCATGGATATTGACATGCAGCCAGGAATTGTGTTTCCTGACATTTATATAAGCCTGATTTCGATACATACATAAATATTTATCACGGTCATTTAATCACAGAGTGAGAGAATCTTGCATTATATGCGGATGGGCCTATGTATTGAAGCGTGTTTGTTCAAATTCTGAATATATCATAGGCCTATTAATTATTTGTTTTATATCGCCTAGACAGAGTAGCGAAGAGTGCTCCCTTTATAATCACTAAAACCTGTCACTCATTCAATGAACGTGATCTCACAAAGTTCTGTTATTAATCAGTGAAGCTGACTACGTAATAAATCTCTTATTTACATAATGTCTCTTGTTAGAGAGGATTTGCGTGCGTGCAGATCTCAGCACTGGACAAAGACTCGAGCAGTGGATTCTAACTTCAACACCTGTGATTGCCCATTCAAGAAATCAACAAACATGTCTGTGATTGGCTACATTATTCACCAAAGCGGAAACATGTTGGAAATTAAATAATTTGATGAGCGCAAATACAGATTACGCACTGGATCTTTTGCCAACTCTTTTTCGCTAATAATATGCTATTATTATGTGGACAACAGATCCTAGACCAGCAGTTATGGGCATCTTTTCCCTCTAAAAGCAATCAGTAGCAGAAGCAGCAGGTGGTAGTGGTTTGAGTGAGAAAGTTACACTTGAGTATCAAGTCTGTCTCCCTTGGTCCAGAGGGGGGCACAGGGATGTTAAGACCCTCGACCCCCCTCTGGCACCGGGCCTGGTTTTGTGTTTTTCGCGGCATTCACGCTGAAAACCAATACTGCCTATCAGTCTTTTTGCCACTCAAAAGTCACTCTGGCCGACGCAGCCACTCCGGCCGACGGTGACGTCACGTGCATACCTTCTATAGCATTTCTCAGAAATCGCTTACTGCACCTTTAAGCTTGAATAGGTGGAGGAAATGTATGAATGGTGCTTAGAGACATTACAATTCCAGTGAAGTATGTAAATTATGTGTGTAATATATACTACAGCAGTGATTGAGGAGAAGAGCTGCCAGCAATAAAGACGATCTGTTGAATATCTAGGGTGTGTCAGAGGAAATTTGTCATGAAAGCACATCGCCTGAGGACTGACTTTAACACAGGAGTGCGCAAGATGTTTTCACCTTTTAAAACTTACATCTGTGCAAAGTTCACTTACATATAGGTCAATGACGAAATTTATAAACTTTGATTTAATTTCGTTTTAAAAATAAATACAGTTCACTCTCAATCATCTACTTCTTCTGTATGCACATTAGGAAACCAGGATTAATTTTAATGGTGAGGTCATTTATTACCGGTTATGAAACATCAGTGAATGTGGCTGGAAAACAATGCCAAATATCATGAGGTTAGTCTGCATGTAAATGTTTATATGCTCTAGCAACAGTGTTTGGGAAAGACTTCCTCTGTTGGTGAATGAATTATGTGCTGATGTAATTGTGTTTATGTTGATAACATAATTCTGGTCATCATTTGAAGTAGATCAAACAGGTTCAAGTCTGTACAATGATTAAACTGAAGAAAACTTTTAATGAGGTCCTCTGAGAATAAAAAATAATGCAATAAAAAGATCATATTTCAGTCATATAAGTGGACGGACTCAAAAGGCATCATCATAAATTTTCACTTTTGAGAGTCGATTTTGCTGCTTCCCTTTTGGATTCTTCTTCTTTTTCTTCTTTTACATGATACAAACTAAAAACACTCCATCCACGATTATATCATACATTTTTAATGAAAAAGTCACAGCTGAATATAAAAATATATTTGAAGCAAAAGCATAGATGCATGTAAAATGTTTACTCTCTCATCTGAAAATCCCACATTGCCGTCTATTCAATGCATTTTCATTTTGTTTTTTAAAGCATAATATTCCCTACAATGCAATGTGGCTCCAAGCACACATCCAGGAATGAAAAATGAAAAGATTGCATACTGTGCTTAAAAAAATGCAGTGCGTGTGAAGTATGTACTGCTAAGAAGACATTGTGTGACATCTTGGCTTTTCACATTCTTAAAAAAATACAGTATATAAAAGATATTGTGATGCTCTCTAAATAATGATGAGTACATGGAAAATAGATGATTTCACATTCCATTTTTCACCAGCGAAGACTCATTTCCCGATGATGACATTCCTGTATCCTCTAACGTGGCCCAGCTTGTCACTGTCAAAATCCACCACGAGTTTGCGCAGGCCGGACTGAGTGGGAGTGAAGTAGATTTTAACTTTGGCCTCCTGCCCAGGTTCGATGGTGGACTCCAGCCTGAGACGAATAAATATTTACACGTTACACATCTCACAGATTCAGCTCTTTTCATATTTCTAGTCTCAATAGTGTTTATTCAAATATAAACTATTAGACGCTATTAGCAGAGAGCAGTGTGTGGCATATCCTCGCTGTGTTTAAAGGTTCAGTCGGTTCAAGTCTGAGACCACTTTAAAAATCTGGGATTTTGGGGAGTTAAAAAAAAAAAAAGTTAAACAGAACAGCTGAGATGCAATGTGTTGATAATGGTCTGATGGTGAATTACTCAGTCACATGATTTGTTAAGGGCAAAGACTTTAATGCACATCTATGAATTTATTAGTTAAATGTGTTTTCATCATAGTTTTTGCACATCTTCTTGCCGAATAAACATTTTCCATCACAATCGAGCACATAAATGTATGGGTAGCACTTCATTTTACAGTCCTGTTCAGCATATACATACACTGTAAAAAAACAGGGGGGGGGGGTTAAGTTGTAACTAAAACAAAGATAGAGTATGTTTTACTTGAGAAAATAACTTCAGTCTTTCTACTTCAAAATGTCATGTTTAATTCAGTGTGTTACTTGCCGTTTCCTTGTAATCATTTGTGAATTTCTGAGTGAAAATCTGTTCTACACCAAATCTTTCAATTAACTATTACAATAAGTAGATAAATATTAGTTCTCTGAACCCCCCATGTAGTTACCTTATATTACTCAGTACATTCTTGGGTTAGTAAACTGTAAAGTTCAGTGTTTGTGCATTTTGTGAACTGTATTTGCATCTTAGTGCTTCCATACAGCATTTTTTCAAGTGATATCCCAAAATGTGCATAAAATATGTGGATTGAAGCCCCAGGTTAGTGACTTCTGTATCACACACACACGATAATATAAAAAAGCCCCTGTTATGCTATTTTAAAGGCTCCTAATTTAGTTTGGGAGTCTCCTACAATAGGTTTAATTTTCTAATAATATTCATTGCAGCATCAGCTCTTTTATTTAACAGTGTCTGAAATGGTTCGTTCCAAGATTCAGTCTCTCTAAACCCCTCCTTTCCATGAGCTGCTCTGTTCTGATTGGTCAGACAGCCCAGTCTGATGTGAATGGTTGACCGCTTACAGCACGTGTCGGAAACCAAATGCTCATTATCATATCTGAATCTCAGCTCTTGATACACAGTGATACGAACAGTAACGATGGCGTCTGTTTTACCGTATCAATCTCATCAAAGTGGATTTGCTTTGGCAGCAGAAAACAGCGTCTTCTCCACATGAACAACACGAACCAAACTCTTCCAGTCTCAGTTACAACTACAGTGTTTGTGGGCGGGGGAAAAGGAGACGCTGTTCACCGGCAGCCAATAAAGAACATAGGCTGGCATTATGCAAATATGTTACAAACAAACATAGGTTCAGAAAGAAGTGAGACTGGAATTACTGACGACTTGTTTCAATTCAGAATCACATCTTTCTTTTGGGAGGCAATAACTCCATTCATCTACACTTTGATCTTTGAAACTTTGCAGAGCTTTTACATTCACAAACTGCTCTATTACACACTACATGAAAGGGAATATCTGAAAAAGCATAATAGGGGCACTTTAAACTGATTACTAAAACTCTGCAGTGTGTATGTAGCCATCGTCTCTCACTCTCTGTTGTCTTTTCTCTTTCTAAAGATGGTTTGTGTTCTTACTTCTCTGTGATGCTGCTGCCGCCCGTGAGGTTGGCGCCCTCTATGGTGAAGCAGCAGCCTTGTAAGGGTTCAGGCAGCGGGTTCTGTAAGGTGAGCTCTGCCGCCAGCTTGCGATTCTCTTTGGGTTCTCCCAGAATCTAGAATGGCACATACATCAACATGCATCTGATAGCTGTCATGTCCACTTGTGATCAAGGTGAATGAGGTCGTCGTACCCTGATTTTGATATCGGGGTCGTCCAGCACGACGTCACGCATGGCCATGGTGGCTTCCCTGGTGCCGTAGTCGATCAGCAGAGCACCCAGACGGATGAGATTGTCCTCCGTTAGATTGTTACAGTATTTACTGTAGTTCAGCTTCAGAGGAACCTTCCTCTCTGGAACAAACACACAACACAGTGAAGACACAAAATAATCAAAGAATAATTCAATAATATTAAAGGGAATCAGTTGTGGTTAATAATATATACATATAATACTACTACTACTAATAATAAATGTAAAAATAAATTGTTATTACTACTTCTAATAATTAAAGCATGTACACAATTTATTAAAAATAATATGTAAAAGTCAGTAGTATCAATTCTGTTTAATATTATTTCAATATATTATAAACATACAATTTATATCTATAATATTAATTTTATATTTATTTTTTACTGTGTATATATACAGCTCTGGATATTTTTTTTAAATTTGAATAATCTTAATTTTTTCCAGAGCTGTGTAATATATATATATATATATATATATATATATATATATATATATATATATATAAAATGTAAGTAGTATCAATAGTATCAAAGTAAAAGTCAGTAGTATCAATTCTGTTTAATATTATAATTTCAATATATTATATAAATACAATTTTATATATATATACATTATAATATTACAAAAAAAATAGGTAACACTTTATTTTACAGTGCCCTTGTTACACGTTACATGTACACGTGTAACCAAAAATGATTATTACTACTACTACAACTACTACTAATAACAATAAAACAAAAAATATATAATTTATTGAATACTGGATAACTATAATTAAAAGAACCTTTTATTAAAAATAGCCATTCCCTCTGTTCTACAAAAGCCATAAGCCACTCTAAGCCATGCATTACAATCACTTTACCAATACTTTATGCATATGCAAATATATATGTGAATGCTTGGCCAATGCATTGCTAGCAGGCATTATATACACTCAAAGCAAACTCTGTACTTAATTGGGGCAAGAGTTTATCAAATGTCTGTGCACAAAATTGCTTAGGCTTGCTTAGATGCATTTGGCTTTGCATTCTGAATCACACATACAATCCATACAGCTGTGCCCTACTGAAAGCGCAGGCCGCCCACCTCCTCCAGGTGCCAGTTCCACATTGAGCAGGTCTTTAAAGCCGCACTCCCGGCCGATGACTCCGTTATAAGACACGGCACGGGACGCAAACACCAGGCGGCACTTCTTATTCTCCTCTGTGTTATTTGTCACTATCGCAAAAACGTCAAAGTCGCAACCCTTCCTGATCCCGGTCGACAGCTTGATGGTGATGTGCAGCCCAGTGTTTGCCTGCTGCTGCTGCAACTTGTTCTGGTGGTTTGCCTTCTCAAAAACCTGCCTCTCCTCCACAGAACCTGGAAGAGGTTATCGCAAAATAAACCTCCTTATTTTGTGATACTAAATGGAAGTGCACTTGTATGTTTATTCCTACCTTCAGGATATTTGTACAGGTGTGTGATGTCTTCTCTCTCATCTCGGCCTACGCTCTTGGTGCTGATCTTCTGTCCCACTTTTTGTTCACTCACGATTTTTCTTGTGCTTCCATCTTTATACTTCAGGTAGTACACTAAGTCTGCGTTCACCTCCGCGAACACAAACGGTGCATCATATTTTAAGGTAAGCTCTCCCTCTTTTATGGCCCGCACAGGAACTGGCCCACAGCAGAACACGCCTGAGAGGAAATGGATTTCAGCTCATGTTTTTTCTTTATTTTTGTTAAATCTGTTCATTAAATAAAGCAATCGTATGATTTGTATCTTTTCACAAATCTAGAATTAAACTATCTATTTTTTTTATTGTTCTACTATTCTATCTATCTATCTATCTATATCTATATCCATCCATATATATCATCCATCTATATCCATTCATCCATATCCATCCATCCATAGCATCCATCTATATCCATCCATCCATATCCATCCATCTATATCCATCCATCCATCCATCCATCCAGATAGATAGAAAGATAGATAGAAGATTCACCAAAGTCTTCTGGATTTGGAACGACATGAGGATGAGTAAATGACGACACACTGCAAAAAATAATTTTTTACTCAGTATTTTTGTCTTGTTTTCCAGTAAAAATATCTAAACATTCTTAAATCAAGATACACTTACTTGAGAAGCAAAATGACATAAGATATTACATTTTGTTTTCTGAATTAAAAAAAAAAATTTACGTGAGTTTTTGCTTAAAACAGGAACAAATATATCCGCCATTGGGGTCAGAAAAATAATCTTGTTTTCCCTTTGAATTAAGTTCGATTAATTTTTCTTACCCCACTGACATATTTAGTCTTGTTTTAAGCATAAACTTCTTAAAGTAAATGTATCTTGATTTAAGAATGTTTAGATATTTATAGAGGAAAACAAGACAAAAAAAAACAATTTGCAGTGCAGAATGTTAATTTTTGGTGAACTATCCCTTTAAGTTTGAGGATTTCTTGTATGACAGGAATAGGCCGGGAGCCAGGTCCACTCCTCAGGATGTTTTTTACTACCTTTTTTTCACTATTATTTCCTATTATCTTATAACTTGGGCCATCACAAGTTGATAACGACCACCCCCAACTCGGCCCGTTTGGTTTCAGGGGCCAAAAAACTCCCTTTTTGAGAAAAGCTTTTGGCGGAATGATGTAATTGTGAATATTAAGGTACTGCAGCTACATAAATGGTCATATAACCCTAAAAGTTTGCATGGTGTATCCTGACACATAGGGGAAACTAGCAGAAAAAAGATTCTGGGGATTGCCTTTTTGCTGTCAAATATCACCCTCAACATACCCCAAAAGACAAAAAAAATGTCTGTCCGCCTGACAAATTGTCATCACAAGTGATCATTTTCAAGCCTTTTATTATACATATCACTGCCTCAAATGTATATGAAAAACTTCCCAAGTTTATAGGCTTCAATTTAAGTCCAAGATGACCTTTCTATCTAGAGGATTACAGCTGGTATAACCAAAGAAAACGGAGAAAACAGAACTTTTAAGCATTACCATTCCATATGGGATTAAGCATAATTTTTGCATATGAACAATATTTCTAAAAAGAGTTGAGACTTGTACTGCTATACTATATGAAGTGAATTGCAAGAAAAGTGAGTAATGTTCTGCCCCTATTTGAACTGGGGTTAGGTTGCAACATAGGGTACAATCATACAAAATCAATTAACCAAATGTGAGATATATTTAAGTCCACAAAGTCCTTGCAACACAAGGAATAAAGATGACTGTAGTGTGCAGTCTGTTATCAAAAAGCCAACCTTCAATAGAGTAAACGTTAGTAACCTTCTGTACAGGTAAACATTCTTTACAGCCAAATGGCGAAATGACAAACTCCCTTAAATTCAGCCAAATGACAAACTCCCTTAAATAGGCGCTTTTACATTTCGCTTTGAAACCAAATCTTCCGCAATCATCTCAGTCAGCTCCTCGATCTTGTGATAAATTAAACCTGCTGCTGGTCTGTGCTGTGACTCTCGTTTGGATCATGCTTTTTTTGGACACGTTCAGTTTTTATTTGTATTGTCTGTTCAGAAAGGTCAGGATACACCATGCAAACTTTTAGGGTTATATGACCATTTATGTAGCTGCAGTACCTTAATATTCACAATTCTGCCAAAATTTTTCCAGTTTTTTGGCCCCCGAGACCAAACGGGGCCGAGTTGGGGGTGGTCGTTATCAACTTGTGATGGCCCAAGGTATAAGATAATAGGAAATAATAGTGAAAAAAAAGTTAGCAAAAAACATCCTGAGGAGTGGACCTGGCTCCGGGCCTACAAGAAGAAAGCCGTCTACACACCTTCACTTTTCTCCTGTGGCGTCGGGTCACTCGCCTGCCAGCCGTCAAAACCCGGAGCGAGGCCGGGTCGGGTCATCCAACACTCAACCCAGCAGTGGTAATTCCTTCAGCATAAAAACAGTTTTATACAATGACATTTACACATATTGATTTTATAAAAGTATATATAAAAGTGTTTTAAAAGAAGTCGTTCTTCATACCATATCATATCTCTGGTGCTGCTGTCTGTTTCACCTTTCTCGTTGAAGTAACGCTCGATCACAAGGTTGCTGTTGGTATCATGGGCGGAATAGTAGTTTGTTACCACCCTGCATGGAATTCCTAGAGCGCGAGACACTGAGGACAAACACAAGAACCCGCGTCATCTGTCTGCTTTTCTCTGTTCCTCAGTTCTCTTGTTTTTTTCAGTATAATGCACTGGTTCTCAACTGGTTTTCCTTTAGACATTGAGGAGGCCTAATGCTGAACTGTTTATCATACAAAAGTAATGAAATGAAATTAATGAAACTAAATAATGAATGGCATAGGCCAAACAACATGCGAAAGGTGTCCTTGTTACTGTGTAATTATACATTTAAGTACTGAGTAATATTAGCTAACTACATGTGCTTACTATAGGGTTAGGATTAGGTTTAGTTGGATTTATAGTAATTACTATATAAACTATATGTAACGTGTAACAAGGACACTGTAAAATAAAGTGCATGTTACCATTATATACATGCCAGAATAGGAACATTTACACTTTTGTAGGTGCATAAAGCAACAGTAGAAGTCAAATACTGCATTATACTGAATTACTGTTTTACTGTAAACTGGTTTTGGTAATATCTTTAACTATATTTCCAAATTACAGATTAACTGTATCCATACAATTTTGCACCTCCACTTTGGAGGCTAAGATACACTATATTGCCAAAAGTTTTGGGGCGTCTGCTTTTACATGCACATGAACTTTAATGACACCCCATTCTTAATCCGTAGGGTTTAATATGGAGTTGTCCCACCCTTTGCAGCTATAACAGCTTCCCACAAGGTTTAGGAGTGTGTTTATGGGAATTTTTGACCATTCTTATAGAAGCGCATTTGTGAGGTCAGGCACTGATGTTGGACGAGAAGGCCTGGCTCGCAGTCTCCGCTCTAATTCATCCCTAAGGTGTTCTATCTGAGGTCAGGACTCTGTGCAGGCCAGTCAAGTTCCTCCACACCAAACTTGCTCATCCATGTCTTTATGGAATTTTGCTTTGTGCACTGGTGTTGGAACAGGAAGGGGCCATCCCCAAACTGTTCCCACAAAGTTGGGAGCATGAAATTGTCCAAAATGTCTTGATATGCTGAAGCATGCTTGGCGTGCTTTACACCACTGCATCCGATGCTTTGCATTGCACTTGGTGATGTAAGGCTTAGATGCAGCTGCTCGGCCATGGAAACCCATTCCATGAAGCTCTCTACACACTGTTCTTGAGCTAATGAAGGCCACACGAAGTTTGGAGGTCTGTAGCTATTGACTATATGAATATATGGAGCCATGTCTAATCGTTTTACAACAGGCGTCCAATCACAATTGACTTCCGGAAAAACGGAATTAACCAATGACATTTCAAGTTACAATGAAATAAGTAAAGTCCCGCCCACGACTGCCAAAAATAAAACGTTTTCGCGCAAGCAAAATAGAAGATTGAGCGCGAGTGTGGGGAATGATGACGTGCGTGCTGCGAGTTGTGTCCAAGCTCGCAAGGGCTTGATTTACGCGGAGAGGAGATGTCACGCGAGTGAGTTTAAAAAGAGCTTGCGGGCTGCCGTTTCCTCACGTGTAGATCTGTTATTCTCTCTCGGGAGTGATTTATTGTGCGCGTAAGCATCAGTTGTGAGCTCGGTTATTGATGGCATTAAAATGCCGCCATATTTGCATTGGTTTCTCAGAACACAAAAGTTTTGTGAGCAAACAAAGTTTCTAAGGGCAACGTAAACATTTTGCGAGCGAACTCAAAGTTTCTTGGGGGAACGTAGCATTTTGCGTTTCCCTGAGAAACTTTGCGTTCACTCGCAAAATGTTTGCATTCCCCCGAAAAATTGCATTCACTCACAAAACCTTTGTTTTTCTCAGAATGCAATGTTTCTCAGGGGATTTAAACATTTTGAAGCATTTTTCATTCCTCCGAGAAACTAATGTTTGCGGTCCCCTGAGAATTTTTTGTTCACTCGCAAAACTTTTGTGTTCTTTGCAAACGCAAAGTTTCTCGGAACACGTTTCTCGGGGAAACATTTTGCGGAAACATTTTTTTCCTTTACCATATGATGTTATATTAACAGATTTTAACAAATTATTAACAAAATCAGTGCGAGAAGAGGCTTAAATACGCATTTTTTGTACTGTATCTGATTATATGTAAGTGTGAACTTGTAAAGTTCCTTTAGGGGATCTGTAGGTTACAGTGGGTAACCAATTGTTTTTCAAATTGTGACCCTTGTGACCGACCCATTGAGAAGCACTACATCATCTAATAGGATTATTTAATACCTGTACAAGCGACGGCTGCAAAGACCCAGCACTGTCCATATTTCACCCCCATACAGGAAGTGCTGTACCACGTCCTCAGGATCTGAACGCTTCCCCTCCAGGACATGGGGCTCATGCCACCATCAAACGTGTCTTTCCAGCAGCCCTCCAGGACGCCATCATCCCTGTCATTGCTGTTAATCTGAGAAGAAAAAATCCTTATACTTCCACTGTCTTGAAATTTACAGAAAATCACATGAAGTGAATGCGTGAATAATAACTTTATCACAGAAAAACATTTATAATTTTGTTTCAGAAACTAGTGAGCTGCATACCTAGATATCAGATGATCCAAACATTAATGATATAATTACACTGCATTATAAAATATATTTTTTGGCCAAATTGTAAAGCAGCAAAGATTCATTCTAATATGCGGATGTTTATGTTTGCTTATGATGTGTACTGACCATAGCACTGAGCACTCGTGAGACATAAATGACGTTTCTGCGTCCAGAACAGTCCTTCCCAGGATTCCTTTTGTGTTTAGGGTTCATGTCAAGGATTCTTAAACAAGTGTCCAGTATGCCCTCCTCAAACTAAAGGACAAAACACAACAGAGACACAATTACAACATGTGCAAATAATACACTCTTGCACACTTTGCTTCACTAAAACAAAAAATGCCTGTAGGAAAGAAACATCTGAGATCCAGCAAGCAATTAGATAAAACGGAGGGCACAATCTGAAACTCCGGCTTCTCAGATGTTTTGCCTGAGGAAAAGACAGACGTAATCACACATGTGTCTCCACTAGATTTTCAGAAGAGATTTCAACAATGTCTCAGACTTCTGCATTCAACAACCAAGATCTCAATATGAACATTGCCCAACATTTCTCAGTGGATTTTTCCAAGAGCAGATGATCCACATGAATTAATGTATGTACATGTATGTCAAATCTTACTGATACAAAACAGGCTGAATTTTCTTCATGCTTTTTTGGGGGGAGGGGGGGGATTTAATCAGTGTGATTATCATTACATAAAACTTTTAATTTACGTTAATTGAAATATAAATGAATGATTACTAAAACTGAAATAAAAATTCTATAAATAGACATAAAATAAAACAAACAAAAGAAAACTTTAACTAATATTAAAATGAAAATATAATAAAAACGACTAATTCAAAATATAAATAAATATCATGACAGTATAAAAATAATAAACAGAACTAATTTTAGAAGTACTAAAATGACTAAAACTGAAATTAAAAATGATATAAATAGACATTGACAAAAACACAACAGAAAAAATGTCAAATAAAAACATAAAATAACAAAATATTAATAAATATTATGACAGCATAGAAATAATACAAAAAATATTTCTTGTCAACCTTTGTGGGATACACACATGTGAAATGTTTCTGAGATCATGAGATTATGAACATGTGTAATCATGCATGTTGGTACCTGTCCAAAGTCCCAGGCTAACGGGACAGGGTATTCGGCATCGCCCCTGAAGATGATGCCATCCTGGGCCAAAACATACTCCGCCAGTTTCTCCTCGCTGTCCATGTACACCACATCTCCTGTGAGTCAGATTATGGGTTGAGTACGCAGAGATCTTATTCATCAGTTAATATAAGGAACAGAATATCTGTGTCTGTAACCTTAAGGCGTGTGTGCAACACCCAAACGCATCTGTTTTTACTTACTTGGACACCAGGGATTGAACAGCAGTATTAACTCAAACTGGATGCGCCCATCTAGAGTCAGGGCGTACCGGCCGATGGGAGCGTCAGGCGCGGCGCAGACAGAAAGACAAACGGTGTCAGCGGGCGGACTGGTCACTGCGGCGCTCCAACGCGAGCTGTCGATCTCATCGCTGAGGCCGAAGACGGCCCTGGTGCCGTACTGCTCCACGGGCTGAGGGCCTATCAAACCATCACAACCACATTTGTTACTGATCAATCCTACCTTAGCAACTAATGCCATTTTCTCAGACAAACGTTTGCTCTTTTCTTTTTAATCTGAACTGAATCAACACTGAACTGACTTGAATTGCTTTACAGCAGAATTGAATTCTGTTTGCATCATTGATCATTAATTTCCTGTTTATCACAGTAAAGCTGCTTTGAAACAATCGGTATCATATTAAGCACTATAGAAATAGAGGTGACTTGACTTATGTACCGACTTGACTTACTGATGTAAGTAAGATATGTGTGTTTGGATAGTTTCAATTGCAATTTTATGGAAATTCCCCCCCAAAATATTAAATGCTGTTGCCCAGTAACTTATAAAAGTGACCAGGGAAGATATACATATTTTATTTATTTTCCAATTTTTTAAATAAATATTGAGAAGATTAAATATATAATGTTAATTTAAAATATTTATATTTCAAATAAATGCTGATCTTTTGAGCTTTCTATTCATCAAAGAATCCTGAAAAATATACATATCAAGGTTTCCACAAAAATATGAAGTAGCACAACATTGATAATAATCATAAATGTTTCTTGAGCAGCAAATGAGCATATTAGAATGATTTCTGAAGGATCATGTGACACTGAAGACTGGAGTAATGATGCTGAAAATTCAGCTTCGATCACAGGAATAAATGACATTTTACTATATATTCACATAGAAAACAGCTATTTTACATTGTAATAATATTTGGGTTGTTGACTGTCCCACAATATAAAAATGAATATAATTAGTATTGAAGGACCCCATTCAAGGTCATGTTACTGTGAAGCCCATGACGTGCACATGGTAAATATTTTTGCTATGGTTTCCGGGTTGAACGACATGTTTCCTGGAAACGGTGTGCAAAAGGGTTTGAGATACGTTTTCTCTTGTTTGGTGGGTGTGTCAAAAATGTCAGCCCAATTACCAGCAACCACATCGTATTAAAGAGACAGCTCACACAATGGGTCCAAGTAAACAAATGTTTACAAATGTGTCCGCTGCAGCTCGGTATACGAAACAATTGAAGATATTAGAAGACCTGTTTGTCTTTTCATCCTGAAATGCGAGGCAAATGTTGGATCACAATAATTAGGAACCACAGTTTCCACATGTTTTGGGATGTTCTCTTTTATTCTGGATCAAGGGCAGTGACTGTAACTGATCGAACGACTGATCGAACGTATTTTGCAGTATTAAACACGTATTTATACTGATTTCATCAGGCACCGAAAATTCTTCAAAAAGAACACAAAGAATGGCCTTCTCAGCTGCCATAGTTGCAAACTTCCCATTTCACAATTGCAGTAAGCTCAGTGGAACAAAATCAAATCTGACGGTGAATCCCAGCTAACAAAAATATGTTCTATGAACGTTTTGCTAGCGTTCATATTAAGTTATGAAAACGTTATTTATGAATGTTATTTCTGAACCATTTCTTGCTTATACAAACATTAAGGAAACATTCGATTCTTTAAACATTATGGGAATGTTACTTTTGAATGTTCTTTGAACGTTCTGAAACAAGTAGAAACATTTAAAAAAAATGTTAGATGAACGCCCAACCGAAACATTAAAAGAAACGTTCCATGAATTATGTAAAAATAATGGTTCTGTCAGGACCACTATCGTCAAAGATGATTGACAATTAGCATATCGTTTGGATTGGTGGTATGGTTCTGTTCTGGGCAAGAATTCCCTGCGCATCCATGCAGCCTAGCATGGATAAGAGCAGGGAGAGCAGCGATAACCCCCCTAGGGTAAACAGAACAGAACCAACAATGTATTGCAGATATCATTAATGTCAATATTAAAATGTACAACATAATTCTGGAATTTAGTCTGATTCAGGGGGAATAAGAATGCCAAATCCTGACTGACAAGGGGAGGATCTGGGGATGGGGGGGAGAAACGCTGCTGATAATAAAACTGAAGGAGCTTATATATGCATGCTGTGATAGGCATCGTATTCCTATAGGTAGAACATTTGAGAGATCCTTGCCAGAACGTTAGGGAAGATCTGAGAACATTTCCTGTTAGCTGGGATCTTAAAAGTATCCTCTGAAAATGCATCAGCTATAATGTTGCTGCATGGTTTATTAAATGTTGCTTTGCTGCAGGTCAAATTTTCCACATTCAGTGTGTAGGAGTCCATAGGAATGCATTGTTTCATCTGAGCTCATTAGGCTTCTTAGGATGTCACAAAGTTCACATTGTTCTAAATTTAAAGATTTCTCAATATTAACACCAAAAGTCCCCTTTCTTTTATTCCTAAACAGCAGTCAGGAATGTGACTACAGCTGCGGCATCAGCCTCTGAACCTCACATCTCATTGAGTCTTTGACCCTGCGTTTAAAGGGCACACACTGGAATTCCATGTGCTCAGATTTGGAAGTATTCCAGAAAAGCCCTCCTCGCTCCACTTTTCCTGTCAGTACAACAGCATAACTCAAACAACAGTGTCAACCAATGTGCAGATCTTTGTTGGGAAAGAATTAGGGGACTTTTAGTTTGTCTGGGTGTAAGAAAACAATGCTTGTCTGATGTCCTCTTTAAAGTCCCAGTGAACCTGAAGTTGCAACTGATTTTATTTCAGTGCTGTGACTTATTTCCAAGTAAAACGGAATATTGAATAGAGGGCAGGGTTTTACTTCAGTGCTCCTCCTCTCCATCTCTCACTAATAGCAGAATAACAGTTGGAGGGGAGTGGTTAAGGATATTCAAACCCAAGCCGTCAAACTGGCGTCATCGGAAAGGGAACGCCATTCCAGACCGGAAGTTATTTTTCAGATTTTGATTAAAGATTACCACGGCAAAAAAAATTCATTCTGTGTATTAACTTGCACGGATTAATTGTTCACCAAAGACCTGTAATATGTGCTAACAAAGTAAATAAGATAGACTTTAAAGTCACCATGAAATCAAAATCAAGCCCCGCCCCTCTTGTTCCAGAAGCCGGATATACATGACAATAGGGAAGAGAAGACTATCACAACTTCCGTTTCATGCCGACTTTAATATAACATCAATCAGAATTTTTTTTCCAAACCAGTCGCAACTGTTACAAGTGACGTGCAACGGTGCATTCTGATTGGTTTTTGCAGCATCATGATGGGTAGCCCCGCCCACTATGAAATCTTCCACTGTACATAAAAAATATCGGGCCCTATTTTAACGATCTGAGCGCATGGTCTGAAGCGCATGGCAACGGCAAAACAGTCGGCGCAGCAGGCGCATGGTCCAAAAGGGTTGTGCCTAATCTCTTAATGAGTCATGGGAGTGTTTTGGGCGTAACATGCAATAAACCAATCAGAGTCTCATTCCCTTTAAAAGCCAGTTGCGCTTGCACCATGTCGGATTCACTATTTACATGGCGGAATTTGCGAGCAGAAAGACTAAACGCTACTCCAAAGAGGAATCCTTTTATTTTTAACATTTAAAAATGTTTGTGTGCTGCTGCGTGTCCCTGTGTGTGTAATAAGCAGAGTGTACGCACGTTGTGCACCTGCCTATAGAAGCATATTACTAACGCACCCTTTAAATAACATACTGCACTATTGACTTCAGACCAGGTTTTTGTTGGTCAATGGCGCAGTCGTTTTCAGTTCCTCAAAATAGCAACGCACCAACAATGCGCCTGAACACACCTCGTTTTCAGACCAGCAAGCCCACGGGCGAACAGATGGGCGCGAGTGCATTTGCTATTTAAACAACGTGGCAGTGTATGTGAAAGTGATAACTGCGTCTGGCTGAAACTAGCAAAAAACACTTGCGTCACCCCTTGCTTCGCATTGCGCTGGGTGTATGATAAGAACCAGAATCTTTTAATTTGACTGACTGTGTCACATTGTGCACCAATTCTGAACAGACAGACAGACAAATTGCTTGTCACTGTCACACCTGGTTTGGAGGTGTCACTGCATGCAAAAGACATGTTTGTGCTTATTAAACGTATTAAAACTAGATTTATATACTGTATATACATTGGCTCGTGCAACTAAGAAGGACAAAGAGAGACAGTGAGCTTTTTTCTGAATGTTCACCTAATCAAATAGTTTTGTACTTGACACTAATGATAACTTCTAAGAAATGTACATGGGAGATATTTCGTCACTGATTCCGTTAAACGAGCCAGATGGTCTTGTTTTCCTAACATTAGTGTTATCAGAGTCTGAGCAGAGCTTTTCCTGTCTGTACGCCAGCGGTTACACACTGCTGCCTCCCTTTGTGTTCAGTAATGTCTTTGTTATCTCTTGTTCCAGCATCTCCTCTCAGCTCTTACTTTAACATGGAAAAGTCCAACAAGATCCCTGACAGTGCTAACCTTCATCCTCAGCTAATCCAGCTAAGATGAGAAAACCACCTTAGGCTAGTTTAGGAAGGATTTAAGGCAGAATTAAACATGTCAAAAGTCATGTCAGCAAACCTGATGTCAAAAATACACTCAAAATTCCTCTGTCTCTGTAAACACATGCACCTGTGCAGTTCTGCTGCATTACCTGTCTCTGCAGTGATGTGCAGCTGACTGTATCCAGGCTGGTAAGAGCCAGAGTTCAGATACAGGTTAATGGTGAAGGCCTGTCCTCGCCGTACGATCAGCCGATCCGTGCCATTCAGCTCCGTGTGGTGGTCTGTGTTATTGAACTTACACGCCAGATCCCAGGTGCCGATGTCCAGAGCTGAAAGAACAGAGGATAAAGATCTTTACTGCTCTATCTGCATTAACAGGACCGCACACATCAGTATACAAAAACCCTGACTTTATCGATGATAAAACGATTATCAGACAAGTTTAGAATAATGGTCCGTCATTAATAGGTAACTATGCAGGAAGTAATGCAGGACAAATGAGTACTACTACATTAACACTTTATAGCTACTACTACATTAATTATATGGAAACAAGCTTAACTAATCAGTAAGTAATATCAAATTTACGACTGAGATAGTTCCTTATTAGGTAATCAATAATTACTGAATGAGATTGGCCTCATTAAGAACTATCAACTATGACAAATTATAAAGAATTACCAATTAATTACTAATCACAACATTATTGTGTGTCTGAGACGTAATCAATCATCTTTTTTACTCTCAATATAGTCATAAAAAGCATCACTAATTAGTCAAGTGTTATTTACTCTGCAGGAACTATTAGTGATCTGGACGGTTATTTTAAAGTGAAAAACTCCAGATCACTAGTAGTTCTTGAAGAGTGACTAAGTAAAACTTGAGTAATTAATGATGCATTTTATGACCACGTTGAGAGTAAAAACAGACAATTGGTCACATCTCAGACACATTATTGTTGTAATTATTTAATTGGTAATTCTTTATAATTAGCCAATCACATTCAGTAATTATTGATTACCTAATAAGGAACTATCTCAGTCGTAAATTTGATATTACTTACTGATTAGTTAAGCTTGTTTCCATATAAGTTAATATAGTAGTAGCTATAAAGTGTTGATGTAGTAGTACTATTTTGTCCTGCATTACTTCCTGCATAGTAACCTATTAATGACGGACCATTATTCCAAATGTTAGCGTTTATAAAACAATCCTCAAATCTGATGTTTGTTCAAGACAAACTGTCAGTCTGTGTATTATTGTTGGGGATTTTACTGTGACTCTTTCTGCAGGTTAAATCATTATGCCAGTAGGTAGTGACAAGACACTGTACTGTATTTATACACGAGTCTATAGAATCATTCGTTTAACAGATTAATTCAAAACACTTAATTCAGGAAAGAAACAAGTGGTGATATTATGACTAAGTCATTGAATCATTCATTCAACCGATTCATTCAGAAACGCAGATTCATCCAGGAATGAAACACATGACTTGAATGATATGTAATTTTGTATAGTGTAAATAATTCTCAATTTATCCAGAATCATGCAGCTCTAGATTACATCATCAAACCCATATTCCGAGACATTTCTCCATCCAATCAATTGTTCCCATCCTACATGTTCCTTTCACTATGACCTATCAAATTACAGAATTAAAATAGGTTGTGCAAAGCATTTCTTAGTGTCAATTATGATGGTACAATATATATATATATATATATATATATATATATATATATATATATATATATATATTAGCACTCCAATTATGCATGGCACTCCAAGGTTCTTCTAAGAATGCAAACCTTGTCGCCTTGTTTCTGCTAAATCTGTAGTTACCAGACTAACTGCTTGATCTGCTGACCATCATTAATGAGCATGCCATTCATAGCATTTAGCAGACAAGGGCATAAATTCCCTATTTGCTCTGTTTACTTTCAGCATATTTACTTGAGGAAGGGGGGAAACACACTGGAAAAAAAGGAATTTCACTTACTTTCCCTGCTGTGCTTTGAATAAAAGTTACAATTAATGTGTCAGTTATAAGCAAACAATTAAAAAAGCACATCAATCAAGCCATGATTCAGTGGATCTGTAAAATAATGTGATTGTACAGTGTTCTCCAGTGAAGTTTTTGCACAATGCACAGATCGAGGAACACAATGACATGAAGTGCTGGATCTGATCTGCGTGTTCCAGGTCTGTTGGGACTGAGATGCACGAATGTTTCTAGGAGTATCTGGTAAAGAATGCACAGCTCATGTGACGCATGTGGTTTACGTTTAACAGATGCCGTCTTCAAGGACGCGTGACTGAGACATGTCTAAACTGACTGACCTCTGACACGCCCTCTCAGTTCCAATCACCTCAATGTATACTTTCTCTTGTTTCATCCTTTCCTTGTGCCTTTTTACATTTTAATTTGATGAAATTGTATTTATAGTTAATACATTACATTTTGTATGAAAAAGTGAGACTCTTCAGCACAGAAAAAATCTAAGATTCTCAATCAGTGTCTATCCTAAGATAAACTAACATTTTAGGTCTCTAGATTTCAGGATGCCTCCAAAATGTCATTAATAATGTTTAATTTGGAATTTCTGCAATTACATCATTATAATACCTACAATATTGTGATTGGTCTTTATTAATGGACCAATCAACATCTGGTTACGTGATATTAATGGAAAGTTTGGGAAGTCTTTGTCTATCTGAAAGGATAGAGAGAAAGGTGAAGGTTCATCCAGCAAATAGAGACTCACAGGAATGCGGATCAAGTTTCTCACTTTAGTATGTCGTATACGAACCCCGCGGTGAGAAAATTAGTCTCAGACCAGACAGAAAGTGTGTGTGTTTGCCTGTGTTTAATAGGGTATGTGCACAGTGGGGTGTTCTCTGTTTTCTCTCTCTATCGTAATCTTTACCACAGCTTTAATCCTGGTCTAAAGAGATGCCGCCTCCATCAGTGCGTGTGTGTGTGTGTGTGTGTGTATCTCATCGCTGGCTTACACACCTCTGTTTAGCTTTCAGACTGATGCTGCACATTTCAATGAACAAGCAACCAGGTGAATAAAATGGAATAACAAACAAGTGAAGGCAGATTATATAAGTAGGTGAGAGAAATAATGAGTCTTTGACTCTCCTCCCTCATGCAATTCTTTGCTGTAATTTTCCATTTATGGTTCGGTCACTGATGTACTATTTTAAACATTATGACCCTTAGTAAATATTTTTAGTGGAACACATGCTAAACAGCTGTCTGTGGGTCTAAAGACATAATGTTTGCATGTCCTACAGAACCTCATTCACTGAGACGCTTCAAAGCGGCAGCAAAGTTTACATACAACAGTGGAAACTACAGTAAACTGGAAAACCATGACACTACATAAACCTGACAGGCCATATAAAAACACCAAACTGTAAAACTAATCACACAATTCACACAGAGCAGAGATGCTTAAATGAATGTCACCTACACTTTCTCAGATTCATTAGGGGTGGAGATGAAGTCAATAAACTAAACAGTCAATAAAACTGCTGAATTTAACATCCACGACCAAAATGGTATGAAAAGCCTGAATAAATACAGTAGTTGCTGTGCACAAACAGCATCTCATCCTAGAAAATGTGATTGAACCATCACGCACACACACACAATAAATAAATGAATAAATGAATAAAAAAATTAATGCAATTACAATAATCAATAGACATCACATGCACTGTAAACATCAGGAAACCTAAAATGGTGGTAACATCAAATTAATTCAAATATATTATTTAATATGACATCATTTTTTGCATTAGCCTACGTTATGTTGCACTTTAAAAGTTTTAAAGATCAGATCAGATAGAGATAAATTCATATGGCAACTGCCGAAAAAGTTAACTTTTTTATGCAAAACAGATTTCGATGCATGTGGGAAAAATGTAAACAAACATTATAAGTCTTCATTATAGCATTTTTAAAACATGAACAGAGTGTGAAAAGCACTTACCCATTCTAATACTGTAATGTTGCGGTGGTCCAGCGATGCGTGTGTGTGTGTGTTCAGTCAGTGTGCGCGCGCTCTCACACTCACGCGCGTCTTTATTGTCCGGAGAGACCAGGGAGCGACGCGTCAGAGGGTCACGCCCACGCGCGTGTAAAGAGCTCGCGGACAGTAATGCTCACTCCTTCTGTATTAACCTCACTATTGTATCGTTTTTAAGTAATATACGTTTCTAAATAATACATTTAATAACTTTGGTTAGAGTGGATGTTCGTTTGTCATGTCAGTGACATTTTGCACATTGTATGAAATGCCTGCGCCTCAACCTAAGCATTTCAATGTGCAAATTGTCACTGACATTTGTATACACGATCAATAAACTTGAACTCTGGGTGCTGCTACAATGAGAAACTTTATTAACTTTATTACTTAACCTTTATTTCAGGTGTTTCTTCAGTTTTGTAATTATGATGTATTTCTCTGTCCTCACTTTCTATCCTTCTAGGATAGGATTTATTTTTTATTTTTTTAACTTTAACTAACAAAAGCCAGTCCTGTAATGAGAACATCCTCAATGAAGTGACATCATTTTGGTGGGCAAGCAGCAGCACAAACCTCAGTAAGAATTAAGCAATGTGAAATTATGAAATGAAATGCATGACAGACAGACAGGTCCATTCTAACATATTTCTGCTGTGGTTTTTACAGGATGTTTTGCAATAGAGTTGCGCTGTTTTTCAATGTAATTATTTCACATGCATTCAAAGTTTTTTAACTTGAAATCAAAGTAATTCAACATTTACAGAATAAGTTGGATTCTTTTTACTGCTTGTCTCCAAACAGTCAATGTTTGTGATGATGATGATTTACTTAATTCATATGTTCTTATGCATATTTGACATCTTTGAATTCATGCATACTTCATATATTAATCTCCTTCATATATTCAAGTATTTAGTTAATCGTTTGTTTATCCTTTATTCTGTTTGATTTATATCCACATGTATTCATTTCTTTTTTCAAGAATATGCATGTAGTTTGTGTTCACCATGTTCATATACACTCACCTAAAGGATTATTAGGAACACCATACTAATACTGTGTTTGACCCCCTTTCGCCTTCAGAACTGCCTTAATTCTACGTGGCATTGATTCAACAAGGTGCTGTAAGCATTCTTTAGAAATGTTGGCCCATATTGATAGGATAGCATCTTGCAGTTGATGGAGATTTGTGGGATGCACATCCAGGGCACGAAGCTCCCGTTCCACCACATCCCAAAGATGCTCTATTGGGTTGAGATCTGGTGACTGTGGGGGCCATTTTAGTACAGTGAACTCATTGTCATGTTCAAGAAACCAATTTGAAATGATTCGAGCTTTGTGACATGGTGCATTATCCTGCTGGAAGTAGCCATCAGAGGATGGGTACATGGTGGTCATAAAGGGATGGACATGGTCAGAAACAATGCTCAGGTAGGCCGTGGCATTTAAACGATGCCCAATTGGCACTAAGGGGCCTAAAGTGTGCCAAGAAAACATCCCCCACACCATTACACCACCACCACCAGCCTGCACAGTGGTAACAAGGCATGATGGATCCATGTTCTCATTCTGTTTACGCTAAAATTCTGACTATACCATCTGAATGTCTCAACAGAAATCGAGACTCATTCAGACCAGGCAACATTTTTCCAGTCTTCAACTGTCCAATTTTGGTGAGCTCGTGCAAATTGTAGCCTCTTTTTCCTATTTGTAGTGGAGATGAGTGGTACCCGGTGGGGTCTTCTGCTGTTGTAGCCCATCCGCCTCAAGGTTGTGCGTGTTGTGGCTTCACAAATGCTTTGCTGCATACCTCGGTTGTAACGAGTGGTTATTTCAGTCAAAGTTGCTCTTCTATCAGCTTGAATCAGTCGGCCCATTCTCCTCTGACCTCTAGCATCAACAAGGCATTTTCGCCCACAGGACTGCCGCATACTGGATGTTTTTCCCTTTTCACACCATTCTTTGTAAACTCTAGAAATGGTTGTGCGTGAAAATCCCAGTAACTGAGCAGATTGTGAAATACTCAGACCGGCCCGTCTGGCACCAACAACCATGCCACACTCAAAATTGCTTAAATCACCTTTCTTTCCCATTCTGACATTCAGTTTGGAGTTCAGGAGATTGTCTTGACCAGGACCACACCCCTAAATGCATTGAAGCAACTGCCATGTGATTGGTTGATTAGATAATTGCATTAATGAGAAATTGAACAGGTGTTCCTAATAATCCTTTAGGTGAGTGTATATCTCAGTTGCATGTTATTTTGTTAGATATTGGATGCAGTCCAACTACTGCTTGTGTGATGCTGTTACTTAGAATTGGTAGTTAAAGGTAAGTGTTTGTAAGAAGTAAGATACAGTATTTTAGAAAATGCTTGCTTTGCTGTCTTTTTTCTAAAAGTGTCAAAACCACAACAAATCCATCTATTTCTGCAGATGTAGCATGTCACACTTAAAAAACAATTAATTAATGTAGAATCATTCCACTGAGAACCATTCACATTATTTCTTGAAAACCAGACATTTATTTTATCAAAGCACTTTTCTTTAAAGATTACACATCTGTTTGTGTTTTATTGCCTCTACAACAAAGCTAATTAGAAACAGAAAAAATAGTGAAAAAAACCCCCCAGTAAAACAAAGGTTTGTAGGTTTAACCATTAAGAGTTAGTTGAATGAACCAATGTTACTCAGTCCCACTGAAATAAATAAATAAAAATAAACTTTATTTTAGAGTCCACAGGATTGATAGTGTTCCATAGGTATAATGCATGATTACAGTATAAACATACAGGATAGGCTATACTTCAGTGGACTTTCCTATGATGCCTGTCTCTTGAACCTGTGAAGAACAAAGAGGAAATGAAAAAATTAATAACCAGAATATGCCAAATCCCAACACAGCTGAATAATTGTCAAAAACAGTACTGTTTTACAAAATTCACAAGTTTCGGAGATAATAACAAAGCGGATGAATTTGTAGGCCCGTACTTTAGAGCATGGCTCATCCCTGGTTTGGCCTGGTAGGTTAGTGGGTTTAACGCTGCATTCCTGTTTTTTCAGCCCAATGATGGGCACCTGGGATGGGGCGTGTTCACAGTCTCCACCAATCACAGATGGGCAGCTGTGGCCAGAACTGCTGAAGCAGCTCACACTTTCTCCTGAGGACTCTGAACTCTCCACTGAAACACAACATGTTAAACATGCAATTAGAAATATATACCGCATATATACTTCAATATGTGCTCCTGGATATTGATTTTTTTTATTTGACAGAACATTCAAATATACATAATTCAATCAACGGTTGCCACTTGCAACCCATTTTAATTCCATTATATGACGTAACAGGATAAACAAGGAAAAATGTAGGGTGGGACTTAAATGTATGGAGAATTGACTGGATGGTGAGAAGTAACATGTGGCCGGTTAGAGAAGTAGAATAATAAAAGGGGTTGGTGATGTCAGTCAAAAAAGAAAACATTAATTTAAAAATGTATTACATTTTTTATTTTATTATTATTATTATTTTGTCAGAGTCGACAAAATCTAAATAAAGGCAAAAACATTTTATATATATTTATATATATATATATATATATATATTATTTGTACACACACAAACACACACCGTGTGTCTTCACCCTTTATTTAAATATTATTAAAAATCATATTTATTTGTAATCATATTGCGTAGTTATGCTTGGAGTATAAATAGTTTTATTTGTGATAATAATAACACAATGAAACATGGTACATTTTTGGCCAGGCTTTTCATATAGGAAGGGAAGGATGGATGGATGGGAGGATGGATGGATAGGATGGATAGATGGAAGGAAGGAAGGAAGGAAGGAAGGAAGGATGGATGGATGGATGGATGGTTGGATGGATGGATGGATGGATGGTTGGTTGGTTGGATGGATTGATGGATGGGAGGAAGGAAGGATGGAGGGATGGAATTTTTAAGACCATAATATGAATTATGAAATAAGGTACATTTTAAATTGCACTATCACAAATTTAAGATCATTTCAAATTCAACATTGCATTTCTGAGTGAACTATTTTCAAAATAGACATTGTGAAGAAGGACGTACCAAGTGCACTCTGGTTTCCACTCTCCTGGTCTAAATCATCTTCCTCCAGGATCCCTGAAGTCCCGTGTACGTACCGGACAACATCTCCACTACCAGGACCAATCAGATGGCCCACGGGAGACGGGGATCCCCACCCAGACGAGGAAGACGAGTGGCTTCCAGAGGATGACGTACAGCTGGCCGAGCCAACAGAATTCAACCGGAGCACTGGAACGCCACCTACAATATTACACAGAGTTCAATATGACTAGCCAAAGTTTGGTTATGGTAAGAGTTTAACTATGACTGGTGTTTTACCTCGTCCTGTCAGAGCACAGTTGATGGCTCGGTCGTTGATGGCCATCTCACTGGGCTGGATATCCATGAAGGGTTTATGTCCGATTCCCATGAACACCCTCTCCTGCATACGGATCTCTGTGTGAAGAGGAGCACAGACCCTCAGCTTTATGGGGTTATTACTAATACATGGGTCATTCCATGCATCCATAGTAATCTCTCTCTCTCACTTTCTTATATGACCCCACACCCCACACAAGGCATGTTTATAAAAGCTGCTTAAATGTCCAAATTAAACTAATTACTAATTCTTAATCTAAACCCTATCTGTGAAACCAGGCAACAATATTTTATATTATTTTATATAATATTTTAATTTATTACAGTAACAAACAGCAGCAGATGCAAAATATCTATAGGACACATCATATGGGAGGACTATTTTCGGGAAATGCGTGTCGAGTCATGAATAAACGTGTGCAGTAATTGCACGTTGCACCAATGAGAATTAATCTTAAACACGCATTAAATCAAGGTTTTACAGTAAACCTAGATCAACTTCCATCCCTTTTCAGATTTTTGCATTTCCAAAAAAGTAATTTTTTCCTTCATATTTAAAAAAATTATATATATATATATATATATATATATATATATATATATATATATATATATATCATATATATCTCATATTTTGATTGTTTAATCGAACTTTTTTTTTTTTTAAATCCCTTTGGCCGGAAGGAAGGATAGATGGATGGATGGATGGGTGGATGGATATAAAGAAATATATTTTCCTCATATTTTGATTGTTTAATGAATTTAAAACAAAATCACTTTTGGCCATTAGGAAGGAAGGAAGGAAGGAAGGAAGGAAGGAAGCAAGGATGGATGATGGATGGATGGATGGATGGATGGATGGATGGATGGATGAGAGGAAGGAAGGAAGGATTCATTTTATATAATTGTAATTTTATAATACTAATTATAATTGTATATTACAGTCTGAAATCTGAAAACATTGTTCTGCTCACCTCTATTGTGAACAGCTTGTTCCCACAGAATCCTCTCCAGGTCTCTGGTCCAGTTTTCCTTCACTTCTCGACTCTGTGCCTGAAGTACATACGTGTCCTGTGACTTCCTTCTTCGAAACCAGATCTCAAAACACAGGCCGCTATCACCAGAGTTATGGGTCATACCAACGTCTGAAGTCTGAGAGAGGACAGAAGAGACGTCACGTCACACAAAGAACTCGACCTGTTAACTGATGGTTCATGCGGTGGTTTACCTTGAAGGATTGTCTGTAGATGTATGTGTCATTCCCAACATCAGTCCTGCGCGTCTTGCTGAAGAGTATGAGATCTTGGAAGAGAAAAATGTGACGGTAGCATTTCTTCTTCCTGAAGGTCAACAGGAACTCATCCTGACGGATCAGCTGGCCCTGTTCCTTCAAATTCACCTGCACAGTCACAGACATGAACAAATCAACAATGCTTTCGCACTAATGGACCAAATTCCACCTCCAAATCGGGTCTACATTTAAAGATGCACTGTTTAAATTTTAGCGGTGAGGTTGCAAATTGCAACCATCCACCGCTCACCCCTCCCTTTTGAAGCACATAGAGAAGCTACGGTGGCCGACACAGGACAAAAGATGTTGTCGTCTGAGATAGCGGAGAGTAGCTAGCTCTCTGTAGAGCAGTTTGTCCATTTAAGGCTACTGTAGAAACATGACGGCGCAAAATGGTGACTTCACTGTAAGGGACCCACGGTGTATGTAGATAGAAATGGCTCATTCTAAGGTAATAAAAACATAACGGTTCATTATGTAAGGTCTTTATACACCACTGAAAACTGTTTATTATATTGTATTTCTGTCAATAGATCCTCATAAATATTACACACTGCACCTTTAAGTTAAATTTTTAGTTTTTTTTTAAATATTGCTATTTAGGTTAAACTTATTTTAATACAGTTTTAATTTTAATTTCCAGTTAATAATGTTAGTACTTCAATTTAAACTTTCAGTTTATTGTCAAAAGCAACATTTCTAATATTCATGTAAAGTTTTTCAACTAATATTTATATTTTATTTTATTTCAGCTTTGTTTCAATTAACAGAAAGGTTTTTAATTAGTTAACGTAATCTACTCCATCTGTGTTTTGATAATCATTCTGAATCCCATATGGATGTAGTCTTTGACAAAAATGTAATTTTCTCAGCTTTTTGTTTAAAATTTTGCTTTTTTTATAAAACTTGCCCACATTCAATTTGTTATTGTTTAAAAGCAGAGGTGCTGTTTTTCTTTTGATATATTGCATGTACATATTTTTATACAACAAAATATTCTGGGGGTCATGAAATTTGTGCTGATGGGGAACAATTGTAACAGTTACTGTCTTTCCTGTTTTGTTCAAATGAATTACTGTTAGTGGGAAGTGTAGCTCAGAGAGCTGCTTGGAAAAAGTTACTTAAATCACAAATAATTTTCAGAGAGGGGTGAACAGAACTGTAAAACTGCTGTGAATGTGTCATAGATAAGATGAAGAGCAGTGTCAGCGCGTCTCTATCATCTCTAGCGCATGCCCAGATCCGTGGCTTAAACAGGCCGGCCTGATAATGGCACAATTTTCCCCCTCAAGCCACAAGCTGACCTGCTTGAAAATGATCATATTTTTGGCAAATTCTTTGTAGTGATAGCGGCTTTCTAAAAAGAGTTTCACATTACATAAGCGTACAGTAACTGGTCTCTGTGCAGGTGGTGGGAGTCTAGTAGGCCTACTAGTTATCTTTTATCCTCTCTACCCACTGGGCTTATTTTCTTTTTAAAGCATGCCCTCTGAAAATAAATGCATGAAATATGAAGGTATTTATCTTTCTAATTACAGACAGTGTGTGATGTGGGCAAAACTCGCCTTCACCTCACGCCTGATCATCCTGTTTCTACAAAAATATGCTCTTTATTTTAGTCAACATTTAGCTTGCAGACAAATATATTTGTCTTATTATGCAAAACAACACATATGATGACAACAAAAGAAATGATAAGTGGTGTTTGTGCTTGCTATGGTGTTTCTGAGATGTTTTAGTGGATTTTGGTATTGCTATGCAGTGTGTTCTGGTTGGTTTATTACTGGCCAAAAGAATCGACGGTTACACTTTATTTTGATGGTCCACTTTAGACATTCTACTAAGTATAAGTAACTTTGCAACTACATGTCAACTAACTCTCATTAGAGTATTAGTAGACTGTTAGGTTATGGTTAGGTGTTGCTTAGAGTTAGTGGAATAAGTAGACATGTCTGTTGAGGAGCATCAAAATAAAGTGTTAGCAGACAGTTTACTAATGCTCTAATGAGGGTTAGTTGACATGTTGTTGCAATGTTATTTATAGTTAGTAGAATGTCTAAAGTGGACCATCGAAATACAGGGCTCTATCATACACCCAGCACAATGTGATGCCAGGAGCGACGCAAGTGTTTTTTGCTAGTTTCAGTCCGACGCAGTTATCATTTTCATTTCCAGCGTCACGTTGTTTAAATAGCAAATGCACTCGCCTATGGGCGTGCTGGTCTGAAAACGAGGTGTGTTCAGGTACATTGTTGGCGCGTTGCTATTTTGAGGAACTGAAAACGACTGTGCCATTGACCAACAAAAACCTGGTCTAAAGTCAATAGTGCAGTATTTTTTGTGTTATTTAAAGGGTGTGTTAGTATTATGTGCCTATAGGCGGGTGCACAATGCGCATACACTCTGCTTATTACACACACATAGACACGCAGCAGCACACAAACATTTTTAAATATTAAAAATAAAAGGATTCCTCTCTGGAGAAGCGTTCAGTCTTTCCGCTCGCAAATTCCGCCATGTAAATAGCGAATCCGCCATGGTGCAAGTGCAACTGGCTTTTAAAGGGAATGGGAGATGAGACTCTGATTGGTTTATTGCACGTTACGCCCAAAACACACCCATAACTCATTTAGAGACCTGGTACAACCCTTTTAGACCATGCGCCTGGCGCACCGACTGTGGAAGGAGAGGTGGCGAATACACATAAGGACTAACTTATCAGGGTAGTACTACCTCTGGCAGTCTCTGGGGTGGATCCAACCTGATCCCAGGGGGGAAAGAACTCCCCCAGAGACGACAGAACGAGCTCTGTCAAGGGATAGACACGGGGCTAGCCAAGTAGGGTAGCTGGTACCGTGGAAGAATACACATATGGGGTTGCCGTTAGGGGACCGCTACATATGGAACCCAGCATACACACACGTTCCACAAGCATACGGGTGCAGGCCTAGCGTCAGACGGCCGCAACGTCTGACACCGAAGGGGTAACGGAGGAGTTCACAGGGTTAGCCATTTCCGGGGAACACACCTGGAGAAAATAGACGCACATATCCGGCCCAGAGGGTGGGAGTGGCGGCACTTAGCGCTACTGGCCACTGGGGGCGAGGATGCGGGAAGATACCGGCTCTACACGGAGGCTATAGAATCTAGCGAACGTGTTAGGTGTCGCCCCGGGTCCGCAGCTCTACATATGTCTGTCAGCGAGGCACCTTGAGCCAGCGCCCAGGAGGAGTTCTCGATGGCGTCGCCGAAGAGGCCGGCCTGGCAGACAGGGGTGTTGAGGAACCGCACCTTGTCGGTCTCATGCATATGCGCCAGGTTCAGCCACAGGTGGTGCTCCTGGACCACAAGTGTGGACATCGGCCAGCCCAGGGAGCGTGCGGTGACTTTTGTGCATAACCCCTGGGTCGGAACTACCCTTGTGCAGTTCCTTGAGCGCTTTGGCCTGGTAGACCTGCAGGAGCGCCATGGCATGCAAAGATGACGCGGTTTCTCCACAGGCTGTGTAAGCCTTGCCCGTTAACCCGGGCGTGTAAGTTCTCGTCCGGGTTAACGGGCAAGGCTTACACAGCCTGTGGAGAAACCGCGGGGAGACGCGGATTTCCCCACCAGTCAGTAGCGGTCTTCGGACACAGCTGCATCGCAACCGACCGCTCCACTGGGGGGATCTCCATGTAGCCCTTAGCCGCGCTACCATCGAGGGTAGTGAGGACGGAGGAGTCAGTCTATCGGTATCTAGCGCTGTAGGGCACTATCCACGACTTCGTGAGCTCCTGATACACTTCAATAAAGAAAGGCAATGGGGCGGGGCGCTGAGAACCAGCACGGCCGTCCCAAGATACCAATCGTCCAGCCGCGAGGGTTCGGGACACGGTGGGGGGTTCCACTCGAGCCCGACACTTGTGGCGGCCCGGGAAAGCACACCACACCCGAAGGGGGCAGAGCAGCCGAATCCTCATCTCCGGAGTCCATTAGCTCGTCCCTCGATGCAGCTATCGAGATCATGTCCTCAACCGGAGCCCCAAAAGTAACAGCTGCCCCCCCATGGGAAGGACCAGTATGCTCTTCCGGAAGCTCAACTGGCGCAGGGGAGGGGGGAGGGGCCCGAGGAGCCTGTTGACCGGCGGGAGTGCCCTCACAGTAACCCTCATGTCTTTACCAAAGGCATCAGCCAAAATAGCAGCCCTCTGCTTTGCAGCGGGAGGACCACTAGATCGGGGGATGCGCAATGGGACTCCACCCCGTTTGAGGTAATCGAGCCTAGACCTTAATACTGCAAAGGTCATGTTCCCGCAGTGGGAACATGAGTCATCCACAAAAGCCGCCTCAGCGTGCTGAACACCCAAACACATGAGACAGCGATCGTGTCCGTCACCTGGTTTGAATGACATCTTGAAAAAGACGCAGGGTCAAACCGTGTTGCTCTTTTAGAAAAGGAAAAAAACGTGACCGACTGAAAGGGAACCGCCTTTTGGAACCTTTATTTTTAAGAGTGATTTATATATATCTGTTTCAAATTAATGCTGCTTATTAGAACTTTCTATTCATCAAAGAATGAATCTGAATATGCAGCTCTGCATCACAGGAATAAATTACATTTTACATTATATTCACATAGAAAACAGTTATTTTAAATTGTAATAATATTCCACAATATTACAGTTTTTACTTTTATGATCAAATAAATGCAGCCTTGGTGAGCAGACAAGACTTCTTTCAAAAACAAAAAAAAAATGTGCATGGTAGTTGGTAGTTATTTCAATGAATGAAAACAAGTTTTAATATTTGTAGTTTTAGTAAACAATAACAAGACTGTCTCACTCACATCACAGTCCTGAATGTCGTCCATGGCGAGCAGATTGTTGCCGTGGCGAAGCTGAAACTGGATGATGTCCAGCGCGTTCTGTATTTCCAGCCGCTCGCGGGCCGCATGCGCTCCGGACTCACACTCCCGCAGCAGCTCCTGCAGCAGCAGGCTGTACTTACTGATGCGCTGCACGGGCTTCAGCAGATACGACGACAGATCCATCTTATCACCCAACAGCTGCTGCTTCTGCTGCAGACCAGATATATCACTATAATTAATAATCTCAAAGAACTTATTCTTCAGGTACAGAATGTAATTATTAAACTCATGAATAATGGTGCAAAAGAGGACATTTTATGAACACCAGTGTTATTTTAGTATCATTGAGACACTATTATAATTTTATTTATTATTTTGAATGTTTTTATTTTTATATTTCCATTTTAGTAATTTTGTTTTGTTCTTTTAATATGTCTGTGTAGCTTTTATTTATTTTGATTTGAGTTTTAGTTATTTTAGTACATCAAGTTAAACTAAATGAAAGTTTTATTTCAGTTAACAAATGCGTTTCATGGTTTTAGTTTCAGTTAACTATAATAACCCTTAAGTAAACATCTGGAAAAGTGCACATTTATTACGCAGACGGTGTCTTCTGACATGTATTTTGCACTAATCATGTTTAACCATGTTTAAAGTACAATCACATTTCTGAGAAATGAAAGCTTTATCAGACAGATTTTTTAGCAGAATGGCAGCAACATTTCCCAATACAACCCGGACAAGGCCTGTTCCAGCGCATTACTTTAGTTTTTATCATAAGTGTGAAATATTGCATTACTAAATAAACTCTTTGATAATCTCACTGTAAAGTCCCTATTATTTTGCAACAAGAAGGAACTTCTACTGGTGCTTAATGTACGTAGTACTTTAGAGACTTTAGAGACAAAGTTTTAAGGGTCATAGAATATTGAATTCATAAATTGATTCTATTGTATTTGTAATAAAGTTGTAATGACATGAGAAATTAAATTTGCCTTGATCTTTTGAGAGGTCTATGTACCTTTAAAACATCTTGTTTAAAGGCACAATATGTAATTGTTCGCCACTAGAGGTCTCTTACTCAAAACGTGTATCAAGGCGTAGTTTGTTTTTTCTATCCAGCGTATGTTATGCAATATCTCAAAATGCGCAAAAAAATAGGTGGATGGAAACATAACAAGTGAGATCTTCAATGTCATTTTTTCTTACACTGCGTAAAAGTGTTTGTTTTAGTAGCTTTGTTGAAATGAATTTGTTCTTAATGTAAAACATGTGTACATTCAAATTCAGATGTGTTTGCCTTAAGATGTCAAAGAAGAAAACTGGGAGCAAATGGAAGAAGGACTCACCTTAAAGAACTCCTTCCCGTGATCAATGAGCAGCCTCTCAGAGCGCGGCTTGTTCTTGCTGTATAATGCGTACAGGCCGAAGTTTTCTTTCTGAATTTGAGAGACAAAATGTTAGAATAACTGGTGCACACAATGGGCTTTTTGCATGTGCTTTCAGATTGTTTGTGTGAAGACATTAACCTGTCTATCTCTTACTAGGTGATACCCAGCTAACAGGGAACGTTCTGACAAGGTTCTCTCAAAGTTCTGAACAAACACTCTTCCAGTAACATTAATAGAACGTTTGTTCAAAGTTATCTCTATTTAAAAATGTTCTCAAAATGTTAGCACAAAACATTATGGAATGTTTTTTCGGAAACATTTTAGTAACATTCATTTAACATTTTTTAAATGTTCCTACTTGTTTCAGAATGTTCAGAGAACATTCAAAAGTAACGTTCCAATAATGTTTGCAGAATGATAAAATGTAAAAACATTTTGAACATTCAGAGAACATTCAGAAATAACATTTTCATAACTTAATGGCAACGTTAGCAAAACATCCTTAGAACATATTTTTGTTTGCTGGGTGCTTGAGTGTGACAAAAAAAAAAAAAAAAAACAATATACACTCACCTAAAGGATTATTAGGAACACCTGTTTAATTTCTCATTAATGCAATTATCTAATCAACCAATCACATGGCAGTTGCTTCAATGCATTTAGGGGTGTGGTCCTGGTCAAGACAATCTCCTGAACTCCAAACTGAATGTCAGAATGGGAAAGAAAGGTGATTTAAGCAATTTTGAGCGTGGCATGGTTGTTGGTGCCAGACGGGCCGGTCTGGGTATTTCACAATCTGCTCAGTTACTGGGATTTTCACGCACAACCATTTCTAGAGTTTACAAAGAATGGTGTGAAAAGGGAAAAACATCCAGTATGCGGCAGTCCTGTGGGCGAAAATGCCTTGTTGATGCTAGAGGTCAGAGGAGAATGGGCCGACTGATTCAAGCTGATAGAAGAGCAACTTTGACTGAAATAACCACTCGTTACAACCGAGGTATGCAGCAAAGCATTTGTGAAGCCACAACACGCACAACCTTGAGGCGGATGGGCTACAACAGCAGAAGACCCCACCGGGTACCACTCATCTCCACTACAAATAGGAAAAAGAGGCTACAATTTGCACGAGCTCACCAAAATTGGACAGTTGAAGACTGGAAAAATGTTGCCTGGTCTGATGAGTCTCGATTTCTGTTGAGACATTCAGATGGTAGAGTCAGAATTTGGCGTAAACAGAATGAGAACATGGATCCATCATGCCTTGTTACCACTGTGCAGGCTGGTGGTGGTGTAATGGTGTGGGGGATGTTTTCTTGGCACACTTTAGGCCCCTTTGTGCCAATTGGGCATCGTTTAAATGCCACGGCCTACCTGAGCATTGTTTCTGACCATGTCCATCCCTTTATGACCACCATGTACCCATCCTCTGATGGCTACTTCCAGCAGGATAATGCACCATGTCACAAAGCTCGAATCATTTCAAATTGGTTTCTTGAACATGACAATGAGTTCACTGTACTAAAATGGCCCCCACAGTCACCAGATCTCAACCCAATAGAGCATCTTTGGGATGTGGTGGAACGGGAGCTTCGTGCCCTGGATGTGCATCCCACAAATCTCCATCAACTGCAAGATGCTATCCTATCAATATGGGCCAACATTTCTAAAGAATGCTTTCAGCACCTTGTTGAATCAATGCCACGTAGAATTAAGGCAGTTCTGAAGGCGAAAGGGGGTCAAACACAGTATTAGTATGGTGTTCCTAATAATCCTTTAGGTGAGTGTATATATATATACACAAGATATTTCATATTTGTAAAAAAAAATATGGGGGTGAATTTTGACATTTTCCCTTCATTTTCGTTACTGTAATGCATCCAAATATTTCACTTTTCATCTTTTTTTTTATTTATTTTTTTTATATTTATTATTCCCAATAATGGATGCTGTTGTTTTTTATTTAAAGCAGAATAAGTTAAAGGCTGTATGACAACTTATATAATGATGTATGAATACCTTGCCATTTAAATAATATATCAGTTTTTTTTTTTTTTTTTTTTGCATTACAGTAATGAGAATTTGGGGGGAATGTTCTTAATTGTCATGAAAAAAAATGTCACAATGCAAACAAATATTAATGATCCTAAAATAATATGATATCCTAAAAATAAATATTTCGGATTAATTTCCTTTATGCAAGATATTATTTATTTATTTCCTATATTTCTGGGGTGAAATGTGACCTGGTCATGTATTTTTTTAGTTGTATGGTTGTTTCATTATAGCTGTATTGGTTTCTAGGTTCTTTGAAGCAGCAGTACATAAACAATCTTTGTGGAGCTTTAAAGGGAAAACTCTGGTATCAGGCTGTAGAACTTGATGCTCACGTGTTTTAAGAAGCAGCGTCCGACACTGAAGGGTTCCTGCAGACACAGCTCCAGTTCCTGAAGAAAGTGATGCTGGTGGAAGTCTCGCAGCTTCTCCAGGTTTCCAAAGATGCTTCCTCTCTGTCCCCGCAGGTCCTGAGGCACGTCGGGACGCTCCAGCTGCGGGATGTAGTGCTCCACGACATACCCCAACGCTCGCACATACTCTCTTTCCGTTTGAAGCAGCTCCTCCATGATGCGCTGGAGTTTACTGTCAGGATACCAACAAACACTGCCGCTGTCTGACATGATCTCTGTTCTCTTCTACAACACTGACATCATTTTCAAAGCAGACAAACAGATCTATGGAAAATATTTCAATAATCATTTACTGTCAGGACACATTTGTATAAATGGACACTGATGACCTAAAATATATGATTATTTATATATTGTTATTTGTAATGGAAATAATGCTATAATAATCGTGTGGACCCGTGTGTTAATTTTTTTAAAATATAATAATTGTTTTATTATATTATTAAAACAATTTACTTTTAATAATGTTAAAACTATATTAAATAATCATATGATAATTATTATTTTATTTTTAATTTATAATGGAAACTATATTTTTGGATAATATAATATTAAAACTATTTTATTATATATAATTTTTCTCAGAATATTAAAACTATTTTATTTTAATAATATTTAAACGATATAAAATAATCATGAGGTAACGATTATTTTATTTTTAATTTATAATGGAATACATATTTTCAGATAATAATAACACTTTTAAATTAAATATTATTTTGCTATAACATCAGAACAATTATATTTTAATATATAAAATAATAATATGGTAATTTCAATTTATAATGGGAACTATATGTTTGCATAATATAATATTATTAAACTATTTATTTTAATAATAATAAAAGTATATTAATAACCATGTGGTAATGATTATTTTACTTTGAGTTAATAATGGAAACTATATTTTTAGATAATCTAGTGAATTAAATACTTTTTACAAATTAAATATGTTTTATCTCGTTTGATTATTTTCTCTTTAATTGGCACTTGATGGATGCAAACCAAAAGATTAGATTATTAACAAATGTATCATGTCCTGCTCTGTTTCTTCACATTATGATTCTCATCAATCTCATTAAAATAATGTTGCATGGTATATTCGTTAAGTTCAACTCACAGTACAGTACTGCTGTTATCCAGTATACGGACAGACTCGTCCTGCGTTCGGACTGGATCATCTGAGCGTGTTGCTGGTGAAATGTCATCAGATTTGGTTTCACTGCTGAACTTCTCATTTATGTCGCTTTGGCTCAGTCCAGAAGCGCTTGAACAGAAGCTGTTGTGGTGAGACAGTCTAGAGCTCTGTTCATCCCATGATGCTCTGTCTGAGTCAATTACCAACAAACTCTCTTGACAGGAAGCTGCAGATGTCTGCTTGTGCACATGGACTTTGTGTTTGATTGCAGCATTGGTTTTGCTCATAGAAACATAACTAGAGGATCGTGAGCAAGAGCCTTCGCTATATGAGCGAACCAGGGCTTTATAATGTGGCAAGCGGTCATACTTGTTGACCAGGCCTGACTTTCTGAGATCACTGTCGCTGTGAGAGTATATCTGAGGACACTTCCTTAATGCTGTCATCGGGTGCAATGTGGAAACATCGCCTTCACTTCGGTGGAAATGCTGACTTCCTCCTTCCTCTTTGAGCTGACCTTGCAGTTCGATCGGTACACATTCTTTGTGCATGTTTTCAGTCATTATCGGATCACAATTTTGCCCCACTGATGATATGTCTCTCCTCACAGGCCCGAAATGCGTCACTGTCTCGTTATCATGACTATTTTGAGTCTTCAAATGACCGCCAACAGGGTTTGTTTGGGGGTCGCCTTCATTTTCTCCAAGGCTAGTGCTAATTATGCTTTGGGTTGGACCTTTCAAGTGGGCCTCATCACTTTCCTTTTGTGGCGTTCCCAGAGGCTTTTGATTTCTATAAGAGGCCTGCAGTATCTCCGTAAGCCTCTGTCTGATGTCTCGGCATTGAGCCCAGACCGCATTCCACATGCATATCCCGTCCGGCAGCCTCTCCAGCAGCGCGCTACTCTTGTCCTGAAAGTGTTGGGGGGAGAAGTCTTTGAAACGCTCCTCAAAAGCCTTCAATGTACTCAAGCAGGCACATATGGAAGAGTTTGTGTTCTTTATGTGATCTAAATACTCCATACACTCTCTAACAAGAGATGAGGCCTGGAAAACAAAGAAGATAAAAGTCATTTCAAGGCTATTAAATAGTTATGCAATAGAAGAGGTGGGCAGTATATATATATATATATATATATATATATATATATATATATATATATATATACACACACAATATGGGTATATTATTTATATTACTTAATTTTATATATACACAACTACTTGTCAAAAGTTTGGAAGAATTAAGATTTTTTAATGTTTTTGAAAGTCTCTTCTGCTCATCAAGACTGCATTTATTTGATCAAAAATACAGTAAATACAGTAAAAACAGTGAAATATTATTACAATGTAAAACAGCTGTTTTATACGTGAATATATTGTTTAAATGTAATTTATTCCTGTGATCAAAGCTGTATTTTCAGCATCATTACTCCAGTCTTCAGTGTCACATGATCCTTCAGAAATCATTCTGATATGCTGATTTGCTGCTCAGTTATTATTCGGACTCTCAATCTTTAACCGAAGAAATGCAAAGACTTTTCCCATGACTGGTCCAGTTGTTTGTTATAATTATTTTAGAGTAAGTTTGATTCAGACAGATGCACTATTAAATAATTTGACCGATTCACTGAAAAGAATCGACTCAAAAGAACGTTTCACTCACAAATAAAAAATGTCTATGGTTTGCAAGCAGGTTTTATTTTTACCAAGAGCAATATCATGCCAATTAAATATTTTACTGCTCTGCAAAATTAGAAATGTTTATTATAGATTTGATTAGTTTCTGGAGAAGTTCACAGTTCAAAAATTCCCTGATGGTTTTCCATGATCCTGGGAACCAAGTGGTCTAATTGCTAATTTTACATTGCAGAAGAAAAATGTCCATGATAATTATTGTCGATGTACTATGTTGACCAACCTCTTCACAGAAACGATACAGATCCAAAGACGCCTCCAGCTCAGATTTACGTTCCTCAGATTTCAAGAGAAACCCAGTCATGTTGGTTTTGAAAGTGGTGGTGTTACAACGAAAAACGTCAGTTTCAGGATAATGCATTCCCTTGCTTTTTCTCTCCACTTCCTTTATCGACAACATCCCTTTTTCTTTTTTCTCCTAGAAAAACACACACAAAAAATATGTTTTTTCCTTGTACACATAGACCCTTTTAACATTTCCGGGTTTCTCAAAGTCGTCATAGTTGGGGTAACTTTTATAGCGGTGAATGAGAGTATACATTAAATATATTTTTTGTGTCCCCATTTGTTCAAATAGCAAAAGAAAAACTCCAAAATAGTGATTTCACAACTTTCAAAAAGAGGAAAAAAAATAGATTGAGATAGAAAGATGAGAGAAAGATGTACATTTTTACCATCACTCCCATAGACGCTATATTAAAACACCCTCACAGCAGCTGTAACTTGTTTTTTGTAATTTGATGCAAAAGTAATATAATACAAAGTTTTAGTGTTATAAATGTATATACATGTACATACAAAAAAAAAAAAATGAAAATACAAAAAACTTTGCAGGATTTTCCAGTTAAAACGCGTTATCACAGTCTGTGAAAAGAGTCTATTATGCAGAATCTCAAAAATGTCTGAAATCTCATAAACCTTTAGCTCTTATCATTATTTAAGACCGCACATTCCTGAACCATTTTCATTATCAGAAAAAGTCTGGTATTTTTATTACTTTTTGATTAATGTGAACTCAACAGTCCACATAAATCACACAATCTAAGTCTGATAACATTCAGGCATTTTAAGATTCATATTCTGGAACGTCCATCTGCTTTTGTAGTCTGTACAGTGAATTTAAGTGAATGTCTTCAGGATTTGTTACCTTTGCTTGTATAAGAACAGATTGAATGTCTTGGAGTCTCTGCTCTATTTTCAGCAGGCTTTTCTCTGTGTCGTCTCTGTCCTTCTGCCATGACTGTTCCTCTGCATCACACCATGTTTGGATCTGTGAACAACATATACAAGAATCAAGAGTTGAATTTATGGTATTTATGCACACAGCATAACTATACAACTATAAGACTGGCTGACTCCACCAGATCTCTGCTTTAGCTCAGCATATTTGCTACAATGTCGTGCAAAATCAGGGTAAGAGACAATAAACTATACTCGTGTCGACCGGTTTATACTTAAGCTGTTTATGACCTTACTCCGATAAAAGAAAATGGGTTGCCGCATTTCCATGACTACTTGCGTTGTCGGCTTATTAAGCTTAATCGGTTTAAAGACGTTTATGTAAATGCACTATATGAGGAAAATAGAAAACTATTTACACTCATCCCTCAGTTTACATAATACAGTAAGACTTTTCAATAAGGTTTCACTTGTTAACATTAGTTAACATGAAATAACAACAAAAATACTTCTACTGTTACAATCCACGCCTGTCCTGGACTCCATTTCCCATGATCCTCCCTGTCTCACACCTGAAATCACTCACTCCTCATCTCTCCCACTCTCCCTGGATTCCCTGCACCTGGTCATCGTCATTAGCACTCCCTTTATATTGATCTCACTTCCCTGCACTCCTTGTCCGTTCTAATGTGTTATGCCTATGTGTGTCGTGTTCTGTATCCCTTGGTAAATAAAAACCCATCTTTGTGGAAGCCCTGGATCTTCTCTTCCCTGCTGCACTACACACCGTAACATCTACAGCATTTACCCAGCTAACATTGAATGTTCTCAGAATGTTCTTGCAAGGTTGTGATGAACAACATTCGTCCAGTAACTTTAATAGAACGTTTGTTAACAATTATCTTTTTAAGGACTACAACAAACAGCTGGTAGGGACCACAGTGAGCTCAAGCTGTCGCATCTGTCTTTTCACATTTTTTGCAATACGGTACGTAACACAAGTGCAATAGCATGTCATAAAAGCACAAGTTATAACTGTAATAAAACTAAACTATACCTGTTCTATCTTCATGCAGCATTTATCCTCTTCTAGAAAGGGGGCCAGGAGCAGCAGCTCATTTGCATTTAAAGGGACACACACAAAAACTGTGTGTTTTTGCTCAAAAAGTGAATTTTAACATGCTATAAAAAATTATCTGTGGGGTATTTTGAGCTAAAGCTTCACATACACATTCTGGGGACATCAGAGACTTATTTTACATCTTGCGAAAAGGGGCATAATTGGACCCCAAAATGTTCTCAAAACATTAGCAGAATAAAGGAGCGAAAAAAGTATGAAATATTTTAGTTGGATGTTCATCTAACGTTTTTTCACTTGCTTAACTTGTTTCAGAACGTTCAGAGAACATTCAAAAGTAACGTTCTCATAATGTTTGCAAAATGATAAAATGGAATGCTAAAAACATTTTTAAAAAACAGTTTTGAAGATTCAGAGAACACTCAGAAATAATGTTTTCACAACTTAATGGGAACGTTAGTAAAACGTAATATTTTTTGTTAGCTGGGTATTAATCTTAGTTAATGGTTTCTGTAGCAAAACAACCAACTTTTAACCAAGTTTTACTGGATTATACTGTGTAATGTCAATGTCATTGACTGACATACTGTATAAGCAAGTGTATTGAAGTTTAAAAGAAAATTTCAAGTGCATTAATGCTCACAGTAGCCTATATAATAACATATACACTGTTAATAAATGTAATTTTTGACAACAGATTTCAGATTAAATTAAAATAATTTGTTTTACATCTGCTTTATTTTTATTAGCCAATACATCAAAATAAGTGTACGTCTTTAAAGCTCTACAAAAACATGATATAAAATGTATGTTTAAATAAAACTTAATTAGACATTATTACAAACTGCATTTTTTAAAAGTGCACTTAAGTGTGTTAAGAAAAATCATGGTTACTTACAATTGAAGTGAATGGGACTGTGCACTTTGAGGGATTAAAAGCACAAATGTGAAGCTTGTATTTTTCATAATTCATAATTTTTTTAATAAGTGGATCTCCTTTTCTTTGCTGACGAACTTCTAGTTAAGTGTAACAGACATAATCCTATGGGTAGAGTTTGCTACATGTAACAATACTTAATTGATCGCGTCTCTTTCAGCTATCCTTATGCATATTATGGCACAGTTGCCATCTTTCCCAGATTTGCATGGTTGAATATAATATAATTTAATTGAACTGTGCATTTTAACATTTATTGCCTTGCTCTGTTTACTTTTATTATATATGCCTTACTGTTACCATGACTTTAAATGCAGTTGCACCAAAATTCACTGGTCTTTTCAGCCTTTTCTCAAAGCTTTCTCTTCTAACAGCAGAGGAATTCTGATCACTTTATTTAGCGCAGTGATGTTATGTTTCACTATGAAGGTTGAGACTGTCTGCCCATCTGCTGTAACACTGGCTGATTTATTCTCTGCAGCAGACACGTTTCACTTCACAATGTTTGTCTTGTGTTATTTTCAGAGCTGAAGTGCTTTCTGTGGGCTGTGCTTATTATATGTCATAAACACGCATTCAGTGATGGGATGTAATGCATACTGTGCTGAGTGAGGCTTCTGTTTCTCTCAAAAGGAGAACATGTTCGAGATGTCGCAGTGACTGGTTGGATTTCATCACTAGCGTGTGAACGGCCTCTTCCACCTGGTTATACAGACACGTCACAGACTCCAGAGAGTCCCTGCAGGAGAGAAAGGACACATATAAGGCGCCTGCAAAAAACATGCAGATACTGTAAATAAAACATGTTTTACAGATTTTAATTAATTTATGGTAAATTAATGAGTACTACAGGGTGGTGAAAACCTACACACTCTACCCTTTCTTCTGCTGAACACAAAAGAAGATATTTTGAAGAATATGGGTGACCAAACAGTTGATGAACCCTATTGACTTCCATAGTATGGAAAAAATACTAGTAAAGTCAATGGGGTCCATCAACTCTTTGGTTAAAGGCTTTTTTCAAAATATCTTCTTTTGCGTTCAGAAATTCATACAGGTTTGGAACAACTTGAGGGATTAAATGATGACAGAATTTTCATTTTTGGGTGAACTATCCCTTTAAGTTTGTGTTTCACATTATATTGGTTCTCCAATGGAGTCCATTGTGTGTATAAAGGCTCTTGCTGTTGGGTAAATAGGATTAACTTGGACCGAACAGCTGTCCAAACATCATGAGCACAGCTGAGCTCAAATCATGATCAAGACGACTAACTTCAACTAACTTCCTGCTGAGACTTAAACATACTGACTGAGGGAAATACCTGAAGTCTTCAGACTGAGCAAATCGAGACTCCTCCTTCCTCATCCTGGCGAGAATAGACCCGCCCTCTCTTTGGAGGGTTACCAATCGTGTGTCCTCAAGCACCATCTTCATGGAACTCTTTTGCTCCTGGATGCAGGACTGTACATCCTGAACAATTGATTTGGTTAGTCAAGGAGCAGCATTCCAAAGGAGGTCAAATTAAATAAATTAGATTTAGATTTTTGCATTTATTTTGAATAAGGTTTTTGCAAATAAACACACACACACACACACAGATTATTTTTTATTATAATGGGGGGGGGGGGGGTATATAATGTATACTGCCTACATTTATGTTCATTTGTTACATAAAGCTTTTTATTTTGCATTTATTTTTAAATGAGGTTTGCGATTTTTGCTATTAAAGTTTTCATTAACATTAAATAAACATCAACATTATTTATATATATATATATAATTATATAATTATTATTATTTTTGTTACTATTATTTTTTTAATTATAATGGGGGAAATCAATGTGGTATCCGAATTGAGAGCACATTTAATGTACATTTATGTTCATGTTCATTTACTATTAAATAGTTTATCAAACATATCTAATAGTTTTCGTTACAAAGAAACATGCCATTGTACCTTTAATTAGAGCACAATATAACATAATGGTTGATTTCATAATTTTTTTTGCATGCTCATTTAGATCACCTTTTCCATCACCTAACGCTCACTTAAAAGTTAATCTTTAAAAACACTAATAATGTTAAATGTAATCTTTACCAAATTTCAGAATGAATTTTCATTTTTTTACACTGTACATTATTAAGTTTTGATTCTTACATTCATATGTAGCAACAATAATTGTGTGTAGTGTTTTATGTTTGTTTTATTTATAAAAATTTGCATATAATTTTTTTAATATCAGCCTTTTATCAGTTGTCTGCCATAACATGAAAATAATTACTGCCTTATCATATCGGTCAAAATTGAAATATTGGTGCATCCCTACCTTTTATTTAACGGGATTCAAAAGTGTACTGTATTCACGGAAAGTTTCAGAAATTAACATGCAGGATCCAGTTTACCTTTGCAGTATCCGTTTTTTTAACATCAAGTCTCCTGATTGCTGTCTGTAGTAATGAAGATGCTGCTTGAAGGTCGAGTTGAAACAGGGAAAGCTTCTGAAAGACACATATGTGAAACACACACGTTAGATAATCGTCATATGTGTCTGCTGATTATTCTGATATTCAAAAAACAGAATTAATTTAAAGCATGTGGCTAGCAGACAGACTCAAGTTTATCATCAATTCTCTTAAGATCAGGAAATGTTGGGTTGTTATATGTAAGTTAAAGTGCCTTTGGAGTCTCTCGGATCTTAAAGAGACAAATAGACATTTGTTGTTGTCAGAAATGTGTGGTCTACCTCACTAGAACTGGGGTCTGTTCTTCGTATCTCGCATAAAAATCTGAGATGATTTGACAGATCTCAGATCTTCTAATCGTAATAACTGATCTCTGGCTAATTTGGTTCTTCAAACAAATTTGTGGATTAAATTAAAATATCTGGATTAAGTTGTCTGAGATTACTGTGCGTTCTCGTGTCCCCCTCGAAACCACGATCCACAATGCAGCGATTGGCTGGTGTCAAGCAACGTATTGACATCACATAATTAAAAAAAGACACCTGATGAAAAACTTGACGAATTTCTGAACCTTAATAAGGAAATAGCCAAGCAACCAAAATTACATAAAAGTTATAAAAGATAAATAAAAAAACACGATTCCCAATCATTTATATTAATAATTTCTAGTATTTGTACAGGCTTTACATTTTTATTTCAATGTTGTAATTAGCAATTCATTTAAGTTTACATTTGAAGCAATTTGTTAGGTGACAGCATTATACTAAAAACATATATCTACTACTAAAGTTTCTTTAAAGTTATCTGCATGTCATGCAAATATCACAGAGTTGTTTGTGGTGGGGTAAATTAAATGCGATATGCGGTGACGTCACAATCGTGTTGCATTGTGGTATATGAAGCTGCCTGAAGTGTACATATGAAGTAGATATGAATGCCATTTTGAAGTGCGTTCCACTTCATGAAATGGAAGAGGGAAGTTTATATGGACAGACCCTCGCTCTGTCCATATAAACTTCCCTTGTCCACTTCACAAAGTGGAACGCACTTCAAAATGGCGGCGGGGATTTCCCCGAGGGGAAGGACTTAGGGAAGTTTGCAAGTGCGTGTCTAAAAGTGGAGTGGAATGCAGCCTTATAAGCAGATGCATATGAAAAATAATGCGATCATCAACATTAAACAGCATATAAATCAAAACTGCCTAAAGTTATTGAATGAAATGTCGACCCAGGACGAGCTATAAGACTGTGAAGCTTTGGGGGTGTTGATGGACAAGTGTTGTTAAAAAAAGAATGCATGAAGCTAGAATAAAACAAAAGGTCTGTTCTTTCTTTTGATATATTGCATGTGCAGATATCCATACAAGATATTCTGTGGACCATGAAACTTGTGAAAATGACCAAAAAAACACTGGCGGTGACTGGCAAATTTCATGTTTACGTTCACTTAAGACATAACGACTATGTTTACGATGATACTCGACAAGACCTGCATTTTGACATAATTTTGTGTGAATATTCGCGCGCTGTGAGACGCGTGGGCACACGTTCATATCGGTGGCATATCTGCGGCAAATACGCCGATGCCGATATATCTGCCACATGCTCATATCGGCCAATAAAATCGGCAGACCGATAAATCGGTCGGGCTCTAGCTATGACAGCAAGTCCAGGATGAGTTCGAAGAACCAAACAATCCAAGATCATGCCAAATTGTCAACAATCAAATCCAGCTAACTGAGTTAGCGACGTACAAACAACAGACCCCTGATTGTGCAAGTTGACTCACATCTGTTTAAAAGTGTTTAAATAGCTGTGTACTGATGGTTTGTGAGGTTGATTACACAACAGCACTACAGAAACCAAACAAAAATGTGTGGTCAGTGAGTGAGTAAGTGGTATGGCAACACCATTAACTGTAAACGGGCTGTTATTATTTATTTTTAATGGTAGTAGAAAGAGAGAGGACAGGGAACTTCACATTAACAGCGTCAGTGTCATTGAAATGCTACAGACTTCCATCAGAAGGGTGTTTTTGTGACCACTCTTCTCCTACCTGGTGAAACTGCAGCCAGTCTTCATGACTGTAAGGGAAGGTTCCGCCAAGGTCAGAGGTCAACTGCTGTCCATCAACTGTCTTATGAAGAGCTTTTAGTGTTGTCACAACATCTATCTAAAAGAAATGATCATACACTTTAACATACCGTACTGTACGGAGTGTGTGAGACACAAGCACTGATATTACACAATACTGTTCAAAAGTTTGGGGTCGGTACGATTTTTAAAAATGTTTTGAAAAGTCTCTTCTGCTCACAGAGGCTATATTTATTTGATAAAAATACAGTACAAAATGTGAAATATTATTGCAATTTTAGCTGTTTTCTATGTGATTATATGTTAAAATGTCATTTATTCCTGTGATCAAAGCTGAATTTTCAGCATCATTACTCCAGTCTTCAGTGTCACATGATCCTTCAGAAATCATTCTAATATGTGGATTTGGTGCTCAGATAACATTTCAGATTTTTTGTGAAAACCATGATATACTTTTTTCCAGGATTCTTTGATGAATAGAAAGTTCTAAAAGAACAGCATTTAGTTGAAATATAATACAAATAATACAATAATGAAATATAATATTTTGTAACTTTATAAATGTCTTTTTTTGCATCCTTGATGAATAACAGTATTTGTTTCTTTCAAAAAACTAAAATACCTTAGTTCCTGCAGACATCAGACATGGATATCTGAACTTAGTGAGAGCAGACATTCCAGGTGTTAATGAAAGGGTTGCAGGTTTCAATGAAGGTGTAATTGCTGGGTAGGACGAGTGTGTTTGGGGGTGTTAATTACCTGTAGACCAGGATGTTTTTCTGGGCGAGGATTTGCGTCTTTATCAACAAGCATCAGGATAGTGTGCACTGCATGAAGGGCCTGCTCCTGTATCACACACACACACATGTTGGTGCACCTATCATTATGAGGACATTCCATAGGCGTAATGGTTTTTATACTGTACAAACTGTACATTCTATCCCCCTACACTACCCCTACCCCTAAACCTACCCATCACAGAAAACATTCTGCATTTTTACATTTTTAATAAAACATTGTTTAGTATGTTTTTAAAGCTATTTTATTATGAGGACACAGGAAATGTCCTCATAAACCACGTTTACGTTGTAATACCAGTGTAATACCCATGTCATTATACAAATTTGTGTCCTCATAAATCACATAAACATGCACACACACACACACACACACAGTGTTTTCATGTTTTATGGGGACTTTCCATAGACATAATGATTTTTAGACTGTATAAACGGTATATTCTCTGTTCTCTTCCCTTACACTAACCCTTCCCCTAAACCTCCCCATCACACAAAACTTTCTGCATTTTTACATTTTCAAAAAAACATCACTTAGTATGATTTATAAACTGTTTTCCTCTTGGGGAATATAAAAATATCCCCACAAGGATTTCGGATATTGCCATCTTTGTGGGGACATGGATTTGATTTGTTTTCTGGGCACATCCTCACTTGAACCATGAGCAGTGATTTGTAGAACACAGAGGGCAAAAGGCACTTCCTGCTGTCAATCACTACAGTAAGTCCCAGCTCTCTGACCTCCGTCCTGGGAAAAAAACAAACATACACCTTATTTTACATCATACGTGATTCTGGGTTTACACTCAACAGGAAACACTTAATATATATACACACATAAACAGGAACAGTTTAAGAGTAATATTCAGATAGAGCAAACAAACACCAGATTTTAATTTTGACATGCAGAAACACAACGTCAAACATTATTTTCATACTTATATAAATATATAAAAATAAATAATGGCATCAAAAATCTATTATTAAAATAATATTGAGCTATAACCACAAAAGTGTTTTAAAAAACATGTCGTTTTTTCAGCATTTTCAGAATTATTGAATGTGAGGAAAAATACCCTAAATAGCTAAATGTTATATGATATACAGTAACAGTAGACTAATGCAATATAAGGAATAATTTTCCTGATTACACTGATTATTTTGAGATAATGACCAACTGACTGTATTTGCTCCGCTTATTACACGGTTACTCACCAAATAATAAACACCGATTGGTTTGTATTAAATGAGAGCATGGTTTAATACTAAAGACATGAAAGTAGCGCCGGTTTCTTTCACCCAGATGAGCGGACTGATATAAAGGTCTACAATTCGGCGAAACTGCTTAAAATTACGCAGATGAAAATGTATTTGTATTTCATTCCGTTCGTTCCAATAGTTTGGCTCTAGAATGAAAACCATTAAATATAATGTATATTTCTAAAATTCATCTAAATTCTTTTAAAGATCAATTTTAGTAATTCTTCGATTCTAAATAGTGCACAAGCCTGATATACACACTGATGCTTGTTTCACATCGCTGGGTATTTGGTACTGATACTTTGGCTGAATCCGAAATCGCCCCCTAAACCCTCAATCACTATCCCTACTTTAGTCCACTAATACAGTTCACTTGAAGGAGTGAATGAAAACAAGTGAGCGGATTCGGACATCGGCTGTACACTCGTTATTGCGGTGCAATGTGGGATTGAATGAGTGCACTCAATAACGTCCACTATGGTTTCGGACACCACTACAAATGGCTTTCCCCTCAAACAGTGCCCTATTTAAGGGTATAGGGGGCGATTTCGGATTCAGCCTTTGGGTCCAAATAACACTGCCTCTTATGCCCCCTTGTGGTGATTGAGCAGACTGTTCTCTCTTTGGTACCTGGGAATGGACTGCAGGTAGAGCAGAAGTCTGCAAAACTCCAGAGGAGAGAGTTGAGAGGACGCCCAGCCTTTCCTGCCCCCATAGACCTCAACCACGGCCCGGCCAGCTCTGTCACGACTGCCTTGTATTGTAAGAGACCAGAACGGGTTAAAAAAAAAACACACAATTTAACAGACTGTCACTGTTCATATTTTGTGTGCTTTAGCGTGGGATAGCATTGTCATTTTTGCAAAGAACATGACTGATTTTAAGAGCAAAAGCAAACAGATAAATGACCATTGTATAAAACACTGAATGGAGACAGTCAGACGCAAAAGTTGTGTGTTCTGTATTGGGGTTGATTGCAAGTGGCTGCATGCTAACCACTATATTAATGAGACACTGAACTGTTTGTAAACATTCACATTACAAACTCTATAATGCTTAGTCATACACGCCTTTCAGCCCTCAAAAACTGTCAAGAGGAGTCAGAACTTGTTCTTTTTTTACTGACATCAGCATTTACATGTGATGCATTTAGCTTTATCTAGAGTGGAATGTGCAACCTACTGTATGATTAAAATCTATGTAAAAAGTTAGCAGCAAGTGTTCATTTAGAAGGTAATTCAAAATTCAAAGGTAGCTTTATAGGATTCACATTATAGGTTCATAATCCCTGACTCTGTTTGTTAAAAGATTACTTTGCTCGAATATTAATAATTTACTCACCTTCATACAGAAGCCCTAAAAGGCCTTGTATTATTATTCTTTTTTAGTGTGTGATCATGAAGTTTGGGGGCTAGTTTGTTTTCCTTGTAGTTCTATGTGAAAGCCTGCCTGTTGCTCACAATTTTTCTGGTCAAAGTAAAAACAAATTTGCTCAACCATTATTTACCAGTACATACAAGAGAAAACAACTTTTATGTAAGACTCATTAGGGTTTATTTTATTGTCATCTCACACATGGATCTGCATTCAATTAATTAGCATCAAACAAACTCTTGTGTCTGTTTCTCAAGCAAAGCTACTGTATCATGTGGCTTCAGAAGACATATGGACTATTTTTTATTTATTTATTTATTTGTTGTGTGAATGTGATTTCACAAAGTACATGTTCCTGGATCAACATTTTTTTTTTATCTTGGAACTTTCCAATCAACCAATCAGATTTGAGGGACCAGTTTACAGTTTATGCAAAGTTTAGGTTTAAAACAAAGGGATAGGTACTTCTACACCAGTGTTATTCATCTATTATTTCCCTCAGATTTTAGGGATAAGTTATGAGCTTTAACCACTACACCACAACACATACATAATTAACACATAAATTCATAATTAAAAATTGATTAGCAGGCATACCTGTTAGACAGATGATGCCTAGCTGGAGAAGGCTTTTGATTGTGGGGTCCTGGGAATGGAGAGTTTCCTGAATTCTATTCTCAGGCTGATCAGCATGTGATTTCTGAAGCTCTACTCCATTAACAACTGGTGTTCCAGCTTGTCCAGATGGGGAGATTTCTTAGAAAGAGGAGAAATTTATTTTATTTTCAAGATTGGTAAATATAACAAAACAAACGCCTAATTCAACTTTTTGGACCTTATTGCATGAGTGAAAATCTCAAGATGTGTGTCACAGCTAGATGGAGCTGTTGATCTCCCCTTTAGAAAATCTTTAGGAAAAAAATATTTATAAACTAAAGCCATGATCCTCCTCTTCCCATTCACAAAGACATCTAAAAGATTCCCCATAAATTGGGGGGGGGGGGGGGGGGTAGTTATTTCTATTCCCTGCTCTGGCTCTTGGTCCTCATGAATGCTTTCATTCTGTTATACTGAGGAAAGAGATCAGATGAAGGACTGCAGAAATTCCCCTGTGGAACGCTGTGCACACTCCTGACCTTTGGCCAGTGTCACATTGCACTCTTTTAAGATGTCCTTTCAGAAGGGTGTATTTTCTCCGCAGCAGAGGACCAGGGTCAAGGTCCTCTGTAAATCAGTCGATATGTGTCGTGGCGGGCAGCAACTAGACATGGCCTCATACTAGTAGTCGTTTTCTAAACGACTGTTCATATCAGTCATGTCTGAACATGCTTTTCATTTAAGGATAAAGATCTAAGAAACAGCATGTTGGCCAGACATCATGTTGCTTCAGATGTTCTTATCACAACAAAGTGAGATGTGGGGTAAAAATCTGTATGCAATTAGTTGACACACACAGCAAGCAACCACAGAAAGAACTTTTAGAATATTTCTTCTTATTTGTTTCTTGCCTAAATGCCTGTAACAAATCACAAACACAAGTTCCTTTCACATGCAGCGGTCTACCTCAACTTACCCTTTCTTGCTTCTTGTCGTCTGTTTAATTTTGGGGACACCAAATTAGCTGTGTGTTTTATTCCATGGATAGCAGGCAACATGGGGATGATCTCTGGGTAGACATCACTGCGGCTTCTGTTGGTTGGCTTGCGTGATTGCAAACACTCTCTGGTTGTTTCCGAGACTGAAGAGGTTGAGCGGGATTTAGACCTGCTTTTACCTTTGATCACCTGTACAGGTGAACCTGGGCCTCTTCCACAATGTCTGTCATCACAGAGGACTTTGTAGTCCAAATGCCTGTTCTCGTTTTGGAAAAGGATCTGACTGAACTGGGGCTGAAATAGAGCAGGTGTTTGTTCAGAGGCCTGTGTTAGCTGGTTTTGTGAGTGCTGAATTGGATTGAAACCCTGCAAACATAGATTAGCATCTTGTCTGTGACCACTGTGGTCAGGTAAAGCCCTGAGTCCCATTTTGGGTAAGTGTTGGGTTTTGGCGTGCTTCTGGCTGCTGATCCGCATCTGAAATGAATCTTGTCTAAAAGAGTTGTTCAGACAGTAATGTCTTTTGTCGGGTAATGCCTTAGTTCCTAGTACAGTCTGATGGACATCCTGTTGCCCAGTGAGGAATGACTTGTGTTGTCTTGCTGGAACTATGCTAGGGATCCGTTGGGTCATATGTTGGTCAAGAGACTCTGCATTCTCTCTTGAAATACAGTCATGAGGTACACTCTGACTTGGCTGGGTTGAGTTCTTTGGGCTTTGCTTTTGTTGGGCTGAGTTCTCAAAGGATTGCATTGGGTTTCTGTCTGCTTGGTTTGGTGTTTGGCCAAATGTACAACTCGAAGGTTTAAGTCTGAGGCCAACTCTATATCCCTCACAGCTTGGCTCAAGCACCTCTACATCTGTCCTTGTTTCATCTAGAGAAGGTAGCATACTTGATCTCTCAAAATTCACTGGGTTTCGGAGAGCTGCCACGTAAGATTGACGATACCTGCATTTGGATTCTGGATCGTTTTGCATGATCTCAGATGGCTGTTTGATTTGCATGCAAGGATTGCAATCCTCACCATACAGGTTAACATTGCTATTTGGGGCAGGTTGAGCTGTCCTGACTAGCTTGAAGCCCAATGGTTTTGTAGGGGTTGCTATTTTGTTGAGGACCAAAGTCTCTTTCTCCTTGTTAAATTCCAATAGATCCACATATTCTCCTTCCAGCTCTCGGTTGTGCCTGCTGTCCCAGGTATTAGGAGAGACCCAGCCAACTGGTTTACCAGCAAAATTGCTGATTGGATTTCCTTGATCAACCTTCATCAGTCTGCTACCACCCTCCACCAGCTGAACAGAAATCGCCGTCCCATCTTTTGCTGGAAGGATCCTAGTTTCCATCTCAAGTGGAAAGAAGTCTACAGGTACCTGTGACTCATTCTCTGAAATGTCAGTTTTAAGATCTTTCACACGGAGAGTTGCAATTGAGCATGTCTTTGTTTCAGGCCAGATTTTAGATTTTGGCCTGTCAAGGAATTCCGGGTTGGCAACTTCGGTCCAAGGTACCTTCACAACACCCTGGTCAGAGGAAAGCACACACTGACATAAAGGATTTCCATGACGTCCCTCATTTATTTCCCTTAGCCAAGACTCTGTGAATATGCATGGATAGGATGTCTCCGGGATGGGCATCCCCTCAATTGCAGGACCATCCAGCACCCTGGAACCTGCTTGCAGTACCAGATTTTCCTGCCCCAGAAGGTCTTCCTGCACAAGAAGACTTTTGAGGACGATTCGGGCTGACTGCTCTCCAAAAGGTTCCACCTGCAAGTAGAAATCTCCAGGTCGGAGCAGTAAAGGGTTGATGGGGGCGAGTTGGATCACCACACGATCTCTCAGGCACAACGGCCAACCCTCACACCGGAATAGGACATCGGAGTATGCAGCCTATTGGGAGAGAGAGAAAGAGCAAAGCTGGTTTGATGAAGCTTGCAGATAATTTTGGATTGACCGATTTTACGATCACCAGATTCCTAATGGCTTGGGTCTTGATGCCGTTTATTGGCTTGCATGCAAACATTCTTGAATGCGCTTCAGAAGAAGCTGCCTCGGAAGGTCTTTGTTCTTTCTGAAGTTAAAACAAAACAATCTTGTGCTGAGTGGACAAGGATAAGTAGCATGTGGGATCTGTGCCACAAAAGTCCACATGGAAGAAATGTCTGCACAGGAAACTGCTTTCATCTTGACTGTCTACTAACATGCTTTACCCTTTAAAGGCTTAGTTCACTCAAACATGAAAATACATAATTGACTCGCTCTTATATCATTCACACTGTCCTTTTACATGCACTCAAAGCATACAATGAGCAGGCTCCAAAATGTACCATAAAAGTAGTTCATATAACACTACTGCATATTCCAACTCTTCTGTCCCTTCATGTTAGCTTTTAAATTTAGGAATACACCTAAATTTAAAATTGAAACGTGGAACATGTTTGTTTGATTGTGACTACGTGTTTGCCCAAACAATGAGTGTTTTTGCAATTCTGTGAAATTACCCAATTTACCGTAAGACATTATTCATTGAAACTCTCTCTTCGTTTCAGCTCTCAAATTTCATTGTATGCTTCAGAAGTCTTGGAATAGTGCACAAGCCTATGGACTTCCATGTTCCACGGAAGAAAAAAAGTCATACAGGTTTGGGATGATATGAGGGTGAGTAAATGACACATTTGTAATCTTTGGGTCAACCTTTCCTTAAACTATTAAATTAAAGCTAGTCACTTGGTAGGTAGGCTATTTGACATTTTTAGATGGTTGGCTTTTACTTGGGCGCTGTTGAATTTGAAATCCAATGGGCTGTGATTAGCATGTTGTACTCACACAGGCAGCTTGTTGCACGCTCTCTAGGATATGTTTGGCTGGGATAAGGAAGTTCAGCAGGCACTGCAGTGCATCTCCATGGTAACGTTCCTCAATGGTGCGAAAGAGTTGGCTGAGAACAGTAGGAGCGGTAGCCTCAAACGGAGGGAAAAGAGACGACAGGGCGCTCTGAATGGACCAGTCCAGAGAGGAAGGGTTCTGAGGTGAAGAAAGAGAGATTTATTTGTTGTGTTAGTTACTGTATTCCTTGTATGTAAAAAAATATCCGGGGATACACATAACATGATATATGATACTGCAGTCATTATACATGAGCCCCAAATGCTTTGTCTAAAGATGTAAAATAAGGTTTTTGTGAAATGCCTGTGGCAAAACCTTTTCATAATTTCAACCCCTCCTAAATCTCACTTGTTACAGAGCCAGGCAAAGAGACAATGAAGCTTGTGCCATGTCAAGGTTTCACTGTTTTAGCCTAATCAAAACATTTCCATTCTGTTGTCCATCATATGAAGGCAGCGTGTCTCTTTCTCAAACCATTGTAAGTTGAGGAAACAGGTAATGCGATCATATATGAATGGAAGAAATGATAATGCTAAGTATGTCAGTTTCCCCTCATCAAGTTAAACAAAGTACCAAAAAAAAGTGTTTATGTACTGAGCATGTGTGTGTAATATAGAAACATCCATGTTCATGCACATCTGAAGAATTACAGCTGATTGACCGTCTCATATTTTCTCTCCCAAATATTTATCATACATGTTTCTCAGGCATTCCTCTGTAATGAGGATGTTGGGTTCACCTTTCAAGTGTTTGACTTGGAATAATTTACAAAGCAGATGTGGGAAAAGCACAGGGAATGCTGTGTAAAAAAAAGAGGGAAGTCTAGATGACCTTGGTTTAAACCTTAAACAGACTCAACCTGTTACAGAGTGGATTACTACCACTGCTGGTTAGAGTTTGGATCTCTTAAACTGCATGTTTAAAACAATTTTTATGCAGCCCAGTGCAATGTTTAACCATGGAAAGAAAATCAGGCTTTAGCCATGTTAAGATATTTGTGTGTTTAGTCTATTAATCTCTTGGCTTCCTGGTTAAGATGATTACAGGACCTGAGCGTGATCTCACACAGGAAGTTTATGTCTGCTTAGGAAAGAACAAACATAAAAATTGCTTCCTTTTTAAAGAAAAAAATTGTAATGTCTACGATTATATAACAGTGTACCTGACCAGGGTTAGTATAGTTCTAAATTAAGTATATGCATTTCAGTTTCAGTTTTTAAATTTTCATTAACAGTGATTACAATGAAATGGCCTGACAGTATTTAAAGTAACTGATGTTTGCTAAGAGTGATAAAATAAGAACAAATTGCAAACAACAGCACAAATAATAGAATAAAGATAGATATGAAACAAGTTTTTCAGGTGGGTCTAACAGTAGGTTATAATTCAGGTAAGAAATACTACAGAAATTAAAGTAATCAAATGTAAAATAACACTGGAGTCTTCATTGTAAAAATACGTATTCAGTCAAGATCAGAGAGTGATTTTCTGTCTTTTGTTCGATTAACACGTCAGACAGCTGCAGGAATATTAAACTACTGTCACTTTAAGAGGTTATGCACGGATCAAATATACTGTTACACAACATGCGTGATCTTTCCAAAAATGACTGTTTTTAACTGAATGCTCGTCAAGAAGCATTTTGACATCATTTTGTGTGTATTTGATCGTTTAAGCACAGTAAGCCTCTCATTTTAGTAAGCTGCGATTCATAAGCTGCTTGAGACTGAGAAGTGCACTCCACTGGTAGCGTGCGCTTTTGGTGTGAGTGTGAAACCTGTGGGAATTAGTAAAATGATGCTAAATACAAGCACTATTTAACCGGAGCGAATGAGACGAGTGAGTGAGAGGAGGCAGGTGTGTGTCACTTTGCCGTCGGAGAGAAGAGAGCGAGAACGTGCAACTGACGTTATTTCCTGTGCCGCTGGCAACAAAACAGACTAGCTCTGAATCGGAACGATGTGAGACTGAGGAAATTGGTTGGTTCCGGTCCACCATTCATGTCCCCATCAGGGGGCCATCTTATCCCAGTACTGAATCATTTTACGTTTTGTGGTATGGCAACTAATATAGCAAATGTTTCTATTTATTTCCCCTAATAACACATTGGCTGATGCATCTTGCTCCATCTTCCCCTTAAAGTCTTATGATCCCATACAGAATTAGAACAGGACCTTCCAGAATAGGTTTAATGATTAATAATTGTGAATGATTGTGGAAAGACACAATAGCCTTTTTGTTTAATCGTTAACTAAAGTAGTTTGTCTGGGCTATGTGTGCGTCTCGTTCAGGGTGGTCCGTCCTGGGAGCATGTCGAACCGCTGACTTTCCCATCCTCTCGCTTTCTTCTACAGTAAACACATCTGCGTGGTCGAGATCACAGACTCGCCATGGCTCTGCACCCGTTATTTTGTTTACCCCCGGTACTTCTCCTGTTACAAGTCCACACCTTAGCGTTCAAAACACGTCCAAGTCCAACTTCATTTAACAAATCTTCAGGATCCCAAATGAAGGATATCTGGGGCCTGGCGTTGTTCCTGTAGTCTGGTATTTGCGTTCAGCAGACTGTCAATTGCATTTTTCTGTGTTTTTGTAAATAAAACCCTTAGACGAAGCCCTTGGCTGAACTTTGGAACATTCATTTGAAGGCTCATTTGATATCTGGAGATGTTAATAGGGTCGGTTTTCCATGTGTAGAAGCACTTTATAGAAATAATGCCCTGTCTTCTCACCTGCAGGAACGTTCATTTTAGCTATACAGTTTTGGCGTGACAGCTCTCAATTAAATCTAAACATAAATATCTGGTGCAAAAACATCTTTTCATTTGGCAGTGCATAAGTGTATGTAATTACACAACACAAGAGCTCAACAGGTAAATATAAGCTTCAGTCTAATGTTTGAAAGTTTTAAAGCTCAGCTGTCATTAATTCTAAAGCGTAAGATGAATTCATAAATGCACAGTAAACAAACAGCCTTGTATTTAGTGGTGTTTGCTAAGGCAAGCATCACTGATAGGTTAGTGTAATTGCTCAAGGTCACGACAGTGTCAGTAAAGAGCTTGAGATAAAATATGAGGGGTTTTTATCTTCCAAATCAATCCCATTCTTTTATTATTAATTATGTATTAATTATGTGAAATTTGAAATTTGATTTAGGAAGTCTATTTTGGCCATTTTATTCCAAAAATATTTAAAAATGTAATTTCCATCACTGAAAGCTATTGAACTATTTTAAGAATTTTACATCTTAAGCGCAGTGCTTAAGTATATTATATGCAGTGTATTTATGTTTATGTGTACAAAGTTATATGTGCAGCCCATGGGAGGTTTGTAACTTTCGCACAAGTACGTTAAGGTTTCAGGCATACGTGGGGTGGCGAACTTGTGCGTGCAAAGTGCAACGACCATTTTTGACTGTAATTAGCTATTAATCATGTTAATCACATCAATTTAGCTGTATCATGGCTAGTATTAACTTTAAATGTCAGCGACATCCTTTTATTGTCCACTACGGGTGGCGATCTTCCCGATATTTCATATCACAATCTTATAACAAACAAATCTCGATCCACGATCTGAATCACGATATTCCCAATTTTGAGATGTTCTATCGAGAATATCCACACTGGAACAAGCTTATAGACTTGTTTAATGCAAATAAATCATGAGTTAAACTGCATAGTCTTCACTGTGTGAATTAAATGTACATTGATTCTTATTAAAACTATAAAGTTATTCAGTCAAGAGCAGTGAGTGATTTAAAAAAAATTTTTTATAGCTTTTATTTAAAGAGCCCCTATTATGGATTTTTGAAAATGACCTTTCATGTAGTGTGTAACATAGCTCTAAGTGAATGAAAACATCCTGCAAAGTTTTAAATCTGAAAGTGCAGCGTATATAAAGTTATTGTCTTCTAGTCGACTAGAGTCAATTAAACGAATCGTCTTTCAAACGAATCCTAAGCCGTTTCGTTGTGACGTCATGACGAAACATTAGCATATTGCCTGTCCACTTATTGCGTGCGCAGACACCAGGGAAACCTTGAACACTGCAGCGGATACTGGATAGCATCATGTCGAGAAGACGCTGTGTTCTACAGTGTGTTTATTGGGTTTCATATTGTGTAAGTATCTGGCTAACCGGCTAACTCACGTTATTACTGTCTTACTGAAATACTTCTATAAATCAGCTGTGGGCTGCACTATTACCTAAAACTGTGTGCAGATTGTCAGTAATTCTTACTACTTTGAGTAAAGATAAAGGATGGAGCAAGATTTGTTTTGCATATGTTAATGTTTACATCAGCTGGGCTAACTTATGCACTGTTATTGATACACTTCCCACATGTGCACCGCAATACATCACAACCAATCACAACTGACTGAGCCATCTGACCAATCAGAGCAGAGTAGGCTTGTTGAAAGGAGGGATTTAGAGAGACTGATTCATCCATCGAGTCGTTTGGGAATCACTGAACACTGGTGAAGTGCAATGAATATTATGAGAAAATGAAACAGTTTTTTGACCTTTGATGCATGTAAACCTGTTGTTGGAGACCTCCAAAACAAAATTAGAAAACTTTAAAATAGCATAATAGGAGCACTTTAACATTAATGACAGACAGCAGCAGGTATTTGCATTAGGCTTTAAGACCGAATACATGGATCCAATATAATGACACGCATCCGATTTCTTTCCCAATTGTGTTTATGTAAATAAACAGACATTTTGACATTTTTGTGCATATTTGACCGCTTAGGCTCCAAGAAAGCATGTGGGGATCAGTCGCTTTCGCAGTTTAATGTGCTTTTAATAACCCTTTTTAAAATAAAGCATGTCCAGCGGTAGACTGCATTTTACGACAGTCATGTTACATGATTTGACTGATTTGGACATAGATGGCACAGCCATCTAGTAGGCAGTCGTTGCTGTATTTTAACATTATTACGAAGACATAAAAGATCACGATCTCTACAATTCGCTTGAAAAGTAGATTGTGGGCATCTTCAAGATCGATCACGATATAAAGTTGTCGGATCGCCCACCCCTATTGCCCACTGTAATTTCAGGTTTAGGACACGGACTTTGGCGGAATCCCCAAACTGCAAATCCACAGACTGAGTTTAGACTATATGAATAGATGTAGTTCTATAATTAAAAATAGCTAATTAAGTTTTGCAGTGCTTTATTTACATGAGCCTCCTCCATATACACCCACAGATAGTGCAAACACTGCCACCCATGTCTGGATGCATGTTGAAATGGCACAAAAATTAATTTAATGCCCTCATGACAACTGCATACGTGACTAACATGGGTACGAAAATAGGCACAATGGCGAAATTTTGCATAACAAGATGATGTAAGAATTCTCCTGTGACACATGCATGTACAATTTTGGACATTAATAGTTGGCAAATTAGAGAAAGTGTGAAAGTTGTTTTAAGGGATTTTATGTCCACAGGACCAAAAGTGCCTGTAGTTGAAGAAATACTTGTATGAAAAAAATATGGTGCAATACATTGTTTGAAAACGCATTTGTGCTTTGCTCAAAGAATAAGTCTTAACTTGTGTATTTGGCAAGGGACAAAAGAGGCCCTTTTAAACCCCTCTTTTCAAGCTCTGTAATCACGTTAGGGTTGCACAAAAATGTTAAAAGTGCAAATGGTAGAAGTTAGAAAGTTCATCTGCACTCTTGAGATGAACACTAATCTAACCTGAACAAGATTCTTCATCATCTGTCTGCTTGGGAAGGTCTCTCATTACAGCTGTCAAATTCCAGTAAGTTGCAATCCTGCTCGCAGCAGCTCTCCTTCTCTTCCTCCTCTCCTCCCTCTTCAGGACAGTGTTGTCTTTGTCTCTGTGCCACTGTGGTTTAACTCCTTACAGAGGGAGTGTGGCACAATGGAGCTGTCTGACTCTCATCAGACAAACACCTACATCTGACAAGATCCATTAACTCGCGTGTTTGAATACGGTTTTCTTCAGTGGTTTTCATAATTTTCTTTACAGAGTTCTTAGCTGATGTTTGTAATTTTATTCTGTATTCTGTAAAGATTAAAGGCACAATATGTAATTTTCGCCGCTAGAGGTCGCTTATTCAAAACAAAGGCATAGCATGATGACGCCTTGATTTCGCAGAGCTTTTATTATGTATGCGTATGTGAGGTAATGCAGCGCTGTTTTATCATATTAGATACATTTGAGTGTTGAAAGTTATTATGATTCTCTGTGCGTTCGCTCGGTGGCAACTTTGAGACACTGCACACTCCAGTAAGCTAGATCGATATTAGGCATGGTAAAACATGGTACTCGCGGTAAATCAAGAAAACCAGATTTAGACAATAAGACTAACTGTGTTGAGCTGTATAACAATGATTAGTTTTCTGTCGATGAAGGTGTCCAAACATTTGCTTACCTGTCGGAAATCGAGAATAACGTGCAATGTCATTGTTAAGTGATGCATGGACATGGTCCATGTTCTGGTTAAAATTGCACAATTGCAACATTCTTGGAAACATTTGGGATAATGTAAGTACACAAGTCAACAAAATATATAACACTGTTCTAGTGGTTTTTGGATTATTTTAATTCCAAAAATGTTACATATTGTGCCTTTAACATTAACATTAACATGATTTGATTTTCTTTTTTGTGGAATTTAAAGACGTTCTCCTATGCTATTTTGATTCTAGTTTTGTTTTTACGTCTTTGCTTTCACACTAGCACATTATGTAATAATTTGTGTCTTAGCATGTTCTTGGTCACACTCATTACATTATAATGCATTTCTTTGTGGCTCATAATAAATTGCCTTTTTACATTTCTTGCATTCTTTGCATCTTTTGCAATCCATGCTCTGCAGACAAACAAGAGTGCTGTTCTGTCATTGTAAAGGTTTTTTGGTGAATCCAAATGGAACACAGTGAAACTGAGTCTTCTCAAATGGAACACAGTGAAACTGAGTCTTCTCAAATGGAACACAGTGAAATTGAGTCTTCTCCTCTTTAGTCATTGTCTAACTACAGTAGTAAGCCGCTTTCACTAGAAAAAGTGCTTCGTAAAAAAAAAAGACATGAAGGAATCTGTAATCAAAAAGTTTTGAACACCCTAACACAGTGTCTGGAAGCAAACGATGAGCCTGGAAGCATCAAAACTGCATGTTATTATAGCAGTAAAATCAAAATAATCCATCTGTTTAAAAAAAAATTAATTTACTTTCCATTTATTGTTTTGGAATGAAATAATTCTGGACGCTACATCTGCGTATACAACATATTGAAATGTAAATTAAAAGACCAAATTTAAATACATTTGCATTTATGAATTTGGCCGATGCTTTTATCCAAAGCAATTTACATTGCATTCAAGGTGCACATTTTATCAGTTCTTGCTTTCCCTGAGTATCAAATCAATGATGCTGGCATCACCTTAATAATACACTTTTCTTGCATTCTTTGCATCTTTTGCAATCCATGCGCTGCAGACATGCAGATGTTACTAAATAAAATAATTTAATGTGATAAATACAAGGGCATAAAGATGCAGTGGACACTTCCAGTGTAGACAGCTTCACTGATTATAATGGTATTTATTCTTGACATGATGCGACACGCTGCTCGAATACATGTGTAGATGTGCTTTGTCTTTGCTTCTTTTGTCTTCCCTGTCTGCTCTTTTATATCAGTTTATCTTTAAATGAATCTCTCACAGACACTCTAGCAGTACTTCTGCATTTATTTCCTTAAACAGCCATACTGTAAATCACCTCTGACATTCGCAGGTTGGGAACACGTCTGTCTCTGCACTCTGCCAACTTATTTTCACAGCTCGTGTATTTTATTGACTTTCTCCCCAGTATGCCCTGCTGATGAAGCAAGGCTCTGTGGTTTCTCGCTGAGATCCAAGACCGCAAAACTGACTCCAAATGATCCCGGATATCGTATTTCATTACATTTTGATTGAGGGTCCTGGGATTTGTTTCCAAAATAAATATTAGCAACTCAAAGCACACAAAAGACCATGAACATACCACGGCTCTAGACATGCTCGGATCACTTATGGTTCCCTGAACTTCAGAATGATTGGAGCATTGCGTCAGGTGGAAACGTGAAAGGAAGAATTGACACAGTTTTGGCAGATACACCCTAAAAATCTGGATTTAAAATTACTGGTCTAGGATCTGACAATCCAGTGGATGTGCTGTTCAGAAATTCCTTTCTTTCTGAGATGTTTTTAGGGCACAGGGACACCATGTGACGGGGACCATCTGGATGATGAACAACATGCTAATAGAAAACAGACGCAAATCATCAGATTTCTCTTTGTGCGCTCAACAGGAAGTCATCGAGGTCAGAAGCTCACAAGCTTTTTTAAGGAAAAAATGCTAAAAAAAAATCTCAGTCCAGTTTGTTGATGATTGTAAAAAAAAAAAAAAGTCCTTAGAATTTATATTTTGTGACATGTCAGATTCGGGGTGGTTACCCTCAGTAAAATACTGTTAACTTTGCTGTGTTTACTACAGGAAAAAAACCTTTTCCATTTCCTTTTTATTTTATTTTCTATCCTTAAGGCATCATACCAACAGTGTTTCAACAGCTGTAACTCGCTAACTTATTTAGTATGCCAAAACAAATCTGTCAAACCACACTGGGGCTTTTTTCCAAAACTTAGTGCTCTCCCTACATAGGCAGTATTTTAGGAGGTCAGACACACTCTTTACGCAAAGGCTTTTCCAAAACGTACCTTCTTTTGCCGAATGTCTAAGGCAGCATCACATCTACTGTATACCAATCCCAGAATGCATTGCAGTTAGCTCAACGATCTCTGTCATGGAAACTATGTAATAAACCTTAATTAAACAATTTAATAATCAAGTAAAAATATGTATGATATTACATTGTAGCCACATTGGACCAGCGGTTTGGAAAATGGATGACCTGTGCCATCTTCTGGTCAGACACGGGAATTCATTCGACGCACGACTCTCACAGTGCATTACGGGTATTCTCTAGCCGTTAAGCGTGCATCGGTTAAACACTCTACTCTGTTATTGCGGTGCATTGTGGGATTGAATGAGTGCACTCGATAACGTCCACTATGGTTTCAGACATAACTACAAATGGCTATTTAAGGTAATAGAGGGCGATTTTAGACACAGCCCAGATAGGGAATAGTGATCAAACATTCAACCGCATATAATTCAAAACTGAAGGAAGTGTCGAACCCATGTATAGGTATAAATGTGATTTTTCTCAGCCTTTTCCTCAAAATGTTGCTTTATTATGAAACATACCCTCATTTAAGTTTTGAAAAACAATGCATGAAGCTCGAATAAAATGTTTTGTTGTTGCTCTGCTTTTTTCTTTTCTATTCTGGCGACCATGAAAGTTTTGTGAAAATGATCAAAAATGCTGGTGCTGGCTGGCAACTCTTTTAAAAAACGCTGCATGGCGAGGAAAGAGTTCATATCAGTTGTGTACAAATACAAGATTCAACAAAATTTTAGTCAGCTTAATATAATTTAAGTTGAAATGGCTTGTACACCCAAGTTGATTATACTTAAAAATGTAAGGCAGCAACTGGTTAAAGGTACGGTATGTAAGTTTCACCGCTACACTGTAAAAAAAAAAAAAAAATTGCCGCATTAAGTTTTTAAGTACATTCAACTTGGATGAAACTTGAGTAAATTATTTTAAAAAAGTTGAAAATTGCTTAGCTTAGTTTGATGAGTTAAAGCAATGTAAAAACATGTTGTCACAACTTATTGATCATATAATTAAAGACAATAACAAAGGCGTTAGCTTTATGACGCAGTGACAGCTTGGAATCATGGAAGTTGTAGTGTTCACCTCCAGTGCCGTTTTTGCTTTAGAGGGTTATCTTTGGTGACAGAACCCACAGCAAATGATAATTAATAATTGTGGGCCATCACGAATGTGCAAAACAAACAACTGTGGCTTGAAAGACGCTACGAGAGATTGATTTTTAGGAATCGTACTGTTTCAATGCTTTATACCGACCGCTGAAGGTAGGCGCGATTTGACGACGCAATGACACGAGCTGTAAAATTTTGGATTTCTCTAGATGTAAACATTGTTGGAAACATTTGTGATAGTGTAAGTACACAAGTCAACAAAATATATAACATTTGTTCTCGTGGTTTTTACATATTTTAATGCAAAAATCTTACATATTGTACCTTTAAAGTTAAAAAATGTTCAGTGTGTAGAAAGTAGACAGCAAAGCATTTCACTAGTTTTGGAACAGACTTAATGTCACAGACAGCACCAGAATCTATGTTTAACACTAATCCCATGACACACGTGTATTTTTTCTGTGGTAAAGTGTGTGTTTTGTGTTGTCCAGGTGTCTGAGAGGTGTTAAAGGGCCCGGGCACAGCGTGACTGTTGTTTATGTGTGTGAATGAGAGAGTTTGGACTAATGGTGTTTTACTCCAGTGAGCGCAGCTGTCAAACGGTCACTTTAACCCCTGCACAAGAAAACAAGTGTGCAGGTGAGCGGACTTCTCAACGCTCCAAACATCTCTCAAAGGAAGTCCCAACACTTCTTTACATATATATTGTAACCTGTCAAGTCTAAAGTCACATGAACACATCTATGTTTGTATTTATTTTAACCCATGTAATGTTTAAAAATGCACTGTCGCTTTAGCTATCTGTTGTGCGTATTATATACAGTCATATATCACCTATACATTGTTTAGGTGAGAATTTACAGGAGGGAATTTTATTTAGCATGCTTACCCTTTACTTTGACATAAAAAAAATTATGGCAAACAAAAATTAGGGAGACATTTAGTGATGTTACTATGAAATAAACAGTTAGTGACTTCACTCTCTCTCTTAGACTATCTACACTCACTTTTTCACTGAAGTATTTTTCACCCATACATTTTTTCCACAAACCTTCTTTAATGAAAAATTCTAAGCTTTGAACCAATGTTTGATTTGAAGCCAGAAAATATACATCAACAAAGGGACCAGGTTGTGTACTTAGTTTTCTTTAGCAATTTTTTATGATGAAGCTGAAAAAGTTTTTGCCCTTTTGCTTACCAAGGCTGCATTTATTTAATCAGAAATACAGAAAAAAACTAATATTGTGAAATATTTTTACAATTTAAAATAACTGTTTTCTTTGTGAATATATTGTAAAATCTAATTTATTCCTGTGATCAAAGCTGAATTTTCAGCATCATTACTCCAGTCTTCAGTGTCACATGATCCTTCAGAATTCATTCTAATATTGTTAAAATCCACGCCTGTCCTGGACTCCATTTCCCATGATCCTCCCTGTCTCACACCTGAAATCACTCACTCCTCATCTCTCCCACTCTCCCTGGATTCCCTGCACCTGGTCATCGTCATTAGCACTCCCTTTATATTGATCTCACTTCCCTGCACTCCTTGTCCGTTCTTATGTGTTATGCCTATGTGTGTCGTGTTCTGTATCCCTTTGTAAATAAAAACCCATCTTTGTGGAAGCCCTGGATCTTCTCTTCCCTGCTGCACTACACACCGTAACAAATATGATGATTTGCTGCTAAAAAAACATTTATGATTATTATCAGTGATGAAAACAGTTCAAAAATGTTTGTGGAAACTGTAATACATTTAGCATTGCATCCTTGCTGAATTAATTTCTTTCAACAAAAAAACAGTAATATATCATCACTTAATCTCAGAGCTCATTGTATCTCAGCCATGGAAAGTTTTTATCTTATCAATGGAGCTGGCAGCTCTAACAATGGTTGCTTTTGGCAGAGTAATAACCACAAATAGCAGAAAATGCACGACATGATGGAACTAAAAGATGAATCTAACTGCACTGTAAAAAATTATATGATAAGTTATGACAACATCTTTTTTTACATTGCTTTAACTCATCAAAATAGCAATTTTCAGCTCATTTTTAATGTAATTTGTTTAAAATGACTTAAACATTCTAGTTGATTGTACTTAAAAATTTAAGGCAGCATTTTTTTTACAGTGTGATATTATAATCTAAAGGAGAGTAGAGTGATTTTTGCTTAGCAGGTTCATATTCCATAGGCATGAACTCCAAAGGTATGTGTGAAACTTGCCTTAAAACACACCTCGCTCTGGTCTCCTGTACCTGTCACGTTGTAAATTATTGGAGTATCAGAGATTAAACACACCTGCCTTACTCAAATACAACACAACATAAAGCTTATGGAGGCTGTTCAACTCTCAGCCAAACACCATCAGTCATTCAGAGAGGCATAACAAACCAAACGCTATAGAGACACAGCAGAATATGTGCTGGAATCTGGGTCATGTAGATCTGTCAGAGATCAAGTTGAGGATCTCACACTGTGTAGTGCAAAAATCTGGTGTGTTTTTCATTGAAACCTGGAAATAACATACTTAATATTATTCTACTATTAGATATTGTGACACCGAGACTAGAATCAATTGAATGCGAAAACGAAAGTCAGTTTTGGACAAAACATATATGTCAAGTTCTTTCCAGAATATATTGTTTCTTTTAACTAATTGTTGAAACTTCCGCATGTTCATTTTATCACGTTTTAGTTGACAAACTTCAAAAAATTGTTGAAAACAAACAAAAATAAGTTCTAGGAGCGTTTTGCTAACGTACCCATTAAGCAGGAAAACGTTATTTCTGAATGTTCTCTGAACATCCTAATTTTTAAATGTTTTTAAAAAAATTCTTGGTTATGCAGACGTTAAATTCCATTTTATCATTTTGCAAACATTATGAGAACGTTACTTTGGAATGTTCTCTGAACATTCTGAAACAAGTAGTAACGTTTTAAAAAATGTTACACGAAACGTTTCAGGAAAAATTAACAATGTATAAATGTTTTTTTTTTTTTTCAAAAACACTATTAAAGACCAGATCATTTTTAACGAATGTTCTATTAATGTTACTGGAAGAACGTTTGTTCATAACTTTGAGAGAACCTTGCCAGAACGTTCTGAGAACATTCCCTGTTAGTTTGGTAAAGAAGCTTTTGCAAAAAAAGGATTTTCTTAGTGTGAAAAGTTCATTTTGTTAACTTTATGCTAAATAAATGTTAATGCCCCTACGGGTCACCAGTCAGCTCTATCACTAGTTCAGTAGGTCAGTGGCACAACAACACAGACGGTGTGTGTAAAAACTGAAATGAACAAGTCTTATTTACCATCTTGACGACAGAGTCTCGGCTACTGAGTTGTCATCCTAAAATCTGTCTCTCCAACAAAGAAAAATTCCAGGTTTAGTTCTGGAGATGTAATGGCAGCATTCCCATGATGTCTTACATCCAGAGGTGCTTCCATGGTGTCCGGTTTGGAAAGGGAGGTAGATTTGGGCTACGGTGGATTACAGCCATTGTTTAGTAAGTTTTTGCAAGTTTGTACAAGAGTACGACGTCTGCTGAGAAATGCAAAGTGTCAAGCAGTCTGTCGTCGGCTCACTGTGCCGTTTTGTCTTGACTGTAAAGTGCTTGAGAGAGAGAGAGAGAGAGCAAGTAAAGGGTCGGAGAAGAGGAGGAGGAGGTCTTTCTTTCAGAGGAAATCCCCCTGAAGGCTTTTCATACTTTTCTCAGTGGCAAATCAGGACCTCCCTTCACACACACACACACACACGCGCGCACACACACACACACACACATGGTCAAACAAAGAGACCACTAAAAGCCTCCCTAAATTCTTTCATTTCCTTTGTACAGTTCAGTTTTTTCTCATTTAAACACTTCAGAGAGAGGGAGAGGCAGAAATAGAGGAAGAGAGACTCTTGGAATGTGTAGATACACAAACACCTGAATATTACTCACAGACGCTCTCAAGAGGAGACTGTCGAATGAAAAACACTGATGGCTTCTTAGAAGGAATGTCCATCTCACACACACACAGTCTCATGAAGCCAGACTTGTAACTATCAGCATAAAATTTGTTCCACTTTGCAGCCTATGCTGGTCAAGACACGCCCAGTCTGTCTGTCTGTCTATCTATCTATCTGTTGTGCATTCTATCTGTCTGTCATTCGTTCTATCTGTCTGTCGTCCATTCTGTCTGTCGCTCTCAAGAGGAGACTGACAAATGAAACACAGCTATCTATCCATCTATCTACCTATCTATCTGTCGTTCGTTCTGTCTGTCGTTTGGTCATTTGTTCTGTCTGTCGCTCTGTCTGTCGTTCATTCTGTCTCTGTCGTTTATTCTATCTGTCTTTTTTGTCTGTCGTTCGTTCTGTCTGTTTGTCTGTCATTCGTTCTGTCTGTCTTTCGTTCTGTCTGTCTGTCGTTCTGTCTGTCTGTCATCCATTCTGTCTGTCATCCATTCTGTCTGTCTGTCTGTCTGTCTGTTTGTTTGTTCTGTCTGTCTGTGTCTGTCAGTCATCCGTTCTGTCTGTGTGTTGTTCGTTCTGTCTGTCTGTCGCTCTGTCTCTCTCAACCGTTCTGTCTCTGTTGTTCATTCTGTCTGTCATTCGTTCTGTCTGTTGTTCGTTCGCTCTGTCTCTCTCATTCGTTCTGTCTGTCTTTCGTTCTGTCTGTCTGTCACTCTGTCTGTCTGTCATCCGTTCTGTCTGTCTGTCTGTTTTTTGTTGGTTCGTTCTGTCTGTCTGTGTCTGTCAGTCATCTGTTCTGTCTGTCTGTTGTTCGTTCTGTCTGTCATTCGTTCTGTCTGTCATCCGTTCTGTCTGTCTGTCTGTTTTTTGTTGGTTCGTTCTGTCTGTCTATGTCTGTCAGTCATCCGTTCTGTCTGTCTGTTGTTCGTTCTGTCTGTCTTTCATTCTGTCTGTCTGGTGCTCTGTCTGTCATCCGTTCTGTCTGTGTGTTGTTTGTTCTGTCTGTCTGGTGCTCTGTCTCTCAACCGTTCTGTCTGTCTGTTGTTTGTTCTGTCTGTCATTCATCCTGTCTGTCATTCGTTCTGTCTGTTGTTTGTTCGCTCTGTCATTCATTCTGTTCTGTCTGTCTTTCGTTCTGTCTGTCTGTCGCTCTGTCTGTCATCCGTTCTGTCTGTGTGTTGTTCGTTCTGTCTGTCTGTCGCTCTGTCTCTCTCAAACCGTTCTGTCTCTCTGTCATTCGTCCTGTCTGTCATTCGTTCTGTCTGTTGTTCGTTCGCTCTGTCTGTCATTCATTCTGTCTGTCGTTCATTCTGTGTTTGTCTGTCATTCGTTCTGTCTGTCTTTCGTTCTGTCTGTCTGTCACTCTGTCAGTCTGTCATCCGTTCTGTCTGTCTGTCTGTTTTTTGTTTTTTGTTCGTTCTGTCTGTCTGTGTCTGTCAGTCATCCGTTCTGTCTGTCTTTCGTTCTGTCTGTCTGTCGCTCTGTCTGTCTCTCAACCATTCTGTCTGTCTGTTGTTCGTTCTGTCTGTCATTCATCCTTTCTGTCATTCGTTCTGTCTGTTGTTCGTTCGCTCTGTCTGTCATTCATTCTGTCTGTCGTTCATTCTGTGTTTGTCTGTCATTCGTTCTGTCTGTCTTTCGTTCTGTCTGTCTGTCACTCTGTCAGTCTGTCATCCGTTCTGTCTGTCTGTCTGTTTTTTGTTTTTTGTTCGTTCTGTCTGTCTGTGTCTGTCAGTCATCCGTTCTGTCTGTCTTTCGTTCTGTCTGTCTGTCTCTCAACCATTCTGTCTGTCTGTTGTTCGTTCTGTCTGTCATTCATCCTTTCTGTCATTCGTTCTGTCTGTTGTTTGTTCGCTCTGTCTGTCATTCATTCATTCTGTCTGTCGTTCGTTCTCTGTCGCTCTGTCTGTCTGTCATCCGTTCTGTCTGTCTGTTTTTTGTTTTTTGTTCGTTCTGTCTGTCTGTCTGTCAGTCATCCGTTCTGTCTGTCTGTTTTTTGTTTTTTGTTCGTTCTGTCTGTCTGTCTGTCAGTCATCCGTTCTGTCTGTCTGTTGTTCGTTCTGTCTGTCATTCATCCTGTCTGTCATTCATCCTGTCTGTCATTCGCTCTGTCTGTCTCTGTAATTTGTTAATTTTAGTAATTTATTCGTTTTTTAATAATTCTATTTAGCTTTAATTTGTTTTAGTACTTTTAATACTTCTACTTAAACTCATTTAAGTTCAAGTTTCTATTCAAGTTATATTTTATTTCATCTTTGCTTCAATTAGCAAACATTTTAGTTCAATTACAGAACTTAGTGAAACAGAATATTTATTGAGAACAATAATGTAGGACAGGTCAAATGTTTGCCATTGACAATTCACTGAATGATGACATTTGAAAAAGTGTGTCGTGGTTGAAAAATTAGAGCAATTGGAAGTTACAGAAGCAGAGCAAGTTTGTGATGAAACATTTTCATTTTGAAACACTAGCTATAAAAACAAACATAATCTATAAATCATGCACAATAAGACCAAGAACATGTTTTAAGAAAGTAAATAGTGTCCATTTTGATTTCATGTTGACTTTATCAAGCCACCGCCTAACTCAACATCTACAACAGAATAAGACAGATGATTCTGGCCAGACATTAAACAAAATGAACATTGAATGAATTATGGTTTTACCAGTTAGTCCGGAACATTGCATGGATAACATCAAGGACAGTGAATATCAGTGTGGATAATAGAATCCTTGTGTTTCTCAGTGATTACTGAATAAAGATAAAGAGTTAGCAACAGTTCAATGCCTTCCTGATTTACTGTGTGGAAATTAGACTGATAGACAGATGAGTGAAGAAGAAAGACAGAGAGGAGAAAATCAGATCTCTGTTGTGTTTTAACAATTATCTGATGCTCATAAATGAAAGAGTCTGAACTATAGGAGTCTGATCAAAGCCCGTCTCAAACCCTGACCCATGTGAAGCAGAGATGTCTGGAGATACAGGAGGCCGTTCACAGACAACACAAAACCAAAGACACAACTAGATTTTTCTCATGTTGTCCACATAAAATGTGCAGGTGCAGAAGAAGTTTCATACCCGAGGTTAATACTTAGGTGTGTGTTCAGACCACTAACCCTGTGTGTGAGCAATAGCAAAAAAAGCAAACGCCACAATGTGGAGTTATTAAAAAAATATGTTTTAGGATAAAAAAATGTTTTCCCTCTTTCTCTTTCTCTCTCTCTTTCTCTCTCTCTCTCTCTCTCTCTCTCTCAAGCATCTTGTATCATGTTGTCTCTTCACAAATAAAAGCAGTAATAGTTATATAATAAATATATGCACATAGTAAATTGTGTTTACAGCCCCAGTGTAATTTCAGTGAATCCCTGTGAGATCAGAACTAATCCAAAGATTATATGTGGTATTTTGAATATTCTCTCATCATTGACTCATCCTAATGTTGCTCCAAGCCTGACTTTGTATCTCATCAGGGATGTTTACCAGATTGTTTATGCTGTTCTTTTTCATACCTGTGTCTCTCTCTCTCTGTGTGTGTCTTTGTATATGTGTGTGTGTGTGTCTTTGTGTATGTATGTGTGTGTGTGTGTGTCTGAGTGTGTGTGTGTGTGTGTATGCATGTTTGTCTGTTTCTCTCTGTGTGTGTGTATGCATGTCTGTGTCTTTTTGTGTGTGCGTGTGTCTGTCTATGTATGCATGTCTGTGTATTTGTGTGTGTGTGTGTGTCTGTGTGCCTGTCTATTTGTGTGTGTGTGTGTTTCTGTGTATGTGTGTGTCTTTGTGTATGTGTGTGTATGTATGCATGTTTTTCTGTTTCTGTGTGTGTGTATGTGTGTCTATTTTTGTGTGTGTCTCTGTGTGTGCGTGTCTGTATGCGTGTGTGTGTATTTGTGTGTGTCTCTGTGTGTGTGTCTCTGTGTATGCGTGTCTCTGTCTATTTGTGTGTGTCTCTGTGTGTCTGTGTGTGTGTGCCTGTCTATTTGTGTGTGTGTGTGTGTTTCTGTGTATGCGTGTGTGCCTGTCTATTTGTGTGTGTGTGTGTTTCTGTGTATGCGTGTGTGTCTTTGTGTATGTGTGTGTGTATGCATGTTTGTCTGTTTCTCTGTGTGTGTGTGTTTCTGTGTATGCGTGTGTGTGTCTTTGTGTGTGTATGTGTGTGTGTCTGTGTGTGTGTGTGTGTGTGTGTGTGTGTATGTGTGTCTTTGTGTATGTGTGTGTGTATGTATGCATGTTTGTCTGTTTCTGTGTGTGTGTGTGTATGTGTGTCTATTTTTCTGTGTGTGCGTGTCTGTCTGTATGCGTGTCTGTGTATTTGTGTGTGTGTGTGTCTCTGTGTGTGTGTCTGTCTATTTGTGTGTGTGTGTGTGTTTCTGTGTATATGTGTGTGTGTCTGTGTACATGTGTCTGTGTCTATTTGTGTGTGTCTGTGTGTGGGCATGTCTGTGTGTGTGTGTCTATGTATGCGTGTCTGTGTATTTGTGTGTGTGTCTGCCTATTTGTGTCTGTGTGTGTGTGTGTGTGTGTGTGTGTGTGTGTGGGCGTGTGTGTCTATGTATGCGTGTCTGTGTATTTGTGTGTGTGTCTGTGTATGTGTGTCTGCCTATTTGTGTGTGTGTGTGTTTCTATGTATGCGTGTGTGTCTGTGTCTATTTGTGTGTTTCTCTGTGTCTGTGTGCGGCCGTGTCTGTGTGTCTATGTATGCGTGTCTGTGTATTTGTGTGTGTGTCTGTGTATGTGTGTGCGTGTCTGTGTATTTGTGTGTGTGTGTCTCTGTGTGTGAGAGTCTGTGTGTCTATGTATGCGTGTCTGTGTATGTGTGTGTGTGTGTGTATGTGTGTGTCTCTGTGTGTGAGAGTGTGTGTCTATGTGTGCGTGTCTGTGTATTTGTGTGCGTGTCTGTCTGTGTTTGTGTCTATGTATGCGTGTCTGTGTATTTGTGTCTGTGTGTGCGTGTCTGTGTGTGTGTATGTCTATGTATGCGTGTCTGTGTATTTGTGTGTGTGTGTGTGCGTCTGTGTGTCTCTTTGTGTGCGTGTGATCAATCTGGCATGCTGAAACTTTATCAAACGGTTTAAACTATAGTGTTAGTTGGTTTACAAGCATATTGTCTGTGTTCAGTGTCTCGCTTCTATATACATATTTATTCTCTCTTATATCTCTCTTTTTTCTTTTCTTTTTTACCTAAACAGCACAGCTGGACACTTCTGTAACCTGATAATCATCATCCATCTGTTTCTCCTTTATCCTGCCGTGTTTCGTGAGGAAACTTTATCAAAGTGATTCTAGGAATGAGGCTTTTGAACTGTGATGTTCACCTTCAAAGAGAATCACTTCATAGACAAAACCATAGGCTTTTTATTTTTTTAAAAACCTTAAGAAAGATGGAATTGGAAGAAAAGAATAGTCATGTTTGATTGGAGAAATCATTGTTTTTAAATGTTGCTTTTTTTTAATCAAATGTCAAATCCAGATGTGCAGCAAGATCTACAACTTCTGGATCTGTGTGCAGTATGAAGTAAAGAAATGTCTTCGGTTTAAGAAAAGCAGCATAGTATTTTATTAAAGTTCTTATATTAAATGTGTAAAAGATTAGTGTTATTTGTGTGTGTTGTCTAAGTGTCTAAATGATCCTTTCTGAAGTGAGACTAGTTTTCTAAGCAGATGAATTTCTGGTTATGCATTACTGGTGTGATTCCTTTCGGTTAGTTATGTTGCAATATTATGTCATGTTAGATATGCAATTCCCTTTAGATTATTGTCTCCTAAAAGAAATCATTCTGAACTGAAACGAGTCGTCAGTAATTACAGTCTCACTTCCAACTGAACCTGTGTATGTTTGTAACTTGAAATTGCATAATGCTCTTCATTGGCTGGCGGCAAACAGCGTCCACTTTGCCCCGCCCTCAAACACTGTAGTTGTAACTGAGACTGGAAGAGTTTGGTTTGTGTTGTTCATGTGGAGAAGACGCTGTTTTCTGCTGCCAAAGCAAATCCACTTTGATGAGATTGATACGGTAAAACCAACACCATTGTTACTGTTTGTATCAAGAGCTGAGCAAGAGCTGATATTCAGATATGATAATGAGCTTTTGGTTTCAAACAAGAGCTGTAAGCTGTTGACCAAACACAACAGACTGGGCCGTCTGACCAATCAGAGCAGAGCAGCTCTCAGAAAGGCGGGGTTTAGAGAGACTGAATTCTTGATCGAACCGTTTCAGACACTGAGAAGAAAGAGCTGATGCTGCAATGGATATTATGAGAAAATTAAAGTATTTTTTTTTTACTTCGGATGCATGGATCCTTGTTGTAGGAGATTCCAAAACAAAATGAGGAACCTTTAAAATAGCATAATAATATTTTTTTTAAAAACATGCACAGTATGAGATATATACATGTTTTAATTAAACTGTCATATCCACCAATCATATTAACTTTAATTGTAAGCATAAAAAAATTATTAATATGATTGTCACGAGTTGTATAACATGCCATAATATTTGATTCAATTACATCAATAGCAATGCTTCTTGGGATGAGTAGTATTTTTTTATTTAACATCAGTTGTTGTGATTTACTGTGCAATTCTCACAATTTTGGAGAAAAATAATCTTCTGCCATCAATTGGGCTGAAAGACTGAAAACAGGGTGGTTGTTGTTGCTCTTTTTGGCACTTTGGTGGCTGTCGAGGCTCTGAATGGAGATCAAATGACTTCAGGGCTCATTAAAATACTTTCCAAGGGAACAATGACCTTTCCATTGACAAAGCTTGACATTGCCATTAGGGAAAAGACTTGAAAATAAACAAAACACTGAAACAGGAACTGCTGCATTTGTCAGGGAGAACGAATGACCACTGTAGCCGCAGTGTAGTTCATGATTTGATGTATGTTTAATTACTCAGAATGACCCATTATGTGGTCAAGTTTTCTATAATGAAAGCCAATCCAGCAGAAACACAATCTAGCCTTTGCTAAATCAGGCTAAAATCCAAACCCATAGATTATATACATTATATATCCATTAGATATATCACTCAGAAGTTACAACTGATATCAGGAAGGATGTGAAGAAAAAAATCAAATATGGCAGATGAAGTGTGGAAAATGCAACTGATTAAGAAAAGCATTGATAAAAAAAAGTCAGCATGGGCACCCTGACTGGTCTGCGGCTATGCAGCCCCATACGCAACAAACTGTGATGCACTGTGTATTCTGACACCTTTCTATCAGGGCCAGCATTAACTTCTTGAGCAATTTGAGCTACAGTAGCTCGTCTGTTTGATCAGACCACACGGGCCAGTCTTCGCTCCCCACGTGCATCAGTGAGCTTTAGCCGCCCATGATCCTGTCACCGGTTCTCCACTGTTCCTTCCTTGGACCACTTTTGATAGATCCTGACCACTGCAGACCGGGAACACCCCACAAGAGCTGCAGTTTTGGAGATGCTCTGACCCAGTCGTCTAGCAATCACAATTTGGCCCTTGTCAAACTCGCTCAAATCCTTACGCTTGCCCATTTTTCCTGCTTCTAACACATCAACTTTGAGGACAAAATGTTCACTTGCTGTCTAATATATCCCACCCACTAACAGGTGCCGTGATGAAGAGATAATCAGTGTTATTCACTTCACCTGTCACCTTCATAATGTTATGCCTGATCAGTGTATATGCTTATATTGTAGAGACAAAGATGGTGTTTTGAGACATTTCAAGCGTGAAGATTCTCTTATATTTAGACTAGAAAAGAAATAGTAAACCTTGACTTTGAGATCAGCTTGACTAAGTTTGCCCTGAAGGTTTAAAATGATTTTAAAAGCTTAAAGATTATACAGGCCTGACAGATATAACGTTTAAACAATAACAGTGTGTTGGCCTTGTCAAGTCGACATAATAAACAACATGAAAACACCACAAGCAGAACGAACAGACAAACACCAACACAGACTACAACAGGTGTGTGTGTGTGTGTGTGTGTTGCTCTCTTATAGGCAAATGTCTACATTAAAACAGCTTAATTAAATAATGTTTTAGTGAAAATGTAAAATGCAGAAAGGTGCGTGTGTGTGTGAGGGTTCATTTTAGGTATAAGGGATAGATGGAAATGGAAGTCAATGGAAAGTCCCCATTATGATAGAAAACGTGTGTGTGTGCATGTTAGGGTGGTGTCGGTGCGTTGGTGAATGGAGGTCTCTTCTCAATTTCAATAATGAGACAATAGAAGTGCATGAATAAATGTGGGGGTTTTTTTCATTGGATCTTTTTCAGTTCCAGACAATGATTCACTTCATCTGTCAAATCCTTTTACATCCTTGGCAAAAAATGTGTGTGTGAACATGAGGAGAAACCACTGTACTCAAACTAGAAATGAAATTCATTTCAGTGTTGTTTCATTTCTTTGTATCTGACCTATGGTTGCAATTACAGATAGTGATGAAAAATGAGGCCAAAATGTTCAATGCCAACATGGTACTTTGATGTATAGTATAACATGATTATGTTTACCATATTTACATGGTGTAACATATGTTACTTCAGTATTACCATCATGATAGTGTCCAAAAAGTGGTAGTGATGGTGGTACTTTTTTGTAACACTTCTCTGCTTTTTGTTTGTTTGTCTGCTTATCTGATAAAATACACTTTAAATCTCCAGATCTGTCTCTCTCTATTAGCTGATGTTTGCAGAGAGTTGTGTGCATTGGATATGGGTGGAGAAGACAAACAGAGCACCTGAATAATGTCTCTGTGTGTGTTTGTGTGTGTGTGTGTGTGTGTGAGAGAGAGAGAGACACGCCCTATTTAAATATAGTATGAGCCAGACGACCTAATCATGGCAAACACACCTAAAAGCACAGTGTGTTTCCATCCTAGAGCTGCTCGTTTCTGCACCGCTGCTGACCGTAATGTGGGCGGAAATAAATTTTACTGTCATTAAAATAGCTTTTGTGTTTCTCTTTTCTTCTCTGTTGAATTTACGAGAAACAAAATCCCCCTGTGCAATGCTGAAGGTATGCATGCATTCACTATTCAGGACAAACACACATGGCTCGACCGTCCAATTACCCACACACACACACACACAGACACAAGATGGAGAGCAGGTCTAATTCAATTTGACATTTTAAATCGTTGCAGATGCGGCTCAGGCCATTCAGATATACAGGCACAATGTGTGTACCGAACTCATGCTTGTGTTTAATGTGAATGCCTGTATAGAAACTGGACAGTCATATTCTATCAGCCAAAGGAAACGCTTATAAACCACAGATGTAATGTGATGACTAGTGAGTTACCTTAGACAGTAGCTGTTTACCCTTCAGTTTTGTGCATCATTGAATATGAATTTGACTATTATTTTGGGAAACACTGGAAATGCTACCTTAATGTGTAATGTTAAATGTTAGTAGTTGTAGATTGCTAAAGGACCCACATTTTGTTGATAGTTGACTTTGACTTTAAAGCATTTTAATTTCCCTATTCAGCCTTCATGTGTGATCAAATATTAGAGAAAATTAGGGAAAGTGAAGTGTCTTCAGTGTCACATGATCCTTAAGAAATCATTCTAATATGCTGATTTGATGCTCAAGAAAGATTTATGATTATCAATGTTGTGTGTGTGCGTGCGAGTGTGCACATGTGTGTGTGTGCGCGTTGTTCACTTATTTATCTTCATTTTCTTTATGCAAAATATATAGGCCTATGCCTTTTGATTTTGAGGTGAAACATGTTTTTAAAAGTTTGATGAGATTTACCCTTTGATCTTTGTTTTGCAGTTCACATTAATAATCATGTTGATAGTTGACTGACTTTAAATCATTTTAATTTCTCTCAGGCCTTTTCCTATTCAGCCTTCATGTGTTATCAAATATTAGAGAAAATTAGGGAAAGTGAAGTGTCTTCAGTGTCACATGATCCTTCAGAAATCATTCTAATATGCTGATTTGATGCTCAAGAAACATTTATGATTATCAATGTTGAAAACCGTTTCATATTTTTGTGGAAACACAAAAAAAAATTCAGGTTTATTTGGTCAATAGAAAAGTTCATGTATTTGCATTTATTTACTTGAACGCTTCCTTGCTAAATAAAAGTATTAATTTGTTTTAAAATGTGTGTGAGTGAGTGTGTGTGTGTGTGTGTGTGCGCGAGTGTGTGTGTGTGAGTGCGTAAGTGAGTGTGTGCTTGAGTGTGTGCGTGTGCGAGTGTGTGTGTGTGCGTATGGGTGTGTGAGAGTGTGAGGACGTGTGTGAGATGTGTGTGTGTGTGTGTGTGCGCGCGTGTTAATGTTCACTTATTTATCTTCATTTTCTTTATGCAAAACATATAGGCCTATGCCTTTTGATTTTGAGGTGAAACATGACTCAGACATGTTCTTGACAGGTTTGATGAGATTCACCCTTTTATCTGTGTTTTGCAGTTTTCATTAATAGTCACGAGGTACGGCAGATGCATATGAAAAACTGCTTAATACTTGCATAAGAATTAGAAAAATGTTGTAGATGGTGTGTCACACTGCAGGACACGGCTGTCACTGCTCATGTCATGACCCTGAACAGACAGCAGAAACGGCCGACTCTTTTATTCTGAGAGACTGTGCTGCATTATCCTCCTCCTCCTCCTCCTCCTCCGATTTAATGAATCTCAGATGCATTGCAGAGCGGCTGAAACTCACTATGACTGTACAAAGACTGGCGATGGGCTTATAGTGACGATACTTACAGGAGGAAGTGCAGTGTGAACGTCCGGTCAACATGCAGACACATGACGAGAGTGTTTACATGCATTTTCACAGTGTTATCAACAAAAAAATACTGTATGTTGATATATGAATTTGAATGTATGCCTGTCTGAGTACTTTGATTTTTACTGAAGGACAGATGGAAAACAGTGCCCTCTACTGGCTGATGAGGAGCTGCAGTGTTTCAGAAATTTATTTTTATTTTTATTTTTTTATAATTCACCCAAAGATGAAAAATTCACACTCATGCTTTTTCATTTTAGGGTGGACGATCCCTTCAGTGCCTATGAAAGGAACACGAGTGAGTGACTAGTGAATGTATTTGTGGAGATTGAGGAGGTCAGACACTCCTGTCAAATGTGTTTGATTTAAGCTGTGTGTGTGTGTGTGTGTTTGTGTGTGTGTGTGTGTGTGTGTGTGTGTGTGTGTGCGTGTGTGTGTGAATGGACGTCTGGACATTGTAGGCGAACACACCTATTTTGCTGAGTCTGTGTATTTGTGAGGAGATTAGATGTGTTTACACTGAGTTAGTTATCAGCCATTACTCTGACACACACACACACACACTAACACACATACACACACACACAGACTTCTGTCTAACTCCATTTGTTCCTATGCTGAGCCATCACATCCAGACCTAAGAGCAAAATGTACTTTTCTCACACACACACACACACACGGTCAACTTGTCACCCTCATGTGACTAACAGGTGTTCAGTGACTTGGAGAGCAGGTCATATAAAGGTCCTCTAACACTGGGAATTGTACCAAATCAAACATGAAATCAGAATTTCCTATTTATCTTTGTAATTTTTTCCCTTCTCCAACTGTGCATTATTCATCAGTGCATGTTATTAGACAAAAAAAATGTTTTGTTGAAGTAGAGATGCACAATATATTGATACAATATTGGTAATTAATTGGCTGATATGACAGTTTAATTTAATGACAGGTCATATTAAACATTTATTTGACATATTTGATATTTAATTGTTCAAGATTTTTCATCATCACACTCAGTTAATCTTTAAAAACACTGATCATTTAAAGGGGCCATGAATTGAGAAATCGTCTCGGGTTATGACTATAACCCTTGTTCCCTGAGAAAGGGAACTCGCACTGCGTCTACGACACTTTGGGGACACTCCCTTAGCAACAGCGCGTCTGAAGCATGAATGAAAACTAATCCAATCCTGATTGGTGTTGCGTCATGACGTAGTATGTGACGGCATACGCGGAAGCTACAAAGGGGAGGCCGGCACATAGTACAGACAGCTTCGCAATGAAGCAGGTGCTCCAGGCGTGGCACCGAGACGCAGTGCAAGTTCCCTTTCTCAGGGAAAAAGGGTTATAGTCATAACCCGAGACGTTCCCTTTCGAGGGAACTCGCACTGCGTCTACGACACTTTGGGGAACGAATACCCGCTATGCCACACCGAGGCTCACGCCTGTCCTAGCTTGAAGCTGGAGACCAGGCACACTTAGTATGCGAGCACCCTGGCACCCGGTGTCGCAGGGAGATGTAGACTGTAAAACCTTACGAAGGTGTGCGAGGTGGCCCACCCAGCCGCCTCGCAGATCTCATGAAGCGGGACTCCGGAAAGGAGGGCCACAGAGGACGCCATGCCTCTGGTGGAATGGGCCCTCACGGCTATCGGTGAAGGCAAATTGCGCACCTGATAAGCCGTGGCTATAGCCTGAACAATCCAGTTGCTGATTGTCTGTTTAGATGCAGGCAGCCCTTTCTTGGGTGAGCCGAAGCACACCAACAGCTGGTCTGACTTTCTCCACTGCGAAGACTTCTCTAGGATGGAATGCCTGAAGAACCAATGACCGTGCCACGCTCGATGGCACCTTGGGCACATAGCCCGGCCTGGGATGTAAGATGGCCTTAACTCCGCCAGGGGCAAACTCCAGGCAGGTTGGCGTAATCGCCAAGGCCTGAAGATCCCCCACTCTCCTCAGAGAAGTGATAGCGAGGAGAAAGGCCACCTTAAAGGTCAGGTTCTTTGCCTCAGCCGACTTCAGTGGTTCGAAGGGGGCCTCAGCCAACCTTTTAAGTACCACCGCCAGATCCCAGGTTGGAACTCTGGAACGAGTTGCAGGCCTCATCCTCCGAGCCCCACGGAGGAACCGTACAACGAGCGTGCTGCACGCCCAGACAATGCACGCATAACTGGTGTGTATCCGTGCCCAAGATGTAGCGCGGGCACGGGTGAACACATTTTCTGAATTGTTCACTCGCCATCGTGAGAATATATATAAGATGGGACAAACAACACCAAATAAGACAGACAGTTTGACACAGAGCGCCTTGCTGAAGAGCGAAAGCTGTCTGTACTATGTGCCGGCCTCCCCTTTGTAGCTTCCGCGTATGCCGTCACATACTACGTCATGACGCAACACCAATCAGGATAGGATTAGTTTTCATTCATGCTTCAGACGCGCTGTTGCTAAGGGAGCGTCCCCAAAGTGTCGTAGACGCAGTGCCGAAAGGGAACAACTTTTCATTCAGCCTTTGATATATAAAAGTTCATCGTGATATAAGAATATCCTGTAAGTTTTGGAGCTGAAAACTTCCTTGTTAGTCAAAGAAAAGCTTTTATAGACACCAGGCCCAGCAAACGCTTGATCTCAGAATGTGCCAAGCTGTGATGTCAGAGTGTGGTGAAACACCGCTTTAACCAAAGAAGAAGAACACCTGATTCTGTAGCCCTGCCCACCGATTTGTGCATAACATAGGCCTACGTGGAGCTAAACCGGATCAAACTTCCAAGCAATAAACATGCTGCATAAGCTTCATTAGGATTACAATATTATGAATGCATGGATGAACTTTATTTTTAATGAATATCCAGCTCACGTGGGGAAGACATTGCGCTTTGTTCCTTCATTTCACAACGGATTCGTTTGTAAACAAGAGACTGGATTTGCAGACAAGTCTTCAATGCGCTCAAAACCAGGGTAGAAAATGATGTTTTTGAATGTAAAAACCACGCGAACGTCATAAGTTGACCTCAGTCAACAGTATAAAAAAAGAAAAAAAGAGCCAGTTCATGACCCCTTTAATTAAACTGATAAATGAAATAAAATGTTCATATTGTACATTATAATGTTGTGATGCACAAATTTTAGGTTTTAGTGTTTTATTTTTAATTTAATAATTTAAATATCAGCCATTCATTATTTATCAGCCATAACATGTAAGTAACTATTATATCAGCCAGAATTTTAATATTGTGCTTCCCTAATTTAAATGTAATAACATGTGCTGTCTCCAAAACAACTTATTAACTGACGTCTCTTATTTTTCTTTTGGATCACAGTTAAAAAAGGGAGATTCAAAAAGTGATTCAATAAAAGGAAAAAAGACTAAATAATTCCAAAACTTTCTAATCTCTTAAAAACATAAACACAGTATCTTAATAAAATATTCATGATCTAAATGAGAATAATTACACATTGTTCCAAAGAAAAAATCTTAATCTTTCATCAAAATGTAATAAATAACATGTTCTGATATTATTTTGCTTTTCATCAATCAGTCATATAGAGACACTTTTCACTGTCTAATCAATTCCTGGTTGAGTTCTTCTTGTTGGTTATTCTGTTTCTCTCTGAAATATGTCATAATAAGAAAGTGAAAGTTATAAACGGATGATTTATTTCAATATATGGGTTATAAGACCGCATATAAGATCAACAGCCCTATGACAAATGACTCATAAAGGATTTACACAAACTCAGCTTCTCCCTCCAGACACAAATTATACACTAGAATGTAATGTCTGTATGTTATCTAGGATTTATTGTAAAAACCATTGAGGCACGATAACACTTATTATTGCTCTGTTCTCTCAGGCTTCAGCCAGTCAGACAAAACTTCCTGTCCAAACACAGGCTGCAGACGTGACATGAGCGTGACCCACACGGGCCTGATAACAATGACTTCATGTCTGGCTCTCTGACTGTGGGAGCGTCTCAGAGACGTTTATCAGGGGACGAGAGATTAAACGTGACCTCGCCTTCCTGAAACATGTATTCTGTTATTATACAGAAAAGTAATTGTTTGCTCAGCAGGGATATACTTTGTTTTAATTACGAGTAACGTGAGTTACATAATCAGATTACTTTTTCAAGTAACTAATAATGTAACGCATCACTATCTGAGTACCATCAACATTTTCAGAGTTACTTTTTCAAATAAGTAACACATTACTTATAGAAATCGTGAGTAAGTGCAACGGCGTTGTGTGTGAACATGATGGTTATTTCAGATATGGACTAAATGTGAGCATGCATTTATACAGATATACTTTATGTATTTAATCTCACTTTATTAACCAATTTCTTTGCTGCTGACCTTCGATGATCCAATTCAACCAAGCAAAAATCACTGTTTATAAACATCACTTTTGTGTTTAAATTTTTTTTTTTATTGCTGAAGAGTTTTGAACTTTATTCTATTCTTCTGCAATCCAGAATGACTGGAAGGTTTGTTTGTTTGACCTCTACTGTACAGGTGTAACCACTCAGGTCCTACTCGCCCTGCTCTGTGCGGGCCTCGAACCCTGGGTCTCCGGCGTGGGAGGCGAGCGCTCTAACAAGGAGATTAAATACCACAGAGATGTGTTAACGCGCGTCTGGAGGTCCTGCGGCGCGATAGGCGTGTTTAGCGCGGTGCAATGGACGTGATTTTGCCTCATTCGCACGTCGAGTTCACGCGAAAGAGTGATTTTATTTGGAGCTATATGGACGCAGGACAGGCAGAAGTACCACTGAAAGTGGCCGTCATCCAGGCGCAGCTCCTGGAGCGCCTCGAACTCGCTCTAATTCGCTTTGGACGCGCAATTGTGTATTGAAAATGTTCAAGCGTCCAACTAGACGAGAATTTGACGCTCTATTCATGTTCGGTGGTGTGAACGCAGCATAACACTTACCCCCCTAAACCTCACTCCCATCCAGGTCACGGCACCGAATGTAATCCCTCATGTCCTACTCGCCCCGCTCTGTGTGGGCCTAGAACCTGGGTTTCCGGCATGGGAGGCGGGCGCTTTAACAAGGAGGCTAAATGCCGCAGTCTCTAGAGCGCTGCTTGAGATCAGGGGAGTGAGGTTTACACACACAGCTTTTACTGGCCTACGACATTTACACAGGCATGAACTTGCATTTTTTTTCAACCTGAGGCTTATTTATTTCACTTTTGGTGTGAAAGGGCCTTTACATTTGCCAAAACTTTTTTGTTGTTGTTATTAAAAACAAACAAGCAAGCCCAGCCCAGGTGAGAGAAAGTAACGCAAAAGTAACTAAGTAACGCAATTAGTTACTTTTTTTAGGGAGTAATGCAATATTGTAACACATTACTTTTAAAAGTAACTTTCCCCAACATATACTGGATATACTATATATTGTTGTATTAAACCTTGGTGGTTTATTATGGAAGCTTGTTTCCACCACGTAATTAAAAATAAAAAAGGTAATTGCGACATTTTATCTAATATCTAGATATAAAGTCAGAATTTTAAGATAAAAACTGACAATTCTGTGAAAAAATTGTGTGAGATAGATAAGTCACAATTACATTTTGACTATATCTTATCATTCTGACTTTTTTACTAGTTTATTTATCATAATTCTGATGAACGTCAGAATTCAGAGAAATAACATCAGAATTGTGAGATATAAACAGTTGTGAGTCCAAATTGTGATATATAAACTCGCTTTCCGGAGAGAAAAGTCGGAATTGTGAGATAAAAAGTTGCAATTACCTTTTTTTAATTATTTATTTTTTATTCCGTGGCGGAAACAAGCATTCTGTAAAAAATTATATGATCAAAGTCATAACAACATATGAAAAACAAGTTATATGAGATTCAACTCAAACTCAAATTTCAAGTTCAACTTGATTTTTTTAAGTCAGTTTAATATAATTTCAGATGTACAGGCAATTTGATTATACTTAAAAAATTTAAGGCAGCAACTTTAAGTTAAAATAGTGGGACATTTTTCAACACTAAGGCTTTATTCCTAAACCTGCCATATATAGGCCTTCTAAGGGCGCATTCTGACTGAAATAGAAACTTATAAGTGAGTGATTTAGAGTGCTCTACATAGGCAGCAACTTTTTAAAAAAGTGCTTGTGAAGCAGTGATGGACTGAGTCTAACAGAGTTACTGTACGTTTCTACAGTAAGCTAATGGTGCAGTACTTTGCACACACACATCTTTGTATAAGATAAAATAATACATTTTAGACCAAACTATCCTTTATTAATACTTTTTAGTACTGGATGATTTATATTCATAATTTTCAACACTTTACAGTAGGGTACGTTTGTTAACATTAGTTAATGCATTTGAACTAACAACATCTAACAATGAACAATATATTATTCTTACAGTTTATTTCTTTGTTAATGTTAGTTTTAACAAAATAATTGATCATTGTTTGTTCATGTTAGTTCACAGTACTAACAATACAACGTCTGATTTAAAAAAATATATTAGTAAACAAATCAGTAAGATTTGCCTTTTTAAAATAAATCAATACTTTTATTCAGTAAGGACGCATTAAACTGATCAAAATGGACAGTTAAGTAATTAATAATGTAAAAAAAAAATTGTATTTCAAATAAATGATGTTCTATTTCTTTACTTTCTATTTCTACTTTTTATTTCTAATCCTGTAAAAAAAAAGTATCATGGTTTCCGCAAGTGTTGATAATAATCATAAATGTCTCTTGAGAACTAAATCATATTAGAATGATTTCTGAAGGATCATGTGACACTGAAGACTGGAGTAATGATGCTGAAAATTCAGCTTTGATCACAGGAATAAATTACATATTAACATACAAACAAGCTATTTTAAACTGTAATAATATTTACTGTGGTTGAATGTTGTCTGGTCTGCTTCCAGTACCTCACAGCTGATGTAACATTGTCTTGCACACTAAATACACCCCTCCATATGAATCATTTGAATAGCTCTTATTCATCCGTTTGTTCCACCCGGTTGTGTATTGTCGTGTCTTCTGTTAATATGTCAGGGAAGAAAAGACCTTAATCACATGATGCCTGAATAAATCGAGCTACTGATGTAAAATCATTCTTTTAATACACTGACATGAACTGAATGGATCGGATCCAAAATCAACAGTCTCTCAGTGTATGAATTGATATCACAAGGTATTATTGTGATGCTGCAGCTGCGTTACATAAACCTGCGCTGTCCATTTCAAAAGCCTTCATTTCATCTCTCGTTATGCTCTCAGCAAGAAAGACATGATTTCTCTCTGGGCAAATCTAATCAATACTAAACTGATATTTCTTCACTTTTTAGATGTGATAACTTTAATACTTTATATTAAAAGATAATGAAAACAGATGGTGAGCAGGGTCTGTCAATCTCCAAAACGAATGAACAAAAAAAATCACTATAAAGTATTATAAAAAGGTCATTTATTTATTTATTTGTCTTTTTTGGGGGTTGTCGGACACTTACTAATTTGTTCCACAGGGGGAAAAGAGTCAGTTACACTTAATTTGGTAGCACTTTATTTTACAGTGTGCTTGTTACGTTACATGTAATGACTGTAGTAATAACTATAAATTATGCATAATTACATGCAACTAACCCTAAACCAAACCCTAACCCACCTAAATAAACCCTATAGTAACTATACAGTTAATTAACATTACTCAGCACTTAAATAATTAATTACACAGTAACACGTGTAACCCTTTATTTTAAGGTGTCCTCGTTACAGTACTGAGTAATATAAATTAACAACATTATTAAGGTTAGGGGGTTTGGTTTAGGGTTAGTTGCATGCAATTATGCATACTTTACTGTTATTACTATATTAAGTACATGTGACTTGTAACAAGACACTGTAAAAACCAAAAAGTCATATAGACTTCAGAGTGAGTAAATAATCTTTAGTAAATGAGTTTTCATTTTTGGTCAAATAAAAATAGCATAAATGCTGATAGCTGTATTAAATGTATTACAAAGTAATAACATTTTATCAGAACAATTTCTTAGATTCTGTCCATTGTGTATCACATGAATTGCAGATTGAACTGAATCCTGTATAAACACAATCAATCTCTGCTGGAAATGCTGTGATATTGTTACAATTCACTGTGACAGCAGACCTCAACAGCACTCAGATCAATATAAGGCCACAGTTCAGAGATGTTTGAAGCACAAATAGGTTTTTATCTCTTCACACGTTTAGAATAAAAAGTGTTTTCCTCACTGTGGTTTGAACAGATATTATGAGTGGTTAAAGATTCAGTAGTACAATCTTTTTCTCTTTTTTTCTATTAACACTCTTCAGTTTTGACCTTTTTGGGAGACTAGGAAGGGCACACACATTTCTTTGACTGTCTAACTGAGCGCATACCATAGACTTCTGTTTTTTTGTATAAACATACTATAGACAAGTGAAATATAAAAACACTCTCTCACTCACCCTGAGCAGTTTTCTGGACTCCAATGTTGCTCTCTGTAACTCCACATGTACTGTGACCTGTAGTGTTTTACTTCATGTGTTTGAACGTGACAGACAGGTGACAGAACAGCGGCAGGTGCTGCTCCCAACAGGTGTGTGTGTGTGTGAGGATTACTTTAGGGCAAAAGACAAGAAAAAACAGTGTTCACACTTTGTTTCACAATCTCAATGGTAGACATATTAGATGTTACTTTTAATGGCAGTAACAAAAATGACAATGGACATTTAATAAAAAATAAAAACAAAATTAAAAAATGAACATTTACCATGGTAACCATTTATTCTACCCAAATACCATTATTCATACAGTTATTATTGCTTTACTCTAAAATCATATTCATTGAATATGTTACTTTTTGGATGTCACAATTTACATGTATACATCTATCTAATATATCTGCTATTGTAGTACCATTGTCTTACACTGGATGGAGCCATATATTACACTATGATGAGCAGCTTTCCTCTCATTATGGAGCAGGACCCAAAACTCATATCCATTTGTATGAGAAGTAAAGCTCCAGTCAGGCAAGAATTAATTAACGTGCAGTGTGTGAACACAGTGATACATGTGTTGTGTATGTGGGTGTTGAATTTGCAATGTATGAAGGAAAAACATAAAAATCCAGGCGAGACCTAGTTCTTTAACGAAAACATTTAATTATATCGTGTGGAGAGAAACAACAATGTAGGAAAAGTAGAACACTGTGTTTTATAGATCTCCAAGTTCATACGAGTGTGTTGTGCGTGTGACTCAGCCTAATTCAGGCTCCCTGGTGATTTCTGTGGCCCGTTTAGCCCAGCGTCAACTTATCAGAAGTTCGGGGAGGAAAAGCAGCACAGTGTCCTCCTTAGAATAAATATAGCTGCTTTAAGATCACATGTGGAACACTGCGGCACAATCCTGCCGAGGTGGAGTGTGGCGAATCTCCACCTGTCTGCTGGATAGAGAAGAGCTGAATTTGGGTCAGAGAGCCGTCGGAGAGCTCAAACACACACAAACACACACACAAGCCCTGGGTGATTCTTTAAAGCCGCACTGCAGATAGGCAGAAAGAGAGGTGACCTGTTTGCATCCTTCAGTGTGCAGGAGCCGTGTAGTGATGCCTATCATGATAAATGATACAGTCATCAGTGGACGAGATGGGTCATTGTTATGGCAACGAGGCTGATAATGGAAATGATTAACGAAGCATTGAGCTGTTACACTGTTTCCAACTTGTACTGCTGTATTCATCATATTCTCAAGCAGACATTTACACAATTCATGTCCAGAATGAGGAACTATATGATAATGTGGATGTTGCTTGCCCATGCACAACAGAGTGTTAAGCTGTTGGGGGTGGTTGCCAAGGTGTTGCTGTGTGGTTGCTAGGGTGTTAGGGGTGGCTTCCATGGTGTTTTCAAGCAGTTGCTATGGTGATGGCTTAGGCATTGCTACAGTATTTGCGTACTATAGTGTTCCAAGGGGTTTTACCACATTACTATGTGTTTACTAGGGTATTTTAGGTGGTTGGCAGTGCGTTGCTAAGTGCTGTTGTAGGAATTTTTGTGTGCGTTGCTATGTGGTTGCTAGGGGTTGATCATAGTTGGCAGGGCGTTGCTACAGTATGCTCTTAAAGGTTTTCAGGAGCCGGTAACCTTGTGGGCAGCGCTCCGACATATAGCGCGCAACTGTACCTCCTGTGGCCCAAGTTCGATTCCCAGCTCTAGGTCCTTTGCCGATCCCATTTCCCTCTCCCCATCCCTTGCTTTTCTATCCGATCTACTGTCCTATCCAATAAAGGCATAAAAGGCCAAAAAATATAACTTAAAAAATGTGTACTGGATGGTTTTAGCATGGTTTTTAGCTTGTCATGCAGTTAATGGTTGCTAGGGGGTTGAGGGTGGTTGGCAGGGCGTTGCTATGCGCTTAAGGTGTTCTTAATGGTTTTAGCATGTTGATATGCAGTTTAGTGATTGTTAGGAGCTTAAGGATGGTTGACAGGGCATTGCTATGTGTTTATCAGCATGTTGTAATGCCGTTAAGGAGTTGCTAGGAGTTTGAGGGTGGTTGGCAGGGTGTTGCTATGTGCTTAGTGTGTTCTGAATGGTTTTAGCATGTTGCTATGAAGTTAATGGTTGCTAGGGGATTGAAGGTGAAGTGTTGAAGGTTGAAGAGAATTCCTTGGTGGTTGCTACATTAATCTTAGTTTCTTAAATCTGTGGGAATTTTTTTTGAAAATTGTAAGTCTGATGATTTAGGAAAGTAATAGCTCTTAGTAAAATGCATGTGCAAATGTTTAAATATTCAAGGCTAGGGGTTTGTTCAAATCACTAACCTATTTATTATTAATAGTGATTATTGTCCTAGTAAACACTGCTCAAATTTAACACAATCAAGAGTTGTTAGCCTGTTTGTATTTAGCATTGCTTTATCATGTTTTCCAGCATATATTTGCACAGTTCAGGTCCAGCATGAGGAATTACTCTGAGCCCAAACACTAAGTAGGTCATCATGTCTGCGTGTACCAGCGCTGCTCAATGCCGAATTGGGAACTCTCTGATCTTTTGTTGTCTTGTAAAAAAAACAGCTGAGGCTTAAGTTTCCTCCTCTCCTATCTTCAGCTCGCACATTCTATAAAGATTTCTTCTTCATGTCCTGTAATTGATGTGGTGTTCTGTTCTTTCAGAGATGTTCAGACCTTTCCAACACCTTGCAAAACGTTCTGCTTCTGTTGCTCTGACACCTTATATTTTTGGAGAACAGAGGCAGATCATTTACTTTTTACTTGTTAGTGGTGTTTGCTAACACAAGCATCACTGTGACTATTTCTCATACTTTTAAGGAGGGAAATAAAACTAAACCCAAGTTAAACTTCAGCACAGGTGGATGCTATAGAAAGTTCTGAGGGAGTGTTTGATGTATATGCAAAAAAAATTGTAATAGTAGTAATGATTCTTGCGATCACCATTACTGTTGGTTTTACCATTTATTTTATTCAGTAATCACCTCATTTCATCAGTTTAGTTTGTTTACCTACTGTATGCTTCAGTTTTGCCTGCGGTTGCCTTCTTGTTCATCAGGATGCATGTTTTGCTCTGAGTGCATGGTTAGGTAGTGAACTTATTTGGCTTATGCAAAGCCTGTGCATATGATAATTGGCCTAATTTAAATATTTATACAACTTGATGTCTTCAGCTAAACCTGGTAAGAATAAGGAATGAAGGGAAATTTGAATTCCTTTGATTTTAGTGAAAAATGTTCAGGCAGGCTTAATTATTTCCCTCGGATTGCAGTGAACTTCATAAACAATCTGAATACATGTGCTTGTATTTACACAGGTTATGCTCAGACTACTATGAAATAATGTTTCAAATGATCCTGGAGAGGGCAAGTTTGGTGTGAGTTTGGGACACGACATTTGCACAGTAAAAACCTTTTATTTAGTTAGTTAACTAGTGATTTGTTTAGTTATTTATTTATTCATTATTTATTTAATTGTATTTATTTATTTATTTTTTATCTTAAAGGGATAGTTCACCCTAAAATAAAAATTAAGTCATTATTTACTCACCTTGGTGTTGTATTAATGCCATAATGAATAAAGTTGTTATTTTTGTTTGTTTTTGCGCACAAAAAGTATTCTTGTCGCTTCATAAAATTAATGTTGAACCACTGGAGTCACATGGACTATTTTAACGATGTCTTTCCTACCTTTCTGGACCTTGAAAGTGTTCATTAAATAGCTGTCTATGGAGGGGCCTGAGAGCTTCAAAAATATAATATCATCAAAAAATATCTTAATTTGTGTTCCAAAGATGAACGAAGGTCTTACGGTTTTGAAAAGACATTAGGGCGAGTAATTGATGACAGAATTTACATTTTTGGGTCAACTATCCCTTTAAGACCATCAGCCAAGGTCAGGATTTTCGTTAAATAATACATTCAATTTCGTTTTGTTTTTCACCAAACCCTATCCTAAACCTCCAGAACACTTGGAATATACAGTATGTGTCACATGGGATCATTTTGTGATTTTTTAAAGCTTGATGCTGGTCGATATTCTCTGCCGTTATGTGCTAGTGGGACACTTTATAAAAATAAACAAAAATCCATAAAAGAAAGAAGTGCATACAGCATGAGAACAACACCAGGGTGAGTAAATGATGACTTAATTTTCATTTTAGGGTGAACTATCCCTTTAAAGAGACGTTTGCCAAAGGCACAGAATGAAAATATGTTTTTTTTTGTGTGTGTGCATTTACATCCATTGGGCCTCATTCATGAATCTTTCGTAAATACATGAGCAAATTCTGAGCAATTTGCACGTAAAATTGACCTTTACGAAAACTCCCCTCCGGATTCACAAACGCTTCGTATACCACGGTTTCGGTATATTAATGAATTCCAAACATTCGTAAATAGGGCGCGCGTGCAACTACGCAAATTACTAATCTTCTGGACTCCCTTCTCAGGTTTGGATCCAGTATTGCATACATGCTAAAGAGACAATTTGGCTATATGCCTAGTAATAAATATTCAATTATCGTGTGTTCACCAAAGCATTTTAGCCAGCTAAAAAATGCCTGGTGCTCTTCTGAAAACGGCCAGCTGGTGGCGCTTGGAGCGCTTTGCAAGCGCAGCGTTTTTCCAGCTGAGATACTTTGCTATGATACACAATATCCATCCATGGCAGTAATGTGTTACTAGTATCTCATTTTGAAGAATATTACTGAATATAAAAATGCAGTAGGGCCTAACCAGCAATATTAACTTCTCCATTGTCGTTCGGTCGTTGTTCAAGTAGGATGATTGGTCGGTGTTGTATTTGTCCCGGGCCTCCTCCGCTGTGATTGGACGGCTGGGTAAAAAGTGACAATGACGAGCTATTACACAAAGTTGAAGTAAAAAAAAAAAAAAGGTACATAGTGCATCACAATGCATCAGTTTGCCTAAATTAGAACACAGACCGTTCAAATGTTTTACGCACCATTTACACGTGGTAGGGAGCAGGTGTAAATTTCTTTCGTACCAACTAACATTTTCGGGAATCCGAAAATTTACGCCAGAGCGGCTTTACGAACGATTTACACAAAAATTCGTTCTGCTCGTGTTTCATGAATGAGGCCCATTGTGTGCATGTGTTATCCATTCTGTCTTGTTACCAAAGTTATTGTAAGAAAAAATTATCAAACGCATACATCTCTTCATCACGGCACCTGTTAGTGGGTGGGATATATTAGGCAGCAAGTGAACATTTTGTCCTCAAAGTTGATGTGTTAGAAGCAGGAAAAATGGGCAAGCGTAAGGATTTGAGCGAGTTTGACAAGGTCCATATTGTGATGGCTAGACGATTTTGTCAGAGCATCTCCAAAACTTGTCCAAGGAAGGAACAGTGGTGAACCGGCGACAGGCTCATTGATGCACGTGGGGAGCGAAGGCTGGCCCATGTGGTCCGATCAAACAGACGAGCTACTGTAGCTCAGATTGCTCAAGAAGTTAATGCGTCTCTTATCTGGGGAACACATGGCTCCAGGATGCACTATGGGAAGAAGGCAAGCCGGCGGAGGCAGTGTGATGCTTTGGGCAATGTTCTGCTGGGAAACCTTGGGTCCTGCCATCCATATGGATGTTACTTTGACACGTACCACCTACTTAAGCATTGTTGCAGACCATGTACACCCTTTCATTGAAACGGTATTCCCTGGTGGCTGTGGCTCTTTCAGCAGGATAATGCTCCTGCCACAAAGCAAAAATGGTTCAGGAATGGTTTGAGGAGCACAACAACGAGTTTGAGGTGTCAATCGAGCATCTGTGGGATGTGCTGAACAAACAAGTCTGATCCATGGAGGGCCCACCTCGCAACTTACAGGGCTTAAAGGATCTGCTGCTAACATCTTGGTGCCAGATACCACAGCACACCTTCAGGGGTCTAGTGGAGTCCATGGCTCGACGGGTCAGGGCTGTTTTGGCAACAAAAGGGGGACCAACACAATAGGAAGGTGGTCATAATGTTATGCCTGATCGGTGTACATTTCTAACTATAACTATAAACCAAAATTTACAAACCTCATGTAAATTAGATCATAAAATATTTAGCTTGACCTTCTCAGTTTGACGATCCGCATTTTCTAAGTGCATCTTCTTTTACTAATCATTTGTTTAGAAAGAATTTTCTTTTTTTCCATTTTCAGAGTTTCGGACCCTGAACCCTATGCATGGTGCCTTATATTTTCACATGATTTGGGTAACAGGCTGTTCATCAGTTCGTAATGGATGTGTCAAGCGCCTCTAGGAGACTGCTAGAAGAAGAGCTGTGATTGGCTGCCTTCCCTCAGCTGAATTACTTATGGGTGGTCACACTTGCACTGAGGGAAAGCCACCAATGAAAACTCTTCTTCATGCACCCCTAGAAGAAACAGTATGTGAAGTACATGGTGCATAACAGATGACACACTTATCCCAGATGGCGTGCAGTGGACTGTCCTGCTAACTGATTGTTCGGTTAGTTAAACACATTCTTACAGGGCAGCTGTGGTTAAAAAGATACTCCCATGTCTTTAACCCTCAAGTTCTTATAATCATAGTAATATGCATGACTTGTTTGGATACATAGTGAATTATGTAACATAGTTGCAATTTTCTGAAATCTGTTCTTTCAGAGTTTAACCTTGTCAAAATATGCCTTAATTCCTTTTCCATGATGAGTAGATGAGGAGAATATTTTTGGAGAAGGGTAAACTTGTTTTTACGCTTTGTGGATACAAATATAGCTGGTTAAACATGGAACTCAGCCAGTTGGATAATGTTTTCAGAGCCAAACGAGGAATTATCCTAAACCCGAGCCTGCATTGTTGGCCCTGTTTTAAAATTGCAGTCAGATTTGCAGTTAGTGCTCATGTTATTTAGTTTTTAGTAAATACTGATGAATACTAATGAACTACATGAACTTAATTATTGTGGAGCTGCTTGCAATTGCATGTTGTTTTGATTTGCTAATTAATTGTAACGTCTAATATGTGTGTTACGAACACTGTAATATAAGGTGCTAGCGGAATTGTCCTGTGATTCAGAGCAGAGTTCAGGGCAGGGAAGGGCTCTTCTGTCGGCTGTGCTCTGGTGTGATGGCCGGAATTTCACACTTGAAGGTTTCAGTTTTAGGGGTGGGGTTAAAAAAAAAAGCTGGGATGCCCTATAGCCTGAGGACATTCTTGTATTCTCTCTCTCTCTCTCTCTCTCTCTCTATCTATCTATTGAACAATCTGTCTCTATCTGTCCGTCCGTCCATCCATCCATCCATTGTTCTATCTCCATCCATCCATCCGTCCATCCATCCATCCATCCATCCATCATTCTGTCTCTGTCTGTCCATCCATCCATCGATCCATCCATCTGTCCATCTGTCCATCCATCCATCCATCCATCATTCTGTCTCTGTCTGTCCATCCATCCATCCATCCATCTGTCCATCCATCCGTCCATCCATCCATCCATCCATCCATCGTTCTGTCTCTGTCTGTCCATCCATCCATCCATCTGTCCATCCATCCATCCGTCCATCCATCCATCCATACATCATTCTGTCTCTGTCTGTCCATCCATCTGTCCATCCATCCGTCCATCCATCCGTCCATCCATCGTTCTGTCTCTGTCCATCCATCCATCCATCCATCCATCCATCCATCCATCATTCTGTCTCTGTCTGTCCATCCATCCATCTGTCCATCTGTCCATCCATCCGTCCATCCATCCATCCATCCATCCATCGTTCTGTCTCTGTCCATCCATCCATCCATCCATACATCCATACATCCATCCGTACATCCATCCATCATTCTGGTTCTGTTTGTCCATTCATCCATCCATCCGTCCATCCATTGTTCTGTCTCTGTCTGTCCATCCATCCATCTATCCATCCATCCATCTATCGTTCTGTCTCTGTCCATCCATCCATCGTTCTGTCTCTGTCTGTCCATCCATCCATCCATCTATCATTCTGTCTCTGTTCATCCATCCATCGTTCTGTCTCTGTCTGTCCGTCCATCCATCCATCCATTGTTCTGTCTCTGTCTGTCCATCCATCCATCCATCGTTCTGTCTCTGTCCATCCATCCATCCGTACATCCATCCATTGTTCTGTCTCTGTCTGTCCATCCATCCATCCATCCAGCCATCCATCCATCCAGCCATCCATCATTCTGTCTCTGCCCATCCATCAATCATTCTGTCTCTGCCTGTCAATCCATCCATCCATCGTTCTGTCTCTAACTCTGTCTGTCCATCTGTCCATCCGTCCATCCATCGTTCTGTCTCTGTCCATCCATCCATACATCCATCCGTACATCCATCCATCATTCTGGTTCTGTTTGTCCATTCATCCATCCATCCGTCCATCCATTGTTCTGTCTCTGTCCATCCATCCATCCATCTATCGTTCTGTCTCTGTCCATCCATCCATCGTTCTGTCTCTGTCTGTCCATCCATCCATCCATCCATCTATCGTTCTGTCTCTGTCTGTCCATCCATCCATCCATCGTTCTGTCTCTGTCTGTCCATCCATCCATACATCCATCCGTACATCCATCCATCATTCTGGTTCTGTTTGTCCATTCATCCATCCATCCATTGTTCTGTCTCTGTCCATCCATCCATCCATCCATCTATCGTTCTGTCTCTGTCCATCCATCCATCGTTCTGTCTCTGTCTGTCCATCCATCCATCTATCGTTCTGTCTCTGTCCATCCATCCATCGTTCTGTCTCTGTCTGTCCGTCCATCCATCCATCCATTGTTCTGTCTCTGTTTGTCCATCCATCCATCCATCGTTCTGTCTCTGTCTGTCCATCCATCCATCCAGCCATCAATCATTCTGTCTCTGCCTGTCAATCCATCCATCCATCGTTCTGTCTCTGTCTGTCCATCCGTCCATCCATCGTTCTGTCTCTGTCCATCCATCCATCCTTTTTTAATCTAATTTTGTTCAAAAATACTTCTTTGACTTGTTGACATTGTTCACTGAGAGTGATCTACTATTTGGGTAAACTTGTTTTCACGCTTTGTGCTATGCAAATAGTTGGTCTTTGTGCTAATAGTTGTGCTAAGCGTCATGTGAGGCTTCTCTATAGTGCAGCATTTCACTTACACAGGACCAAAGCTTTCAAGCGTTAACTTTGTTCTTTTGTTGCCTTAAAGCACTAGTATTTTCATCTGAAAATGCAAATCTTTGTACTTAGTTTCTTCCACTGAGTGTTGTGTTTGATGCATTGCTCTCTCTCTGCCCCTCCTGCTTCCTATCATACACCACGTGTCGGTGTGATCAGAGGAGCATGCGAGGTAAGACGTAACAATTAGTTAATGGAACATGAAGAGAACAAAATAGTTCTCATCTGCTCCAAAATCCTCCCATAATCTGCTTTTTAAAATGCCCCAGTTAATCCTGCAGTGGCTTGGCAGTGGACAACAACGCCATTCAACCCTCTCATTCAATTAAATGTGTAGAGTCAGAGAGGAAACAGACGGTCGTGCCATTTACAGGATTTACTGTAACCAGACAAGAGGGTCGGGAGTGACGCTTCCTCAAGCGTGTGTGCTGTTGTTCCTCGTGTGTGTGTTTGAGGGACGGACAGACAGGGAGAGACTAAAGTCGGATGAGTGGAATGGAAAAATGACATGTGGCCATTTAGGCTAAATGCCAAAGTGTGATTTCTGAGCATTTGAAGCAGTATGTATGTGCAAGCCATGTGTTGTGAGTGTGCTGTTCGCCTTGGGCTGAGCAAACTCTCCCTCTGTAGCTGATGTGGGTTTTAAATAGCAGCTCTGGAGGTTCAAACCAACATCACAGAATCTAGCAGAGAAACAGGCAGCGCTAGATAAACACACACATACACATAACAGCACATGCACAGCACTGAGCACCTGACAAGGTGTCTGAGCTAGTGAGATATAAAAGCTTTGTTTTTAAAACAGAAGAATGTTGTACTTATGGAGTTTTTGTATCTTATTTTAATGTCCAGTGTCACTATAAGTCCCTGTTAGCCCTCCCAAAAAAGTTGTGCATCACCTTCTTCAGTAGAATTAAATATTTGCAATATATTTATACACTACCGTTAAAGTTTTTAGTAACACTTTAGTATGGGAAACACATACACTCTATTAACTATGACTTTTGCCTTAAAAAACTCCTAATTTACTGCTTATTAATAGTTAGTACGGTAGTTGTTAAGTTTAGGTATTGGGTCAGACTAATGGATGTAGAAGATGGTCATGCAGAATAAGGCATTAATATGTGCTTTATAAGTACTAATAAACAGTCAATATCCTAGTAATATGCATACTAATAAGCAACTAGTGAGAGTTGAACCTTAAAATAAAGTGTTACCAGTTTTTTTAAGACATAACACTTTTATTCAGCAAGAATGCATTAAATTGATCAAAAGTGACAGTAAAGACATTCATAGTGTTGATTTCTGCTTTTGAACTTTTGCTCTTGTATACTTTTTATTCATCAAAGAATCCTGCAACAAAGGTTTCAACAAAAAATATAAAGCAGCACAACTGTTTTTAACATTAATAATAATCTGAAATGAGCAGCAAATCAGCATATAGAATGATTTCTGAAGGATCATGTGACACTGAAGACTGGAGTAATGATGCTGAAAATTCAGCTTTGATCACAGGAATAAATTACATTTGACTATATATTCACATAGAAAACAGCTATTTTAAATTGTAATACTATTTCACAATATTACTGTTTTTATTGTCAAATAAATTGATAAAATAAATGCAGCCTTGGTGAGACTGTTTGGAAACAATCAATCTTTTTGCAGTTCCATTTGCCTAGCAGCTTTCGCTAAATGTGAACTAAAATATACAGCACACAACGAAGTGGGCCAAAGGTTGCATAATGCAGATGACACTTGATATTTCATATCAAGTGCATAAAAAAAGAAAGAAGAGAGAACTGAGCTGGCACACATTTCGCTGATGTCTGTTTCTGCTGACATTCCCTGTTGAAACGAGGAAGAGAGTTGAGACGGTTTCCTCCGTCTTTATTTCCGACTGCATCGCTGTAATTAGATTCGGCTCCCACACACACACACCTTTCTCTGTGAATCAAATACGCACTTTCTGTACACTGTTAGTAACAAGCAATTTCACTCATGTTTAATTCAAGTTTAAATGTAAGGCCATGTGCATCTGCTGACAGATGTCGTTTTAGTGTCTGGACTGTATTCCTCTAAAGACAGGATGTCATTTAACTATCATTCAAGACAACTGAAACCAATAACATCTCCATTATGTTCCTGAAATCATCTCATAATGATCGCAAGCTCATTCACTGCAAACTAAAAACCTTTTCTATGTGTTTCGTGCGTGTCTCTGTAAAGCATGTGAATCGTGGCTTTGAGAATAGTTGTGTTTTGAAGCTGTAAAAGTGCATGTTTGGAGGTGATAATGAATGTGAAAAGCACAGAGACCTTTGAGAGCTCATGAAGAGGTGTGGATAGTGCAATTTATAGTCAGACCGTGAAACAAGGCGAGATGAACGATTCGGTCTGTCTTACAAGCAGCTGGTAAGAAAAGCAATGTAACTTTATGATTGTGATGTCACTGCACAAAATTAAACTGTGAAGTTGTAAGCGTTCTTTTATGTGCAAAAGCAATTAGTGTGAATACTGGTGTGTGTTTGTGTCTCTGTGTGTGTGTTAAATCTGTCAAAACCTCACTTTTAGGACGTTCTTAAAGGTAAAAAAATGGGGGGGGGGGGATCATAAATAGAGCAATAAGCCATAAGAGAATGTGCATCAGTGATTTTAAGGTAAAGCATGTACTTAACCATGCATGGTAAAATCACTGTAAAGCACAGCATCAAATGACTTATTGCGTTCATAAAACAGCGGCATCAGCAATATGAGACACCAGTGTTCAACCGAAAGAAGAGAGTAATAGAGTTAGGCTTGGTTTGCATGTCGAAGATGAAGCGTTTGGTTGGACTCATCAGCGGCTGGTTAAAAAAAGTTATGAATTTGATGTTATTACACAAAAGTAAACATTTGAAGCTTTTGTTTTTGAGTCTCCAACAATAGGTTTACATGCATCCAAGGTCAAAATTTTCTTATAATATCCATTGCAGCATCAGCTCTTTCCTCACAGTGTCTGAAACTGTTCGATCAAGGATTCAGTCTCTCTAAACCCCGCCTTTCTGAGAGCTGCTCTGCTCTGATTGGTCATATGGCCCAGTCTGTTGTGTTTGGTCGGAAAACAAACGCTCATTATCATATCTGATTCTCAGCTCTTGATACACAGTGATACGAACAGTAATGATGGCGTCTGTGTTACCTTATCAATCTCATCAAAGTGGATTTGCTTTGGCAGCAGAAAACAGCGTCTTCTCCACATGAACAACACGAACCAAACTCTTCCAGTCTCAGTTACAGCTACAGTGTTTGAGGGCGGGGCAAAGTAGACGCTGTTCACCAGCAGCCAATGGACTGGCATTATGCAAATTTCTATAAGAATTACAGCAGGAAGTGAGAGTGGATTTACTGACGACTCGTTTCAGGCAGTTCAGAATCGCTTCTTTCTTTTAGGAGACAATAACTCCATTTATCTGCACTTTGATACTTTGCAGAGCTTTTACATTCACAAACAGCTCTATTACACACAACATGAAAGGTCATATGACATAATAAGGGCACTCTAAAACCTTCTAAGTTTTCTCTCGTTTAAATGCAAAAGCATTATGAATTGAGTTTACAAAACTGTCCCCATAAGTTAGTTAAATCTGGGAAAACCGCTCATTTAAATAGAAAGAGACCATCTGACTGACATGGACATTCAGTGTTTTGATGTGTGCCATTAAATGGTTAGTTTACCAAAAAATGAAAATTAGCCCATGATTTACTCACCCTCAAGACATCCTAGGTGTATATGACATTCTTCTTTCAGATGAATAAAATCGGAGTTATATACATTTACATTTTACATTTATGCATTTAGCAGACGCTTTTATCCAAAGCGACTTACAACTGAGGAGTACAGGAAGCGATCCGTTATGAAGAGGCGTAGAAACGCAAGAAGTGCCTTAAATACTACGTTTCGGGCATTGCTCAGAGTAGCGTAAGCTAGAATAGGGAGGGTGTAGAGAAAGATAGAGGAAAAAAGAAAGATTTTATTTTTTTTTTTTTTATGATGAGATTAAGTGCTCGCAGAAGAGATGGGTTTTTAGCTGTTTGGAGGTGGGAAGATCGTTCCACCAGCTGGGAACAGTGAATGAAAAAGTTCTAGAGAGGGATTTCATGCCTCTCTGGGATGGTAACACCTTCTGGTAGGGGTGTAGACTCGTAGGATCGAGTCAAAGTATGCGGGTGCTGAGCTTGTGGTGGATCCATAAGCAAGCGTGAAAGCCTTGAACTTAATGCGGGCAGCGAGTGGTAGCCAGTGCAGAGAGATGAAGAGAGGTGTGACATGGGCCCTTTTGGGCTCGTTGAAGACAAGACGTGCCGCTGCGTTCTAAATCATTTGAAGTGTTTTGATTGCACACGATGGAAGTCCAGCCAGAAGCGCATTGCAGTAGTCAAGCCTAGAAATGACCAGGGCTTGGACAAGAAAAAATCCTGGCTAATCCAAGCTTTATAATGGCAGTGAATTGTTGCCTCGTTTATGAAGTCCATAAAAGTGCATCTGTCCGTCATATAAATGCTCCACACGGCTCCGGGGGGTTAATAAAGGCCTTCTGAAGCGAAGTGGCGCATTTGTGTAAGAAAAATATCCATATTTTATAGACTAAAATAACCGTACGCATCAATTTACAGCGAAACCTTGAACCCTTGACGCATGCGTATTGACGAACGCAGAAGTGCAGAGGATAGAGCAAAACAAAACGTAGCGCCGGGGGTTAATCTTTTAGCGCAAGTCAACTCGTGCACCGCTGACCGCCGGAAGCTAGTTATTTTAGTCTATAAAGTAAAAAAAAAAAAAAAAATTTCCACTATCTTTCTCTACACCGTCCCTATTCTAGCTTACGCTACTCTGAGCAATGCCCGAAACGTAGTATTTAAGGCACTTCTTGCGTTTCTACGCCTCTTCATAACGGATCGCTACCTGTACTCCTCAGTTGTAAGTCGCTTTGGATAAAAGCGTCTGCTAAATGCATAAATGTAAATGTAAATGGATAGATGCACTTGTATGGACTTCATAAACAAGGCAACAATTCACTGCCATTATAATGCTTGGATTAGCCAGGACTTTTTTATATAACTCCGATTTTATTAATCAGAAAGAAGAATATCATATACACCTAGGGGTGAGTAAATCATGGGCTCATTTTCATTTTTGGGTGAACTAACCATTTAAGAGGTGAGTTTATCTGATATAGATCATAGCAAATTCATAAAAGACCACGATAATGGAAACACTCAGTCTGTGATTTTTCAGTTTTGTGTGCAATAATATGCATGAGATTTTAGATATGTTCCACCTGAGGAGAAGACTAGAAATCAGTGCAGTTAGCTTTATTTAAAAGCAGTGTAACTCAGTTGTACTGCATGTCATGATTTAGACAGCCAGGTTAATGTTTTTGTTTAATGCACCTCATTGACATCATGAGATGTGAATGTTTCCAAGCCTGCATCAGTCAAGGTTTTTCACTGAAAATGTGAAATATTTAACAATGCTTGAAGCCAGGCTGGCTTACCTTGAGTGATCTGACATCTGCGGCCCATTGAGAAACAGAAATAACACAGTTTGCCTTTTGTTATGCCGCTCATCTGGTTTACAGTGGGTATGATATCGGGAGAGATAGGAGTATAAAACAAGTCCTGTATCTCATCCCTGCGGACAAGAAAGGTGAGCAGAGTTGTAGCAGAATCGCTATTAACCTTCACTTCAGTCTGACCGGGTAAATGAAATATTCTGCATAATGTTTTTTTTCTTTTCTTCACAAAAGGATCTAGAATATTGCAGCAATGTTTCACTCAAGTAATTTTATTTAGTCGTATTTTGCATTTATAATTAATCCCATGGATGCAAGTATGGTTGCATTATTGAAGGGGTGCTCCAAAAATATTGTTTTAATACAGCATTTAAAACAGCTGTGCTGCACCCTCTCTGTCTCTGTGTAATCTTAATAGGGGTTATGTCTGTCTTTTATCCTAAAAACATTACCTAAAAGTAGTTTGTTTGAGCTCATTTTAGCTGTTGTCGTTAAACAGATTTGGGCTGAATTTAGTGGAGGGCAGCTGTTCCCATCTGAACATGGATGTTCTCATGTGTCTCACAACCATCTGCTGATCTGATGCCACGTCACATAAGCTCTTCATGTGGTTTTGACATCTCCGTTCATCTCTCTCTCTATTTGAGGTGCTAAAAATACATTTTAAAGAGTAAACAAAGACAGAATAACTGTCGTTTTGGGAGTAGCAGAGCACTTTATTGGAGATTAATTACTTGATGGTTATATCTCCACAAAACACATCAGATTGTGAATAGTAAGTAAGTATAAGTAACGTTTTTATATAGCACATTTAACACAGCAAAGCTGACCAATTGCAACACAATAAAATACATGGCATATAAATATAAAACAACATAAAATAATACTATAAAACACCAGGGTTTTTTGATAATAAACATCTATAGTTCTGAGTAATTCTCTAATTATTTAATTAGATGAGTTGCGCTTTGTTGATGAATGTGAATAAATGCACAACACATTCAAGTGTCGAAGTTGTTTGGAAACTGTAAACAGTTAGGCTAATGAAGTACTTGGCAGAAAAAGTGTTTCTTCTAAAAAACATTATTATTAATTTAATGTATTTATTTACTGAACATAGGTTTTATCATACTTCTGTTGCTGTATTTTATTAAAGCAATAAGCCACAAGAGGCTGTGCATTAGGGGGATTTTACCACAGTTAAAGACATCATGAAATAAAAAAAAAAAATTTTATGGAATATTGCAGCGTTTTTTTAAAGAATTAATCATTAATCATTATTGTGCCTCATAATATTAAATCAGAATAACTTCCCGTCCTCTTGCAGTGAGGGCCGGGCAACCTGTCACTCACATGAGATCCACCAATAGCAAACCACAACCATCCAATCAATTCCCCACGGACAAAATCAAGCCCCGCCCTACATTTGTTCTTGTTCCAGAAGGGTTTCACTGTTGTATACGTCACAATAGGGAAGAAAAGACTAGCACAACTTCAGTTTCATGGTGACATTAAAAGAATAGCTTTAATTTTCTGGCGCCTTTAATTACATTATATGGACGCACAGAGATGGATTATTTTTCTAAAAATCTTCATTTGCATTCATCAGAAGAAAGAAAGTCACCTGGAATGACATGAGGAAGGGTGAGAAAATAATGAGAGCATGTTCATTTTTGGGTGAACTTTCCCTTTAAGAAGTGATATTTAGACATTTGCGTTTATTAATTTAGCAGATGCTTTTATCCAAAGCGACTTTTGAGACAGTTGAGAAATGAGAAACATCACAAGCAATTTGTCATAAGAGCTGACAATATTCACATTGCATAGCAAAAAAATATATTTGTTTAAATAAACATGAGTCTGCATAATAAACAGAAACAAAAGCACAGAAAAAACAGAAAAATGTGGTTGGATTGGCCTGTGTTTGTTTCAGAGGGAGTGAATCAGACTGAATGATTTGGTTTTTTTTGTTTATTTGTTTTCTTTGAATGCATTGATTGGCATGATAGCATTTGTATTGATTACTAACTAACTCTTTTCCTCACAGAAAGAAAGAGAGAGAGAGCTGAGAGTGAGATGTAGCTCAATTCTCTGCCTGTGGCACTGTTTACACTGCTGACTGGAGTGATTGACCAGGAAAACACTCAATATTGAATTCAACCTGTTTTGTGTGTGTGAGTGTGACTGTGACTGTGACTGTGAGTGAGCAGAAGAGAGATTATTGGAGACGGAACAAAAGATATTGACATTAAACTTTCAAGGAATAGTTCACTCAATTTAAATTCTGTCACCGATGTTTACTCACCTTCATGTCGTTCTAAATGTTATTATTTTTATTCTTCTGTGAAAGTGGATATTTATATTTACAAGCTCCCTAAGAAACAAAAAAACTATCCGATCGCAATTGTTATGGTTTTCAAACCATATAACGATAAGTAAATGATGACAGAATGTTCATGTTTGGGTAAACTGTCCCTTTAAATTTGATTCTTCTATGGTGTGATTGATACTTTACTTAATTTGACCAACTGATAAGGGAGACTGACACACACACACACACTATAAAATAAATACAGTAAAAACAGTAATTTTGTGAAATATTTTTGCAATTTAAAATAACTGGTTTCTATGTGAATATATTGTAAAATGTATTTTCAGCATCATTACTCCAGTCTTAAGTGTCACATGATCCTTCAGAAATCATTCTAATATGATTTGCTGCTCAATAACTGTGATAAATTTTCTTTTCTTTACTGTCACTTTTAAACAATTTAATGAGTCCTTGCTCAATAAAAGTTCTTTCTGCATAAATCTGACCTCAGATCTTTGAACATATAATCTGAACATTTCCATCAGTCTAATAATCTCCATCATCAATCACCAAAGAAGAGATGAATAGTTTATTGCTGTTACGTAAATTCATTAATATACGAGAAGTTTACTCTGTTTCAGGTCACTTCAGGATAATCCAGACTAGAGTAGAAGTTTGAGAGTTTGGTTCAGGACACAGCTTAAATATGTTTGATGTGGAATCAAATGGAAAGGTTTGGATTGAATCTCGCTTCATCCCATCAGCTTCTGCAGAGAGAAGGCAGTCAAAAGGATAAGTCTGCAAAAATATTCCGTTTGTCAGACGTTTAATCCAAAGCAGCTATCTGTAGACTCTAGTGACTGATTCCTATTGGCAGCTCGAGGATAAAAGATTTTTTAAAGCCTCTGTAATGATGGAAGAGGAGCAGGAATACATGTGTTCAACCTCACAAACCTCTCAGTAAACAGCAAACGTCCTAAATTGGATCATTTGTATGCAGTACATTTTAAAAAAGTATTTCATTTGAAATGGAAATCATATTAGTGACTTTAAAATTAATGGCACAATATTTAAGATTTTTGGATTCAGATATCCAAAAACCACTACACCAATTTTATATATTGTTGATTGTGTACTTACATTATCCCAGATGTTTCCAAGAATGTTTAAATCCAGAGAAATAAGCCATTTTATCCAGGACACAGGCCGTGTCCGTGCGTTGCCCATCAATGACATCATACCCGCGTTACCCTCGATTTCCGGTTTTATTTTGTAGAAACCATGGACACACAGACGCTTTAATATATTATGTGTTTTATTAGACAGGTGAGCAACTGTTTGGACACATTCATGGACAGAAAACGAATCACTGTTATACAGCTCAACATAGTTAGTCTTATTGTTTAAATCTGGTTTTCTTGATTTACCACGAGGACCATGTTTTACCATGCCTAATATCAATCTAGAGTCTCTCATAGCCGCCGAGCGAACGCACAGAGAAGCATTATAACATAACTTTCAACACACTCAAATGTATCTAATATGATAAAAAAGAGCTGAGTTACCCCACATACGCATGAGCAGAAACACTCGTCTGCGGCATAATAAAAGCTCTGCGAAATCAAGGCGTCATCAAGCTACGCCTTTGTTTTGAGTAAGAGACCTCTAGTGGCGAACAATTACATATTGCGGCGGCTTTAAGTGAACAGTGAATCTTTCTTGTTTTTCTGTCTCTAATTGAAATGTAAACATAACTTTGATAATATTATTTTAATTTTCTATCAATTAGTTTTTTCCCTGCATGTGTGTCCTTGATATCACTTTCTATCCTGCTAATTTTTTCATAAAATCCCTTCAACTAACAACAGCCAGTTCCTTAATGAGATCCTCCTGCAGGAAGTGACATCATTTTAGAGGACAAACAGCAGCACAAACATTAGTAAGTGGATTTTAAAATTTCTGTGATTTTTGCGGCATTAGTTGGTTTGTGTTTCTCTGGAATACTCATCTTGTTTGATCAAAAGATACTAGTTGCTTATTAGCAAGCATATTACTAGGATATTGACTGTTTATCAGTACTTATAAAGCGCATATTTGCCTTATTTTTCATGACCATATTCTATATCCCTTAATCCCACCCAATACCTAAACATAACAACAAGCTTACTAACTGTTAATAAGCAGTAAATTAGGAGTTTATTGAGGCAAAAGTCTAGTTAATAGTGAGAATTGGACCCTAAACTAATGTGTGACCAATGACAGTTTTCACATTTCAAAAGACGCTTAATAAAAATTATGTTATAAATAACTGTCATTTCCTCACTATGCAATGACTAACTTTAGCACTTTAGGAATATCTTAATTTATTGTTGTGTAATTTTAAGCTGCAGTTTTTCCTCTTTGTCACTATCTCTGTTTGAAACCTGCAATTGCAGTTATTTGCTGAATTATCATCTTTACGTGGGTTGTGCATCGGCGCGGCTCCACAGCGTGTATGAATCTAATGTTTTGAGGAGTATTTGTAGCTGTCATTCATTCACTGCACCGGTGTGGATACTGTACTTCGGAATCACAGATTCTACGTCTTGGAGTATGACCAAAATAAAAATTTTCACTGGAAACAAATCTGAACAAGTAACATGTCTGCCACTTTTGTTCTGACCAACTGAGAAAAAAAGGCATTGCAATAAATCACGCTACCAGTGGTGATTGAATCTAACGACCGCTTAGCTCATATCACATCAAACCGTGCAGATTATTATTATTGCTACACTTTGTCCTCAAATGGTTAATGTTAACAACATCAGATTTGCGTTACCTATAGATTTCAATTTCTGTCCAGTCTAATCTTGCTTTTGACGGGTGAATCTCCAGTTGTCACTGAAGATTGTTGTTTGGACCTTTCTGGATTACAATCCGCCACCAAAATGATCAATTTAATTATTCCAGCTGCTGTGAGAAAAGGCTATAAATGATCCGCCACCTGCAGCATCCTCACATGCGATACTACTAATAGCTGGACTCCTTCTTTATGTATACCGACGTGGCGTAATGACGCAAAGATGAACGCCGGCATGCTTGAATTTCCCGCGGAAAGCTACCAGTACCACTCAAATTATAACACAAGCTTACCGTTGTCAATCGGGCTAAGGTAAGGAGATTGTTTTGAACACTGGCTGCTTATGTACTTGCTCAAAAATTTATTTTGGATAATTTTTAACCAAAAAAAGTTACTGACTGCAGCTTTAACAAAGTAAAAACAAATAATTTTAAGTCTCTGAGCTTGACCAGAGCATACGGTATAGCACATTAAGTTACTCAAACATACTCATTTTTCAAGTTACAGCGTAAAAGTGTTGCACAATAGGAGCTAAAATAACATGAATCTTAATAATGGAAAGAAATGTTTAAAAGTCTCATGCAAGTGGTACATGTCGGCATTGTATTTGTTTATATGCCTGCTTTAACCCAGTTCTCTATTCATCCAAATACATCAAGCATCACTTCATCGCATCACTTCAAAAGAGTCAAACACTTCACTCAGCTCCTCAGAATACGGCTGACATATTATTCCCAACATCTCTCCCAGAAGACATCAGTGTATGTGTCACCGACCTGCGTGCTTCTACACAGGTAAATAAAGATGAGACTGAGTGTTTCTGATTCCACGCTACTCTCGACCTGAAGAAGAGACTGGAAATATCCAGAGCTAACAGTATTTTAACATCAGTCTGTCAGGAGTTTAATTCAGGCTTGACATGTACAAACGTTAAAATGCTTCTGTTCTGCTCCTTCTGTCATTGGTCTGTTTGTCTCATGTAGTCTGAATTTTGAATATCAGCATAAATTTTGATACACATTGCACATTATTCTGTCCCAGAACAACCCACTTAAATAGGAAGAGACTGTCTGATTGACATGTAAACTGACCGGCCGCACTTTTGTTTTTATGTGCCGTTTAGAGGCGGGTTTATAAGGCAAAATTAAGAGTTCATTCTCTTTCACATTAAGGAAAGCTAATACTTGACCTTCTAACTTCAACTATAGGCTACTGTAGGACTGAAATTTTTATGATACTGCTAGAAAACATGTTTATTCAGAAACATGATTACATGGAATATTTCAGAATGTATTATGTATTTTAGATTTATCTTATGTCAAGTTTAAATGTTTTATATAATGATTTAAATTGTATGGATTGTGATATTGACCTTGTGTTTGCCATGTAAATAGCATTGATGCTAACATGGCTTTAAAAACGTAATAAATAAACAAACAATCAACTATACTGTAGTTCGTTTGTTTACTTGTCATTAGGAAGGAGTTGTTTATGTAAAATAGATTATACCACAATAATATGCAGCTCAAAGTGCTTTACAATAAAAAAGCATTACAAAAAGCATTAAGAACTTCACATGAAAACAAATAAAATACCATAATTATTATAACATAAGCTTAAAAAATAAACCTACTTTATAAGGATAATAAGATAAAATAGTAGCCTATACATAAAACCCATAAAAGATGGATATTAAAACTAGGTTACACTTTATTTGGTAACACTTTATTTTACAGTGTCATATATTACATGCACTTATTATAGTAATAACAGTAAATTATGCATAATAACATGCAACTAACCATAACTGTAACCCTATAGTAAGTACATGTAGTTAATTCATATTGCTCAGTACTTAAATGTAAAATTACAGTGTAACAAAACACCTTGAAATAACGGGTAACACATTATTTTACAGTGTCCTTTACATTTGTTACATGTACTTACCATAGTAATAACAGTAAATTATGCATAATTACATGCAACTAACCCTAAACCAAACCCTAATCCTACCCTAAGTGTAGTTAATTATTATTACTCAGTACTTAAATATATAATTACATTGTAACAATGACACTTTAGTGTGTAACCAGATAACCAAATAAAGTGTCACACTTTATTTTAAGGTGACATGGTTGCATTGTACTTACTCAAATAAGTACTGAGTAATATTAATTAACTACATGTACTTACTATAGAGTTACAGTTAGGGTTTGGTTTAGGGTTAGTTACTTGTAATTATGCATTATTTACTGGTATTACTAGTACATGTAGTAACGTGTAACTACATCACCTTAAAATAAAGTGTTAACCTAAATAATAATGTAAATAATAATACGTTTTTATTTTTATTTAAAAAATATTACATTAGCTAAAATAAATCGTTAAAAAATCTTACATTTGTAAGCTATGTGTGTGACTTCTGAAGACTTTCGAGTTGTATGAACCATTTTAATTATATTTTTACAGTGTTTTCCCCCCCTTTTTCCCTTTTGTTGGCGTTTGGAAGCATAAATTGCTATCAAATTTAGATGTATAAAGAGACAGTTTTTCAAAATATCATTTGCATTTCACTGAAGAACGAAAGTCATATATGTTTAAAAACATCATGGATGTGACTATTCCTTTAAAAGTATAGGCTATTATTGGCAAGCTTTTAAAGATGAGTAATTACAGTAAAGGAAAATGTTCTAACACACATGTAACACGTGTAACATGTTTTATTTACTTGCTAAACGTCTCTGAACTGAATGAATGGGTGTCGCTGTCCGTGGTGCTGATCTCTCTCTCTCTCTCTCTCTCTCTCTCTCACACACACACACACACACACACATCTCTCTCGCTCCTCTCAGTGTTGGTGTTGCTCCCCTCGCGGATGAATCTCGCAGTGATGGAGATCAGAGCGGCTCGTTTTTGCGTTCGCCGGAGATAAAGTGATTTTAAGGAGAAATGCAGCGTGTTTCATCTGACAATCACACGCGCGCGCGCCAGACCTGAGCTCACATTGAGACGAAGAGCGGCGCTGGGAAGTTTAATGTTTCTCAAGAGCGACGGAGGACAGTCACCCGAACATCACAGGTAAAACCCGTCGATCTACTGAACCTTCAGATATGAGAACATCACACGACGCGGCATTTACTGTACATGCTGTTTGGGTTGAGCTATGTGGCAGTATGTGTGTTTTCCGGTTGTTTTGTAATTGCACCCGTGTGTGTGTGTTTCTGTCTGATGAGCCGGAAGACAGTGCGAGGGGCTTGGGCTGTGTCTCAAAACCCAGTCAGCTGACTACCTAGACTACCTGGCCCGTTTTGAGGCGAAAAACGCTCTAAGATGAACAAAAATGCTGCGCACGGAACGCAAATACTATGTAGTGCGTTCATTATGTTTTGAGACACAGCCACGAGGCTGTTAGTTGATGCATTTGAGCCAATAAGCTGAATGAAGGGAAATTATTTCTGTAAAATGACCACAGTCACTGGCCTATATATGGGTTTAAACACAGCCTGGTGGTGATAACAGAATTAGTGATAATTGTTGGTTTTGCTCTAGTTTTGAATGACTTTCTAGTGTTCAGTCGAACTTTATTAAATGACAAGATGAAGAGAGAAAGCTAGTAGCCACGTTAAGTGCTGTTGTGTATCTGATGGTGAATCACAGATATTGATTGTACTTTTTAATTATGTATTCTGGTTTGAGGCTGAAGTGGGTTCAGATGGCCTTCTGACCTCTAGATTGACATTTCTCAATGTTTATGTTGCTGTATGAATTGAAATATGTACACTTTTCCACGAACAGGAGCTTGATTCTGTCAGAAAAGCAGTTTGATCATCTCAGAAGGTCAATATAAGTATTATTTGTGTTGTATTTTTCATATGTCTTTTGAAATAAGCCCTTTCAAATGCCTTTTTGTTTAAACTGAATTCTCCACTAGAAGCTGGCTGACTGTATAATCAGATGTGAATGAAGCTGTTTAAGCCAGTGATGGTTTCATTCAATCGTCTGTTTCCGAGTCACGTTTTTAGTCTTGTCATGCAGGCACCTTTAAGATAATGGATGAATAGAGCAGATTTTAAGCAGTTCAGCTCTTGTTTTGTTTGTTCTTCCAGCTCCATCATTCTTGTTCTACATTTATCTGATTCTGACCTCTCAACTTTCTGCAAAATGCCGCTTTTTGTCATTCTACGCATGACTTTCACATCAGAAAGTTTGTCCACAGCTTTCATAACTCTATAAATTGATCATTGTTTTGCATAATGAACGTCTGTCCTTTTAACAGCTTCAAAAATACAACGAATCTGCTCAGACTGTTGTTTAAGCTCTCATTTGTTCCGAGTTTTCTCTGTGGCAGCGACTGTCATCTGTGATGCCGCTCTGTAACAGGCTGATGGCTTGGCAAATGCTTGATTCTTCTCTGGGCACATTTGCATGCACTGTTTTAGAAACTCACAGAAGACCTAGATATCTTGGCTTTAGCTGCATCTCTCAGTGCATTTTATACTGCACTGCATCATTTTTCAGCTTGTGCTGTTTTATAGGAACGTTATGGTGTTTTAATTTCAGTTATGGTGGCATAATATTTCAACTATATTACATTGGTAACACTAAGGTTTGATTTAATAACATAAATTAACTACATTAATTAATATGTAGTTCTACAGCATTTATTATTTTTGATGTTAAGGTCAAAAGTTGTATCTGTTAATGCACTGTGAACTAACATGAATGATTAACTAACATTAACAAAGGTTAATAAATGCTATGTTAGTGAATGCATTAACTAGTGGTAACAATAAGTGTTTATTGTAAAGTGTTCCCATTATATTATTTGCTATAGTTAGTTTCTTTTACACAAACATTTGCAAATACACATTCACATTCACCTTCACTTTCTCTACAGGTCCTGGCAATAATTCAACGCTATACAGACATGACAATGATATATAGACTGGTCTTTTTGCATGCCACATATCAGCAAAGCAGTATATGTAGTGCAAAGACAATAATCCAACAGAATACACAATAAGCAATGTACAGTACACAGTATACAACACATGCTGTACGGCACATTAGAAGTGCATGTTTAGGGGCCATTCACACAGAGCACACTTTCCATTTCACTGCGCTACTTTTCCATAGTTTTTTAATGTAAACACTGGCTATACGGACATGTTTAACCATTGCGCTTGCATCTTTTGCAGTCCCAATTCATGTACTTATGCACTATTCTATGCTGTTTTGTAGTATAAACAGTGCGAGTAGTGTGTTCACACTGAAAATTCCAAATAGAAAAACTGCAGTTTAAATAGTGGAGTGTTGGACACTTTATGGGAATTGGTCCGAAATCACCCCCTATGCCCTTAAGTAGGGCACTGTTTGACAGCCATTTGTAGTGGTGTCCAAAACCATAGTGGAAGTTATCGAGTGCACTCGTTCAATCCCACAATGCACTGCAATAACGCATGTACTGATGCACGCTCAACAGCTAGAGAATACCCATAATGCACTGTGAGAGTCGTGCGATGAATGAATTCCCACGTCTGACCAGGATGGCACAGGTCATCCATTTGCCAAACCGCTGGTCCAATGTGGCTACAGCGTAATATAATACAGGTATAAATTCCTTTTTAATTAATTATTAAATTGTTGAATTAAGGTTTATACATGCTATTTCCATGATAGAGTTCAAGATAAAATTTCTACCAGAGCACCCAGTTTGCTAAGTTTCAAATAGTTATTAATTAATAATGTAGGGAATAGTGAATGAGGGTATAGGGGGTGATTTCAAACACAGCCATGCACTCAACTGTTGCAGCTTTAATTACATAGCAGAGGGGGAGGGGCATCAGACTCCGATGATGAATGACAGAATAATAATAATAATAATCTCTGCGCTTCGTCTACAAACTTCAAGGGTTAGTTTAGTTCACCTAACAATGAAAATTATCCAAACATTTACTCACCCTTAAGTCATCCTAGGTGTATATTATTTTCTTATTTCCGCCAAACACAATTGGAGTTATATTAAAAAATATCCCAGCTCTTCCAAGCTTTATAATGGGAGTGAATGGTAACTGAGATTTTGAAACCTAAAAAAGTGCATCCATCCATCATAAAAGTAATCCATACGGCTTGGGGTATATGGGATGATTTTCTTTTTTGGGTGAACTAACCCGTTAAGATTGTATAATCCATATTTCTTATTCTTTTCTCTTTTTTTGCAATTTCACTGACCGTAGCTGCACTCTAAAACATGCTGGGTTGTTTCAACCCAAATTTGGGTGAACTATGCACCTACCCAACCATTGGGTTAAAGTTTTCATTTATAAATTTAACCAAACAGTTGGGTTTGTCCATATTTCACCCGAATTTGGGTAGAAACAGTGTCTGAGTATCCTGATGCGATCAATAAAAATTAAAAGTGTAATGCTAGGACTCTGCATTGCTGTCTACCATCTACATGGCATCTTAACTGAAGTGGAGCCTCATAGGTGACAGATTTGGAGCGCTCTACATAGGCAGCAAATGTGTGTCATACAAATAGCATCTCATGTGAAGTGAAGGGGAAAGAGTTCTAAGGATATGAAGATATTATATGAAGTACGAAGATGATGCAACACACGAAACTGTGCAAATACTGGTTAATATATATTTCATATTTGATTAGAATTTAGTTTTCATTATTGAATAAAATGCATTCTGAAGGATGCATGCAATGCTGCTATAGATTTTGCTCAAAAGAAGGTTGCTAAGAAGGCAACCCAATCATTATGGTCATATTTTACAATAAGTTTCTGTAGATTAGTATTAATTAATTAAATGGCTAAAATGAACTGACAACGAACAATACTTTTACAACAATTAATCTTGATTCATGTTAATTTCTACATACTAAAACTTTTTTACACAAGTACACATGTATTAACAATGAACTACAGTGCATCCGGAAAGTATTCACAGTGCTTCACTTTTTCCACATTTTGTTATGTTACAGCCTTATTCCAAAATGGATTAAATTAATTATTTTCCTCAAAATTATACAAACAATAACCCATAATGACAATGTGAAAGAAGTTTGTTTAAAATCTTTGCAAATGTATTCAAATTAAAAAATCACATGTAGCCTACATAAGTATTCACAGCCTTTGTCATGACACTCAAAATTGAGCTCACGTGCTCCTGTTTCTACTGATTATCCTTGAGGTGTTTCTACAACTTGATTGGTATCCACCTGTGGTAAATTCAGTTGATTGGACATGATTTGGAAATGCACACACCTGTTTATACATTCCTACAGTTAACAGTACATGTCAGAGCACAAACCAAGCCATGAAGACAGGATTGTATAAAATTGTAAATTTCTGCAGCATTGAAGGACCCAATGAGCACAGTGGCCTCCATCATCCGTAAATGGAAGAAGTTTGAAACCACCAGGACTCTTTCTAGAGCTGGCCGCCCGGCCAAACTGAACGATCAGGGGAGACGGGCCTTAGTCAGGGAGGTGACCAAGAACCCGATGGTCACTCTGACAGAGCTCCAGCGTTTCTCTGTGGAGAGAGGAGAACCTTCCAGAAGAGCAACCATCTCTGCAGCACTCCACCAATCAGGCCTGTATGGTAGAGTGGCCAGACGGAAGCCACTTCTCAGTAAAAGGCACATGGCAGCCTGCCTGGAGTTTGCCAAAAGGCACCTGAAGGACTCTTAGACCATGAAAAACAAAATTCTCTGGTCTGATGAAACAAAGATTGAACTCTTTGGCCTGAATGGCAAGCGTCATGTCTGAAGGAAACCAGGCACTGCTCATCACCTGGCCAATATCATCCCTACAGTGAAGGATGGTGGTGGCAGCATCATGCTGTGGGGATGTTTTTCAGCGGCAGGAACTGGGAGACTAGTCAGGATCGAGGGAAAGATGAATGCAGCAATGTACAGAAACATCCTTGATGAAAACCTGCTCCAGAGCGCTCTGGACCTCAGACTGGGGCGAAGGTTGATCTTCTAACAGGATAACGACCCTAAGCACACAGCCAAGATAACAAAGGAGTGGCTACAGGACAACTCTGTGAATGTCCTTGAGTGGCCCAGCCAGAGCCCAGACTTGAACCCGATTGAACATCTCTGGAGAGATCTGAAAACCGACGCTCCCCATCCAACCTGATGAGCTTGAGAGGTCCTGCAAAGAAGAATGGGAGAAACTGCCCAAAAATAGGTGTGCCAAGCTTGTAGCATCTTACTCAAAAAGACTTGAGGCTGTAATTGGTGCCAAAGGTGTTTCAACAAAGTATCGAGCAAAGGATGTGAATACTTATGTACATGTGATTTTTTTTGTTTTTAATTTTTTTATAAATTTGCAAAGATTTCAAACAAACGTATTTCACATTATCATTATAGGTTATTGTTTGTAGAATTTTGAGAAAAATAATGAATTTAATCCATTTTGGAATAAGGCTGTAACATAACAAAATGTGGAAAAAGTAAAGCGCTTTGAATACTTTCCGGATGCACTGTATAGTGTATAGTGTGTTTAACAAATGCTGTAAAAAAAAAAAAAATTGTTCTTTTTTGTTCACGATGCCTATTGCATTAACTAAATTGAAATCAAAACTTTTAACAGTATTTTAATAATTATTATGTTACCTGTGTAGGTGCATCACTAGGATTTGGAACAGAGCCGAGGTCTCAGCGCATGTTAAAGCGGCTTTAAAATTTACATTTAGAAATGAATTTGTACATTCAGTTTAGCGTACAAGATCTGTTGCATGCCCTAAACTTAACACTAAATGCTCAGATGCATCTATTATGGACTATATTGATGATGGCCGCACAAACGTCGACTCTGGCTTTCATTAGAAACCTCCAAACAATCTTATCAATGGAAAGCCCTCAAACAGCAGTGAAGTTTCTATCTTATCTCAGTCTGCCATTGTGAACACACAGACAGGCTTCTCTTGAATGGTCCGAAGTCAGTGCATCACGGCGAGTCAATAAGGGAGCGAGGGCCAACAGCCACAGCAAAGGCCATGAATGGACTGCTAATCATAGCCAGATCAATAGCCTTTTCAATAGCTCTTACTCATATTTAAACAGGGCTCAGGCTGGGAGCTCATTCTGTGTGCTGAAATGTGACACAATGTTCGTGTCTCGCAGTACCAGCTGTGTCTTTATGCCACCAAATTAACATTCAGTTTAGCAGCACTATTTCAGTAAGCATGTGTGTGTGTATGTGTGGTGTTTTTTTCATGGCCTGAATAAGCCCCACCTAACTGCTTTAGCGGCCTCAATATGCTCTTGTGCTAAAAAGAAAAATAAGAAGCCGAACTGGAAGCGACTGATGTCTTGTCTTGAGGCCATGAACGCTGGAGAGTCAAAGTGTGTCGCCAAAGAATGCTCATTAGAGCAATCAGCTGTGAGCTTCACTACAAATGCACAATTACTTTTTGCTAATTTTAGCAAAATAAGTTTATACATATAATAATATTGCTACAATATTGTTTTTGATTAGAAACAAAATATGTTTGTACATGTACGTTGTTGGAGCAGAGAACAAATTCATATGCTGTACAGAAGTTAAAAAGTCATGCACATTAAATCTCTAAATAAAATAATTTGGTTACACTTTATTTTAAGGCGTCTGTTCAAAATGCTTACGCTACATCTGACGACATTGCACACCAGTTATGCTCGTCAGACGTAGTTTTGAACTGCGGAAGGCGCTACACTTTTTCCGTAAATTGAATACGGAAGCCGATCATATGGAAGCTAGATCATTTACTTTATAAAGTTTTAAATACGGATATTTTTCTTACACAAACACATCGATTTGCTCCAGAAGGCCTTTATTAACCCCCCGGAGCTGTGTGGAGTAGTTATATGACGGACAGATGCACTTTTATGGACTTCAAAAACAGAGCACAATCACTGCCATTATAATGCTTGGATTAGCCAGGACTTTTTTAATAAAGCTCCCATTTTATTAGTCTGAAAGAAGAATGTCATATACACCTAGAATGACTTGAGGGTGAAATCATGGGCTAATTTTCTTACTATATGGTTAGTTGCATGTAATTATGCACAATTTATAGTTATTACTATAGTAACTACATGTAACATGTAAGAAGGACACTGTAAAATAAAGTGTTATTAATAATTGTATTGCAGGTTGGCGATAATAAAGTGGCAGTTATAGAAATGTGGCATAGGTCAGATGAATGTGCGCCAGTGTTCTTATAATGATAATAATTTGTTACATTTATATAGCGCTTTTCTAGGCACTCAAAGCCCTTTACATGGAAGGGGAAATCTCTTTAACCACCACCAATGTGCAGCATCCACCTGGATGATGCGACGGCAGCCATATTGCGCCAGAACGCCCACCACACACCGGCTGATTGGTGGAGAGGAGACAGAGTGATGAAGCCAATCGTATATATATACATATATATATGGGGATGATTAGGGGGCCATGATGGACAGGGGCCAATGGGCAAATTTGGTCATGATGCCGGGGTTACACCCCTACTCTTTATCGAAGGACATCCTGGGATTTTTAATGACCACAGAGAGTCAGGACCTCAGTTTAACGTCTCATCTGAAGGACGGTGCTTGTTACAGTATAGTGTCCCCATCACTATACTGGGGCATTAGGACCCACAAAGACCACAGGGTGAGCACCTCCTGCTGGCCTCACTAACACCTCTTCCAGCAGCAACCTAGTTTTCCCAGAAGGTCTCCCATCCAGGTACTGACCAGGCTCAGCCCTGCTTAGCTTCAGTGGGAAAACAGTCTTGGGCTACAGGGTGATATGGCTGCTGTCAATTCTTCCAGTGCTTATGAGACTATTGATCTGGTTCTGTTGTGATGTTACACATGGATCCGATTTGAACACCAGCTCCATTCCACAATATTTTATAGGCATCACAGACATAGTCGCACTCGTAGCATGAAGGCTGTTCCCAAAAAATAGCAACATTTGTAAAGTCATTATCTTCACAGAGAAGGCAATGTATTCAGTGGAAAAGCTTAATTCAAGATAATTATAAATATCATTATTCTAAATATATATATGCATTTATTTGCATAAAAATATAATAAAAACAGTAATATTGTGAAATATTGTTGCAATTTGTAAGAACTATTTTCTATATGAATATATGTTAAAATGTAATTTATTCCGGTGATCAAAGCTGAATTTTCAGCATCATATGAAAACATTCTAATATGCTGATTTGCTGCTCAAGAAACATTTCTGATTATTATCAGTGTTGAAAACAGTTGTGCTGCTTCATATTTTTGTGGAAACCGTGAAACATTTTTTTCAGAATTCTTTGATGAATAGAAAGTTCAAAAGAACTGCATTTATTTTTAAATATAGAAATCTTTTTATTAATGACTTTACTGTCACTCTTGATCAATTTAATGCATCCTTGCAGAATAAAAGTATTAATTTCTTTTGAACTAGCTATATCTATTTATATAATATTTTAAAATGATCAAACTTTTACCCAATATTTGTGCTTTCGATGAATTGTACATTTTGTAAAGTGTGTTCCAGTCTGTGTTTGAGCTGAAGCCAGTGAAGGAGCTCAATAGGTTTTGCAGCAGAGCCCCGCGACGGTGACGTCAGTAAATCAGCTTTGTGTTTTTGTTTTCAAGCCCATGTCGTTAAATCCATCAGCAGAAAAGACTTTCACTACGTTAATTCGGAAATGTCACTGTTCTCTCTGGTGTGTCACTCAGACCCCGGAGAAAACGCTCTCCTCAAGCTATTTTAGATTTCAAATGACCTTCTAAATCCCAGCAGTGATTTTTATATAAAACAAATCACAGCTCTGATGGTTCTAACCTACATACACGAGGACAAATAGGCCTAATTGCCCATGAAAGACTGCTGTGTGTAAAAGTGAAGGACGTGTCATTGTGACTAACACTATCTGGACAGAAGCGGCCCGCTGATAATGCAGAGCGTCGCTGCTGGCCTCTACATTATTCATGCACTTCCTTGTATTGAATATCTGCAGAAATGAAGACGAGCTGTTCTGTAGATCGACTTCCTGATTTCCCGGTGTTGCATCAATTGGGAGGAGAGAGGAATGCAAAAAAACTCTCTGTTCTGTTTTTCTTTATGACACAAGTTTCCTCACAGACCCCTGCTATGCTGTGTGAGAGAGATTGTAGATAGAAGAACAAAAAGATACTTTGCATGGTGAAATTTGCTTGAAGGCAACATGAAATCGAAAGTGAACCAGTGTATTTTTTTAATAGACATTTTTAGGTCAATTGCACATTATTCCAAAGTAAAAAATTCATAGTTTTTTATCACAATGAAATTGTGTCAGTCCTAAAATGACTTCGTTTAGGCCAGAAATATGGAATTTTAATACCTCCTTGTTGTAGGCTACTATTGTATCATGCATCGCTCAGAAATGAAATTATGGAAGTAATGGGCCGTTTCATGTCGTTTTTATAGCTTGGGAAAACACAGCACATGTCCTGTTATATTGTGCCGCTGTGTTTGAAGTACTCAAAGTACATACTGTATCCGACACATGGTGAAATATGGTGATTCTGACCTTTCTATATGGCCCATATTTCGAGGAGGAATTTATACTAGACAGACAGAAAGAAGGACATGAGCAGGAAAGAGAAAACTGACAAAAAAGAGAGAAAAGAGAAAATAACATGCTCTATTCATTTAGCTGCGGTACCCTTTTGGGCTGTCGGCTGTATTGTCAAAAGTGTGAATAATTGAAGCTGTGAAAATGTCAAGCAGGCTGTCCTGAAAGCCCCGAGCTGTTTGTCTTTCTCAAATTAGCACTGAATGAAAAATCACACTTTTGAAGAAGGTAGAAAGAGAGGCTTGATCTGGTAAAAACGTAATTTAGTAACAAGCTTAAAAAGTTTATTCACTTTGTTTCTGAGCGCTGCTCCAGCACGCTCACATCTCTTCACTAGCTCAGTTTGTTGTTTTTATGTTCATCTTTAATGTTATTGTTATCGGCCTGATAAGAAAAGTTGGCCGATATATTAAAGACGATAAATAATGGATTATTTCCTTCAGCTGAGACAGATGTGCACAGTTCGCTGTGATGGTTTTGTATAGCTTGAAATATGATTGGAATCACTTCAGCAAAGGAAAGTACAGTGAAGTGCAACATGTGCAGCACAAGTCTGTCATATAAGCTTCATAAAATTATAATGTTTATAATGTTATTGTGTGCTTTGGACATGGCTTTTAATAGTGAGACTTTTGTTTTTGTAATCAGGCTCTTAAAATGATATAATTTGGATTTTGATTTATCTGCCAATATATCAGTTATCAGCTTTCAAATATAAAGAATTGCCGGTATCGGCCAAAATGTTCATATCGGTGCATCCCTAAAAGTTATTCACATTGGAGTTATATGGACTGTAAAGTCCGCAAAATGCACTAACATCGCATTCTCTGTTGATTTTGCTGTACACAATCACTCAAAAACTTAGCATTTACATTTATGTAAATTGTGATGGCTAGATGACTGGGTCAGAGCATCTCCAAAACTGCAGCTCTTGTGTGGTCAGTATCTATCAAAGGTGGTTCAAGGAAGAGCCAGTGATGAACCGGTGACAGGGTCATGGGCGGCCAAGGCTCATTGATGCACATGGGGAGCGAAGGCTGGCCCTTGTGGTCTGATCAAACAGACAAGCTCAAGTATCTGAAATTGCTCAAGAAGTTAATGCGTCGCTTACCTGGGGAACACATGGCACCAGGATGCACTATGGGAAGAAGGCAAGCCGGCGGAGGCAGTGTGATGCTTGTGATAGTAATGCAGTGTGATACTTGAACAAACAAGTCTGATCCATGGAGGCCTCACCACGCAACTTACAGGACTTAAAGGATCTGCTGCTAACATCTTGGTGCCAGATACCACAGCACACCTTCAGGGGTCTAGTGGAGTCCATGCCTCGACGGGTCAGGGCTGTTTTGGCAGCAAAAGGGGGACCAACACAATATTAGGTCATTAGGTCATAATGTTATGCCTGATCGGTGTATATGAACGAGGAACTGAAGACGGGGCAGACGAGGAATCAGACGTTGGATGCTCAGGTGAGAAACGGGTAGGGAGTCCAGGTACGTATGACGAGACCAGACACTGCAGTGAAGGAAGTGAGTGTTTATGAAGTGTCCGTGATGATGAGGTGCAGGTGCAGGTGATTAGTATTCAGGGGATCGTGAACGAGTGGGTGGAGCGTGGAGATCTGGTGACGATGCATGTTTGTTGGTGGGCGTTGGCTGTGACTCTGTGACACACACACACACAGAGTGGAGGTATAATCAATTTTTCTTCACTAAGATATTAATAATGTAGTTTTTTTATGTTTAGTAACTTAATATTAATTGTAGTACTTAAAGGTAAAGTGTGTAATTTATGCTAAATGTAATTGCAAAATGAATGCCTGGTTTTAAACCTGTTTCCCAAACATCTTCCATTGGTTGGACAAACAAATAGTCCCGCCCCAAACCCACGGCATTGGTTGAGCTAATGTTCCTGTGTCAGGCTGCTCAAACCAGCAGATCAATGTTTTGAAGGCTGCACAGAGTTATACGTTTTGGGAATTTATCCTACAAATTACTATTAAGTAATTTATAAGAGATTAGTTACAAAACATGACTATAAATGATTAGTTCATTATTAACTAATCACTTGTAAATGACTTACAACTGACTAGTGCTGCATCCTTCCCCCTCTAGTCAAAACTTGTCCATTGAGTGTTTGTGCAGAACTTTAGGCCTAAAAGTCATTTTAAGATGAACCAAACATCAAGGCGATATTCCTCATGGTTGAATGAATAATTCCTGTTTGACACAAAAAGGTGCAGGACAGTTTTTTTTCTTAATGCTAAAAAAGTTTTTAAAAAGAAAATAAAGCATGTTATTATAAAGTGTTACCTGTTTTTCATTTACTACAGTTAAAAGTTATATCAAACATCACAAAAACCTCACCTTGAAGGTTTAAAAGAGAGCAGTTTCTATCTTACTGAACTATTTGCTAAAAAATTAGTTTATTAACACTGAAGCATATGAAATACATTAAATGGCATGATCAACAAATAATAAAATTCAGCAATATTAATAAATCAATAGGATCAATATCTAATATGATCATTCAGCTCATATTGATCAGGTATTAGACGTTATTTTGCAGAGAAATTGAGGTCAATTGGGGTTTTAGGAATGAGTGTTCTGATAATGGTTTTGGGAAATTGTTTGTGTAATTGTATGTGTTTAAACACCAAATTGCCTGCAACTAAATGTGTATATGTGCACAGGTGCACAAATTAAAATAAAGTACTTCTCTGAACAAGTACATACTTCTGACAGTCTGTACTGGGAAATACTGCCAAGTCATAAAATTGCACCCTGTTGCATACTTTTTGTGATTGCATTAACATTACATTTAGTTCACATGTTTTACAACTTCACTGGCAACTTTGGCATCACATTTCTTTCCACATTTCCTCAATATAGCTGTGGGCGATATTATTCCAAAAAGCACGCATGGATGTATAATTCAATAATCCACTGAAATATTGTACCATCTGGACACCTTTGGCATATTATTTTCAGTGTACTGTGATCGGAGATGCACTAATCCTGGTCTCACATACTATAATGGTATGCTAATTGGGATTCAGCCTAACTACTTCAGGCATTTAATTAAACTCAACAGTGAATTGGCTGAATCAAATATCCTGCTCTCCTGCTGAAAATCTTCATAAGTGCTATTTATTCTGTACCTTTTCAGATGAAGTGATATTATCTCCAGTATGTCAGGAGATTGTGTTGTTAAGCTACAACTGCCAACTGTGTCTGTTTGTGTGTGTGTGTGTGTGTGTGTTTGTGTGTGTATGATTTGGCATATATGATTTATGAGGACACAAATGTGTATAATAACATTGTTATTACAACCTAAAGTTGGTTTATGAGCACACTTCCTGTGTGTGTGTGTCTCCGTGTATGTGTCTCTGTGTGTGTGTCTGTTTCCTGGTAAGCCCTACATTATGAGGACAAAATGTCCCCAAAAAGATGGAAATATTCAAAGTCATTGTCCTTGTAGGGACATTTTTGGTCCTCATAAGGAAAAAAGCTTATAAATTATACTCTTATATTATTATAAGAGATGTTTTTTGAAAATGTAAATGAGTTTTGTGTGATGGGTAGGTTTAAAAATAATGACCAAACATATATTTACAAAAGATCACAATGCTGTTGCAGATATAAATATTATAAATATAATGTGGATAACATTGAATAAATATATTTTCATCTTATCTAACAGTCGGACTTGCACACCCACCATGTTTGTAGTTTTTTAAATAATAATTTTTGTAGTTCTAATCCTCGTTCAACGTGCAATGGGTTGTGGGCAATATTAGCCGTTAGAGTGTGCACGGATCTGCACTTCGGATTCTAAAAGGAAAAAGTAGACCATCCGTGTATCATTGGGATAATCATTTCAACATACAACGATTTGGAACACACTAATTCTAATTTTCGAATACTCTTTAGGATGGATAGAATGCGAATTGGGATGCAGCAAATCATGTCTGGAGCACGTGCTGAAGTTTTGGTTTGTTCAGAATCACTGTATGAAAACGGCTCAAGTGATGAATGTGCCACAAGCCCTGGAGCTACGAATGAATGTTTTAGAAGCTCTCCTCCCTCTAGCAAGAAAGACAGTATGAAACTGAAAAGACACAAGACGTGACAAGGAAAGCCGAATGAGAGAGGAGGAGATGTATTTTTAGCGGTTTGACCGTGACCACGGCTCACATCTGCCACAGAGAAGACAGTTATAAACTGGTTTGTCCCTCTGAAGAAGCTGTAAGATCTGTAAGATCATGTCATTTGTACTGGGAAATACAACATGACAAACATAAAATCATCGCAGGTGACTACAGCAGGGGTTTTCAAACTGGGGTCCGGGGTCCCCCAGGGGTCCTCCAGAAGGTTCTAAGGGGTCCCCAGAAATTTTTAGAGAATAAAAAGACAAAAAGCAAAAATGGATAAAGTCTACCGAACATTCTAATGGTTTTATTTCTAAATGTTTCTCTCCTTTCTTGCCGTATACGTATACTTTCCAGAACTGTAGTATATGTTTGCTTTGTATCTTTCTAGTGTTTTTTCCTACTATAGTCCCCTTTATCTTGCTCACTGGGGTTGTAAGGCAGTATTCTTAACGCAGTATGTAAGCTGCTTACATACGTTTATTGTGAAAGTTGCTTGAACAAATCATTTTTAATTGAAAATGTTCTTCGGGTTTATACATCCAACATTAAGCATAGTCGATTTAAGTTCGGAAACAGTATGTTGTATTTATAATGTCCCACTTACTACTGTCTAATAGTTTAAATGTTTTTTCATACATAAAAATATATAGATGGATTTTAGGAAGGGGGTCCCTCATAAAAGGTTCATCATATTTGGGGGTCCTTGGCATCATAAAGTTTGAAAACCCCTGGACTACAGAATGGACTGAGCCACATGAATCATCTCTGGTGAACATGAAGCAGTGCTGATAACCATTTTACCTTCATAATATGACATAATAGAAAATTACGAGACTTGATTTTTTCCATCAGGAATTGATTTGACAGTGAAAAGGCATGTCAAGTCAGCTTTATTTCAAATTGTTTCAAAGCAGCGACAATCAGGAAAATAATGGTCGATGGTGCAAACAGAGTTCAATTCTGCTGTTCAAGTCAGTTCAGTGTTGATTCGGTTCAGATCAATGACACTGTAAAATGAATCAATTATGAAATTAGTTCAATTCAGCTATACAGAAGACAATAGTGAGTCAGTTCAACGTTGATTCAAGTGTCTTTGTATGAGAGGTGATTGAAAATAAAGGTTTGATGACGTTAGATGAAAAGGAAAGTAATTTCAGAACATGTTATTACGTTTCCTGAATGCACTGATGAAATCAGGAAGATTTTATTAAGAAAGCAAATATGGTCGTTTTTTAGTTTGTCAACTTTAATTACACAAATTTTCCTTTTATTGAATCACTTTTAATCTGCGGTCCAAAAAAAAGGCATTGCATCGCTTTGTTCAGAGCTGTTCCCAGGAACTTTGAAACATCTTTTCTCATTTCCATGTCCAAATTGTCTGTCTTCCTAATCCTTTTCATTTCATTCTGTTTGTCTTTTAACACTTAACTTTACACTTAACCATTCGTCACAAGACACGATCAGCTGATTGGCACATTTGCTTTGTTTATTCTTCTCTTTTAATTATGCGGCAGCTCCACTTTTGGCCAGATGTACAATGCGTAATCAAGAGTAATGCATGGCATTTGTCAATTATAATGCAAATCAACGGATTCAAATCAAATCAAAGACATGCTACAGGGTTTGAAACAGGATTCGAAATGAGCAATTTCTTCCCAAAGAGGTTTTTCTTTTCCGTGCACATATCACCGCGAGCAGCTTTCTTTTCATATTCAAATTTAATTAGTTTTCGTGTGAGACCTTGTGCCATTTTAATGAGCCTTTAATCTCAAGGCGAGGTTTTTGGTGTGTTTGTTTCTCTATGTGCTCTCTAGAGTGTATGTGAACTGATTTATTGGTAGACCTTCACATTGGTGACGTCCTTCACAGCGTTCATAGCTCTAATAAATTTACCACTTTCTGCCCTCTACCAGGATATTGCTGTCAATATAAATAGTCCGTTTTGCATTCCTGTAGTTGCTCACTCTTCAGTCGTCATGCATGGATGGTTGGATGGATGGATGGAGAGAGAAATGAACAGAATGAAAGAAACAGACAACAGAAGGCAGAGTTAGAGAGGTCAGAACAGCCAGGCTTTGGTTATACAAGAGCATCAGATAGATGAACAGATGAAAAGTGAGTCGAAAGAGGATATATACATGTCTGCGTACGTGTTTTTATATTTGGACTGTAAAAAGATTTGAATAATTAATCAGCTCAAAAGAATGAGCCGTTCACAAATTGAATATCGTTAATTTATAGCTGTGCTACTCGTTTCGAAACGGCTTATTATGAATCAATCCTGACTCACTGTGAGTCAAATATGTTCAGTCCAGTTGATTCTATTAAAAGATCCGACTCAAAAGAGTTGTTCACAAACTGAATATTACTAATGTAGCTGTGCTGCTCATTACATATCAGACAATTGATCCTGACTCACTGTGAGTCAAATATGACTGAAAGAGACTGAGTTGTTGAGTACCACTGGACCGATTCAGTCCGATTTGTGAACAAATAATTTTGGCTGGTTTTGTAAGCCAGTTCAGTTGATTCATTAAAATAAGTTGTTCACAAAATGAAAATCACTAATGTAGCTGTTCTGATTATGAATCAAACAATAAATCCTGACTCACTGTGAACAGATTAAAAAACTCACTGTGACTCAAATAAGTCAGAAACAGACTGAGTTGTTGACTAGAGTCCCGCTTGGAATGATTCAGTCTGATTTGTGAACAAATCCTTCAGCCTGGTTTTGTGAACCAGATCAATTGTTTCATTGAAAATATCAGACTCAAAAGAATGAGTTGTTGACAAATTGAAAATCACTAATATAGCTGTGCTGCTCATTATGAATTGGCTCATTACGAATCAGATAATCGATTCTGGCTCACTGTGAGTCATGTCTGATAGACACTGAGGTGTTGAATAGAGAACTGTTTGGATTGATTCAGTCTGATTTGTGAACAAATCATTCAGGCTGGTTTTGTGAACCTGTTCAATTGATTCTTTGAAATGATCCAACTCAAAAGAATGAGTCTTCACAAACTGAATATTACTAATGTAGCTGTGCTGCTCATTACGAATCGGACAATCAGTTCTGACTCACTGACTAATTCAGTCTGATTTGTGAGCGATTCAGGTTGGTTTTGAGAATCTGTTCAATTAATTTTTTGAGAAGATCTGACTCAAAAGAATGAGTTGTTCATGAATATAGCTGTGCTGCTCATTAAGAATCAGACAATTGATTCTGAGTCACTGTGAGTCAAATATGACCAAGTCAGTCTGATTTGTAAACGAGTCTGGTATTGTGAACTCGTTTATGAATTGAACTTCACTAATATAGCTGTGCTGCATGTAATTAAGCTACTGGTTGTTAGTTATTTTTAGTTCTAGTTTAGGAATGGTATTTATTCTATTACCTTCAAAGTACAATTAATTATTTTTGGGGTCATGGAACATTTAATTGAACTGCCAGGGTCCATTGATTTGCGTCTGCTGGGTTTTTGTTTACTTCAGGTCGGTGTGTCTCTGTATTGAGAGTCGCACAGAACGTTTCACTTGTAATTGACTTGTAATGCTGTGCTTTAGTTTAAAATCATCTCGTTTCAGCCGGTCTGTGCACTGGCGAGTCTAGGACACGGTGTCTAATTCCAGAGAACCTCGTCGTTCCTTTGGGAGCATATTAAAAGCAGTACATTAAAGTTTGATGACTTCCATTCACTTCTCTGGCCGTGCAACTCGACAAATCAGGCCAATTACCCTGAGATTGGGGACAGCTTCAACTGGGTGGCTTTTTTTTTTTACATGTGCTGCAACATCAAGGCTATTCCTGATTCTCAAGCACAAATTAAATCTGTGTACTGTCAATTAAAACTGTGGCAGTATTTTAAGGCAAGACTCTACAGGCAAAAACCTTTTCATAACATGTTGTTTCAGACTAGTGGAAAGAATACATCCAAAATACACTTTAAACTGTTTATTTAATTGGATCTGTATTTCAATTACAATACATATCTTTAACGGCCATTTTCTCCTCATTTTTTTTTACCAAACTTATGGTTTTATTCCTATATCTACTGCATATTCTAGTGGTTTAATAGAGGGATTTGTTCAGATATCATTTGCTGATTTATATAACATTTGATTCCTAAAAACTGGATTTTTTTATGGATGTTGACGGTATTTTCTGATTTATGGAGTGACGAAAAGAGATATCCAAAATCCCCTCCATGAAACCCCTTGGAAATGTATGCAAATCAGTGTATATTTAATAGTAAAAAAAAATTGCAATCATTAAATTAATCATTCAACTGGGGAAGTATGTTATTTTAAGTTATTTTTGTGGTGTAATAGAATTACAAGTTCATGCAAAAATCTGCAGTAGAACCGGTTTAAAGGGTTTTGACTGCTTTTACCAGAGTTATTCATGAATCAAAGTCTATATTTTCTTTCTGTGCTGTCATTTATTTCACTTTGGGTGAAAAAGCATCTGCTAAAATAACCTCTTGGTCTTTTTGCCTTGCTAATTCGTTTAATTAGTGAGGTTTGCTATAAGTCAGAGATTACTGTTATTATACTGTGATGTCGTTCTCTGTGACTCTGACCTTGACGGCACTGTGTTTTTGATAAGAGATGAAGATGAAACACTGTTCAAGGTTTCTTATCAAGCTGTGAAGAACAGCTGGTGTCTCACTTTAAAGACCCGAGTACAAAATCTGTTCTGTTCAGTCTGATCAAAGGGACGCAGGTGATTTGCATTTTTGTGCTGTGTTACACTATCATAAAAGTTTGGGGTCGGAAGGATTTTTGAAATGTTCTCTTCTGCTCACCAAGGATGCATTTATTTGATTAAAAATACAGTAAAAACAGTGATATATTATTACAATTTAAAATAGCTGTTTTCTATGTGAATATATGTTAAATGTTTTTTTTCTTCCTGTGATCAAAGCTGAATTTTCATCATCATTACAGTGTCACATGATCCTTCAGAAATAATTTTAATATGCTGATTTGCTGCTCAAAAAACATTTCTGATTATCAATGTTGAAAACAGTTGTGCTGCTTCATATTTTTGTGGAAATCATGATTCTTTGATGAATAGAAAGTTCAAAAGAACAGCATTTATTTGAAACAGAATCTTTTGTAACACTTTTGATGCATCCTTAATGAATAAAATTATGAATTTTATTACAAACCCTTACTAAACTTTGTTCTGAATTTCCCCCACGATAGTGAATTATCAATTTGCTTTATGTTTAGTTTGTTTGTTGTGCTTTTTCCCCTCTGTTCCTGTTTGTGTCTGTATTCATATTCACATAGTATGTTCATTTATTACAGACATTTGTGTCCTAATTTTGCAGACTTATTAAAGAAGTTCTGTGTCTCTGTCAATCTCTGAATGTTAAGAAAAGCCCATGGGAGAATGAGCAGTTCAGAAGTTCAGGTGCCATCATGAATCGACTTTAATCGCTGGTGTTCGTCACCAAACGTGCGTGAACTCTCAGACGATGGCTTCGCTTTCAGGAAATGCTCTTTTTGTTCTTTCCAGCAGCAGATGAAGAAATATGTTAGTGGTTTGAGGTATGAGCAATTCCTTTTAAATAATTTACAATCACATTATTTTTAGCTATATTACCTAGCCATAAGTCTTTCACCTAATATTTTATTTTATTTCATTATTTCATTATTTCATTTTACTTTATTTTATTTTATATTTTATATTATTTTATTATTTTTATTTTATTTATTTTTATTATTATTATTATTATTTTTTTTTTTTTTTTTTTTTTTGTCTATAAGTACCATATTTTCCAGAATTCCAAAGCAACTTATATAATTAAGATTTGTTGTTTAATGCATTGCAAGTTCATTGTTGAGACGGACAGGAATAACACAACTCTCCTGCCGTCCACCTCAGATGACCCGTCTGCAAAACCATCAGGCACATTAATCTATTTTCATTTGTCTGGAACAGGCTGGAATCTAATGGGTCAATGTATTCATGTCTGTGTGTGCTGCTGTAATGATTATCCGAGTCTTTTTGGAGAGGAATTGGTCAAACGTCACGCATGTGTGTCTGAGCAGTTCAAGAGCTGCTACTTTGTTTTGAACTCTTGATATTTAGAGTAGCCTACCATGTGAAATATGCTCATTTGCTTGGGGTTTGTCCACAGTTGGGTGAGAAAATGTCCTCAAACATTTAAGGGTACTACATTTGGCAGCATTAACCAGTAATCTTCAGAAACATAATGACTTTCTTTTATTATTTTTTAGGGATGCACCGGTTGACTGGCCAAAAATCGGAACCGGCAGGTTTTTGCTTCTAACTTTTTTTGTATTTTTCTGCCGTTTTTTCCAGTAGTGCGCCCGCGTGCACATACGTCTATATTGAATGAATGAATGAATGAATGAATGAGGCATTTATATAGCGCTTTCATATGTACTACTGTACACCCAAAGCGCTTTACACTCATGTCAGGGGTCTCTCCTCAACCACCACCAGTGTGCAGCATCCAATTGGATGATGCGACGGCAGCCACAGTACAACGGCGCCAGTGCGCTCACCACACACCAGCGATAGGTGGAGAGGAGAAAGGGTGATAGAGCCAATTCAGTGGATGGGGATTATTAGGAGGCCATGATTGGTAAGGGCCAATGGAGGGAATTTGGCCAGGACACCGGGGTTACACCCCTACTCTTTACAAGTAGTGCCATGGGATTTTTAATGACCACAGAGAGTCAGGACCTCGGTTTAACGTCTCATCTGAAGGATATTGCAATCATTCGCGAACATGTCACTTGTGTGGAAGTATTGTGAAATATGCGAGCAGGACGTGAAGATTGCAATCTGCAATGACTGCAAAGGACGAGTTAATTGTGGAGGAACAACAGCGAAGACATTCGGTAAACAACAAACTTGATCAGACATTTGAAAGTTCATCACCCAAAAGAACACAATGAGTATCAAAAATCTGTTGATAATTCAAAACAGCCAAAACCTTCATCCCTCACTCAACCATCGGTAAAATCCATAATTTAGATAAATAAGAGCCGCTTACCTCTCCGCGCCCTGCACAGATAGTGAGCGTTTGTTCAGCTCAGCTTCTCACCTGTTGGATGAGAAACGAAACAGACGAACTTGTGACGAAGCTGAAATGCTTCTTTTTGTAAAGAAGAACATGCATGCACTTTTGAAATGAAATACTATCAGTTCTGTATAAGATGATCATTTTTATTTTACCTTAAAATTACATTAACTTAATTTGATTTAAAACGCACCTGCTGTAGCATCTTTGTTTTTTTCTTCTTCATTGCAATAAACATTATTTGATTTAACATTTTGGAACAATGTATTTATATACTTTGGTTTTATTTAATTTCACTGGTAAAGACTTTTTTTCTTTACACTGAATTTAAAAACAAATGCTGATTTAAGTAACATCTTTGTTTGGATTGTTGAATGTGTGTTGATTGTGTTGTTTGGATTGCAGAATATGCAGTTGTTGCCTTTAATTTCACATAAATTCAACCCAAAAGCCAATTTGGCCTGTTAAATACCAAATAAACATCTTGTTCATGTATACTTCCATTCTTTATTGTTTGTTGCTTAAAAAAATAAAAAAAAAACAGAAATCGGAATCGGCCAGTTTGCTTGAAAAAAATCGGTATCGGAATCGGCCATGTAAAATCATGATCAGTGCATCACTATTATTTATATTATTATAACTGCAAGGACAGTTCAGCACAGTTAAACATTAAAGACATCAGCAAACAAAGATTTTAGCTCCATTGTAGGCATAAAACGTTGACATACATTTATATTTTGTGAAAAAGGTGTACTTTTGTTGAAAAGGTATTTACAGGATATGCTAATTTATTGCTCTCTCATGATAAATTGCTTGTGGTGTTCCTTATTCGTAAGTCACTTTGGATTAAAGCGTCTGTTAAATTAATAAATGCAAATGGGTTACAACATCATAATGTGACACATGCAGTTTCCAGCGCACAAATTATGAGAGCTGTCAGACCTGCCGAGTGCTTTCAATGCTTATGCCACTCTCCAAACAGAAAATGAGTGAATCTTCAGGCTTTCATTAGGAAATAGTTAATAAGCAAACAAAACTTTTAAAATGTATTTTTCTGTTGTTAAATTGTTCATGTAATTTAAGTGTGTATGCTGATTTGTTGACAAATTTTATCATTAAAGGTGCGCTATGTAACTTCTACGTCCGCTAGAGGTCGCCTATTCAAAACAAAGGCGTAGTTTGATGACGCCAAGTTCGAGCGCAGAATCTTGGGACATATGGTCTTCACCTCACAGCCGGTGGAAAAGAATCGGGATAGGACTCGGGCAGAAATCATGTTCATGGATGCGATTATTAAGGTTACTGTAGTATGAAGCAGAGCAGACCCGAGTGTTGTGGGAGCTGAGCAAGGCCGCTGGAGCGATTAATAAGATGAACGCAACACACACCTCGGGAGCAGCGGGACTTTTATTATGCCACAGTCGTCGCCGCCATTTCCGCTTTTCTGGTCATGAGTATGAGGTAACGCAGCTCTGTTTATCATATTAGGTATATTTAAGTGTGTTGAAAATGATGTTATGACGTTACTCTGTGCGTTCGCTTGGCGGCTGCTATAACACTTGTTGCACACTGCAGTAAGAGAAACAGAGGGTAACACAGATATGACGCAATTAACAGGCGACTCTCTCACACGTCCCGGTTCCTTGGTTAAAATAGCAATTTTCTCACGATTTACAAATAGTTGGAAACATTTGGGATATTGTAAGTACTGAACTGAACAAAATATATAACACTGGCCTAGAGGTTTTTGGATATTTTACTGAAAAAATTTTACATAGTGCACCTTTAAAATAATTTAAATAAAATGTACATTTTTATTTTGTCTATAAGTACCATATTTTCCAAAATTCCAAAGAAACTTATATAATGTACTACTTGGCATCTAACATGCAAAACATGCACAAGTTTATTTGTATTGTGAATTTCGCACATGCCTGTAGTTTCAGTTTCACTTTAAATACATTTATTTAGGCTTGGTGTTTATAGTAAATGTTTTTTATAATGAATAAACAACACTATTTTCAATGTCGTTCTGAATATCGTTAAATTGAAAGGATTTGTTGTGGGGTGAGTGGAAATAAAATATATACATTTACCATTATTTTACATTTATTTCTGACTGTTGCAATAAAATGTGACTTATACACTGATGCAACTTATCTGTTGTTGTTTTTTGACCTGGAGTGACTTATAGTTATGTGCGACTTGGAAAACACAGTAACCAAATATATTTTTTATATTGCTTTTTAATGCAGACTAAGACATTGATGTCTTCTCAGACAGATAATGACACTAATAGCACAAACACACAGGCGAGTAAATCCCTTGAGTGTAAATGAGTGAGTGGGTGAAGCATCGATTCATTCATGTGGAGTGAATCAGAGTGAACTGTGTTTCACAGAGGAACAGGGCCAAGACATCAAACTCCAGTTTGATCTTGTTTGCCTGCAGGGCTACACGCTCGTGTGTAAAACCCTTAATGACTGTCTAAGAGCATCTGGTGTGGGATATTTCTGAATCACTCTGTCTGTGTGTGTGAGAGAGAGCGAGATGAGGAGGAAGTGAGTTGATTTGTGCAGTTGAGAGATTTCATGAAACCCAAATTGACTATTTGCTGTCCCTTTCAGAGGTCTGAGCGTGGTTTGCGTGATTTTTGGCCCATATGTGAACACTCCAAACGATCTCAGACCCCTTAGAAACGCATCTTATTGCGTTTAATGTGTCAAAAACACACAAGGTTCACATAAACAGTTGGTTTTGTCTTAAGTGAATCTAAACATCTTGAAGAAATTGTGTATGTGTATCATTATATTGGATCCGTGGCGTTACTGTAGTTCTTAAAGTGACAGCAGCCTAATAGAAGAATCAGTATACATTTTATTCATACAGTGAAGAATATTCAGTTTTATTCACACATACAATGTCAGTGAATGAGATTTAATTTTGAAGGCCATGGAGGTCAGCCATCAAACACTGAACTGGACTAGATCCAAAAAGCAACAATATGAACACAAAGTCTGAGACCACATTCCTACTTAAGTGGATCTGTCTTTCAGGGACAGGGAAATGTTTAATGTAAAGAGAACTGGGTCCTTTTTCACACGGTCTGAGTTTGGTTCTTTTAAAGAGAACTCAAGTGTGAAAACACCCTAAAACACCCCGAAGAGTTCAAGTGTGAAAATACCCTTAATTCATGTTCCTGGTCTTAATGTGAATGATTCATCAGCACACATTCCAAAGAAAATGTTTGTCTTCATAATCTTTCTTTATACTGTAATAACCATTTTAGCGGTTATTTAGGGAGCTTTCAGACTAAAGCTTCTGATGTGGACCCGAGTTTGTTTACTACCAGAGTTTGGTCTATTTCCACATATCCTGTTTCACTGATGAATATGGCACAGTTGAAGTAAAATGGATTTTGATGTGCAATTAGTAACATAAATTTGACTGTTGAAGATTTAAGAATCACATCAATGAGAGGAATTCTAAAAAGTTGTTTATCAAACTGAATCAGAGGTACACTACTGTGCAAGACTTTTTTTAAAGAAATGAATACTTTTACTCAGCAAAAACACATTCAATTGATCAAACGTGACAGAAAAGACTTGTTAATGCTTTTATTTTTATTTACATTGATCTTGAGCAGCAAATCATCATACTAGAATGATTTCTGAAGGATCATGTGACACTGCAGACTGAAGTAATGATGCTGAAAATTCAGCTTTGATCACAGGAATAACATTTTAACATACAGTATATTCCCATAGAAAACAGCTATTTTACATTGTAATACTATTTCACAATATTACTGTTTTATTGTATTTTTGATACAAGGATGAATTGTTCACAATAAGACCAGGAATATGAATTAAAGTCTTGCACTAGAAATCAGACTTGGACTTGCTTTGATTTGAGTGCAGACGCTGATATTGGACCATTTGTAGTCTTTTCCGAGCGAGGAAGCTTAAAATAGGCCCAAGTGTGGCGCTTGACCTAATTGTTGTTGCCGCAGCTGTGACTTGAAAGAGAGAGAGAGACAGACAAGAGGACAAGAGCAGTCAAGCTGAAAGGGAGAGAAAGACTGCCGCGAGATGAAGAGGGAAATATAAAGGGCACGAAAGAAAGACTGCTGTTCAATAGGACCCTGATGGCCATTGAATGAACTGTAAGTCAGTGATTAAACGGCCCGGTACCTGCCGCAGAAATACACCTGACTTGATGTTTTCTTGCTCTCTGGGGCCAGAGCGGCATATTTGGAAGGTTAATTCTTTAATGTCTCTGAGGTGGACAATACAGAAGCTGAACTGTTTTTCCCTGTTTCGCAGTTTTCACATGATCTGAGCTTCTTCATGAGAATGTTCATGCTGCTCTTTTTCAAATCAATATGAATGGTGTCCATGCAGGGGCTGCTGGGCTCCAAAAAGCACTTATTTATAATATTTATATATTATATAAAATTATTACAAGTAGTCCATATGACGTGTGCAGTATTCCAAAGCATATGATGCTTTGTATGATGGCCACAGGCCTTTAAGTTGCTTTCCGCTGAAGCTTTTCCATTGTGTTGCCGTTTTCAAATCTCATTCTTCATATTCAGACTCGGCACTTTGAAATAATTTAGAAGACATGCAAAAAAAACAAAATTGAATGAATGTGTACTTAAATTTGACTCAAAATGCCTTTGTGTGTGTGAAAAGTGTTTGCATATTTGCATATATGACGACAAATATCACTTTGTCGTGATGTGATGTTTTGTCTCAATCAGTTAGCTTTTATTTTATATATTTTCAGTTTTCATTATAATTTTAGTTTTAGTCATTTTGTTGTGTGCTTTTGCCATTTTATTAGTTATATATTTTTGTATAGTTTTAATGAATTTTTATTTGAATTTTAGTATTTTTTTTACTTTAACTTAAAGTTATTTCAGTTAATTGTCAATGCAACATTTCAAATTTCAAGTCTTTCACCTAAAATTTTATTTTTTATTTTTTTATTATTTTATTTTATTTCAGTTACCCGAAAACAGTTTAACTCGGGTTTTATTTTAGTTGACAATAAAAAACACTGCACTCAAGTCACTTACATTCAATTTAAACCATGCATATATTACACTAAATGACAGCAGGTGTTTACTGTCATTTTATTATAGATAAAATCCAGTTGAACAGGATTGTTTCCATCACAATAATCAAAAGCCATATAAGAGATAAGCCATATAAGCTATATAAGACACGTTGAGACTGAAATGCATCACTAGAGAACAGAAAAATTCTGTTGATAAACTGCTGTAAAGTGTCCTATTTCTGAGTTAAACCAGCAGCTGCTGTGATAATGACTGCAACAGCGTGTCACTGTCGCTAAAAACTCCCTTCCGGATCTTGCCGTCATCTCCTGACACAGCTCAGACACGTTTAAGGGGATGTTTCCTACGGGTCTTAAAGGGGCAGGTTTAACAGCTTTTCCTTTTAATCCTGCTTTAATCCTGCCTGTAGGCTCAATAAATCTCCTCAGACATAAACCGTTTTATGGACTTACAGAACAACTTAGTTATGCTTTACTTTACTGTACTCACAGATGTTATTGCAGGTCAACTAGATTAAACTATCATTCCAGATCATACATAGCAGATGATGTTCTGTACCTGCAGTGATACCCTTGTTTTTCTGACAGATAATTTCATTGTATAGGCATATATAATTGTCCCCTTAAGTAGCTTCACTGTATTATGGTTAATAGCTTGTAGTGGAGCACACTATGCTGTTTTAAATTTAAATGCTTTTAATTTGCAGAGGACATGTGATTGCAATGTTCGACACCTGCTAAAACGATGTTACAAATATACATTTTAGACCTCAATAAAATGATGTAACCAACAGAATCTTGCAATCCTGCATAGTGATAATTATGAGCTCTGTCATGTCTTGCAGTGTCTTTTGTAATTGTCCTTTTATGTCTGTTTATCATTTTAACTCATTATTCTATGAAGCCTCACAGAGGAGGATTTTGTTGCTCTTTACATAGCTCATGAGACTTATGAACTTTGTCTCAAATGTTTTGCCTGAGGAGAAATAAAAAATAAACCCAAATGAGTCAGTAGTTGTCATACAGTAAAATGAATGTGAATAGCAGCTCAAATAATTTAATGAGAAATGTTCAAGTTCATTTTGACATCGCAGATGAGCGCAGTTTGAGGCATTGTTGAGCTCTCTTCTGAAACTCTATGAGACAGGTGTGAGATTATTAGGGTGTTTTTCCCAGAAGCAAATTTTGTGATTTTTGAAATTTAGACTTCTGTAAAGTATTATCTTTAGAAGTGTCTGACTGTGGTTTGATCGTGTTTTTAATGAGTTACTTCTAATACTTCAAATCTAAGTAGGCCTATTAGATTAACGATACTGCAAATGTACAGTATCTGTCTGTTATATTTTATTTATTCGGGGTCTGGCTTGTTAACATGGGCATCTTAGACCCTGCTGGCACTGAGATGTTTTGGAAATCTAAATTTAAATGTTTATTTAACATAAATTAAGCTGTATTGTAGTTTATAGGCTTGTTCGACTTCATGCAGCAATGCACAGACAGATCGCCGAATGACTTGAAGCAGTGAATGCCAGTTAGAAATTTTGTCCGACTTGAGACAGCGCCGACGCCACGTGACTGTGACGTATGCCATCAAAGTTCTGCGAGAGCGATTCAAGAGCAGCCAGCTAGTTCATTCTGCGCAGCTTCTCCAGATCGGCTGCACGAGCTCTGATGATGACACAGCTGGTCCACGATTGGCCGGATTCACCACATGACAGCGATCACGTTTCGTGTTTATTCTAAAACCTTCAGTTCAACTAATGCTCACAAATCTGTTTTTTATAACAGTAAAACCTCTTTTCATGTAGTCGCGATGTTATACTGTGTCATCAAAATAATACTGATAAAAATGTAGACCCCACTTAATTGATAGTATAGGCTTATGTTGAACTTGATTCTTGTACAAACAGACGCTGTATTAAGCACTACATAAAGTTTTGAATGAAAACGTCTCTGAAACATCTGTGTATTGACAAATATTGCATTTATTTCACTTCAGCTGCAGTAAAGTATGCAAACACAGCGCGAGCGTCACTATGGGAAGCAGAAAGTGTCCGACTTCATGTTTCTGTTTTCAGCTCCTCCCCGCCTGCAAGCGGTAACTCTCGCTGATCGGTTACATATATCTACCCCTTTCTCTCTCTCAAGCAACACCCCTTTCTCCAGCAGGCCCCGCCCTCCCCCTCTGCACTCCGCCTCCTCAGCCCAACCTTCTTCTCTCATGCCATACCCCTTTCAATTTCAAAGCCCACCCATTGTAGACCAGCCCACAGGCTCCACCCTCGTCAGAATCCTACCAATCTTCACTTGTCTGGCCACACCCCTTATAAACCAATAACATAAATTAGGTTGTATTCTTGTAGTTGTATTCAGGGCTTGACATTAACTTTTTTGCTCACCAGCCACTATGGCTAGTGATTTTCCAAAGTTAATAGCCACTCAGCATTTTCACTGGCCAAAGTTTTTTTGTTGGAAAATTTTTTGTCGGCCATGTATAACATGACAGGTCATCAAATAGGCCTATTTAGCTCTGATAAGGTTGTGTTTTTGTGCCAAATAATTTAATTATATAGTCATATATAATTGAAAGGATATTGTCCCCTTAAAGGGGTTATGAACTGGCTTTTATTTTTTTTTTATACTGTTGTCTGAGGTCAACTTATGACGTTTGCATGTTTTTACATTCAAAAACATCATAATGAATAAGTAATAGGCTATTTTCTACCTTGGTTTTGAGCCTAGCTCTTGAAACGCTCGGTTTTTATGGGCGTGCCGCATTGAAGACTTGGAAGTAAACGCCCACTGCTATGATTGGATAACAGTTTTCCATATTATAATGAGCTTCGGCTCCCCCGTCAGTACGCGTGGGGAATGTGGAATAACGGCAATCAAAATGATTCGCCCACAGGGCTCGCAAAATATCTTTATCAAACAAACACAATAATTTATCTCTCATCCACCCACAATTAATTGGAATGTTATTTTTTATTACTTGGTCGGCCCGATCGGTGGATATAACCGTGTACCGTGCATAATGGCCAGCAGCCATATCACCCTGTATCCCAAGACTGGTTTCCCACTGAAGCTAAGCAGGGCTGAGCCTGGTCAGTACCTGGATGGGAGACCTCTTGGGAAAACCAGGTTGCTGGAAGAGGTGTTAGTGAGGCCAGCAGGGATGCTCACCCTGTGGTCTGTGTGGGTCCTAACGCTCCAGTATAGTGATGGGGACAATATACTGTAACAAGCACCGTCCTTCGGATGAGACATTAAATCGAGGTCCTGACTCTCTGTGGTCATAAAAAAATCCCAGGTTGTTTTAATCTCATCCTGTCTGCAAATCCAGTCTCTTGTTTACAAACAAATCCATGGTGAAATGAAGCGAACAAATGCAATGTCTTTACCCACGTGAGCTGGATCTTCATTAAAAATAAAGTTTAACCATGCTGTCAATAAAAGCTTTTCTTTGACTGACAAGGCAGTTTTCAGCTCTGAAACTTATTCTTATATTACCATGACCTTTTATATATCAAAAGCTCAAGGGAAAGTTGATTTCTCAATTCATGACCCCTTTAAGTAGCTTTTGTTAGTAGCTTGTAGTGGAGCAAACTGCTGTTTTAGCTTGACAAACTAGACTCACAGTTGCTTTCCTGATACAGTCACACCCACACACACACACATGTGATGATGACCCAGATCTCGTTCCTTCACTGATCCAGAGCTGAAGGGGCAGCCGGGGTCATGTCTAAATCACCAGGCGTGTTAATTAGTGCCGTATCCTTGTGCTCTGAGAGATCAGAGAATGTCAAAGGTGCTACCTAGATTGATGAAAGCTGCAGACGGTTATGTCTTATGAGGTTTTTGGTGCAAAACAAATGTCCACTGCTCTCCACTAATATTGGCACCCTTGGTAAATATGAGCAAAGGAGGCTGTGAAAATAAATCTGCATTGTTTATCCTTTTGATCTTTCATTCAAAAAATTCATTGAAGTAAAACTATTGAAAGTTGGGGGAAACTCACATTATGAAATAAATGTTTTTTCTCCAATGCATGTTGGCCACAATTATTGGCATCCCTAGACATTCCTATGAGTAAAATATCTCTGAATTATATTCCCATTCATATTCCCTTTTTTTTTTTTAGCACACCAGGGTGACTAGGAACATGAAATTGTCCAGCCATGGCTTCTAAATATGAATATAACATGAATACTAAATTCATGGACCACAAAGACCAAATTCCCTTAATCATTCATCACAATGAGTAAAACCAAAGAATATAGTTCTGATGTGCAGCAAAAGATTGTTGAGCTTCACCAAATAGAAAGTGGCTGTAAGAAAATAGCTAAAAATAGTAAAAAAAAAAAAAAAAAAAGCATTGAAAATCCCCATTTCCACCAACAGGGCAAAAATTAAGAAGTTCCAAGCAACTTAAGATGTTACGAATCTGCCTGGAAGAGGACGTGTGTCTATATCGTCCTAATGAAGAGGAGAGTTTGAGTGGCCAAAGACTCTCCAAGGATCACAGCTGGAGAATTGCAGAGATTAGTTGAGTCTTGGGGTCAGAAAGCCTAAAAAAATTATCAAACAACCCCTACATCACCACAAGTTGTTTGGGAGGGTTTCAAGAAACATCCTCCTTGCTCATCTAAAAACAAACTCCACTCCAGCATATTCAGTTGTCAGACACGACTGGAACTTCAAACGGGATCAGCTTCTATGGTCAGATGAAACAAAAAAAAGGAGTTTTTTGGCAGCAAACTCACCAGATTAAAAATACCGCTGGATCTTTAATGTTTTGGGCCTATTTTTTGCTGGAGGTCCTGGACATCTTGTTTAGATACATGGCATCATGGATTCTAGGAAATACCAACAGATAAAAAATCTAAACCTGAAGGCATCTGCTACAAATCTTATTATGGGCCCATTATTATGAGCACAAAATGAAGCTTCTGCCATGGCCGTCACAGTCCCCTGACCTGACCTATATAGAAAATGAGTGGGGTGAACTGAAGAGAAGAAGCACCAACATGGATCTGGGAATCTGAAGGATCTGGGGAGATTCTGTATGGAGGAATGGTCTCTGATCTCTTCTCAGGTGTTCTCCAAACTCATCAGGCATTATAGGAGAAGGCTCAGAGCTGTTTTCTTGGGAAAAGGACGTTGCAATAATTGGGTGCCAATAATTGTGGCCAACGTAAACTAGCGAAAAACATTTATTTCATAATGTGAGTTTCCCCCCACTTTCAATAGTTTTACTTCAATGAAAGGTTAGAATTCTGTGAATTTTTTGAATAAAAGATCAAAAGGACAAACAATGCAGATTTATTTTCACAGCCGCCTTTGCTCATATTTACCAAGGGTGCCAATATTAGTGGAGGGCACTGTATTTCTGTTTTTGCATGCAATACTGTATACCACAATGCAATGTGCTTGAGTTGAGCTCCCATTTCCAGTCACAATTTGACTTTTGATTTCTTTCTTGATGTATTTTTTGATCTGACTGCAAAAGTTAAGACATTTAAAAATAAAATTGGAATAAAAAGGCAATTTAACTTTTTTTTATTTCCAAAATGATAACTCGATGCCACTTGCTGAATAAAACATGCTTTATGGTTCAGATACATTGTTAAAGCAAAATGTATTTCTGCAAAGGCACTAGCACAGCCTTATATTGCATAAAACACCAATATAAATGACTAGATATGATGCATATACCAGTTATTTTACTAAACATTTAAACTTCCATTAAGACCAGATGGAAACGAAAATAATCATGATGTCACTCTGTTAATAACATGAGATTTACAGAAATGATTGATGGATTTGTGGAGTCATGACCACTGTTTATTTACAGTCTGGCTTCACGATGTTTGTGACGGTTGTTAAATAAATGACTGTGCTGAAGGGTTAATTGCACACTACAGCACATGACTCATGAGTTGAAAGCACTCGCGAGCTGGAGAAAGTGTGTACAGAGCGTTTATGAATGACATGGGCCACAGCTGTAATACAGGGGAGTTTCTCGCTTTTCACCCTAATGCTTTTCACTTGGTCACTTGAATGTGTTTTTCGGTCTTATCCTCTTTTCTTGTTTTTTTTGTCTTTCTCACTCACTCTTTTTTGTTGTCGTATTACTTCCCCAAACCTAAAATAACAGGTATGGTTGGTGAAATCCACATCTTTCTCTCTCAAGCCTCACCCCTTTGTCCTCCAGGCCCCACCCTCCTCCTCTGCACTCCGCCTTCTCGCCCCAACTTTCTTCTCTTATGCAACACCCCTTTTAATTTCAGACCCTACCCATTGACGACCAGCACACAGGCTCCGCCCTCATCAGACTACAACCAATCCTTACTTGTCAGGCCACACCCCTTATGAGCACAGTCTCCGCCCTTTTTCATTCAGCCTAACCCTCTTTTCTGAAACTCCTGCATCTTATATCTATCTTCTGTTCATTCTTTTTTTAAAATGACAAATACTGAGAATATGTAAATGGAAATATGTTCAATCAGTTCTAATGATATTAATAAAAGGTCTTTTATGTGGTTTAATTGGAGGGAGATTGCTCAAACTGATAGAGCTAATGGAGGGCTTGAATTAATGCAAATGTTGTTGGAAATTACTTGGGCAATAAAATGGAACAGAAGTTTCATGTCTTGTCTAAATGTGATGGCAGCTTGGCAGGAGGAGATTATAACAGGACGGCTTTGTTCTGCCAATAATAAAGAGATACAGACAGAGACGAGAAGAGCAGGAGAGAGAGAACAGTTGAGGGAGTGCGTGTGAGAGGAAGACAGCTGTATTACAGTAATCTAAAAAGATTATGGAGCAGAGACAGAAAGGAAGCCAAACCCATCTCAGTACCATCACTTCCTGTGTGTGTGTGTGCGTGCGTGTGTGTGTGTGTGTGCGTGTGTGCGTGTGTGTGAGAGTGTTTGTGTGTGTGTGTGTGTGTGTGTGTGTGTGTATAATACCCTCTCATTCTTATTCTCACTCAGTCTCTGGAATTACTTCTTACTGCTAGTCAAAAGAGTGAATCTCATAAAAACACCTCCAGGTCATATTTCCCCACAAAACTGAAAGGTTGAAAACAAGTTCATAAAAAAAACAATTAAGATTCTTTTTTTCCATTGTAGCAATTTTATTGTTATTTAAAAATCACAAAATTACTGTAATAAAGCATATCCAGCAGTATTTAAATCATAATAAATTAAAGGAAGTACAACAGATCTTATTTTTTTTATCAGATAAATGCAGCCTTAGTGAACATAAGATACTTTCTTCAAAAACATTTTAAAAATCTTACCAACCAAAACTTTTATTTTATATATATATATATATATATATATATATATATATATATATATATATATATATATATATATATATATATATAAAATGGTATATTTGTTATTGTGATATATTATTTCATTAATATATTATAGTATCTTTCTTGTTTTGCATTACAGTAATGAGAATTAGATTTTTTTTCTTTTTACATAATAGTAATGAGTATTTTGAATAAAAATGTGTTTAATTGTTATGAAAATACTGTCAAAAAAAGTTGGTTTTAAAATAAGCTTCTTATATTTTTATACAAAATATAATACATTTGAGTTTGGGGTGCCTGGCATATGTTCTCGAACAGGGTGAGGTTCACCCGTAGTGTCTTTCTCCTTCACTTGCATCACGGGCTCATGGTTTTGTCTTCATCCCTTTCACTCTGTCACCATCTCTGGCCTTTAGTCACACTGACCCCCATCCCCCCACCACACACACACACACACACACACTCTCTCTCTTTCTCTCTCTCCCACAGCTTGAGCTGCATTCTGTCTCCATGACGATGGCTAGAGGCTTCTCTGCTCATTTCAAGGTCACCCCTGTGAGAGACAGACACATGCGTTTCCATGTTGGTTTGCTGTACAATTGGGACTAAACGTAGAGTGTAAACAGTTCTGTCATGGTAATGGACATGACAGTGTTTATATGTTTAGTCTTGGCGGAATAGATGTGCTATGCTCCTGCTGTTGGTTATTGCTAAGGACTTGCTACTGCCAATCCATACACGACTCGCTGCTGTGAGCAAGTAAGACATGCTGCTGCTGTACAATAGAGCGTACATTAATTACCCGTAGCAGATCTATACAGGTGGAGCTGGGGAAGGGAGAGGGTTTCTGAGAGCATGCTACAACTGCTAACAGCAAATGCTGAGCAGTATTTGAAGGTTGAGCAGCGAGCTCATTGGCTACTGATACAGCAGGAACCAATCTGACGTGATAGCGAAGCAGATTGAGTTAAGGACCCATCACCCAGCGCCATCTAGAGTTTAATGACAGAATTTTATTTATTTATAAATCTAGTTATTGTAGTTTCTCTGTCTGACGCACCCACCGCTAGCCTAGCTTAGCACAAAGACTGGAGGTAAACGGCTCCATCTAGCCTACTGCTCAATAAGTGACAAAATAACGCCAACATTTTCCTATATATATGTTGTGATGTGTATAGTTACATCGTGTACTAAGACCGACGGAAAATGAAACGTTTTTTAGAACGATATGGCTAGGGACTATACTCTCATTCCTGCGTAATAATCCAGGAACTTTGCTGCCGTACTATGGGTGCAGCGGCGCAATGATATTACGCAGCGCCTGAAAATAGACTAACTTCTGTCAACATAACCAACGTGACAACCTGCTTGCACAGAGAGTGGTGCGTAATATCATTGCGCCTGCTGCACCCAGGGTACGGCAGCAAAGTTCCTGGATTATTACGCAGGAATGAGAGTATAGTCCCTAGCCATATCGGTCTAGAAAATTGCAACTTTTCATTTTCCGTCGGCCTTAGTACACAATGTAACTGTACACATCACAGCATGTAATACCTCCAGTCTTTGTGCTAAGCTAAGCGGTGGATGCGTCAGACAGAGTTATGGCACGCACAGAGATAAAAATGGTATGTATAAACTTATCTAACTCTGGGGGATACGTTGAATAAGCTAAAGTCCCAAAAAGTCGGCGTGTTCCTTTAAATGAAGATACTTAAATAATTTATCAGGTTGTCTGAGTTTATTCAAAAGTATCTTGAACTTCATATTAACCCGCCAGCGTTTTTTAAAAAAAGTTGCCAGCCACCGCCAGCATGTTTCATCATATTGTCCCCCAGAATATGTTCTTGTATGAATATCTAAACATGCAATATATCAAAAGAAGGAACAGACCCTCTACTTTTGTTCTAGCTTCATGCATTCCTTTTTTCAACATTTTAATGTGGGTAAGTTTCATTAAAAAAGCAACATTTTGAGCAAAAAGCTGAGAAAATCACATTTTTGTCAAAGACTACATCCAGATCTGCTTCAGAACGATGATCACACACAGATGGATTAGATCGAGTCCATCAACACCCCTAATGCTTCAGTCCTATAGCTCGTCCTGGGTCGACATTTCATTCGGTAACATTAGGCAGTTTTGATTTATATGCTGTTTAATGTTGATGATCACGTTATTTCACATGTGCATCTGCTTACATATGATATCTCATGTTTCTGCTTCTTTTTTGCCTGTGTTTTGATCAGGAGATTCTGTACTCTTTCAGAAAATGCGTAATAGTGCCCCTACTGTATAACTGTGAAAACACTGAAAGACAGAAATTTCCATCAATGGCGGGAAAGAGTTAAAGTAATAGTCCAGCCATTAAAAATTACTTTTTCATCTTTTACTCACCCTCATGTCATTCAGACCCTGTATTGATTTATTACTTTCTTCTGTAACACAAAAGAAAATATTAGGCAGAATTTCCAGGCTGCTATTTTCCATACAATGGACAGGTGGTGATTTATACTATATAAAAGTTTAATAGCAGTTTCTGAGTGAAAATCCTACACCAATTCTTTTGTCAGTTTAATTCCTAAACTGAATTCCATGTTTTGTGAGTCATATGTTGCTTTGTGTGAGAAACAGCCTGAAATTGAAGCCGTTATTCACTGAAAATCTTCCACTGTAGTTGTAACATCATTAGATTCATCATCATATGCCAAAATGATCGATCATGATTTTAAAAACAAAACCACAAATAAGATTTGAGAGCTACAGACGGGAAGATTTCCGAAGCTCTTGTATGACTTCAGAGGATGCAACATATGAGTCATATGAATTTCTTTTATGATGCTTTTTGTCCTTTTGGAGTTTGTCAGTTTGAATCAACATCCACATTGAAGCTCAAACTTTCTGCATCATCTCATGTGTGCCAGAGAAAAAAGTACAAGATCGGAATGACATGAGCAAGTGTAAATGATGACAGAATTGACTTATTTGGGCGAATTATTCCTTTATGGATGGATAAAAACAAAAACACTAGATTAAAAAAACTTTACATTTTCAAAGTGTAGTTGATGCATAATTTGTCCATTTTATTTCATTAGCATCCAAAACTTTTAAATGAAATGTATTTCTTTTCAATTCAAAATTTGTATGCCCTTTTGCCTGGGGCATTTTAAATGATCCTAAAGTGCGAAAAATTACTTTATAAGAGTACAAATATTCCATGTTGTCTCTCCATTTAATATGGGCTCATAAAATCTGCATGCAGAATAATTATAGAAGAATGAAAGAAATGCTGCTTTAGATGGACTATAACACCGCAGGACACGTCGACTCCCACATGCTTTTCATTTCAACTACCCACATACACATTTACACATGCATTTTTTTAAAAAGCTAGAATAAAAGAAAGTAAATCAATATGATGTATAATAACATAAAGATTAAAAAAAAAACACAAAGTGAAGTTGGCAGCATGAACAGAAGTTCAAGCTGTTTTCATGACTGACTGTCTGAAGCTGAAGTGTGTGTGTGCGTGTGTGTGTAGGTTTGTGCCACATAGTCCCCTGATATCAGCGGAGCGTTTGCAGAGATTGAAAACCTTGCTGCCGCACTGACACGTTTATATGTCTCCTGTCATCAGCTGGCAGAGGTGCACGAACACGTGGCGTCTCTTTTACTGAATGACCTTAGTTTGCTAAATGACCGTGTGACTGCAGTTACCTGCCATTTAGCAAACACTTTTCATCTAGTGTGACTTTCAAAGCATTAATTACATGCCCAGACTCTCCTTTCTCTCGTATAACCAGACTTTTGACTTTCCAGGTTCATACTGCAGATTATTCAGGTCGAGAACTGCCCACATGGTGCTGTTCTGTTAGGGTCATAAATTGATTTTGCTTCTGTGGGCAACTATATGTAACAACTATTAGACAGACAGATAGACAGACAGACAGACATACAGATAGATAGATAGATAGATAGATAGATAGATAGATAGATAGATAGATAGATAGATAGACAGACAGACAGACAGACAGACAGACAGACAGACAGACAGATAGATAGATAGATAGATAGATAGATAGATAGATAGATAATGTTGTAAGATATTCCAATCATTTGTCCATTAAATGTTAATTCAAACCAACAAGTTCAACCAATAACAGGTGAAGTTTTTAAACATAGAGAATATATGTTACTGTAATCTTCATGCTGCCAAAATTGGGTAGTTGTTTATCCATTTCATGAAATTAAACAATGACTACATTTACAAGTGCACCAATAATGTAATTATCTCCAATAATCCGAGTAAGGACTTAATCGCAGTGAGATTTTTAAAGTGCCCCTATTATGGTTTTTCGACTATTCACTTTCATGCTGTGTGTAATATTATGGCAAGCTGTTTTGACTTTTATTCATTCACAGGATATGAATTCTTAATATCAACAATTACATTTTCACTAGTTAAAATGATAATTCTTGATAACAACAAATTAATTTCAACTAGTAAAAATTGTAATTCTTGATATCAGTAATTATTATTATATTATTAAATTATATTTTCACTAGTGAAATGTGCCTGAAATAGGCTGCCATTCATATTCAATTGTTGATATCACGTGTTCAATTAGCATTTCTGATATTAAGTATTTATTTGTTGATATCAGTATAATTTCAGATATCTAAAATGGCTTTCTTACTAGTAACAATCAAATTCATGATATCAGAAATTAACATTGTCACTAGTGGCAATTGAATTGTTGATATCTAAAATGAAAATTTTTACTAGTAACAATTCAGTTCCTGATATCAACAAATGAATATGAATGGCAGCCTATGATGACATTTCACTAGTGAAAATATAATTACTGATATCAAGAATTCAAATCCTGTGCATGAATAAAAGTCAAAAACGGCTTGCCATAGTAATATAGCTGTTTGCGAATGTAAACCAAGCGGCAACCTCCCCCAGTTTCATCGACTGGCCACTAGGGACAGGATCCAGAAAGGAGCAGAATCTCATTTAACCCTTTTCCACCAGAATGAACCAGGTGCTAGTTCAGAGCCAGTGCTAGTGCCAGCTCAGAGTTGGTTCGACTGACGAGCCTTTTAAGAACCAGTTTACTTTCCACGTGCTAGAGAGCCACCACAGAGCCAGGTCTTACGTCTCATCTTTCTCAGCGAGGCAGCGGGAAACACAAACACAACAGGCTTGTTCGAGATGCATCGGCGCTGCGCAGGCCGATCAGCGTATGATATCAAAATACCGCATGAACGATTCAAAAGCATAAGGAGTCGCATGCTCTCGTTATACTTTTATGTCAGTCTGCACAGCACCGATGCATCTCGAACAAGCCTTCCATCAACAATGGCGAATGTTGCGTTACTATTGATGCGCATGGCTTTACGATCCTACATCGGCATCAAAACACAGCAAATCCAACACATTCATGCAGCTCGCTGTAATTTGTATAGATGGAGATTACAATCGAGCAGCTATTAGCTTGAATAGCTGCTAATTCAAAAATGGCGGTCACAAGTTTCTGTTCATCTTGTTGGTCATGGTAACCCCGCCCCCAGCCGCTGACGCAAGCGGTTCTTACTTCTAGACCAGCAATGATTTGTTGCTACTTAAGAACCACTTTTCCTGGTTCGGAGCTGGTGCTTTAGGTGTGGAAAGACAAAGAACCGATTTGAAACTAGGCTCTGGCTCCGAACCAGCACCAGCACTGCCTTGGTGGAAAAGGGATGATTGAGCCCATGTTAAAATGCCCAACTTTACAGCAGAAAAAAACATGTTTACAGCCTGGTGCAAATTGTGGTTTTGGTTTATACGACAAATTTTGCCCTTCATGACAACTGTGAGGGGGGTGAATTTTTTCTCATTCGTTTACATTGATGATATAAAGCCTTAAAGTTCTGCATAATTAAGGGCGTGGCCACTTTGAGTGACAGGTGAACAGCCATTTATCTGCTGTCTGTTAGTCATCGTGTCACCTCAGTTTCACCCACATGCCGCCTCTTTGCCCATTTTCTGTTATCCGGGAGTGACGCGCGGTGACGCTCTGCCAAGATGGCAACGGCCAGCTCGATCCTACTTTACACTTCAAAACTGCTCTTCAGAATCCTATGGGTGACGTCACGGACACTACGTCCATATTTTTTTACAGTCTATGATGTAAACGTTCTGCAAAGTTGGAAAGTCGAAAGTTCATGATAAATAAAGTTATTGTCTCCCAAAAGAAAGAATCGACTCTAAAATGCCAAAACGAGTCGTTTGTATTTTGAATCCCACTGTGTGGGATGTCTTTTCACTAGAAAAGACATTTGCATAATGCCCAACTATGTTGTACATTGTCCGCCCGTGAACAACAGCCCTCAAACGTCATTTTACTGACGACTGCTTCTCAATGAAATGAGTTCAATGAAAGATTCACAAAACGCTTGCTCTTGAAAGATGGGTCAGTACCCAGTTTATTTGGACCATTTTTTAGTGTCTCTTTATTTTGATGTTTTCATCCATCAATACACTGCATTATATTCATGTAGCACAACATTGTAAACACAAACTCAGTTGATGCCATTAAAGTGTTTACATGCCTGTTTATTGCAGTTAAAATTGGCATATGCCACATATTTCACTATGATTGTGGTTACTACGATTATGAGCTTAAAGGGATAGTTCACCCAAAAATATAAATGATGTCATTAATTACTCACCCTCATGTCGTTCCAAACCCGTAAGACCTTCGTTTTTGTAAACATGAAACTCTTTTCAGTGAACTCAAATGGTTTGTTGAGAGGGTAACAAATGAAACATCTTATGATGTTGGACATGTACCTGAGGACACATCAGCGAGCTAAAAGAAGCTCAAACAGGACAAACGGGACCTGAATGAGATCACAAAACTAGAGCAGAAAGTAGAGCAAAAAGTAGAGCTATGCCACGACAAAGCCGAGCGCAGAATTCCCCTGGCTGACCGCTTTTCCACTGCACTGACTTCACGAGAACGCTGACCATCAGCCTCGGCTGGAAACATGCAGAGTGTTGTTTGAGGTATTGCATGAGAGCGTTTGTTTTTTCCATGAGCCTGTTGAGCCGTGTTTGCTGTAGAGGTTTGCTTGTTAAAGAGAAACGATGCAAATGTAACAAATGAAAATAACAAATGCAAAAAAAATTTATGCACCTTTCTGGAAAAAATTATTGCCTCTGAAATTATTTTTGCACAAAATCAAAGCAAAATAATTGTATTAAAGTAAGAAAAAGAAAACATGATTTTCAACAGTGATATGTAACTGTTTGTGACAGTATGAGTTGCTTTATTGCTCACTAGAAACTGTGAGTCAATAGATAGATTGATAAAGATTAATTAGATTAACTAAGATTAATAAATGCCATATAAGTATTTCTCATTGTTCATGTTAACTCATGTAGTTAAAGGTGCTGTATAATTTTTAATATTTTAAAAATGTTTTTTTTATGTAATAAAGCATAATATGTTTGCAGAGATTTAGGAAACATGCTAAGTTCACATATTTGTATCTACAAAAAACAATGCTATAGCTAGTTATTCTACTTTTAAAATGTGTGTTCTGTGTCAGAATGTCTGTTTTTGTTTTGGTCTGTGTGATTCCGCCCACTGCTAGTTCATCCAATAGTATTTCGACACCCCCGGTGGCCAGTTGATGAAAAACACAGCCATGGAACCAACCTAAAAAAGCCTTGGCATCCACCTAAAAAGCTCTATGAGGCATATTTAAACAGATAAATCAACTTAACAACTTACGCTCATCGCCTTCCATTGTCAATTGCGCTCGTTCCCGTTGTGTGCTGAATCTGGCAACCCACATGAGTGTCGACTGTCGAGAGGGGCAATTTCAACCGCTTGCTGTCAATATTACACACTGCACCTTTAAGTAATGTTAATTAACTGCAACGCTATCCTCTATAACTGTAAACGTGTATTTGGCATGTTGATTAGTCTGTATGGACGCTTTGTGCATTGATTATGTATCCAGAAATCATATTATGAAGGCACAACATCTCATGTAAATGTTAATGAGAAACGCCTAATTGGATTGTGTTTGACTGAAGTGCATTATAGATGTTCCCGCACAACATTCGCACTTCTAACTAATATTGCTTTACATAGTGTTTCATGTTTTTAATGTTCCTTTACCATGTTATATTTCTCACTCTTGGGTTAATAGGCCATAGATGTAGTCTGTCAAATGGTCTGTTGGGATGTTTTGCGGTGTTATTGCTCTGTTCTTTATTGAACCTCACTAATTGCTGCATGTAGTCATTTATGCAAAATGCACATCAAAGCACAGACTGTTTTAGTAATCCTTCTGTTAGTTTGTTTGAATGATATGACATGCAATTACAGCGTAATTTCAAAACATCCTAGTGATCATTAATGTTTTAATTATGTAAATGCATTAACTGATAATATGCTCTATCGACCTATAAGCATAAAGCACATAAACATTCTCCAGCCTAATGAAGCAGCTGTCTGAGTTTGCCGTCAGGTTGATATTTGCACTCTTTCAGTTGTCAGACGATACCAACCTGAAGTCTGCCGTCCTAATTAAATTGTTTCATCTCAGTGGCGTTTCTGATCAAATGCCTGTCAAACGATGATTCATGTTTTGGTCAATTAAACAACCACATGATCCATGAATTCACTCAGTTGAGTAATAAATGCGAGGAGATATAAGCTGATTGGGGGAGCGCGATTTCTAAAATTGCATTTCTTGATTCGTGCAGTTGAAATAACAAAGTCCAGAAAGGATTTTATGCTCAAATATATTTGTTATAGGGCATCATTTAATAAAAGACTGGGAAGAAGTTGCATATGGGTCATTGATGTGACAGTTTTTTCTACATCTGTTTATTTATTCCAAAATAAATTGAAATGCAATCGATACAAACAATGACTTATATACAACTATTTTATTTTGTTTTATTTTATTTTATTTTAGCTAATGAAGTGATTGGTAGTGGTAGTACAATATTAAAATATTAAAACTAGGGGTACAATTTTTTTATGCTTTAATATTAAACTGAATACCTTTTTTCAGCAATGAAGCATTACATTTACCATCATCTGTTTCAAATAAATGCTGTTATGGCTTTAAACTTTCTATTCATCAAAGAATCCCTGAAAAATGTATCACGGTTTCTAAAAAAATAAGAAGCAGCATAACTGAACAGCATAATCGAAATAAAAACATAAAACTACTCATTTAATAATGTTGATTATATATAAAAACAATATAGTACAAGTTTTTTGCGAAATATATTCAAATATTTAAGTATTTTGAGAGCATGAGGAGACTTGATTACATCATTTGTGGTGCTTCATGGGAGTGGGCGGAGCTCTTGGCACATGTTCCTCGTTTCAACTATCTGATTGGTGGAATTTTCAGTACAGCATCATGGGAAATGTAGTTTTTCACCACGAATTCAGCTGTCTAAAAGAAAGTGGAAATAATGCAGGCTAACAGTTTAAACAGAAACAAATTCCATCGATTAACAACCTTCTATAGCTCACAGTAGGGCTGTCTTTTAGTTATCGTTAAAAATCATTTCTTCTATGGAGAAATTCAATGGAGTTTTTACTTCCGGACTGTTGCACTCTATAATCCTGACCTCAGTGTCACCTACCTCTCAGGGTTACAAAAATTGTAACTAAGGTCAAAACTTAACTTAAGTGCTTCACCGGCACAAGTGGGAATTATGTGGACCGGATCAGTGTCGAAGCTGATTGAACCCGAATCGCCTCGGGAATGAGACACAGAGACTCTGAGGTCGGAGGTTGTTATCGTTTGTCCTTGCACAGGTTCGTTTCCCAGGCAGGGACTGGATTTGAGATGAAGCGAGTTAGGCGGCGTGTGAAATAAATTGAATTCAGTGGAGCACAACTAGCTGCAATAGATCTTTGTGTTCCTGTGCTAATGTGTGAGATTCCACCGAGATGAATTGTGTTCAGCAGGACTCGATTTCTCATTGATCTCGTATTGATCTAGTGTGGCAACCTTCTCAGAAAAATGTCTTTAAAGAGTTTGTTCAAAACAGTCTGTCTCGACTTGGCTAAATAATTTGTGGATGGACATACGGTGCTGTTGATATTGACAGGCGGGAGTATTTCAGACCGAGCGTTTGTCCTTCAGTTAGAGGCGTATTGATCGACTCGGCCTTGAACATCTTAAACGAACAAGCTAATGAAACGTTGACCTTTTCGGGGAAAGGTCAGGCAAACAATGTGTGATGGTCAGACTTGTAGTATGTCAGTGCTTGTAGTATTTATTAAAAAAACGTATAAAGACTTTTGACTGTAAACCAGTTTAAACAGCAAATACAATCACAGTAAGAACAAAGAATTCTATGAATCTTATTTTAGGATCTTTTATTAGCAAATATTGAATATATGCAATTGTTTAGCATATCACTTAATTCATTTAAAATGTTAACATATTTATTTAATTAATTTAATAATTTAATATTAATTAAAAAATAATAATTTAAATTTAGTTGTAGCTAATAAAGTGATGTAATATTACTACCTTTCAAAAGTTTGTGGTCAGTAAGATTTTTTTTAGTTACTTTTTTTCATCAGGTATGCGTTGAATTGGTCTTAAGTGACAGTTAAGACATGATGTTACAAAATATTTCTATTTTAAATAAATGCTGTTCTTTTGAGCTTTCTATTCATCAAAGAACCATGATGTGTCACAGTTTCCACAAAAATATGAAGCAGTACAACTGTTTTCATCATTGATAATAATCATAAATGTTTCTTGAGCAGCAAATCATCATATTAGAATGATTTCTGAAGGATCATGTGACACTGAAGACTGGAGTAATGATGCTGAAAATTCAGCTTTGATCACAGGAATGAATTACATTTTAATATATATTCACATAGAAAACAGCTATTTTAAATTGTAATAATTTTTCACAACATTACTGTATTTTTTTCTTACCAACCCCAATCTTTAAAAACTGTTTTAAAGATGTAATAAAATGTAAATGTCATGTTTGGTCTGTGGTTGAGTTGGTTTTTCACTGTTTTCTGGTTACTCATTGTTTGATTACGACCTGCACCTGTTTCTCGTTTCCTTTCATCGGTTATACTTTGTATTTATATCCCTCAGTTCGTCCGCTCTCGTCTGTTTTATTGAGGTTGTTCTGCACATGTTTTTTGTGAGTCTAAAGTTACCTGAGTATTTTGATTTTGGTATTACAAAACAACTGCTCCACTTAAATGCTGTTTTTTTTATCCCTGCATCAACCCGGAGCTGACAGTATAATAGGGATAGATACACTAGTGATGTATTATTGTTCCTTCTAAATATCATTCGCCTGAAGCCACTCAGTAAATCTGCAGCACATGTCTTACATGACAGACAGTGGCATTGACTCCATTCAAACACACAACAGTGTGTCCAGTGTGTGTAAGCAGCATTACATTAACATGCTTTAATCTGCTGGAGGCTTATTGTGAGACAAATCCATCCAAAGCTTAAAAACAGCCTTTTATTCCCCCCCTCTCTCTCTCTTATGCTCTCTCATGTATATGTCTTCAAGGAAGACTCAGATGCATAATATGACCGATTTATTACAGAGCGTGTTTGCATGCATTTATGTGCATTTATTCTTGTATAAACCAGCAATTATTCAATAGGCCACATTCATGTAAAACTCCACTTACTGCCTGCCAGTCAGGATTTCAAATATCATCCACACTGTCACGCAGGACGACTGCAGCGTCGGAGAAACCCGCAGGCAGGGTACATGACGGAGCGATCCCTCTGACAGAGAAGGAAAAACACCAAGTGTACTTGAGCAAGTAGGACGCATCAGTCAGGCCAGTTTGTACCATTTTTTTTTTTACAAACATGTATGACTGAATGACACAAAAGCACAACCAGGTGGAACTTACGGCTCTGCTCAGTTCATTTTTTACTGTCTTATCAGCATATGGTTTTTCTGAAGTATACTGTAGTAATATTAATATTTATTTACACTTCATATTGTGTCCAGAAAGTTTAAAAATTGAGTTTTTCTGTAACAATTTACAATAAGGTTTCATTTGTTACACTGTAAACCATAATAAAAGACGGCATAACTTTGAAGTAATCCGTTATAACAATATTACAGCATGAAATGGAAGGGTTAAGCAACGAGAACCGTTTGGCCCATCGGTGGAAAAGCAGCTTTTGGTCGCAAGTTTCGTCGTTTCCAACACAATTCAATGGAACTTGCAACCATCATTTGGGAATCGCACCCCAGACTGAGCAGCACATTTGTAGCCAATCAGCAGTAGGGGGCGTGTCCGCTAATAATGGGGATGAGAGCGAATGAGCCAATCAGATCATAATGGGGGAGGAGAGGAGTGAGGCAATCAGCAGTATGGGGAGAGTGAGCCAATCAGCAGTAGGGGGAGAGTGAACCAATCAGCAGTAAGGGGTAAGGGGTGTGCCCACTCATAATGGGGAGGAGAGAGAGTGAGCCAATCAGCAATATGAGAGTGAGCCAATCAGCAATAAGGGGTGTGCCCACTCCTAATGGGGAGGAGAGAGAGTGAGCCAATCAGCAGTATGGGGAGAGTGAGCCAATCAGCAGTAAGGGGTGTGCCCACTCATAATGGGGAGGAGAGAGAGTGAGCCAATCAGCAGTAGGGGGTGTGTTTGCTCATAATGGGGGAGGAGAGGAGTGAAGCAATCAGCAGTATGGGGATAGAGAGCCAATCAGCAGTAGGGTTGTGCCCACTCATAATGGGGAGGAGAGAGAGTGAGCCAATCAGCAGTAGGGAGTTTTTTGCTCATAATGGGGGAGGAGAGAGAGTGAACCAATCAGCAGTAGGGGGTGTGTGAGAGTGACCCAGTCAGCAGTAAGGGGTGTGCCCACACATAATGGGGAGGAGAGAGAGTAAGACAATCAGCAGTAGGGGGTGTTTCCGCTCATAATGGGGGAGGAGAGTGAGTGAGCGAATCAGCAGTAAGGGGTGTGTCAACTCATATTGGGGAGGAAAGAGGGTGAGCCAATCAGCAGTAGGGGGTGTTTCCATTTATAATGGGAGAGGAGAGAGAGTGAAGGCTTGTTGGACTTCATGCAGCGATGCGTAGACCGATCGCCGGCTGACTTGAAGCAGTGCATGCTGGTTAGAAATTTTGTCCGACTTGAGACAGCGCTGACACCATGTAACTGTGACGTATGTGTACAAAGTGCCGTGAGAACGATTCAAGAGCAGCCAGCTAGTTCATTCTGCGCAGCTTCTCCAAAACAGCTGCACGAGCTCTGATGATGACACAGCTGTTCCACGATTGGCCGGATTCACCGCATGACAGCGATCACGTTTCGTGTTTATTCTAAAACCTTCAGTTCAACTAATGCTCACAAATCTGTTTTTTATATTGGTAAAACCTCTTTTCATGTAGTCGCGATGTTATATTGTCATGTTTATCAAAATAAAACTGATAAAAAAACGTAGACCCCACTTCATTGATAGTATAGGCTTATGTTGCACTTTATTCTTGTACAAACAGACGCTGTATTAAGCACTACATAAAGTTTTAAATGAAAACGTCTCTCAAACATCTGTGTATTTGACAAATACTGCATTTATTTCACTCCATCTGTCATAAAGTATGCAAACACAGCACGAGCGTCACTACGGGATGCAGAAAGTGTCAGACTTCATGTCTCTGTCTGCAGTTCCTCCCCGCCTGCACGCGGCTACTCTCGCCGATCGGTTGCATCCAGCCGTAGCCGATGTCGAACACACCTTGAATCAATCAGCAGTAAGCGATGTGTCCACTCATAATGGGGAGGAGAGTGAGCCAATCAGCAGTAGGGGGTGTTTCCACTCATATTGGGGGAGGAGAGTGAGCCAATCAGCAGTAGGGGGTGTTTCCGCTCATAATGGTGGAGGAGAGATGTTTCTTTGTTTCTGAGTTACGTTGGTATTTTGCTGTTTTACAGAACCAATATATGCTGTTGTTGTTGTTGTTGAATCACAGCTGATTCATTCATACTTGCATTAGTGCCAGCTGTTGCCTGTGTTGCATAGTGTGTTCATTATTTTGGGGGCGGGGCAGTGAAGGGAGGGGTGTGTTTGTTTGGGTGTCGATTTCAAATATCAACAGTGTTTCTCAGAAAACGCTTACTAATGTTAACAAAGTGTTACCAATTTCCCTTACGTTCTCACTCATTTTATGTAATCATAATTGAAATACAAGCTTAACCAAACAAAACAGATATCTGAAATCTTGAAGACCCTGGACTCTTCTTGTGTTCAGGGTCTGTGTTGTTGGATCATGATAAAACATCAGCCTCCAGTCTCAGTCCAGCTGTTGAGGAGAGATAAGACGTGGCATCAGCTCTCCATTAAGCTGCAGTTTGTATCAGAGAGAGATGAATGTCCTGAAAGAGATCCGCTACGTTTAACTTTAAAGATGACATGAAACAGCATTTGTAACACATTTAACATCTGTTATGTGACACATTTCTGATTGGAACAGAATAGGAAAATAATGTATTTCATCCATCAGGAACTGATAAGAATCCTGGTTTGGGGGCGGGGGTTATTTATTAAATTATTTTTTAATAAGCTTTTTTCATTTTTATTATTTTATTATTATTCTTTTATATATATATATTAGTTATAGTAATTTTATATATATAGTTTAGTTAGTATTTTAGTTAGTTGCCTATATCTAATTATTTTTTTTATTTTTTTTTAATTAAGTTTTTTTTTTCAGCTTCACTTCAGTTACTGAAAAAGATTTTTAATAGTTTTAGTTAACAATAACACTGTTGTTTTGAAGATTTCAGAAGGAATCAGGTTGTCATCAAAAAAAGGGTTTCTGTTTCAAAAAAATTCTGAAACGGATCTGAAATCTGATATTTCAAAACATTCTTGTAATCTTGTATTCAATAATATATATTCTTTAAATATATGTTTCTGCTATTTTCTTATATATTTGTAGTTTTTATATAGGTGTAGTTCACAGTCTGTTTAACCTAATAGTACTGGCAACTAAGATGCTGTAATGAGGTTGATTTATAATAACTGGAATATAATTTTGTAGATGCAAACACGCTCCTTCCATTAAAGTTATTAGCATAGAAGCCTTGAAGTGTTTTTGCCCTGCAAACAGACCTTTAGCTGGTAAACATCTCATTGATAAATATGCATGCTCTGCTCAAAAGTGTGTTGCATGAGAGGTGATCGTAAGCAGATCTCCTATGTCCAGCTGTTTACAGGCTTAAATTAGTTTGCTTTTTGCTGTTTAGGTTGTCAGTTTGCTAAATATTGAGTTCACCCTTTTCAGCCATCGATGCAGTGCCTCTGATATAGCCGATATAATCAAGCTTGCTTGATTGTTTAAATGTGTGTAGAATTTTTGATCCAAATTTCCATGTACAAAAGTAATGAATACAAAATATTTATAACTCTGAAAACAAGATGAATATATGCAGTTAGTGGATGTCTAGCTTCCTAAACTTTTCAAACACATTGTAACCATCTGGAAACTTGCAAACTTGACTTTGTCAATATCTGACACCTGCCAGAAATAACGTTTGCATGACATAAGTTGTCATATTAAAGTCAAATTAAACTCAACCTGTGGTTAGATCAGTGCCTGCCGGAGGGAGTGAATTCATTTGACTAAAGCTTTCGCTGCTGTGATGTTTACGTGTCAACACTGCGCCAGTCATTTAGAGGACGCGGATGTCACAAATACAGCACTCTAAGCCTTATTAAATCTTTCCCTGCCAACACACACACATTCACATACACACACTAAAGAAAATAAATCAGTCAATACACTGACAGGCCAAACATTCAATTACAGACAAATCATATAAATGCTCCTCTTATGTTTGTCTCTTCCTCTCTCAGCTGACATAAACATACACACAGATGTATTCAAACGATTTCCTTATTATATACAGAATTGTCAAAAAACATAATAATACCACTTGTAAGAATAGGGTTGGGTGTTGTGAAAAAATATTCAAGTTAAAACATAAAAGAAACAATCAATAATGATTTTTTTTTTTTTAAAAACATAAAACGGTACAGGAAGCTTTCTAAGTCACGACAGCTTTAAAAAAAGTGTGTTTTTAATTTAGATTTAAAACTTTCATTATTTTCTGCACATCTCACTTCCTCCAGAAGGTTATTCCAGAGGTGTGGAGCATAATGACTAAAAGCAGCATCAACAAATCTTTTAGATCTACTTTTTGGTATAGTTAAAGAAAGAATTTGAATATCTGAGAGTACTGAAAGCATTTTTGAGAGGTAGTCTGGAGCAAAACCATGCTCAATATGAGTAATTTTACACTCACCTAAAGGATTATTAGGAACACCATACTAATACTGTGTTTGACCCCCTTTCGCCTTCAGAACTGCCTTAATTCTACGTGGCATTGATTCAACAAGGTGCTGAAAGCATTCTTTAGAAATGTTGGCCCATATTGATAGGATAGCATCTTGCAGTTGATGGAGATTTGTGGGATGCACATCCAGGGCATGAAGCTCCCGTTCCACCACATCCCAAAGATGCTCTATTGGGTTGAGATCTGGTGACTGTGGGGGCCATTTTAGTACAGTGAACTCATTGTCATGTTCAAGAAACCAATTTGAAATTATTCGAGCTTTGTGACATGGTGCATTATCCTGCTGGAAGTAGCCATCAGAGGATGGGTACATGGTGGTCATAAAGGGATGGACATGGTCAGAAACAATGCTCAGGTAGGCCGTGGCATTTAAACGATGCCCAATTGGCACTAAGGGGCCTAAAGTGTGCCAAGAAAACATCCCCCACACCATTACACCACCACCACCAGCCTGCACAGTGGTAACAAGGCATGATGGATCCATGTTCTCATTCTGTTTACGCCAAATTCTGACTCTACCATCTGAATGTCTCAACAGAAATCGAGACTCATCAGACCAGGCAACATTTTTCCAGTCTTCAACTGTCCAATTTTGGTGAGCTTGTGCAAATTGTAGCCTCTTTTTCCTATTTGTAGTGGAGATGAGTGGTACCCGGTGGGGTCTTCTGCTGTTGTAGCCCATCCGCTTCAAGGTTGTGCGTGTTGTGGCTTCACAAATGCTTTGCTGCATACCTCGGTTGTAACGAGTGGTTATTTCAGTCAAAGTTGCTCTTCTATCAGCTTGAATCAGTCAGCCCATTCTCCTCTGACCTCCAGCATCAGCATTTTCGCCCACAGGACTGCCGCATACTGGATGTTTTTCCCTTTTCACACCATTCTTTGTAAACTCTAGAAATGGTTGTGCGTGAAAATTCCAGTAACTGAGCAGATTGTGAAATACTCAGACCGGCCCGTCTGGCACCAACAACCATGCTACGCTCAAAATTGCTTAAATCACCTTTCTTTCCCATTCTGAGTTCAGGAGATTGTCTTGACCAGGACCACACCCCTAAATGCATTGAATATCATTGAATGCATTTATATCAGGGCTGTCAAGTGATTTGTAACGTACTGCTCTGAGACTTGGATTGAAGATCCAAATGCAGCTTTATTGGGACAATTCAGAATCTTAATCCATATAACAGGTAAAAAGTCAAACACACAAAGAATTACTGAAAACACAGGTGCTGCGTCCCAATTCGCCTACTTATATACGTCCTAAAAGTATGTATTCTTTTTGTGAAGAAAAAGTACATACTTTTGAGTGTGTAGCAGAAAAGTATGCAAGCTTTGGGACATACTACTTTGTCATCTTTAACAGACGCTCTGTCGCTTAGATACGTGCATCCTGTCACAGTTTAAACTGCCCTGTCCTCGCAGAGTGTGCACAAATCTGCACTTCGAATTCTGACCGGAAATAGTTGTCTGGGTATCTTTGGGATACTCATTTCAACACGATTTGGGACGTAGGTACTAATTCTATTTTCGAATACTATCTAGGGAGGATAGTATGCGAATTGGGACGCACCGAGGGTTTACAGTATAAAGGCAGACTTAAGGTAATGAGACACAGCTGAAAGTAATGAAGAATAATGAGTCCAGGCAAAAGGTTATGGGAAATGCAGTTCATGATGAGATTGCAATGGACTAGTTAGGAGTGCAAGGTGGAGATCAAGGGCACTTCAGCTGGTGGATATGACGCGATTAAAATATTTATTCTAATTAATCGCAAATTAATCGCACATCAAATTTGGCTGAGAAATTACCCCAAAAGATAATTTCAAGTCATTATTATGTTAAATGAGAAAAGCATCAAATAGACATTACAAAAAGTAGCTTCAGAAAGAATTATTTTATTTGATTCAACATAGAATTTATTACACACAAACTTTTAGGCTACTTTGGCCATGTTTTTTTCAGAAGCTGCATCTGAATTGGTATTTAGATATATTTACAGACCAAAACAGTGTAGTTACCAACATTCTTCAAAATATCTTCTTTTATCTTCCGCGAAAGAAAGAAAGTCATACATGTTTGAAATGACAAGAAAGTGATATTCTAAGTAAGAAACTAAAACTGCCAGTAAGTGGCGGTAAATCACTAAATGAGAAAGTCATTGAGTCATTCATTTATTCGATTCATTCAAACTTCTCATTCATTCAGGAATGAAGTAAATGGCTCTCTTTGGCTGCGTCCGAAACCTGGACAATGCTGCCTTTGGAGGACACATTTTAAGGTAGGAAGGCATCAAGGCACGTCCAAATCTAATATTAGCTTCACTTCCTGTCTCCTGAGATACCTTCATCTGATCGAGTTTTGAAGGCAGCATATATGTGTCCTTCGCTGCCTTTGATATCCCACAATCCTGTGCGTTCCATTCTGTGACAGTTGAGCTGGGGGAAAAAATGGCGCCCAAAAGTTGTGTTTGCTGGTCAGTTTGTGTGTATAAATGTACGGCTTTTTGAAATGCGGTTTCATTCAGAAACCAAACACTGCTTTGTGTTGTTCGGAGACGCACAACAGTTCTGCTCTGGCCTTACAGGTAATATTTTCGTTGGCAAAATTGAGCAAAAACAGACAATATTGTATAAAATCAATATCACATTTGCACTTGTGCTATTTTGAACAAAAACAGCACTGTAATTGTGTTGTACTGCGCTTATTACTCATTATGTGAAATTGCTCAATGCTTACCTATAGGCCTGACATATATAAATATGGGACAAAAACTCATACAGGGGCATTTTTGCCCTGATAACTTGAATTTTGTGGTCATTAAGTTGGCTTGGGAGAATTCATTCTAACTGCATTCTATAGGCTCCTCACACAGTGAGTTTTTGCCTTCATGTTCATCACCGATCAAACGGTATGAAATGTAAGATGACCTATGTAAGTCTGGGACGGGTGCGTTAAATGCATTAAATCATTTTAATCTCATTATTCTTCCATAACTAATTAATTAAATTAACGCATTCAATTGACAGCCCTAGTTAATATACCTATTAAATAACCATGTGGTAATGCCTATTCTTGAATATTCCAGTCAATGAAATACTTGACAGATGAACGGTGCTTCATCTCCTGTGATTATTTTCTAGTTTTATTTGTATCATAAGCAAAAAAACTGATTATTCCTTCATATTAAACCACCCAAGTTAAAAATGTAAAACCCCAAAACTGTAACACTAATGTTACTTATTTTCATATTACTCATTCCTCTCACTTATTACTAATGTAAAGCAGTCCCGCCCATTGAAAGCTGCACGGAAATATCTTGAGCAACCCAGGCTTATTAGACAAACGTGCATGTGGCGACATTTCTGCAAAACAATATTATTTTGCAACTTGCACATTTCGCTGCACTTTCAAAGTCAAATATCCAGTGAGTGGAGCTAAAAGCATGTTCAGTTTTATCAGAAACAGATGAATGTGAATCTGGCAATGTTTTATTACTGCTGTCGTAACAGGTGAGCTACTGAGCAAGTTTACTATGTCAGGAAAGCCATACATATGGAGCTGGTTATGTAATGCAAATGTCAAAATGTGATCATAATTGTGTGTGTAAAGGAATAAAATGTAGGTAGAGGCACGTTTTTCCAGCGGTACCATCATACAGCGCAAACAGCTCTAGTACAGAGATTTATAAATGGAGGGTGTTTTTGTTGAGTGCATGCGAGTCTCAAAAGCTTCAGCTGAATCTCCTTTAGGTTCACATCTGTCATAATGGTGCAGCTGGGACAAACTCCTGCGGGGAAACACACAGTCTTCTTTTATCCACCTTAAAGCAGGAGTATGTGCATCCGGATCAAGTATAAAGCTGCTGTGTGTGTTTTAACCTCAGAGGGATGTGTTTTGTCTGTCCCATTTGACCTGGCAGTAATTCTACAGTACAAAGCCTCCAAAACACTCTTTTAGCCCTCTGGATGGTACATAAATGTGCTCAGCTGAAGCACTAGCTCATCTCATTCTTTGTGAGAGCAAAAATACAGTGTGGGTGATGTTTGGTGATTGTTGTTTATTAAATAGCTGATAACTGAAAGATGAATCTCATTAGATCATGTCAAATTCACCCCAAATTCAAATTGAAGTCTATTTAAGGACATAAGTTTTTTTGCATTGTAAGTTTAGAAAACGGAGCAATTCTAAGAGGTGCTTGGGCCTTAATTATGTCACTAGATCAAAAACGTAAATGTTCTGTAATATGTAATGTCTGTGATGTTTAGATCTGCATGCACACTTAATCAACATGATGATGACCAACATGATGTTTTTGAGTAAATTATGTTGCTCTGCAGAGTGTTAACCAGTATAAGAGCTCTTCCTGTTTTGTACTGCTTCCCAAACATCCTGTCATTCCCGTTAAAACAGGAAGTGTTACTGTCTGTTATATGTCAGAGAGAGAGAAAATGCCAGCCTACACAAACACTGCTCAGATGGTGAGTTGAGATTCTTACTAAAATCTGTTTTAATTTTGATTTATAGCTTTGTTCTGTCTCGGCTCGTCTCATTTTTGTACATGCATTTCTATGAATAAGGTCAGCTGATTTGATGCTTTAGATTCCTGAAAGTGAGAGACTGCATATTTAATTCATTTATCTATCAGTCTTATCACATGAAGCTTTGTTTATTTCAGAACTAGTATTAATGTCATGTTCTGCTCATTTGTAGCATGTTAGTCAAGGTATTTAGTTTCAATTTATAAAAAAATAAAAGATGAAAAACTTGCCTTGTGTTGCCTTGCCAACTGACTGAAATAAGTTTAAACAAATAAATAACATTCAAAAACTAAAACAAAACTAAAATGTAAATAAACCTAAATAGTAATATGACAAAATTACTAAAATGAAGCTCAAACTAAAATGAAAACTGAAAATATGAAGAAAAAAAACAATAATAAAAACATATAATAGTATATAATTAATATCAAAATAACACTGGTTGTAGTGTGATAAATGTTTCGATAAATGTTTCGTGTGAACTGGAGAGGGAGTTTTGAGTGAATGTTACAGTATGTTTATATATAGAAAAATGCTGCCGTATTTTCTAGGAATCCTGTAATCAAGGCTTTCAGTGGAACCGTTTCCTTGTACTAATGACTGACTCTCCATTTCCTTATCTAAATTTTAAAATCCTGTATTGAAGAATTAAACAATCAGTGAGAGCGATAAAGGCGTTTAACCTGAATGATCAACAGAACTGTCGATACTTGACTTTGATTTCTTGTGTTTGTGGCTCGTGCTGCTTGTTTTTTGTAATCAGGGTTTTTGTATTGATGAGCTCTAATTGCTGGGAAACCTCGTCTCGTTTAATTACCTTTGCACATCAAACAGGAAACGGCTGTTGAATCACAGACAGAAGAGATGATGGTGACGAGGGTGTTTGTGATTGTTCAATTGTCATTGATTGTAACAATGCAAAAGATTTACTGTTTCTAAAAATAGGACTCATTTTCTACATATATGCAAATATAATTAATTCTTTCTTTCGATTTTGGGATGGTATACAGCTCTGGAAAAAATTAAGAGACCACTTAACATTGATTTCTCAAAGTTAAGTGGTCTCTTAATTTTTTCCAGAGCTGTATATAATCTGATATATTTTTGTGAGATTCAGTCATGAAACTCTCCTTTACATTTAACCTGCAAGCAATCACGTCATTATATAAACATTTAAATAGTCTGGTTTGGTGTTTGCTGTAAACTAATCCTGTAGCGCACTATCAGAGTTCTTCTGAACCCCTCCACCTCCCTCAGCGCCACCTGCCTGGATCTGCTACGGGATTTATGTATGTCTATTTATCTTACATGCCACAGCAGCGTGTCTTTGTATCTATTAGCAGTATCAATAATCAGCAGCAGTAGTATCAATAATCAACAGCATCAGCAGCAATAATCAGCAGCAGCAATAATTGACAGCAGCAATAATCGACAGCAGCAGCAATAATCAACAGCAGCAGCAATAATCGACAGCATCAACAGCAATAATCGACAGCAGCAGTAGCAATAATCAACAGCAGCAATAATCGACAGCAGTAGTACCAATAATCAACAGCATCAGCAGCAATAATTAACAGCAGCAGCAGCAATAATTGACAGTAGCAATAATCAACAGCAGCAGTAGCAATAATCAACAGCAGCAGCAATAATCGACAGCATCAACAGCAATATTCGACAGCAGCAGCAGCAATAATTGACACCATCAACAGCAATAATCAACAGCAGCAGTAGCAATAACCAACAGCAGCAGCAGCAATAATAGACAGCATCAGTAGAAATAATCAACAGCAGCAGCAATAATCGACAGCATCAACAGCAATAATCAACAGCAGCAGCAGAAATAATTGACAGCAGCAATAATCGACAGCAGCAGTAGCAATAATCAACAGCAGCAGTAGCAATAACCAACAGCAGCAGCAGCAATAATCAACAGCATCAACAGCAATAATCAACAGCAGCAGCAATAACCGACAGCATCAACAGCAATAATCAACAGCAGCAATAATTGACAGCAGCAATAATTGACAGCAGCAGTAGCAATAATCAACAGCAATAATCAACAGCAGCAGCAGAAATAATTGACAGCAGCAGCAATAATTGACAGCAGCAATAATCAACAGCAGCAGTAGCAATAATCGAAAGCATCAACAACAATAATCAACAGCAGCAGTAGCAATAATCAACAGCAGCAGCAGCAATAATCGACAGCATCAACAGCAATAATCAACAGCAGCAGCAATAATCAAAAGCATCAACAGCAATAATCAACAGCAGCAGCAATAATTGACAGCAGCAACAGCAATAATCAACAGCATCAACAGCAATAATCAACAGCAGCAGCAGCAATAATCGACAGCATCAACAGCAATAATCAACAGCAGCAGCAGCAATAATCGACAGCATCAACAGCAATAATCAACAGCAGCAGTAGCAATAATCAACAGCAGCAGTAGCAATAATCAACAGCAGCAGCAATAATCGACAGCATCAACAGCAATAATCAACAGCAGCAGTAGCAATAATCAACAGCAGCAGCAATAATCGACAGCATCAACAGCAATAATCAACAGCAGCAGTAGCAATAATCAACAGCAGCAGCAATAATCGACAGCATCAACAGCAATAATCAGCAGCAGCAGTAGAAATAATCAGCAGCAGCAGTAGAAATAATCAGCAGCAACAATAATCAGCAGCAGCAGTAGAAATAATCAGCAGCAGCAGTGTAGCAGATCTAGTCCTCAAAGACCAATTACATTAACATTACATTATTCAATAATATGCTAAAACTGTTCAGAGTTAACATGATTAAACTAACATTTTTACCATATTAAAATAACCAGTATTAGATTTATGTTCAATTATATTCAATTCTTAAACATTCTTATTTCAGGTAATGTGTGATTACTGGACATAAGTAATAGGGTCGACCAGTTGCCGGTTGCGTAAACTGCTTAGACTAGTTAGTCATCAATTTTTTTTTTCAAGACTGGCCATAATCGGTTATAAAAAGGTAGATTTGTCTAATTTTAATATGTTTATTTCACATTATATGTTTATGTGAAAGTCATTCATAATGTTGATCTCTCCAGCATGTTCTTACTGCAGACCATTGTTGATTCCAATCAAGATTCCCATGTATTCTGACGTTTGTAGCTTTATGGTGTCTGCTTTACTGGCAGGAACATGTTTTGGGGTCTTTAAAGACTCCATCAGGTGTCAAATGAAAGTAGAACTGGTACAATTAACTGTTGACCTTTTATTAACTCTGATTGAACAGATACATGAAACATTTGAGCAGTGCAGCTGTCCAATTATTTCTGATTTCATATGACAGAGTTCACCAAGTACGACATGTTCCTGGATCAACATCGTTGTTGATCCTGGAACAATATTCCAATCAACCAATCATATTTGAGGGACAAGTTTATGTCAAGGCTTACAACCACAAAAACATGTAGAACATGCACTACCGTTTGGGAAGTTTTTGATTGATTTATTTTTTTGAAAAACTAATACATTTATTCAGAAAGAAAGCATTAAATTGATCAAAAGTGACAGTAATGTTATAATGTTATAAAGATTCTGTTTCAAATAAATGCTGTTCTTTTGAACTTTCTATTCATTAAAGAATCCTGAAGAATAAAATGATTCAGTTTCCACAGAAATATGAAGCAGCACAACTGTTTTCAACATTGATAATAATCATAAGTGTTTCTTGAGCAGCAAATCATCATATTAGAATGATTTCTGAAGGATCATGTGACACTGAAGACTGGAGTAATGATGCTGAAAATTCAGCTTTGATCACAGGAATAAATTACATTTTCAAATATATTCAAAACAGTTATTTTAAATTGTAATACTATTTCACAGTATTAATGTTTTACTGTATTTTCATCAAATAAATGCAGCCTTCTTTAACAACATTAAACAAACAATCTTACAGACTCCAAACACATCTACAATACATTATGCAATACACAGTACGGTACACAATCAGTGACAGAGCACAGAACATGTATAGATTGTATACAGCGAGTCAAGACCGACTGACATTAGAGATCTGAACATGCAGTCAGTTGAAGCCAAACCAGCTGTAAGTGAGACACAAACTGACCAACAGACGATTTGAAGACCGAACTCGACCCAAACCCAAAATCTTTCTCCAGGCGAGAGTTTCTGACATGCTGGAATGATATACAGAAGTGTTCAGATATTCACAATGTGTTTGCAAAAACTCAACACCATGAATTTCGCAATGATGCACTATTCATTTTCAATGTCACAGTCTTTGACATTCAGTATCACTAACAAAATATCAGATAGTCTCTCTCAGATAACTTTCATGTATTAAAATATTTTCGCTTAAAATAGTTCAAAATGAAAGACATTACATATCATACTTCCTTGAGTTGATTTAGAAATCATGCTTTAATTATTTTATATAGATTGCTTTACTATATTTTACATTAAACATTTGGCATCGATCTGGAAAGCGCATATAGTTGGGTCAGATTATGGTTTCTCTGTCTTTTCTTCTCTGTTGTGACGTATATCCGAGTGAAACGCTTCTGGAACAAGAACAAATGTAGGGCAGGGCTTGATTTTGTCCGTGGGCAATTGATTGGATGGTTGTGGTTTGCTATTGGTGGATCTCATGTGAGTGACAGGTTGCCCCGCCCTCCTCATCAGCAAGAGGGAAGGGAAGTTATTCTGATTCACGATTACAAGGCACAATAATGATGTGCATGGATAAATCATTTAGAATAAACACTGCAATATTCCATAAAAAAATAATATTTCATGGTGACTTTAACTAGGTTTTTCTGGAAGAAACATCGTCCTACTGTAAACGTGATTTGCGTGTATGTGAGTACAGTCATGACAGAATGGGTTTGCTGGTGTCTCGCTGCTCTCCTCCCCTCCGCTCCGATGACCTTTAGCTCTCAGTGTCAGAGTGAGTCAGTCGGAGCGCATCACATCACATCAGCCGGGCCCACAGAGACACCAACTGCACATCCGAACACCATTAAACTCTGACTGCCTCTCAACCTGCCCTAAGTGACCTGTCAATCAGTCAGTGCTGCCAAAGCACTCGCTTGACCTTTATCACGGCCCAGTACAACGGCAGCCAGGAAACCACACATAATTAGATGACACACAGGTTCTTCAGTCATCGTGAACTTCAGAGATTCATTCTAATGAAACCGCTCAGCCATAAGTTATATGCAGCATTTAAGATTAACGATGGGCATGTTATTTTTATGGCTTATGTAATATGCCATAAAGTTATTTGTGTTACATGTTCATCTCTCTATGCATCTTCAATTTACAAGATTTCAAAGGTAATTTATAGCAAAGACTGAATCGGACACATGCTAAAAATCCCATAGAGAATATCACAGAGATTTGACTCAGTTGACTTGGGCTAGTTGGAAAAGTTGAAAAGTTACTGAAATTTAAAAAATAATAATAATAATAATGATTATGATGATGATAATAAATAAAAATAAATAAATAAAAATAAATAAATAGTAGAAATAATATTACATTTAAATTAAATTAATTATAAATTAATTAAAAAGTATTTAAAAAGATACCTAAAAATCTTTAAGTATAAAAAAAAAGTATTTAAAAATAAACACATACATATACAGTATATTCATGTATAAAGACCCAATTTATATTAGGCCTATAAAAATGTGTAAAATATTATTTTGATTTTTTTTTCTATTCACTATAGTGCTTCAGTGTTAGATGTACCTGTATATACACTCACCTAAAGGATTATTAGGAACACCATACTAATACTGTGTTTGACCCCCTTTCGCCTTCAGAACTGCCTTAATTCTACGTGGCATTGATTCAACAAGGTGCTGAAAGCATTCTTTAGAAATGTTGGCCCATATTGATAGGATAGCATCTTGCAGTTGATGGAGATTTGTGGGATGCACATCCAGGGCACGAAGCTCCCGTTCCACCACATCCCAAAGATGCTCTATTGGGTTGAGATCTGGTGACTGTGGGGGCCATTTTAGTACAGTGAACTCATTGTCATGTTCAAGAAACCAATTTGAAATGATTCGAGCTTTGTGACATGGTGCATTATCCTGCTGGAAGTAGCCATCAGAGGATGGGTACATGGTGGTCATAAAGGGATGGACATGGTCAGAAACAATGCTCAGGTAGGCCGTGGCATTTAAACGATGCCCAATTGGCACTAAGGGGCCTAAAGTGTGCCAAGAAAACATCCCCCACACCATTACACCACCACCACCAGCCTGCACAGTGGTAACAAGGCATGATGGATCCATGTTCTCATTCCGTTTACGCTAAATTCTGACTCTACCATCTGAATGTCTCAACAGAAATCGAGACTCATCAGACCAGGCAACATTTTTCCAGTCTTCAACTGTCCAATTTTGGTGAGCTCGTGCAAATTGTAGCCTCTTTTTCCTATTTGTAGTGGAGATGAGTGGTACCCGGTGGGGTCTTCTGCTGTTGTAGCCCATCCGTCTCAAGGTTGTGCGTGTTGTGGCTTCACAAATGCTTTGCTGCATACCTCGGTTGTAACGAGTGGTTATTTCAGTCAAAGTTGCTCTTCTATCAGCTTGAATCAGTCGGCCCATTCTCCTCTGACCTCTAGCATCAACAAGGCATTTTCGCCCACAGGACTGCCGCATACTGGATGTTTTTCCCTTTTCACACCATTCTTTGTGAACTCTAGAAATGGTTGTGCGTGAAAATCCCAGTAACTGAGCAGACTGTGAAATACTCAGACCGGCCCGTCTGGCACCAACAACCATGCCACGCTCAAAATTGCTTAAATCACCTTTCTTTCCCATTCTGACATTCAGTTTAGAGTTCAGGAGATTGTCTTGACCAGGACCACACCCCTAAATGCATTGAAGCATCTGCCATGTGATTGGTTGATTAGATAATTGCATTAATGAGAAATTGAACAGGTGTTCCTAATAATCCTTTAGGTGAGTGTATATATAGCTGGATGCGGGTCCCTCGCATAAAGATGATTATATTTGGGGGTCTGTAGCATCTTAAAAATTAAAACAAACCTTTTTTATAATATCAGTTTTATTGTTTTGAGCTTTAATGTAGTGTTTCATAATGTAAAGCTGTTTTTGTACTGATGTCTGACTTATTCATTTATTATTAATAATCTGATATCTTGATTTGTCTGTCAATCAAAAGAGAAAAATGCTCAAATAAGGCGAAGCACCTTTTATGTGTAAATTATTGAATTCAGTGTAAAAAATAGACATTACTGCATGGTTATTTTGGCATTGAATTGCCGTAATATAGACCTCACATCGTGATATATTCCTAGTATGAAGGAAAACTGTTGAACGTTGTAAAAGTCAGTCTAGATTAAACAGCAGAACGGAAGTGAATGAGGCAAATGATGTGCTGCTCACGTTTGTCACGGGCTCGTTCAGCTTGATGTGAGCGGTTTGTAGAAATAACAGCATTATCCTCACCACACGTTTGTGAACAACTTATTTGTTGTCTGTTTGTTGCTGTAATGTGACTAATGGAGAGGTTTTATTTTGCTTAGATTTTTCCCAGACACTCGCGGTCCATCAAACTTTGGGCGTGTATAATAACAGTTAACTGTGAGAAAAGCGTAGCTCTATATTTTATTGGTTGTGACAGTGGCTTTAGGGTCTAACGTGTTGAATTCTCTGCTGTCTCTTTCTTGGTACGTTTGATGGACTGAGAAGCACCAGCGAGACGCTCTCTCTCCATCCATCCACTGCGGTGGCAGACGGACTGGTACTTTGTCATGTTAATGTACCAGTCCTGTCTACAGACGCTCCTGTGCAGCAGAGACCCACAATCCCCTTCAAATATATTAATAGCTCCCTCTCATCATTCACAAGAAGACTCAGGAATTCATGTTAATTCACATACAGTTCATGATGTTGATATGAATGCCTTACACTCTTTAAGTGCACCTATTATGCCCTTTTATAAAGTCTTGATTTAGTTTTTTGGGTACTAGAATGTTCAAAACACATAATTTTTTTTCTCATATTCTCATTGTTGCAGCTCCTCTGTTCCCAGTCTGAGACGCTCTGTTTAGTTGCTGTCTCTATGAAGCCCCTCCTTCTGAAAAGATTGGTCGGCTGAAGCAGTGTGTTGTGATTGGTCAAGCGCTTAGAGCGTGTTTGGGAAATGTCCTGCCCCTATTTATAACTGAAAGTTTCAACAAACTACTAACTAACTCAACCAGGCCCGCCCCTTTATTCTGCATATGAATTATTTAAATGAGGAATATTTTGAACTCAAGACTACAATGGAGGCATTTCAGGGAGTTCAGAAACTCTGACACTGATATAGAGAATAATCAGTCCACTGGAGGGACTGGAACTTTCCAGATCTTTTTCATGCTCAAACAGCAACATTACACACTAAAGAGAGATGAACATGTAAAAAAGCATAATTGGTCCTCTTTAAAAACAAAGGTTCCAAAAATGGGGGGTTGCAGCGTTCGATTTTACTCTTTTGGCTGGTCAGATAACTATAATAGTTCATAGCAGGAATTAATTTACATGAACAGTTTTACCTGTAACTGTGCGGGCCAGATTATCCAAATGAAATTTTGATGGTGGCCGAATGTTAACTTGAAAGACAAAACTACTTCATGGGAAAAAGTCCCTAGAAGTCAATAAATGCTCAGTAAACACAGCAGGTGCCGTGATGATCACAGACTTTTATTTAACTGAGCTGAGTGCTGCAAAAACCGCCTCACTCACAGATCATTTCAATTCAGATGTGGCTGAAGGTGATGAGTGAGTTGTTTGCTTTTTGAGTGGTCCATCCATTTCCATTAGTTTAGCCCATTCAGGCTGATTTGTGGCACTGCCTTCTCTTACATGACTTTTCACCATTATCTTGCTGTTCCCTCACATTCACCACATGCTACAGGATCTCAATAAAAACACAATGGTCTGAAATGAAGCAAAATAGATCCGGTCTCCCTCTTAAATGTAATATTTGTTTAGCTTTTTTGTTGTTAATTATTTCTATTTATGCATTTATTTATAACTGGAAACAAACGTGATGTGACCACCCTCTGAAAAATAATTTTGTTTGTTTTATTTTTGTACTGTTTATTTATTTATTTATGCATTTGTGTATGTGTATAAAAATATGATTGAGGAAGTTATGGAAAATATATATTTGTGTTTTTTTTTTAATCACTTCCTCCCTATTGGTGAATACATCCCTGGTGTATGCATGTACTCAATTATCAATTTTTACAAGCACTACAGATTCAAATGAGAAGAACAAACAACAATCAACTGCTGTGGCTTTTATTTGCATAAAATGAATTGTAAAAATACATCAAGGGCCAGATTTACTAACAGCGCAAACCCTCTTTTGGCATTAAAAAACTACTGTCAGGATTTACTAAGATTTACTTATCGCTGAAAAGAAGTGGACAGGGTTATTTCTGCGGTTGACCTTATTGCATATGCATTTGTAGGAGTTTCCCTTTCAGACGCAAAATTTATGGGAGGAGAGTATTTAAATGAATCATGATTTACTAAGGTTTGCGCTCGTCAATTTACTAGTATTTGCAGCATTATTTACCGCACAAAAAAAGCATGTCTTAATTTAAACTAGACGATAAATTGTGCTGCTCTTAGTAGATGTTGGTCATTATCGAAATAATCTGCATGTCGTCATAACTTTCCACTCCCATCAGCACTTTTATGGGATTGCGTTTTCACGCTAATTTAGTTTAGTAAAATGCCTGTTTAGTAAATCTGGTCCCTAATTTGATCAAATGCAATTGAATATGTGAACAGTAGCAGATCATGTTTAGAAAAACTAGGGTCGAAAGAACTCTGGTCCAGATATGGAGCGCAGTCTGATAATTGATGACCGCTTAATATATCCCTGTGCCGTATCAGTCAGCATGTCACATGGTGTTCCTGTAGCTTAACAGGTAGATTGTGGTGCTAGCAAACCAAAGCCAAAGTCATGAGTTTGATTCCCAGAGAATGTAAGTATACTGATACAATGCTTTGGATTAAAGCGCCTGCCAAGTGCACAAATGTAAATGTCCCACTGGCACTGCTTCCATCCTCATTAAGCGTGTGAGTCAGCTGTCAGCATGTGTAGGTTAAACTCCAGCAGCAGTTGGTTGGACATGTGGTCTGCTCTCTCCAGAGCTCAGTATTTAAACCCACTGTGAAGTCCACAAGCTGAAGCCCGTCATGCCTCTCATGATTCCACAACACGCTCAAGCATGCATCGCTCATTAATCTCACTAAACGTGCTGGCATTGTTGTCTTTGGTGTGTTTCTACTGTATTCTAACCCGTAGATGGATAACCACCCCTCTTGAGCTTACAAACAACAAAATCCGATTTTGAAGTTATCAGATGCATATCAGTTTTTAGAACCACATTTGAAAGTTGCTAGAATTGGATAAAAATCAGTCACGTATTCATGCAACAAGAATTAAACGGGAGCTATTATGCCATTTTACAGTCTTGATGTTGTTTTTGGGCTCTATTGAATCAGGTTTTCATGGTTGAATGTCCATTATTTTTCTCATGTTCTCTATTGTTGCAGCTCCTCTCTTGTCAGTCTGTCAGTAACACTCTGTTTACTTACTATCTCTATGAAGCCCCTCCTTCTGAAAAGTACACTGCTCTCTGATTGGTCGGCTGAAGCAGTGTGTTGTGATTGGTCACATTTGTGAAATGCCCCACCCCTTACCATAACCGCGAGTTTCAACACACTACTAATGGTGCTTTTCCATTACCAGTACCAGCTCAACTCGACTCGGCTCTACTCACTTTTCGCTCCGTTTTCCATTGCAGATAGTACCTCCACAATAGTACCTGGTCGTCATAGCGACGCCGCAGGAAACTGCCGTGACGTAATCTTCTACGTGACACACACCCGCTACCCACACACACAGGACAATGGAGGAAATCGAGTGTATGCTGTTTTTGATCCTCGGGATGTGGCAAGTTGCCATAATAATAATGGGTATATCACGCAATCTCTGGCCAAACAGTTTAAAAATGGCGGGGTTATTCAGGATACTCCGTCTGGCGCGTGCAATGATGACGCAGTGAATAGTGACGATTCTCTGACCAATCAGCAGTCTGCCGTGTTTTCACCTCACATTTTAGTATCGCCTCAGCTCGCTCAGAACCTGGCCGGAGGTGATATGAAAAAAAGTATCTGGAAGCAGGTACAGGTACAACTTTTACACAGTGGAAAACCAAACAAAGTCGAGTCGAGGCGAACTGGTACTGTGTAGTGGAAAAGCGCCATAACTAATTCAACCAGGCCCCGCCCCTTTATTCTGCATATTAATTATTTAAATGAGGAATATATTGTGACGTGTTCATTCCCAGAAGAAGCGTCATATGTAGGGCTGGGAATCGTTTCGAAAAAGAATCGATTCCGTTGGGAATCGAGAGTCGATTCCATCGAGGGGAATCGACCCCTCTTTAAGAGCCCTTTTCAGTTCTACAGAGTTTAGCATTAATTTGTCTCTCGCTCACTAATAGTGATTGGAAGTGCATTTAATTTCTGCAAAAGGTTCTTTCGGACAGTAAGTTTCAATGAACCAGTTAAAAATAAAGCAATTCAGCGGTTCTTTTGCGTCATCGCGTAATGACGTCACTAGAGCGTAATTCTAACTACTTAGTTTTATTTAATTCCTCGCTGAAACATTCAAATAAAGCCATATGTGAACGCATATCGCTGATTATTAGCCTACCTTTCATTCCCTTATGTTAATGGTGTTTATTGTCATTGTTTCCTTCTGTGATCCTACATATTGGACAAGTTTACTACAGTTTGCACCCAGAAACTCTTAGCTTAAATCGTGAAACGGTTATGTTGTCCACAACGGTAGGTTTTGAACGCTGCTTGGTCTACGATAACAGATGCAGATGTGAGGGTCTTATTTTCATTTTAAATAAAATGCAGATTTTTTTCTTTCTATAAATCTAATGATAAATGAAAGAAAATGCACCTAGAGCAGAGATTATACTGTTGCTATAGTAATGGACGCAACTTCCTTGCGCATCCGATTGACAAATAAACTGCGCACTCTTATATCATTGTTTTTGTTAATAGTGTGGTTATTTTGCCTCATACAGTCTGTGCAAAAGCATATAAGTAAACTTTTGTCATTTAACTTAACTGTGCACATGCATTTTAGACATGTCATGTAGTTTTAACCATGCGATAAATGCACATCCTTGAATAATGTGCTATCCTGTTTATTTATTAAATCGCATTTACTGCTGGGCTATGGGCCATTTCAGGAGCATCCATAATTACAATTTAAAATCAATCAGAGTTATTGAAATGTATCTTCATTTTACAAATAAAGTTTCAGAGAAGGATACTTTCTACATCCTTATATCCTGCGGTCACTCCGGGACTAGGTTCCTCCATCAATTTCGTTCAAAAAAACAAGAATCGAAAAAGAATCGAAAACAACAGTGCAGAATCGATTCTTGGAACCAGGAGTCGGAATCGGAAACAATTCCAAAAATTTCGGAATCGAACAGCCCTAGTCATAGGACCCCTTTAATTTGTACCAAAAACTGATTGCTTCACAGTGTAAATTCACTGATGTAGTGATGTTTAGGCTAAAACGCGAACTTGTTTGAAAATACGTTTGGAGTAGTTAAATAGGGGTCCTGTTTTGCTTAATTCTCTTCTATTTTGTTCAGTTTTTTCATATGTGTATGCCAAAGCATCCTATTATTTTCTGATGTTCTCTAGAAAAGATGTGGCATCGATTGACAGTGCAGAAATGGTGATATTTTTGAGCAGCACAGGTTGAATTTCAGCACACTAGATTGCAATATTATACAGTATGTCTGGTACAGACTCAATCACAGAACGCAGCTGTGACTCCAAAGATGTGGGACAGAGGCAGCTTTTGAGGATACATCCCTCACTATTATAGAAACACCCTGAGACTCGATGCACAATAAAGACTAGAGGAGTGCAGAATGATGCATCGCCTACGCTCACCTCACCATTCCCCAGAGAGAATACATTAAGAAAGAGGAAGTGGAAAGCGGCAAGAGAAGCTCATTTTGCTTTTTACTGAGATAATTTGATGGAAATCTGAAACAATTCCTGCTAGACTTTATTGATAGTAAAAGCTACATGAAAGTCAAAGCTAAAGAGACTGTATATGCATATATGTATGTCTGTGTGTGTGTATATGTGGTTACATTTTAAAGAACCGTTTTTTTGCCACAATTCCTAATAGTTCCAGGAACAAGTGCACTGAATGGACGGGCTCTGCTCTCTTTGGGAAAGTAGGGCATGCGAGAGCCTGGGGACGCGCTGGATTAATGCACTAATTCCATTCATGCACTATTCAAAACGGCAAAGGTGCTTTCATCAGTAATCTGCTGAGCAGAGCAGTGGCCCAAAACTCACTCACATTACACCGTATCATCACAATCCATCTGCAGCACACTTCATGCTCATGGCCTCTAATATGAGCCCCTTCTCTTGGCTCTTCTGGGGTGAAGATGTTGAAGGTCTTTATGTGGGCTTACTGCAGATCTCAGACCCACCCAAGATCCTCATGGGGACGTTCAGTGGTGTGTTATGCCTGTGTGATTTCAGCAATCTTATAAGACTCGCACTGTACGATATGGATCTAATAAACTTGGGTACGGCATGTATGTAGACTGTACGATGATGACACCTATTGAGTCATAGGCTAAGACGCAAGTTCGTATAGAAGAATAAAAAATCATCAGCATGCACTATAGGTAAACAAATAGAGCAAGATGAACTGCACTTGTAGTTTTTATGTGCGCTGAACAAAAGAGGAGGAAGCGAAAAAGGAGAATATGGACAAAGTCATGGCTAGGGAAAAGAGGCCATCTTGGCGTGTCAATTTTGTAAATGGAGCTTGAGGTGAGTAGTTTGTTTCAGCGCCATGTCGTGTTGATCAATACGCAATTTAATGTTGCATTTTTATTGGCTAGTCAGTAGACGAAGGGTCGTAGTAGCAAACACACTGTAGCCGCATTTTCATTACAGATTTGTGCAAAACTTGACCTTGACCTTTAACTGATATTCCATTAACCGATGTTATGCGACTAAAACTTTTTTCCTCTCGCGGTAAGTCATTCCAAAAATCATGGCAACAGATGTTGGTAGGTTTACATATATCCCAGCCACCGCACTAGCCATTATTTTTAATTGAAGGTAGTGGCCACGTATGAGTTGTTTCTGGGTGTTTCTCCCTCCTAGAAACACGGTATCACGGTCTTAAAGAATTATGGCATTTGTTTAGCATCCGGTATTCCTGTAAATTCTTTTGTCTTTTAATAAAGAACTCTGTCTCATCTTCTGTCCAAACATACCTCGTCGTCTTTAAAGAATTATCAACTTTTACTTGTACCAGGTGGCCTGTAAATGCGGAAAAAACTCTTTCTATTGCAGCTTTGCGAAATATTCCTTTTTCGAATTGACTGAAAAACCACCTCATGTGAGCGCAAAAACTTTTGTGTGATATATGAGAGTTTTTGCAAAATTGACGTGTTTCCATTGGCCGTGTTATCAATTCGCAATTTCAATTTGTGCAATTTGAAGGGTAATGGAAACGCGGCTTGTGAGATGATCATGCAAAATTCACACTGTCGGAAAATGATTGCAGGCTATCTTTGGTCGCAAGACCATGACAACGGCCCCCTTTGAACCTCTCTCACTGTACAATGTAGGACCACCATTTAGGAGTCACAACCACAGAAATCGCCATGATTGGTCATCTTTTGTCTGGGACAGCCCAAAATCATACAATGTGTACCAAGCATTAGGGTATGTATGTTTATGTTTCTCTTGGTTCTTTTGATCCAGACCAAAAAAGAAAATGATACATTTAGTCCTGGTTTGCTTAGCATTCACACTGCCATTTTTAAGACCGAGCCTAAAGATACAAAACAAAAACATGGCTTTTTGCAACGGAACTTATCAAACATCTAAAACAATGCTGTTTAGTTTTTGGCTAAACATGAATAAAAAATTAAGGGGGCGGGGACTTGATTCTATCTGTTAGTTGTTGATTGGATGTTGAGATGTGGGCGTACGTGACACTCAAAAGAAGAGCAAATGAATGTGTTTAAGCAGACTAAATGCTTAGAGACGTCCTGTATGTGTCAGCAAAGAGAAGTTTGTAGTTTTTCAGAAGTATTGCATAGTTTGTAGTTGGTTATATTTACCTTATGTTTGGCGTATGTTTTAATCTACTTTCACTTTTGCATTTCCACATGTATGTGTTTGATACTACAACAACTACTAACTACAAATGCTAATGTCATACACCTTCACTGGACCACGGTGTGTGGAACGACAAATTTTCCATGCCATGTATAGAATCTGTCATTATGAAAGCCGCTCTTCTGCATCTTCACATGCAGTCGTCCTGTGAACAGATCTCAACAGAACTGAGTCACACAGCGAGAAGGAGCCGCTGATCTTGGGCTTTATTCTGCTTAGTCATTGCTGCTGTTAAACATGACAGACTCCTTTCTCCTGATGGCATGTAACCAGAGATGTTTTTTCTATCTTTCTCTGCCCACAATTCTTTCCAACATTACTGATTTATGAGACCATTTATAAGCTAAAGGGAACCCAGCGACTAACAACTACAGGCAATTTGGCTGATTAAGAGCTGGCAGAGACGGATGGAAGAGAGCCAAAAACAATAGTTTAATGAAATATTGACCCTGCTACTGAGAAGCATTGATCTTTCTTTGATACAGTACTTTGTTCAAAACGCTTAACTGATATTTACTGGTAATTAAAAGAATTACTTTGAATTCTTTTTATATTGTTTTCATTCAGGAAGATGTAAATATTTGGACATTTGTGCAAATCAAAGTACAATCAAGTACAAAAATGAAAATCATTCACTGCCTTGAACTCCAAAGGGTATATTTTGAAAAGTGCCAGAGTCTCTGTATTCCATACAATGAAATGTGGATGGAAGCTCCAGAAATGACAGAAAACGCACCTTAAAAGTAGTCCATATGATTCATACACATACAGGTGTGAAACAACTAGTAAACGATTTGTGCGTGCTATTCCTTTAACCCTCTGGTGCTCTTCGGTCACTCTTGACCAAAAAAGTTACATTTAGATTTTTTAAAATGTCTTACTTCATTGAAATGGTGACTTCTGTGGCACTTGCTATGAAAAAATCAAATCCCAAAAAAAACACACTTATACTCCTTGTGTATGGAAGCAGATGGGTAGCAATATTAAATTTGAAATGTAATATGCAATATGTCAATGCAATATGTAAAATTGCAGTGCATTTCTGTATTTAAATTTACATTTTCCATTCCATATGTGCAACATTTAGAGCAAAATGATAATTGAAATTCAATAATATAATTTATATGTGCTATATCCTACACTAGTTTTAACATATAATTTAAACATATATTTTAATGTTTTATAAGTTGCAAAATTAAAATTAAAATGTATTACAGAAATTATAAGTTTAACATGTTCAAGCTAAAATTTTAGCAAAATTGTAATTTAAATGTTATTTTTTTTAATTGCATTTACACTCACAGTTAAGACACTTGCGATTGCATTTTTCTATTAAATGTACCGCAATGAATGTAGAAAAATTCAATGTGCCATGAAGGGGTTAATTGAAAACTATATATATTTTTAAAATAGATAAAAATGGATTGATTAACTTCCACAACCACATGTGTTGATAAAAAAAAGAATGCATGAAGCTAGAATAAATTTTTGTTGTTGTTGTTGTTTAAAAGCAGAGGCTCTGTTCTTTCTTATTGCACGATCATTTTATTATGCAACTCAGATATTCATGCAACAAAATATTCTGCGGGGCAGGAAAGTTTTGTGAAAATAATAAAAAATGCTGGCAATTAAAAACAAAAATGCTGGCGGGGAAAGAGTTAATTGTAATGTATTGAAAAAATTATGGAAACAAATGGATCATAATTACTTAGTACCATAAAGTTCCCTCAAAATACAAAATATTAAATAAAAAAATATATATTGATAAAAAATATATTACATTGATTTTACCGGGTAAAAAAATCATTTGAGGTGTTCTGTTCGGTAACTTTTGACCGAGAGGCGTATGAGTGAGACCCATAAATGAAGAGCAGCAGAGGGTTTAATGCAAGCAGACAGACACACAGGCGCTGTATTTCATTTTTCTGAGTGATTCTATGGGGTATTGCATGTTCAGACGTGCTCCTGAACAATGATGTCCTCTGGGTTATGCTGTAATATCTCTGGACATGAGGACAAATATCACAAAACAACATGCTCAATGAAGCCATCTCTACAATTCTGCTCTGTATAATAGACTGATAAATAAGCCTCCAAAAACAAATCTAATAGGTTTGTGAAATCATGAGCATATTAGCATATGCCACGTTTGCATATCAACACATATTCAGTATATGAATATATACAGCTACGCTGTGTGAAGTTTTAAAGGTACAGTAGCATAACAGTCAGTTGAATTCTTAAAGCGATAGTTCACCCAAAAATGTTAATTCTGTCATCATTTACTCACCCTCAAGTTGATATGTTGGTAACCAAACAGTTGACGGTAGCCATTGACATCCATAGTATTTTTTTACCTACTATGGAAGTCAATGGCTGCTTTTGAATGTCAAAATGGCTCAGTTTCGGTGGTTGACTGTAGTCTGAGGAGACGTAGAACGCTTTTGTTCATTTATCTTCCTTACCCTTCCATTCAGTTTTCATATTTACTCACATGCAACTTTCCATCTTCCCAGACGCATGAATCCAGGGTGTCTGGCTCACAGTCCACGTTATGTGTGGCAAAATAATTTCTTCTATTGTGACTTGATTCATGGGGTGCTGTAGTGTAGATGTGTAGGTTAAAAAGCAGTGACAATATTAACTTAACATTTTCAGTTGCGTGGCAGGTGATATTTCCACTAACAAGCAATTGCATGACAAAACTGTATCACTGTTTTGTGTGTTGGTTTGATCAGATGGTATTGTGTGCACAGCTTTACTATAGGCCGAGACAATTATCACAAAACACACATTAACACAAAATAAAAAGTGTTGCTGATGTAGCGCTGGGAATGATTTTGACAAATTGATAAGTTCAAACAGGCATTCACAGACATTTGTATATTTGTAAGGCAATTTTATAGTGAACATTTGTTGAGTTAAATGCTCCTAGTCATCTATTTTTTTTTACCCAATTTGTAAAAAGTAGCTGTTTTTAACACTGATAATAATCAGAAATGTTTCTTGAGCAGCAAATCATCATATTAGAATGATTTCTGAAGGATCATGTGACACTGAAGACTGGAGTAATGATGCTGAAAATTCAGCTTTGATCACAGGAATAAATTATATTTTAACATGTATTCACATAGAAAACTGTTATTTTAAATTGTAATCATATTTCACAATATTACTGATTTTACTGTATTTTTGAAAGAACCTTAAACAATCCTTTGAATGCAAGAAACTTCCCAACACTAACCTCATTAAAAATAAGATTGATTGTTTATACAGTCGCGTTGTTGGATAAGTGACTCTGCCGATATCCGCAGTGTGGAGATTGCTATTTAATTATGAGTATTTATGATTCAGGCTGATATATGAGCCGCTGTAGCTTTTGGTGATTTAGCCACTGAGTTGCACTGTGACAGAAACCGCTATAATTGTCATAAATGTGTCCCTGTGCACTTTATGGCATCTACCCCACTATGATAATTGAAAATAGTTGCGGGTTTAATTATCATTTGGAGGCAGTAATCGTGTTTACCCTAGTAGCAGAAGCTAGAAAGCGATCATGCTAGTTTATCCAATGAGAAGGTGCTGAGAAAAACAACGGCTCTTGGGATCTGGAGTCCCTTAGGATACTGGGAGAAATGAGATTGACCGCAAGGATAGGATGACAGATATCTCTTTTGCCAGCTACGTATACAATAAAGGCCTTTAAACTGCATTAAATCAGTTCAGATCCAGTGGGACGATAGCAGGGCTGCCCAGCAGCACTGAACACACACACAAACACTCATACACACACGCTGTAATCTCTGTAGGGCCTGAAAATGCAGCACTCTGGCATGCTAATCTTTCAGGACGTTAATCTCAGCGGTCTGAGCTCAGAGCTGGTTACAGTGCAGCCTATGACATATGCTGTAGGACGCTGTCAGTTCATGCAGTTATTAGTTTGAGTGTTGTCATTTGTTCAGGTCTTCATCATTGCTATAGTTGAGAAAAACGTATAGGACCCATTTGAATTCTGCACAGAATGCTGTATTTTAAAGCGATATGGAGGAGATTAGGTGGAAACTGTGTCTTTACCGAGCTCAACGGCTCTGGCCGAGCTGTAATATAAACTAAACGCTATTGGCTATTTTACAAAAAGGGAAGGAGCTGTTCCATATGTCCCGTCCTGTCCTGTTTCAGGGGAAATTACTTCAACAGATTGAATAATGCTGCGCGTTTTAAGGCACTTTAGTGGGACTTTAACTCTTTCCCTGCCATTGACAGAATTTTCTGGCAATCCATGTTTTCACAGTTATACAGTAGGGGGCGCTATTACGCATCTTCTGAAAGAGTACAGAATCTCCTGATCAAAACACAGGTGAAGAAGCAGAAACAAGCGATAGAAGCATTGCTGACGCACATGTAAAATAACACGATCATCAAACATTAAACAGCATATAAATCAAATTTGTCTAACGTTACTGAATGAAATGTTGAACCCATGAAGAGGAAACGACTGTGAAGCTTTGGGGGTGTTGATGGACTCTATCTACTCCATCTGTGTTTTGATCATCGTTCTGAATCCCATCCGGATGAAGTCTTTGACAAAAACATAATTTTTGATATATTGCATGATATGTAATATGTCATGGAAGCTTGTTTCCGACACAGAATAAAAAATAAAAAAGGTAATTGTGACTTTTTATCTCATAATTATGACTTTTTTTCTCAGAATTGCGTAATATAAACTCGCAAGTGTGAGGAAAAAAAATCTGAATTGTGAGATAAAAAGTCGCAATTATCATTTAAATAGTTTTATTCCATGATGGAAACAAGCTTCTATACCATGAAAGTTTTGTGAAAATGTTAAAAAAAATAATAATTTAAATTTAAAAACACTAGTGGGGAAAGAGTTAATAGGGCTGCATGATTAAAGGTGCACTATGTAAAAAAATTTCAGTAAAATATCCAAAAATCACTAGGCCAGTGTTATATATTTTGTTCAGTTGAGTACTTACAATATCCCAAATGTTTCCAACTATTTGTAAATCGTGAGGAAATTGCTATTTTAACCAAGGAACCGGGACGTGTGAGGAAGTCGCCTGTCAATTGCATCATATCTGCGTTACCCTCTGTTTCTGGTTTTATTTAGCAGAAACGCTTTACTCTTACTGCAGTGTGCAACAAGTGTCATAGCAGCCGCCGTAACGTCATAACATCATTTTCAACACACTTAAATATATCTAATATGATAAAGAGAGCTGCGTTACCTCATACTCATGACCGGAAAAGCGGAAATGGCGTCGGAGACTGTGGCATAATAAAAGTCGCGTTCATCTTATTAATCGCTCCAGCTGCCTTGCTCTGCTCCCACAACACTCGGGTCTGCTCTGCTTCATACTACAGTAACATTAATAATCGCATCCATGAACATGATTTCTGCCCGAGTCCTATCCCGATTCTTTTCCACTGGCTGAAGTGAAGACCACATGTCCCAAGATTCTGCCTTCAAACTTGGCGTCATCAAACTACGCCTTTGTTTTGAATATCCGACCTCTAGTGAAAGGAAAAGTTACATAGTGCACATTTAATCTAAATAAATCAGAAATCGCAGTATGGCTGATTACGATTATCAAATCACAAAGGCTGATTTAGTTAAATAAATATGTCCTGTGTGTTGTTTAGTACTATTATTATTATTATTATTATTATTTTATAGCCATATTGATATACAGGGAGTGCAGAATTATTAGGCAAATTAGTATTTTGACCACATCATCCTCGTTATGCATGTTGTCTTACTCCAAGCTGTATAGGCTGGAAAGCCTACTACCAATTAAGCATATTAGGTGATGTGCATCTCTGTAATGAGAAGGGGTGTGGTCTAATGACATCAACACCCTATATCAGGTGTGCATAATTATTAGGCAACTTCCTTTCCTTTGGCAAAATGGGTCAAAAGAAGGACTTGACAGGCTCAGAAAAGTCAAAAATAGTGAGATATATTGCAGAGGGATGCAGCAGTCTTAAAATAGCCAAGCTTCTGAAGCGTGATCATCGAACAATCAAGCGTTTCATTCAAAATAGTCAACAGGGTCGCAAGAAGCGTGTGGAAAAACCAAGGCGCAAAATAACTGCCCGTGAACTGAGAAAAGTCAAGCGTGCAGCTGCCAAGATGCCACTTGCCACCAGTTTGGCCATATTTCAGAGCTGCAACATCACTGGAGTGCCCAAAAGCACAAGGTGTGCAATACTCAGAGACATGGCCAAGGTAAGAAAGGCAGAAAGTCGACCACCACTGAACAAGACACACAAGCTGAAACGTCAAGACTGGGCCAAGAAATATCTCAAGACTGATTTTTCTAAGGTTTTATGGACTGATGAAATGAGAGTGAGTCTTGATGGGCCAGATGGATGGGCCCGTGGCTGGATTGGTAAAGGGCAGAGAGCTCCAGTCCGACTCAGACGCCAGCAAGGTGGAGGTGGAGTACTGGTTTGGGCTGGTATCATCAAAGATGAGCTTGTGGGGCCTTTTCGGGTTGAGGATGGAGTCAAGCTCAACTCCCAGTCCTACTGCCAGTTTCTGGAAGACACCTTCTTCAGGCAGTGGTACAGGAAGAAGTCTGCATCCTTCAAGAAAAACATGATTTTCATGCAGGACAATGCTCCATCACACGCGTACAAGTACTCCACAGCGTGGCTGGCAAGAAAGGGTATAAAAGAAGAAAATCTAATGATATGGCCTCCTTGTTCACCTGATCTGAACCCCATTGAGAACCTGTGGTCCATCATCAAATGTGCGATTTACAAGGAGGGAAAACAGTACACCTCTCTGAACAGTGTCTGGGAGGCTGTGGTTGCTGCTGCACGCAATGTTGATGGTGAACAGATCAAAACACTGACAGAATCCATGGATGGCAGGCTTTTGAGTGTCCTTGCAAAGAAAGGTGGCTATATTGGTCACTGATTTGTTTTTGTTTGGTTTTTGAATGTCAGAAATGTATATTTGTGAATGTTGAGATGTTATATTGGTTTCACTGGTAAAAATAAATAATTGAAATGGGTATAAATTTGTTTTTTGTTAAGTTGCCTAATAATTATGCACAGTAATAGTCACCTGCACACACAGATATCCCCCTAAAATAGCTAAAACTAAAAACTACTTATAATATTGATACAAAAATATTCAGCTTTGATATTAATGAGTTTTTTGTGTTCATTGAGAACATGGTTGTTGTTCAATAATAAAATTAATCCTCAAAAATACAACTTGCCTAATAATTCTGCACTCCCTGTATAATCACTATTTGACCAAATTGTGCAGCCCTACAAACAAGCACAGCAAACCTGGAATTTTTGTTAAATCACATTTTAAATTACAATTGCAATGTTTATCAGAAAATTAGCAAAAAAAAAATTCCCCTCAAATATCTGTGAGTAATTCATTCATAGTTTGACCTCCTGAAATACTGTGACACTTTCATGATACATCAACTTCTGACTCAACCAATAGTGTGAGTCTGGGGCGAGACTACCTGGTTGAAGACATTGTTTTTTGTTTGTTTGTTTTTTTATTGCATTATTTTTGAGATTCCGTTTGATGCATGTGTTTCAGACACAGTGACCGCTGTGGTGCTCATGAGGATGATGCAGCTTTGAGTCCAGGTTTTGTTTTCCAATCAAAAAGGCCAAAAATAAATTTTAAAATAAAACAATAGACTTTAACATGGATGAACGCGAAGCTTACTGAAGGATTTTAATTTTTTTTTTTATGCTCCTTTTTTAATAAAGAGCCATCTGGCTTGTCGTAAATGTTGTTATAAAATAGTTTTACTTCAATACTATTTTACATTAATAGTCTCTGTCAGTAGGCTGATTCTTTCTCTTCTGGCATTTGTCTTCCAGTTTAACCCAGAGTCAGTCTTATCTGGGCTTGTACTGATCATATTTAATCCCTTTAGATACAGCATGAGAGGCAACAAACATTTCAACTCTTTATTTCATCTCTCTTTCATTTGTTTTTTCTTATATGCCAGAACTACTATTAATCTAAACCCGCCTGTCGATGGTATATTCAATCTTCTGCGACAGATTGACATGGATTTGAAACGAGATTACAGCAGAATCTCCTCAGAGCAAATAGATCTTTTCCTCTTTTTGTTCATAATGCCATTTATTCTCCATCCGAGGGGAATTTGAGAACATGCTCTTGAACCGCTGATGTAATTTTGCAGCTATTTCCGTGTCGAGAGACCTTTGACCTCCGGCATAAAATCTATTGCGCATTATAGTTGATTCCAGCCAAGAAACACCCTTAGACAGAAACAGACCATCTGACTGACATGTAAAGTCACATATACTGCCATTTAAAAGTTTGGGGTCAGTAAGGGTTGTTTATTTACACCAAGTGCAAATAGCGCGCCTTGTTGGAAGCACTATTTACACTAGCTCCTCCCACCGATGCCTAGTTGATCCACAGAAGATAAAAAGAGACGTGCACATTTTAATGTCATCAGTGGTGTAGTCAGTAAAGCGTAAGGCTTGTGGATGTAGGTTTTGACGCGATCGACCCGGGTTTGAATCCACCCTTTGCCGAGCTCGCTCTTCTCCCTTTTCCCATCACATATCACATTGGAAAGGTATTTACTTTCAATAAAAATGAAGAAAATGTTCTAAAAGTAGAAACAAAGTGCCTAACAAAATGTTTAATAATAATAAAAGCTTTTATTGGGTAGGGTAGGTGAAACGAGGGCTTTTATTGTTTAAGGCGGCATCCATTTAATAGTTTTAAAGGGGTCATGAACTGCGTTGTTTTATTGTTTTATGATGTTTCCTGGAGTGCACTTATAATGTTATAATGCTTTTTACATCAAAAATTGTCATAAAAGGCATTTTTCCTACCCTGATTTTAGCCCTCTGCTCTGAACGCTCTGTTTTAAGGGGCGTGTCCGCTGGCAGACTGCAGTGTAAACACCCACTGCTGTGATTGGCTAACGTCTTTGCATTTGAAATAGCTAGATATTATTACTCTCTCTTTTAGTGCGTTTTTACTATTACAGCTCTCATGGTTAACTAATCGTGAAAAGTGTTGCATTACATTTAGATCTATGGCATTATATTAAGATTGTGGCATGAAAGGTTGCAGAGATGATCATTGTAGCCGATCACACACATGTTGAGCGCATGAATGCAGCGATCTCGTCAATGCAACTCAGTTTCTGTACACTAACGAATGCTTTCATCTTCACTAACAGCGCAAACGTGATATAGTTAAGAGATTCGTTGAATAAAACAGGAGTCACTGATAAACGTGTCACTGATTAACTCATTGACAGGTTCAGCGTGCGCTGCTCTAACGATTGCAAAGGGAGCGTTCTTTGATCGCTTTCTTTATAGAATTATGGATTTTTTTCATCCTACTAAGAGAAACAACGCAAGTTGACGTTTAGTCACTGGTTTGATTTACTGACACAGACAAAGAACATCTGACTACATGAATCATTACATTTCAGATCAGGCATTAGAATGAACACAGTTACTTACATGTTGCATTACTGTCGAGCCCAGGAACTGCACAATATTTTGTAATCCTCAACGGCATGTTTATTGGTTTAGCTTGATCTGTTACTTAGGCTACCTATTCTATTGCATGTCATATGTGAATCGGTGGGCGGGGCTAAACAGGCAGTGATGAAGTAGGCGTTGATCTTCTTCTGCTGAGGCGGTGCTTGCCTCCCTTTGACGTCATAGATCCACACTTTGTCGTTTGCTGGGCCTGGTGTCAATAAAAGCTTTTATTGGACTAACAAGGAAGTTTTCAGTTCTGAAACATACAGGCTATTCTTATAGTATGATGACCTCTTATATGTCAAAAGCTCAAGGAAAATTTGATTTCTCAGTTCATGACCCCTTTAATAAATATAATCATTTACACTCTATGTTATTATTGCATCCTGTTAATGTACAACAATACTGAGGTGCAAATAGTATGTATCTGCCAAAATAAAGTATAAATAGCATCTAATTATTAAATAGAATATATCGCTATTTGCACTTAGAGCAAATAGCCGCTGCCATTTTTTTAATGCTTTGTCTGCATTAAATTGATCAAAAGTGACAATTTATGCAAGTTACTAAAAATACATTTTTAATGTTACAAAATATTTCTATTTCAAATAAATGCTGTTCCACAGTTTCCACAAAACTATCAACTGTTTTCAACAAAAAAAATGATAATAATCAGAAATGTTTCTTGAGCAGCAAATCCTCATATTAGAATGATTTCTGAAAGGATCATGTGACACTGAAGACTGGTGTAATGATGATAAATGCAGCTTTGGACACAGGAATAAATTACATTTTACAATATATTCACACAGAAAACAGCTATTTTAAATTATAATAATATTTCACAATATTACAGTTTTTATTGTATTTTTTAATCAAAGAAATGCAGCCTTGGTGAGTCTTCTTTCAAAAACATAAAAAAATCGTAACCCTAACCCCAAATTTACGGATCATTCAAAAATCATTGATACCACAATAATAGACCAGCATGCAAACTGATAAATCTGTGTAGAAGTCAATGTTTCTTTCTTGAGCTTTGGGAGAGATGAAATAAGACTGGATGGGCAGAGCTGGGCAGGGTTGTGTTATTTGATCTTGTTTTGTAGGCATCGAGGGCAGGATTTTTAATGCAGCGTAGGCCAGGACCGACTCGACTGATATCTCTGCGGGCACAGGAGGCCAAATTACAGACCAGAACAAACACGTTCTGGAGGGTGAATGCGAGTCGGGCTGCAGCTTTTTGATTTAGTCCTGATATAACTAAAGTCCTCACCAGGAGATAAGAGCCGAAGAGGGTCAGATTCTCAATATACTGTGGGTCATGAAGTGACTGCAAGGGACAGTTGTGGATAATGGAGGTTGGAGGATCATTTAGGATCATCTAGGCTTTTTTTGTCTGGGAATTGAGAGCTGGTTCTGAGTATCTGAAATGATACCTAAAAGAGCATCATTCTGAAATAATCTGCTATTGTTTCTGTTCACTGCTGCTGAATCTACAGCAAATACAATTTTTACGCGAGTTTTGAGTTTGCATGTTTGACTGAATGTGATGTGAAAAAAAAGGAACATTCTGTCATCATTTACTCCTGTCGGTTCCTATTACATGTTTTCTTTCTTCTGCAGAACACAGAAGAATCACTGCAAAATTGAATGTATTCCCCAGTCTTGGTTTCCAGTACAAACATCTAAACATTCTTACATCAAGAAACGTTTACTTGAGAAGCAAAAATTGCATAACATTAGAAGTCATGTTTTCTAATTAAAAAATGTTAGCAAAATTAAGTGTTTAATCTTAAAGCAAGAAAAAGATCTGACTTTGAGGTTAGAAAAATAAATGTGTTTTTCGCTTTAAATTAGGTTTATTTTTCTGACCCCATTGGCAGATATTTTCTTCTTGTTTTAGATATTTTTAATGAAACAAAACCTAATATCATGTCATCTTGCTTCTCCAGTAAATGTTTCTTGATTTAATAATGTCTAGAAATTACTGAAAAACAAAGCAAAACTCGCTTTTGCATACAATGAAGGTTAGTGAGGTTCAAAACGACACTGGATGCTGTTGACTTTCATATTTTCAAAAATATTTCAAAATATGTTCTTTTGCTCAGAAGAAAGACTGTCATGCAGATGTGGGAGAAAATGATGGTAGAATATTAATTTTGGGGTGAATTATCAATGTAAATGCTGACTGGTTTTTCATATGACAATATGTAGTTAAAGATAAACATACAGAGCAAAGTTTACTTAAAGCCTTAATTATAAAAGTATTTTAATGCATTAATTATGCCTTGTAATGTACCTTATAATGCATTAATAAGTAACCACAGTTATAATACATTATAATACTTATGTATTCATTGTTACACCTTTAAAAAGTACAATGCATTAAAACACGACAAAAAAAACTACTTCGGATGTAACAAGGAATCTGCAAATATTAGAATGTATTTTAACATTGGTTACACTGTAAACCCGAAAAAGTTGGCAAAAATATGAGGTAATCAGTTACAGAGAAAATAAGTTAAGAAAATTAAAGTTTAAGTAAGCAGAACTTGTACTCATAAATTTAATTGCTCTTAACTTCATTCATAAATCACCAATTCATATATTTAACTTCAAATTATCATGTAATCTCAATTTAAATATTTTAGTGGAAACTTGGCTAGCATTAACTAGCTAATTCAATAAATGCTACCTTGCTAATTGGTGACACAATCCTTTGATAGCATTAGCATAGCAATTGCTGAATGAGTACAGCAATATAAAACATTTACCATATATCTGTTCTCAAACTAAGCTCAAAAAAACAACATAAGAGAAACTAGCATAACAAAACATTAAACACTACTAAATCTCCCACTTAACATTAATCTTGCACCAAAAACATTATATAACACTTAATTTTAGCATTTACTCTCCCTTCAAAGCATGCTGGGAAATAGAAATCCCAGCCCAGTTTCAGATAAATTTAAGTTTGTCTAAATTAAAAGAAACAAGTTCATAAAACTCAAAACAATGAAACAATTCAGAATACTTAAAATGAGTCAGTTTGGTGAACTCAGAAGCAAAAGAAAGTTCTAAATACTCAAAAAACCAATTCATTATTTTGAGCATTAGGGTTTATAGTGATTTATGAAAATATATGACGTACTTTATGAATAACTTTACAATGCATTATACATATTCAAGTGAAATGTTACCCAACATTTTGTTGTTATTAATGGTACTTTGAATTAGGAGTTCAGGACTCTTCAAGGCTGATCTTGAAGAAATCTTCTTGAGATATCTTTGAGGTTGGTGAGCTTCTCTGTCCTAATCGCAAATGAAGTGACTCAATGTATGTCTGTAGTGTATGAAAGAGTCCAAGGGCCAGATTTACTAACAGCTTGCGCCAGCGCAAACCCTCTTTTGCCGTTAAAAAACTACTGTTAGGATTTACTAGACGTGGACAGGGTTATTTCTGCGGCTGAGCTTATTGCATATGCATTTGTAGGAGTTTCCCTTTCAGACGCAAAATTTATGGGTTTAAATTAATTAGATTAAACCCTTCTAACTGACCAAACAGAACTAGTAGTTAAACCAAGAGAAGCTCAGATCTGCCGAAATAAGCAGGTTTAGAGATGGTGATTTGCTGACAGTTCCATAATAATTAGAACAAAAAGGTGGTTTTATTCCCTGCAGAGCAGTTGAATTGAGCGGTAGCTGGCATTGGACAACAAAGTTCAAAACTCAAATCTTTTAAGCCCAGGACAGATGTGGGGAGAGGTCAGGAAGGGAAGCAGCAGAAAGCCGAAGTGTTTTCATGTCAGCGAGAGTCTCAGAGATGTTGTGGGTCACAGCAGGGATTTTAAAACTTGATTTTGAAAAGAAATCCACTTTATGATTGATCAAAGTTGAAGATGATCACAAAATGCTCAAAATTAGTTATAGAGACGTGCAGTATATACTACATTTATTCTGCTCAAAGAAAGAAATTAAAGTGTTATCTCAAAAAACTCACACCAATTAGAGCCGCTCCAAACCGCTGAAGGGTCAGTGAGTCTGGCATCTCATTAAACATCTGAAGTCACTTGCCTGAAAGGGTGGACTGTTTGCAGTTTATTTTGAGTTCAGTAAAGCTCTGACAAATTGGAGCTTGTTCTCTTTGTAATACACTCAATTGAAGCCCAACTGGTTTTCAAGTGGCTCAGTATCTGTTCTCGCGTTTCTCTTGCCGCTCTCAGACAATCAGGGCATTGCGGTTGTGCTTTAATAAATCAAGACATTTTAACGCGACGTGACAACGGTGGTGAAATATTCAAATGCACTTCTACAGTACATGCTAATAATGTGTGATGCTTTCAAAGATTCATTCTGTGGCTAAAGGCTTAGAGACACCAGAGCACTTCATGGTTACATTGAATTTTTAATGCAAAAGTAAATATTAAAGAGGACCTATTATGCTTTTTTCCATGTTCATCTTTCTTTAGTGTGTAATGTTGCTGTTTGAGCCTGAAAGAGCTCTTCAAAAGTTCCAAAGTCCTCTATCTTCTATATCAGTGTCACTGTTTCTGAACTCCCTGAAATTGTAGTCTTGAGTTTTGAATGAACACGTCACAATATTCCTCATTTACATAATTCATATGCAGAATAAAGGGGTGAGGCCTGGTTGAGTTAGTTAGTAGTGTGTTGAAACTGGTGGTTATGGTAAGGGGCTTAAAGCGCTTGACCAATCACAACAAACTGCTCCAGCCAACCAATCAGAGCAGGACAGGACTTAAGACAGGAACTAAACAGAGCATTACTGACAGACTGAGAAGAGAGGAGCTGCAACAATGGAGAATATGAGAAAAATAATGAACATTCAAGCATGAAAACCTGTTCTAGTAGAGCCCCAAAAAAGGGCATAATATGGCCACTTTAAAAGTGATGTAATATTAAAATAGAAATGGTATATTTTTCTTGCTGTCGTCGTACAGCATGGCCTTGAAACATCAGAGCAAAGAGAGATCGCTCAGAGACTGTGATGTTCTCCATGGGGCTTCATGTTCAGACGTGTCCTTCTGTAATGTGAACATGAGATCATCCATCATGACACAGCAGGACACTTCAAGGGTTTAGTGAGCGGCGTCTTGAACCCAACTGTACTGTTACCTCCTTTAGGGGGCATCCTCAACTGGAAAAATGGCTCATTAAAATGTAAATGTTTTATTTAAAAATATGCAAAGGTTTTTCCTTTAGTACCAGGACGTTTCCTCTGAGAAGTGTTAGTCTTTAGGATGAGGCTCACGAGAAATTTTAGCAGGAACTAGAAAGCTTTTTAACCCTGCTAGTTCTAGTCTCAATGAAGTAGATTAAAGCGCATGAGAGAATAAAAATAGGAAAAACACAGCAATTACCACAAGCTAGAACTGTGTGTATGATGTCTTGCCTGAGATTGTCTTATCGTCACATTGACCCTGGAATAATTTTTGCATCTGTGGCATAATTAAGTCTGTGAGATGATTGATTGGATTAATTAGGAATGTAGTAAGACCGGCTGCAATTACACACACACACAAACACGCTGGTTTCCATGTTTTATGGGGACTTTCATTAACATAATGATTTTTTATACTGTACAAATGTATATTCTATCCCCTTACACTAACCCTACCCCTAAACCTACCCATCACACAAAACTTTCTGCATTTTTACATTTTCAAAAAACATAACTTAGTATGATTTATAAGCTGTTTTCCTCATGAGGACCAAAAAATGTCCCCACAAAGATCTATTTAATGTACAGACATACATTGAGTCACTTCATTTGCGATTAGGACAGAGAAGCTCACCAACCTCAAAGATATCTCAAGAAGATTTCTTCAAGATCAGCCTTGAAGAGTCCTGAACTCCTAATTCAAAGTACCATTAATAACAACAAAATGTTGGGTAACATTTCACTTGAATATGTATAATGCATTGTAAAGCCATCTTTGTGGGGACAAAGTTTTGGTTCAGTTTACCTGAACCACACACACTTACACATACAGTACACACTCACACACACACACACACACACACACACACACACACAAACACAGATATCACAAAAAGGCAATTGTAAGGATGGCAAGCTGTCACTCTGTGCAAGTTATATTTGTTGTGTTAGTTGAAATAAAATAAAAAAATATTAAGATAATTTCTCACAATTGCATGATACAAAGTCTGAATTGCAAGAAAAAAAAAAGTCAGAATTGCGAGATATAAACTCGCATTTAACTTTTAAATTTTTTATTCAGTGGCAGATACAAGAATCCATAGTTTTCTATGTTGAATATATTGTTAAGATGTCATTTATTCCTGTGATCAAAGCTGAATTTTCAGCATCATTACTCCAGTCTTCAGTGTCACATGATCCTTCAGAAATCATTCTAATATGATGATTTGCTGCTAAAGAAACATTTCTGATTATTATCAATGATGAAAACAGTTGCTTGATATTTTGTGGAAACTGTGATTCATTTTTAAGGATTCTTGGATAAATAGAAAGTTCAAAAGAACAGTATTTATAACATTATAAATGTCTTTACTGTCACAACAACAAAATTGTATGCAATTGCTAAAGAAAAATAATAATAATAATAAAAAAATCGTACTGACCCCAAACTTTTGAACAGTATTGTATATATTTAAACTAACACTGAAGAGTTGTGCAAATGTGAAAGTATAGCGTCCGTTTCCCCACTTTTCACTTGTGTAGTAGATTTCTCAACTGTTGTTGTGTAGCACAGCGGTTCTCTGCAGTGAGAGTGTGTGATTTTCATGTATATTAATAGTGCTTTGTACTAATCCTATGAATATGGATGGTGTCTGTGTTCTGCAGGGAGAGAGTAATCTTCAGCACGCAGGCATCTACATATTACTCAGATGCAACATTTTAGGTCATGAAACTTTACCCTGTGAAACTTTAAAGGCATTGTGATGTTGCATTAAATATGCATGAAGGTGAGCTCATAGATAAACAGGTAAAGACTGATGACAGCGATTCTGTTTCTGTTACACATCCATAAAACATCCACCCATCCCATGACAGCACCACTGTTGTTTTTAGAACAGTTCATTCCTTTCTAAACGATAGATCAGTCTCATGATTATAATACTGATCTGTATTTGTTTTGCATATATGCTAATGACTTGTGTGTTTTGTTTCAACAGAAAACTTCACCTGCTGGTTTTGGCACACAGAATTAGGATGACCTACAAATGTAAGTACGTTTTTAGTAAATCATCATTTCATACCAAAATACCATAGTATTACAATCTGATATATCGCCATTGTTATGAGTGAACTGTAAGGTGCTTTGGATAAAAAGTTTTGCTTGTCCTTTGCGTTGTGTCCTCAGCTGGTGTCATACGCTCCATAGCACACCGTTTGCATTAAAATTGTAAATTTTGACTTTAAAATTCAGATTCTCCTTATTAATCTCCACAGTGAGCACATTATGCAAACATGGCCTCTTTGAAAGAGCTCATTATTCATTATCATTATCTCAATGAAATAATTGCTTTGACCTTGTATCATATTACATCGTTAAGCACTTGAGAAATAAATGAGCTTTTTGCTCAGTAAGATTTGTTATTTTTTGTGATTCTGGTTTGTAAAAAGGTAACCTTTTTTATGTGTTGGGCAGTAGGTCATATGAATAAATACTGTGTTTTTTAATACTGTAAAAACTGTTGCTTAATTGACTGTAGGATCTTGTAGTGTATTAGAAGTATATTATGCTGAACTACTTGAAATTTTGAGTAGTTTGTAGGAAACACACATACACACACACATGCAGAGATATGCCTCATGCTCACATGCTGTAATTAAAGGATTCCATGCTGATTTTGACATTTTGTTCCAACATTACAAGAGAAAAAAGTGGGGACCAAGGAATTTACGGAAGCCTGGTCACAATTGATTAATCTCATGTCAACGGGCAGAAGAATATAGAAAGGAAAAGGAGCCTGTCTTATTAGGAGACCAGCACACATTTTCTAGTCCACATACGGAAAATGCTTCACTTGAAGTAGATAATGAGCTAATAACACATCTGACCGTCTCTGACACCATCTTCTTAGCAGGCGCGATGCGATTAGTGATAAAATCTCTCCGTGTTAATGAGTTTTTGTCTTAACCGGCCGCGTTCGCGACAAAAACCAGAACAGGTTATTGGTCACTCTGTTTCTAATTTCAGTGACGGCGCTCTGGCCACCCAATTACTTCAGCTTGTGTTATTCTCACTTGTACGTGTAAATGTAGATTGCTTTCATTATGGAGAGCATAACAGAGCATCTATCTATCTATCTATCTATCTATCTGTCTCTGTCTGTCTGTCTGTCTGTTTATCTATCTGGGGAATTAGGAGGCCAAGTCAACACCTCAAATTCATTGTGTTGTGCTCCTGAAAGTATTCCTGAACCATTTTTGCTTTGTGGCAGGAGCATTATCCTGCTCAAAGAGGCCACAGCCACCAGGGAATACCGTTTCCATGAAAGGGTGTACATGGTCTGCAACAATGCTTAGGTAGGTGGTACGTGTCAAAGTAACATCCATATGGATGGCAGGACCCAAGGTTTCCCAGCAGAACATTGCCCAAAGCCTCACACTTCCTCCGCCGGCTTGCCTTCTTCCCATAGTGCATCCTGGTGCCATGTGTTCCCCAGGTAAGCGACGCACACGCACCCGGCCATCCACGTGATGTAAAAGAAAACGTGATTCATCAAACCAGGCCACCTTCTTCCATTGCTCCGTGGTCCAGTTCTGATGCTCACGTGCCCACTGTTGGCGCTTTCGGCGGTGGACAGGGGTCAGCATGGGCACCCTGACTATGCAGCCCCATACGCAACAAACTGAGATGCACTGTGTATTCTGACATCTTTCTATCAGAACCAGCATTGACTTCTGGAGCAATTTGAGCTACAGTAGCTTGTCTGTTTGATAGGACCACACGGGCCAGCCTTCACTCCCCACGTGCATCATTGAGCCTTTGCCGCCCATGACCCTGTCGCCGGTTCACCACTGTTCCTTCCTTGGACCACTTTTGATAGATACTGACCACTGCAGACCGGGAACACCCCACAAGAGCTGCAGTTTTGGAGATGCTCTGACCCAGTTGTCTAGCCATCACAAATTGGCCCTTGTCAAGCTCGCTCAAATCCTTACATTTGCCCATTTTTCCTGCTTCTAACACATCAACTTTGAGGACAAAATGTTCACTTGCTGCCTAATATATCCCACCAACTAACAGGTGTCATGATTAATAGATAATCAGTGTTATTCACTTCACCTGTCAGTGGTCATAATATTATGCCTGATCGGTGTATCTAACTGTCTATTTGTCTATCTATCTATCTATCTATCTATCTATCTATCTGTCTGTCTATGTGTCAGATTTTTTGTATGATGATGCGTTTTTTATTTTCTGGGTAGATGGAGTCTGGGGGGAAAAAGAGTGATAGAAAGTGAGAAAGAGGTGTGAGAGAGATTGTGTGTGTGGGGTGGTGAGAGGAACAGATGGTTTCCTCAGTCTGACTGAGATGTTTCTCTGGCAAATTGATGCTTTGAGATGATGGTGTGTGCGTGTGTGTGTGTGTGTGTGTGTGTGTGTGTGTTCAGGGTCATTTGCACAACCTGTGATCAGGATCTGTAGAAGAATGGCTTTTTGTTGAACACCAGCTGATTGAACATATTGAGGCTTCAAACATGATGAAGAAAAATGTCCTGCAGTAGACACACATACAGGCATTTGATTTAATATTTTATTATATAATGAAATTAACATTGGAATATGACTTAAGTGTCCAAACACTTTTAGACTGGGTAGACTGGATCAATGTATTTGTATTTAGATGTGGAACCAGCTGCTTATTACTGCATATCTGACTTTATTTTACTTCATCTTCAGAGTCTTCCTCGAGGAGAGTTTTGGTTTGATTTCAGGTGGTCCAGCACCATGTTTTGTCTCTTGGCACCCCCTGCTGTCAGAATGAGTGAGCAGCCTGTTTTTCAGACCCCTTGATGGATAGAGACCTGCTGTTACATATTTAATAAAACTGTGTGTGTGTGTGTGTGTTGTATCAAAGCCCACCTGTGCTAAACACCTCACACTCCACAGCAGATGGTGATGCTTGACCAACAAGTCTGAAAAATATGGCCTGTACACTAGAGTTAAACATTCACACTAACAATCTGTGCAGACTGTTTTAATTCTCCAATGAACAGAGGTGTGTGTTTGACGACAGCATCAGACTAATTCATGTTTATTAGAGTCTGAGCAGATCCTCAGGCTAAAGAAAATACAACACAACAGAACAGAACAACACACAAGGCATGAACAACACAACATTAGAACCACATACAGACAAATTAATCATGTGAGATACACCCTATGAGAACTGGACAGAGATAGTTATGACAAAAAATATCAAAAGATATTTTGTTTAGCAGATATATTTTTAGGGAAGGCTCATAACTGTTAAATAAATACTATGTGTGGGGAAAAGAACATTTTGAGGACATGTGGTTCTTGTTCTGATTCCAGGTGGCGCTGTATCTAAACAAAACATCTAAACTGTTGAACTGTGTTAATATTGACCTCTAAATCACCAGCATCAGCAGCAATTTTGGTCATTTTCTCCACTTTTCAAAATCAAATTGGAGCCTGATAATTGATGCATGTGGCTATAATAGAATAATAACTAATATCTGCATTGTTAAAGACACCATGAAATCAAAATTGACCATTCTTATTTTTTATGAAATATTGCAGCATTTATCATAAAGGATCTATCCGTGCACATCATCATTGTTTTAAATTCATGTGCCTCATAATTTTGAACCAGAATAACTTCCCCTCCTCTTGCAGTGACATCTCTTCTCTTCACTGATGACTAGGGCGGGGCAACCTGTCACCCCGCCCACAACCATCCAATCAATTCCCCACAGACAATATCAAGCCCGCCCTACATTTGTTCTTGTTCCAGAAGCCATTTCACTCAGATATACGTCACAATAGGAAATAAAAGACTATTTTCATGGTGACTCTAAGTACATTTAGAGTACATTTATATTTTTTACATGTTTAACAAGATTAAGAACATGTTTTTGCAGTGTAAGTGTGTGCGTTTTGCAGGAAACAGTGTTAAGCTCTTTTATTTTTGTCGTCTTCTGAGATTTAATGACCTTTTCTCTGCTGTTCCATCACCTGCCTTCATCTGTGGCTCCTGTGGTTGTTTTGCTCTCATTTCAGCTGAAATCTCACAGGAAACATGTTGCTTTTTGTGTGTGTCCCGCTGATGGGCGGCTCTGCTTCAACTGTCACGTCTGTCCACTTAACTCTTTGTTTTTCTGTGTCTCTCACTCGTGTCTCCTGCCGTCTGTGCCGTTTGCCGTCTCTGGCTGCTCTTTCACATCTAGATACTGAGGCAGGATTTTGATCCCTGTAAAGCTTAAAGCTCGTCTCCTGAAGGCAGGAGTGATGGTGCGGCGCAGACGGTCTGGGCAATGAAGCGCTTCAATCCGATTTACCTCCATGAAGCCCGTCTGTGAGCACAATCCTGGCATGTGATGAGAGAGATGGGTTTTGGAAAGATTTTGTCACATGTTATACCACATTCATTTTGAAAAGGAAGAATAAAACTGTACAGGAAGGAGTGACTAAATGAAGTGTGTGTGTGTGTGTGTGTGTGTGTGTGTGTGTGTGTGTGTGTGTGTGTGTGTGTGTGTGTGTGTGCAACTATCTTTGTAAGGACCAGTTTGAGTTTTAGACCCTCAATCGGAGTGAGGACAAAGAGAGTAAAGTGAGGACATTTTGGCCCCTTTAAAGGCCTGTTTGAGGGTCAAGACTTGGTTTTAGGGATAAGGTTATAAGTAGGTTTAGGGTAAGGGTTCGGGTTAGGCACTTAGTTGTGATGGGTAAGGTTAGGGTAAGGAGCAAGAGTTGGGGCAGTCGTAGTCTTCTGTAGCCAGACCTTTAGACTGTCGGCAGAAGGTCTGGACTTCATAGCAGCTTTCATTGGCCAAGGACCGCCCAGAGGCCGTCTGACTGACATGTAAAGCAACCAATCACAGTTCTTTTTGTTCTGCGTCATGTTTAGGGGTGTGTAAATGTACGTAGATGTCCCTATAATAATAGACCGGAGTCTAAAACTCTTGGACGTATTTTAAAGAGTCTATGCCGCAAACTTAACATACTTCACATACTTTTGAAAATCAAGCATTTAGTTGATCCTGATAAGCGCTCATTGTCACAGTTGTAAACACGACGCCGTTCTTCTTCCATGAGGGGGTTTGGCGTCATGGCATCTTTGTTTCCAGGCGAACTGTTAAAGAATGCGTCACATGTCTCCCGGACATCCTGTAGAATTCAACCAATCAGATGACGACTACGAAAATCCTCCAGATAAGTGTGCCATATGCAATAGACGTTCAGCCAGCGGTCCGTGGGCGTCAGTCTTAGGCTGAGACTAGGGCAGTCGTGGCCTAATGGTTAGAGAGTTAGACTGGTAAACTTACTGGCACCAATCACTCCCTAGGAGCAAAAATGGCTGCCCACTGCTCCTAGTGTGTGTGTCCACCGTTCGCAGTGTGTGTGTGTTCTCTACTCACTGCTTCTAATGTGTGTGCACTAACTTGGATTGGTTAAATGCAGAGGACAAATTCTGTACCATACTTGATCTTCACGTCATGTCACTAATGTCACTAATGGCTTATTTCCAGTGAGCGGTACAGTTCAGTACAGTTCAGTTCGGTACGCAATTTTTGCTGTTTCCATTGTCAGAAGTTGGGAATGGTACCCTAATTCCAAACCATACCGTACCACTTTTTTGGCACCCTTCCATTGAGGTACCTAGCACAGTAGTCCGGTACTAAAGGAGAGAGCTATAGACTCACTGCAGAACGTTGATTGGTTTACAGAAAATCGTCACTTGTGCTTGCTTTTTCGGCTGTGTTTTTCCTTGCAGTTTGCAGCCTTGGCTGAAACAAAGCGTGTCTTCTTTTTGTGACAAACAGCCACATGCCGATAAGCAAGAACAAGTCTGCTGTATGTCGTCCATTGTTGTTTACTGTGTCAGTTCCTTCTTCGCGCGAGAATGACATTGATCGCTACACGATGATTATCATAAGGCTACTGTTGGTAGTGGAAATGCAAGCCGGATCAGGGTTTAGCGTCCTGAATCGTACTGTACTGAACTGTACCACTCGGTGGAAACGAGCCATAATTGCATTGTGGCCAAGTACAATGCATGTTTTACTTGTTGAGCAGATTATTGGTTTCTTTCATGTAAATGCCAGTCAAATGACAGTAGACATGCCAGTCTATCACAAAAGACAAGTAATGTTTGCAAAGCATCACTCAGCACCACAAACTCTTTAAAATAAATGGGTCTATGTTTCTAAACTGGAAAAAAACATTTGGTGTAGGATTTACTTTGAAATAATTTTCACACAAAATATTAGTAAATTTTACAAATAATTATTTTTAAAAAAAATCATCTTTTTTACAGTGTATATTGTAATACTTTATCTTGTCTGCTTTTCTCCAGGGTTTCTGTTTCTTCCCGGTGGGCTCATGCTCCTCATCTAGGGTGGGGGGGCATCGCCCCATTCTGCCATGAAAGGCTACACCCCCCAGCGCACCCGTCACCTGTCCAACTGCGAGCCGCCCCGTTCTCCCAGTCACCTGGACCCTCTGTACCCCCCGTCTGCGTCCTCCACCCTGTCTCACACGCCGTTCCTCGTACCAGCAGCCATGGACCACTACGGAACCTTGGACCCGCACCACTTCTCCCCGTCGCCCGGCCCGGGAGGTCTTCCGCCCGACTGCCTGATGCCCCTCAACAACCAGCTGTCCTCCAGCAGCACCTTCCCCCGGATCCACTACAACTCGCACTTTGATCAGGGGGAGTTTGGCCACTCGGCAGCCGATAGTATCGGGGGAATCAGCACAGGGACGCTGGGGACATCTATGTCCATGGGAATGGGTCTCGGAGTGGGACGGACCGCCATGATCACCAGCGGATCCGCAACTATATCAGGTAAGAAACTTGATTGTCTTCTGTCTTGAGGACTGTCAAAATTGTCTTCTACAAGACAACTGACAAGACAACAATTGCCTTCTGACTACTTTCAAAAGCTTTTCATTAAGACTTTTCACAACATACATGGTTACATTGATTACAATTAAAGTGAATAAGATCCAGAGTTCTTCCTGATCATCGACTCTCTTGCTCTTTTGGCATTTAGGGGCAGGAAAGATGAACCGGTTGCCACCCAACCTCCTGGACCAGTTTGAGAAACAGCTGCCAGGGCAACAGGACGGCTTTAGCACGTTACAGTTCCAGCGCAGCACTGCCGTGACAACAACGAAACAGCAACAACAGCAGCGCACGGACAGTCCAGGAAAAATACGCTATTTAGTTCACTCCGTCCAGAAACTTTTTGCTAAATCTCAGTCGCTGGAAAACTCCGCCATCAAGGGTAACATGAACAGTCGCAACAGCAGATCGTCAGGCAGCGATGACAAACATAATCGGAGTAAAAGTAAAGACCGGGCGAAGAGTGAAGGAACAGCCAAACGGAGGCCACGATCTAATATGTCCGGATACTGGAGTTCCGACGACTTGGACAGTGATATAAGCAACTATAGAAACCCCATGACCATGATGACTTTGGGCCGGCAAGGGGTGGGATCCGGACCGGGGCCAGATGGCCAGGTGGCGTCCAGGTACTTTATGCAGGGCTACAGCACCATCAGTGAGCACACGCTGAAATCTTCAAAGAGTAACAGTGACCTGAAGCACCAGGGGCTCCCGGCACTCCCGGGACCTGGTGTTGGTGGTGGTGGTGGAGTCGGAGGAGGGAGAGAGCCGATTTTTGATGGGAACTTTAGTAAAGGGGGACCCTGGTCCACGCTTACGTTAGGACCCACTAGGCAAATGTGCCAGAAGGGCTCGGCCACGCTGGATCGCACCCTGCTGAAGTCAAAGTCTGTCCAGCAGGATCTGGGCTGCCACTTCCTGCAGGTGCGAGGGAGGGTGAGTGCATGAATTAAACACAGTTATTGTGTTGCTGTGGTTGTAGCAAACCTCAGTAGACAAGGGGGTGATAGAGTGTCATTAGATCAGGTGTGTCAAACCCAAAGTATGCTGCAGTTATAACGCAAATGCTTAAATGCCCTGATATGCTCACGGCAAAGTTTGTTTGCTTAGGGGTAACCAGAAGATATACCTTTGCAATGGTGTACTGTTAGTGAACATCCCAATGCTGGAAGCAGCATTAAGATGAATGTGTAAATATGTGCTGCGCGCTGTCCTCTCAATAGCTAAAACAGAACAAAAACTACAGCGGTGAGAAAACAGCAGTAAAGAAAGCATCTGATCTTAGCAAAGTGGATATGTTTGCACCAGCTCTGCAGTTCAGCACTCCACTCACGTCATGTTTATTTATATACCACTTCATGCAATACAATATTGCTTTAAAGTATTCAGCTTTACTGTATTAAACATGAAAAAATAATGTCAGTGTTTTTACTCGTGGATGTCCAACCTCAACGGACTGAACAGAAGAAATGAACCGGAGAAAATTTCCACATCAAAGAAAGTGGAGCCTGAGAGCCACAACTACCTGTTATGTCATCACTTGGGACAAATGGTAGTTCAAACATGTTTACCAGCCAGAGCGAACTGGGCTGCGTTTCTCAAAAACATTGTGAACTAAGGCTCTGTTTACAACTGGTATTAAAATGCATTTTGGTCGATCGGATCACATAAATACAGGAGTACACAGGGTCTAAAATGTTTTGAGCATGTCCACTTTCGACCACTTCCAGAGGTAGTCGAAAACGCATTTGACCGGATTGCTTTTGTAGTGTGAACGCTCATGTGGTCGAATGTGTTCAAACAGCCACAAAAGACCATCTACTCTCCGCCTACTGACCTAATGTGTAAACATTATGGGAAGCGCGCTAGCCAGGCGGGATTTAAACTTTGTCAGCTGGAGACCCAAGTTTGGTTTGAAGACAAAAAACTTACCAAGCACAATGTTCTCTCACCATTCCTGATTTCTAACACACACTCAGTGTTTGACGTGGTCTTGCGGATGTTAGAGCAGAAACGAAAGCTGATGCTCTCCGTATGTTTTCCTGTCATCTCTGTGCGCGTTCATATGTAAATTGTGCAAGCTTATTTTGCCCATTATATTGAAAGATCTAAAAAAACACATTTACCCGTCCATATCCCTCCCCTTGAAGAAATCAGGACAGAAGTGGTTGAAAGAGGACAAGAGGGACAGATTAAAACACCAGGTGTGTCTCCCTGGTCTACTTGTGAGCCGATTGACCAAAACGCATCTTAATATCAGGTATAAACAGGGCCTAAGTTGTACATAAAGACCATTGGTGGCAATGGTTCTACGATATACTTCGGCTAATGATGCTTTTGAGAAACGCAGCCTGTTTCAAACTCCAAACACACTTCGTTGTAGCCTGATTTTGTTCGAAATGGTATCACATTAGTTTGGAGAGCTTTGATTTTGCTTGTGTTTCTGGGCTTTTAAGGCTGATTAACACTGTACTGACAGAAAATGACCAACAGCAACGAACACGTTTATTGGGTTTTGTCGTCTCTGTGTATTACCCGTTTGTGCTTTTTGCTGTTGGTCGGCATTTGCCATGGACATCGCAAATCTTTAGCAAAGCCAGCTCATTGTAGAAGCCTTGTCTATAAATCAGATGGACCCTGAAGGATCTGTGTGAGTGTACAGTGTTTGTCTGATGGTGTTCTCTGGTGTTTGTTCAGATGCCCTCAACCGGTGAGTGGACGGGGACTCTGGGCAGAAGTGGGCCCATGGGTGAGATCCCCTGTAGACGGATGCGTAGCGGCAGTTATGTGAAAGCTATGGCTGACCTTGAGGATAGCGACGACTCCGATGTGAGTCCCAAACCCTCACCGAAAAGCACAGCACGGAGGCAGAGCTACTTACGCGCAACACAGCAATCACTAAGTGACCAGTTCCCCTCAAGAAAGTAAGTGAACATGTTTAACACACATATATTTTTTCTGTTTTTACACTGTATGCAAAACCCCAGTGACCCGTTTCTGTGCCGAAGGCAGGAGATATAATAGGGTACACAAACACAGAAACACACACTGGTTTTCTGTCAAGACCCCAAAGACTGTGTCTGAGGTGTGAGCTGCATTATTTCATGCCTTCTGTATCCGGATGAGTTTAACTGTGTTTATTTCTCTCTCGAACACACTCAGAATCCAGCTGTGCTTGTTCATGTGCTAGATTAAGCACAGCTAGTCTCTCTCCCTCTCCATATGCTGTACTTCTCCACAACCTTTCTGCTGTTCACATCTAAAAAAAACAAAAACAAAAAAAAAAATAGCAATGTTGCTATTTTGTGGAGTTTGTGGACATGAAGTCTGCATTGCCACGTCAACTAATTGTGTTCCCCTCCCCCACTGTCCACAGGTATCTGGTACAGATCAGATCGCGTTGTATACATGTTAATCGCAAAAATGCATGTTGTCTCAAATTGGATGTTTTGTATGAATTGTAAAGTATTTATTATATTGGTTGCGCTGCCTTTCATTTATGCTGATTTAAATGAATAATGTCATCTGTGCAGAATGAATATCATTGCTTTAGTACAACGAACCCAGTGTTATTTTAGCTAAACTAAATATTTTACTAAATATATAGTATTTACTGATATTTTGAATTAACTTTTTTTTATATATATTTTCAGTTTTCAGTTCAAGTTTTAATTATTTTTACAAGCATTTATATTTTTTTAATATTTCTATTTAGCCTTAATTTAATAAAAATTTTATAGTTTTAATTAACAATAATAAACCACTGAAACATTCTACAAATAGGCTTAATTTTCAGCATAATTTTACACTATTTTTTTTAGGTTTTGTGATGAAGAATGACTGGGACATTCCTCTCCTAACCCTGATTTAGGCTGTGTTCGCAATGATATACTAGCTTATTGCTTACTGACAAGTATGCAGTATACACTGTATTCTGATTGCTATTTTTAATAATAGTAAATAAAACATTAAATGAAACAGTACTAATAATGTTTCAAACATGCTACATGTTGTCACATGACCTCATCACGATGCATGTGAGAATTATCGTGTTAATTAAATTTGGTTTAAAAATATATTTGCCAGTTCAGTCAAATAATGTTTCAAAAATCACTGCTGGTTCATTAATCATTGCATTGTGAGCAATTATATTGTTATTCAGGAAATCAATGCATACAGAAAATGTGCATATAGTTCACAGAATACTTAATTTCTTGTGCTGAAATAGTTAGATGTTAGTATGCTGTTCTGAACATAGCCTTTGTCTCTGTGTGTTTTCACCATTTATAAGATTCTTTACTCAAAATGACTCAAACTTCTTGGTTTGAAGCCCCGCCTCTTCTATTTTAAACACCTCCCACTTTCTGTACTATATACTATATAAAGCTCCTCCCCGTTCCCCACTCCCATCTTACCCTGCAACCCTGCCTTCTCTCCAGCCGTCTGCTGGACTACTCCATGCTGCAGGGGGATCTGGAGGCTATCTGGTCCCCCCTCCACAGCATTACTACCCTGCAGCAGATCGGACGCTCTGTCAGGTCAGTGCAGTGACTGACCGACTGCTGCTCCTCACTGACCGCACAAAGGAGTCGTCGCACCAGCGCTGCTTTCCTGAACTCCTCTCAAATTAGGAGTGCTGATTGAAAATTGGTTTACTATTGGCCAACTCATTCTTGAAACAGTTCTCCTACTCTGAGATGTTTAGTCTCGGAGGTTGCTTTCTCCATATAGCCCATTTGTGGACAAGTGAGATTTAATGTTGGGGTTTTGGTGATTTGGATAGAGAGAAAGCATCCTCTGTGTTTGTAAGCTCTGCTAATGCTCATCCTAACTGCTATAAAAGCTCTGATTGGACGTTGAATAGAAACGGTACTTTGCTGATTGGTCATTAGCATTTGTGCAGCAATTTTCAGGTCTCCTGTGGTCACCAGACTAATGACACCAATCAGCCTAGATGGATGGATGGATGATTGGATGGATGGATGGATGGATGACTGGATGGATGGATGGATGGATGGATGGATGATTGGATGGATGGATGGATGGATGAATGGATGGATGGATGGATGGATGATTGGATGGATGGATGGATGAATGGATGGATGACTGGATGGTTGGTTGGTTGGTTGGATGGATGATGAATGGATGGGTGGATGGATGGATGGTTGGTTGGTTGGATGGATGATGAATGGATGGATGGATGGATGGATGGATGGTTGGTTGGATGGATGATGAATGGATGGGTGGATGGATGGATGGATGGATGGATGGTTGGTTGGTTGGATGGATGATGAATGGATGGGTGGATGGATGGATGGATGATGAATGGATGGGTGGATGGATGGATGGATGGATGGATGGATGGAGGATTGGATGGATGGATAGATGGATGGATGGATGATTGATGGATGGATGATTGGATGGATGAACAGATGGATAGATTCATTTTTTAAACAGAAAACTGGAACAATATTACATTTCCTAATAAATAATTGTTTCTTCAGAAGTGTCGTTACAGCTTCACCATTTCCATTTGCTTTTTGTGTAGTAGATCAGGGGTTTTCAAACTTTTGGGCCCCCAGATATGATGGTCCTCATGCAAGGGCCCCCCATTCTTATGTTTAAAAGGCGTCTATAAAGTATACTGTGAAGAAAACAATATTGCAAATATGTTAAAATATCATTTGGTTTGGTTCTATTAGGTTACACAATTTTTTTCTACTCATTATAGTACTGTACTATCAGATAAAAAAAATTATTTACTTACATCTATTTTTTATTTATTTAAATCTATTTTACTTACTTATTTTAATATATATTTTTTTATTTCTATCAATTTTTTTTTTTTTTAAATGTCTTTTTTATTCATAAACATTCTCATGGACCCCATAAGCACCTATTTGTGGCCCGAGTTTGAAAACCACTGCAATAGACTATAGAGTGCTCTCATCTGACGTTCTCTCATCTCCTGCCTGTTTTCTTCTCTCCGTGACCCCTTTCCCCTTCCTGTCCTCAGTTGTCTTCCTTCTCTGCGGGAGTTCTCTGGAAATCGCAGTCTGGATAACCTGGACTGCATCGGAGGCAGTTCTCCGTTCCCAAACTGGGATGATGATGACTTCAGTCAGGGCTGCAGCACGCTCGGACGCGGAAGCTGCATCAGTCAGGTCAGACGCCCACATGACCTTTGAGTTAATTACAGGGCAACAGAGGCGGCTGAAGATGAGTTCACCTGTACACAACGACACTGACTGAGCAGAAAATCATCTGAAGCATCATAATTACATATATTATAGAGATTAATACTCAATACAAAGCAATTTGCACTGAAAATAATGAGTCTTTCTGTTAAAGAACTTTTTAATAACCCATTAATGGGCTGATTTATCTGTGTGTCACTTGTGACCTTTGAGATTATTACTGCAAATGATAAGAAACCTTGCATACATGAATCAGCTAAATGACTAATTAGTAATTGAACAGATAAAAAATGCTCTAGTTACATGAGGTTTTCAATTGCATGCACACACCAATCACACCGTGCACCCATCACTGTTCTTTTTCAATCATCACCTGCCACTGTCTCACCAGATGCGAGACATGGAGTTGAGCCGGCATTATGGAGATGAGTTGGAAGACATGCATCCTCACTCACGGTGCAACGAGCCTCCCGATATGCCCATGCCCACATGCTTCCGGTCACGCAGCCATAGTTACCTTCGTGCCATTCAGGCGGGCTGTTCTCAAGACGACGATGACACAGCATCAATGGATTCTGATTCACCGCCGCCCACCAACACGACAACCGTGCGCACCTACAGCAACAGCACTGGTTAGTACCGCAGACATCAGATGAGCGTCAGCTACAGTCTGAAATGAATAAAGATAATAAAACTCCTCTGGACTGTTTCTGTTACAAAAAGAAGAAACTGGATTTCAAGAATTCCTGCCTTTGTAAAAAAAAAAAAGAATAATTTCTGTCATTAATTACTCACCCTTATGTCGTTCCAAACACGTAAAACCTTCGTTCATCTTTGGAACACAAATGAAGATATTTTTGATGAAATCCGAGAGCTCTCAGGCCCCTCCATAGACAGCTATTTAATGAACACTTTCAAGGTCCAGAAAGGTAGGAAAGACATCGTTAAAATAGTCCATGTGACTCCAGTGGTTCAACATTAATTTTATGAAGTGACGAGAATACTTTTTGTGCACAAAAACAAACAAAAATTAAAGCTGCAAGCAGCGATGAAAGGGCCCTCACACCGCCACCCGGTGACCTCAGGAAAACAGCAAATAGTGAGCGAAATGCATTTAAGCCGGTAAATATAGGAGAAATACAGCAAAGTCATTTTGATGTGCCACACTTCCTTCTACCAGCAGGTGGCGTTCTGACTATAACTGGATATTGGCATGTAGATGTCTTCAAGCTAGGACTATTAGTTTGGGGCAGATCGGACATTGTATGCCTGCGTGACAACTTCCTGTTTCGTGGCGTTATTCGCAAACATTAGCACTTAGCTACGTGTTGCATGATTTAATGTGTTTCTAGCATGTTTGGTACTTCATGGCATATTTAAATGAGTTTCTGGGAGTGAATTATAGTGTAATGCCATTTCCTGTTGCCAGCAGGTGGTGCTATGACTAACTGAATATTGGCATGTAGATGTGTTCAGGGCAGGACTCTTATCAAACATATGAAGTTTGGGGCAGATCGGACATTGAATGCCTAACTTTCAACAGCTTCCTGTTCCATGGTGAAACATCAAACTTTGTCAGGCCGCCACGGACACGCCCTTCAGGGAAAACTGAAGATCTTCACAATATAACAACACCAAGGCCTTAAGATTAGACTGTGCAAATATGATGTTGATCTGATTAAATCTCAATAAGGAGTTAATCACAGTGTAAAACATGCCATTTCCTGTTGCCTGCAGGTGGCGCTATGACTGTAACTGAATATTGGCATGTAGTTGTCTTCAGGCCAGGACTCTAATAAAACATGTGAAGTTTGGGGCAGATCAGACATTGTATACCTGAGTTACAACAACTTCCTGTTTCATGGCAAAACATCGAACTCTGTGAGGCCGCCACGAACACACCCTTCAGGGAAAACTCATTGGCTGAATCCGAAATAGCCCCCTAAACCCTCAATCACTATTCCCTACTTTAGTTCACTTGAAGGAGTGAATGAAAACAAGTGAGTGAATTCGGACAGCCGTTGTGTGTTCATCGGCTGTACACTCGTTATTGCGGTGCAATGTGGGATTGAATGAGTGCACTCGTCCACTATGGTTTCGGACACCACTACAAATGGCTTTCCCCTCAAATAGTGCCCTATTTAAGGGTATAGGGGGCGATTTCGGATTCAGCCAAGATCTTTGCAATGTAATGTCGCAAAGGCCTATAGATTAGACTGACCAAATATGATGTTGATCTGATTAAATCTCTAGGAGGAGTTTGTTAAAGTACAACGTCTGGAATTGGCAAAAATATCTGGAAAATTCAAAATATCTCACTTCCTGTTGGGTTTTCTGATTTTGCTCCCAGGGACTTTTTTGTAGGTATTGGGCTGTTACATGTGTCTACCGAATGTCATACTTGTACGTAAAGCGTAACGCGAATGACGCTTAATTAAAATTTTGTAGTTGCCGCTATCGAGCCATTTTGCTACGCCTAATTCTGAAACCCATATAAGAAGTACATTTTCACCACTTCTGACATGTGTGCAAAGTTTCATGAGTTTTCGAGCATGTTTAGGCTCTCATAAATGCGATTCATTTCGGAGAAGAAGAATAATAGACTGAGCAATTACAATAGGGTCCTCACACCATCGGTGCTCGGGCCCTAATAACGACTTTATTCAACAATTTCTTCACGTCTGTGTCAGTCTCCTATGCTGTTGAAGTAGTAAATACAGTCCAGCGCTTCCGAGTTACGTCAGAGCTCTCGTCGAGTTCTCGTCGCTTCGTAAAATTAATGCTGAACCACTGGAGTCACATGGACTATTTAACGATGTCTTTCCTACCTTTCTGGACCTTGAAAGTGTTCATTAAATTGCTGTCTATGGAGGGGCCTGAGAGCTCTCGGATTTCATCAAAAATATCTTCATTTGTGTTCTGAAGATGAACGAAGGTCTTACGGGTTTGGAACGACATGAGGGTGAGTAATAATGATAGAATTTACATTTTTGGGTGAACTAACCCTTTAATATTGAACATGCAATGTTTATTTTCCCCATATTTTAAATAAAAATAAAGGATGAGTCATGTTGTTGATCTAATAACACAAAATAAGCTGAAGTGCAATAATGTTTGATATGCAAATGTCAGTCAGGTGAATAATGAGTTAACTCTAACTCTATACACACAAACCGTATGCACTAAACATTTCCTGGGATAAAGGAAACATTGAACACACACACTTTGTGACAACCTGCCCCAACAGCGGCTCATGCTTGTCCCATTATATATGGTAGTTTGTCATAATACCTGCCATTAAACAGCCTATTATAGGCTTTTCAGTCAAATTAATCATTAAAACGATTATGAAACACGAAACCATATGACAGCTAGCCCCAGTCTTCCCTGTGTCTCTGTCATGGAGAACAAAATCTCCCATTAGATTTTCTTTGTTTTTTTGTTTTGTGTTTTAGTCTAATGTAAATTCATGTATGAAGTTGCTTATGTATACTATTTATTTGTTTTATTTTGGTACTATTGTTTTGTATGCTGCTTCCTTTTGTTAAACATGTTGCACAATTATATAATTATTTTTATTTTATTTTTTTGTAAGCAGATGTAACATGCAGCAGAAAAAGAGAGAGAGAGAGAGAGAGAGAGAGAGACCCGCCCCCTCTCCATTTCATTCACTACTATCATCAGAAGGAGGCGGGATCTAGTATTTCCGTCACACATTTAAGAGGCGGGATCTAGCGGTCTGTTGTCCAATCGCGTAAACGCAAAACATTGATTGACAGCTCGTTTGTCGAATGGTGATTCCCGACGCGGTGTTTCCTTCAACAATACTCCGCTGCATGTCACGAAGGCGTTTCCACACGGTTCTTTCTTTCCGCGACGTGGACGCTCTTATGATGATGATGATGATGGTGCGTTAATGTAAATCTCATTATATACGCGAAACAGTGGCGAGTTGAACATCGTTTCCAGCGCGAGAGCAGGTGAGAACCAGACGCCTCTGTTCATATGATGCGGAACGACATTCACACGTGTGTATTCGCATTAGAATTGTGTAATTCTTTAAAATGGCAAATTATTTTACGTATTTTCCAATTATATTCCATATCCAGTGATTTATATTGCTGCGTGTGATTGATATTGATGATAATAATAAGGTTATTGTTAATTAAAAATAATAAAAATCTGATTTATAATTATTTATTTCTGTGTTATTATAGGCTACAGACTGATTATTATAGTGCTTGTTTGTTTTCACCTTTACTTGGAAGTACAGTTTATCAATGACACACACTCATTAACTCTCACACACACCCTATAAATGCTGTGCACTGTTCCCATAGCAGTTGTCATGAGTTTCCAAGGAGAAGTATCATCTGTAATGGGACATAAGAGAGCTGATGATGACTTCTGTAGAGCTGTTGAACTTGACCGCCCTGTCAGACAGGAGCATTCATTGTGTTTATCATCACAGCAATGAAGAGGTTTTACATTACACACATTGCTCTAGTTAAAGGTGTCTCTTTGCATTTAATTGCTGTGCATCGCTCTGAAACAGGTTCATTCATCTGCAGCTCTGATAACAGGCGTTGGAGAAAATATGCATAGTAGAGATCATAGATACAGTCTGATGGAGGGGCTAATGTTAATTTTACACAAACGGTACGCCCTTATATTCCTTTCAGATGTTTTCTGTGAAGAGTTATGGGCATCTATAAGAGCCTCATTCTTATAAGTGCTCTCTTGATGTCTGGCTATTGTCTAATGTTTTGTAGTGCACTTCCGGAAATGTAACAAAAGACATTCAAAGTGAGTTTTATCAGTCCAGCGGGTTGGATAAATAGTTGGCCAACTCCCAGGATGTTTGTGCTGAAACAATGAAACAATGCACCTAGTTTATTCATAATGACCGACTTGCATAAAGTATGTTTCTCCTGCATCTTTCATGGGATGGAGCTTAACAACATTAATCGTATTTTAATCGTGATCAAGATTTCTGCTTCTCCATTGTCTTCCACTATCTTGCATTGTTTGACATATTGGAATTAATATTAGGAATTCCACTGTTTTACCTTTTGAGAGAAGCTTCTACCACCTTTTAACAGTTCAATGTATTTATGTGTGTATAAAGTGTTCAATGTATGTGTATATATATTATACACATACATTTTATATATATATATAATAAATCAGGAAACTAGATGAGGTAAATAAACCCTGTGTATGAATCGACATTCACTTGATTTGTGCTTAAATGGAAGTGCAGTAATTCTGTTGAAATTCCTGAATTCTCCAATGAGAAATATATATATATATAGAATAATTTTTGAGCAAAGTAATCATGATTATCAGTTTAACCATTATAGTGCAGCCTTAATATTTGATAAACAATCGATAGAAAAAGATGTGACTCCCATGGGCCTCCATACTTTTAGCTTCCGAGGTTTTTTCCTGCACTTACGGGAAAGTTTTTCATGGATCTGCTCAATTATTTAACCTTTTCTCCATCTAAGCTCAAAGCTCTTGTGCTGGAGAGCCTTATGCAGCATTAATGCCATATTTGCTTTATGGTTTCTGTAGATATGATTTCTGTAGATGCAATTTTGGTGGCAATCTTTGTGTTAAAGTCAACATGAAATCAAAAGTGACCTTTTTGTTGACTTTAAGCACACAGAAGCAGCTTGATCTGATTGTTTACAATTTCTAAACGGTGGATAGTACAGGATGGATATTACAAAGAAAGATCTCTGTTGGTTTTACTCCTCTCATGGCAATCTAGAGTCTTTGTTTACGTGACTGCTGTTGCTATAGTTCTTCACTTTGGGGTTTTACAGCATTGAAACATCAACAGCGTTCAGAAGTAGCTGACGCAGCCTCCAGTGACTGATGCGGCTTCCTTGGAAAGTGTCTTAAGAAACGTTGGGAGGACGATAAGCACATTTTAAGGAGTAGTTCAGCACATTATTTACTCATCCTCACGTCCATTTGAACCAATATGCTGCTATTTTTTTGTGGCTCACAAAAAGGGGAAAGAATCTTCACACAGCTTTAGTCCATGCACTGGCTGTCAAACACCAAATAGTACAAAAAACAACTTTCATGTTGCTGTTTGGGCATGAAAAAGGTCTGCAAAGTTCCAAAGTCAAAGGGAGCTAATAGCCCCTTTCTCACAGCAATACCGGTAAATTACCGTAAAATTACCAGAATTAGCCTACTTTACTGGTAAATACACAAATATGCTGTTCACACAAGCAACAGCGTTCTGAAATAAAAAAGAAAGAAAGAAAATACCGGTAAATTCTGTGATGTCAGTCATCGGAAATGATCTATAAACACTGTGTCGTTGTCTTCATCCGCCCACATGAGGAAAAGCGCTTTCGTTTCAATATCTGTTCAATTTGACAACATCTTTTTGATGTCTGAGTGGCATAACAGGTGACCAAACAGAACGTGTTTTTGCTCTTAAAAACACGAAACTCGCGTAATAGTATCCAGAGCGCAACGCTGAGGAATGGAAAAGAAGGCTGGGTCTCGAGCGCGACACGTTGAAAAAGCTGTGAGACGTGGCACAACAGTCAAAGATGATCATTTAGCGCATATTTAAATAGGAAAACTATTTAAAACCTTACTGTAAACCGCACAGAGTAATTACGTCAAGTCTTTATGGCAGACTTCTTACGTAGGTGCGTTCCGATTTTATACGTGAATAGTGAATATACCGGTAATCTTCATTCTGAGTTCACACAGCACATCATACCGGTAATTTACTGGTAATGTTACAACTTCCCTTACTGGTAAATTGCTGGAACCAATTTACCGGTATTTTTGAAAAGGTCCTGTTCACACATGATCTCTTACTGGTAATTTACCAGTAACGATTGGATGTGTAAAAGGGGCTATTCTCTATATCAGTGCGCACTAAAGCTGCACTGCAATCATGTTTTTTTGTTTTTCAAATAAAGATCACGATTCTAAACCGACAACTAAACAAAATAACGTAATTTACTAGAGGTTCTGACAAAGTGAATTGCTTATAGTCTATTTCAAATGTTTAATTAATTTGAATTAATTATTGAAAAAAAAGGTGAATTGTTCAATGAGTCGCTCATAAATACTTCACTTGTTTTAATTACCAAATTAATCAGTGATTTAAATAAATCTCCTAAATTAATTGTTCAACATTTATAAGTCGCCACCTAGTGGCGTAGCAATGTAATTGATACAATCGTTATTTGAAACGCCTAAAAGGATTTGAATTGCTTTGAATGTTCCTGTGTTCATTTTGTCTAAGGTGTAATAGACAGATAAATCATTGTCATTTAGGAATGAGATTGTGTGGGTGTTGAGATCGAGATCTTTTAACGATTAATCGTACTGTTTCTGAACTCCCTGAAACGCCTCCATTGTAGTCTTGAGTTTTCTTCCGGGAACAAACATGTCACAATATTCCTCATTTAAATAATTACCACCCAAGGCATAAACGGAATAAAGGGGCAGGGCCTGTTTGAGTTAGTTATGCTGCCTATCGGAAATTTTATAATTCCCACTTCAGAAGTCGTGATTATAAGCTTATTGCATTCAAGTGCTTTGTGGTCGGAATCATGGACAACAGGTTTATTCTTCGGGAAAATCTAATCAAATCCAAAACTATACAGTATGTAACATTAACCTGTTAATTAATAAATCATACCTGACACAGCAGTAGTTCTATGTTTAAACTTTATGGCACGCCTATCTCAGGAATTTGGGTATCAAAATTATTTCCAAACTTCCTAGTGGTAAACACAACATCAGAGGGCGTTCATGTGCAATTTTTACCTAGGAAACTATTTATGACAATTCCGGAACCACGTGAAGGCAGCATAAGTAGTGTGTTGAAACTGGCGGTTATGGTTAGGAGCGGGACATTTCCCCAAACACGCTGGAAGCGCTTCACCAATCACAATACACTGGTCCAGCCGACCAATCTGACCACATTGTGCTTTTCAGAAGAAGGAGCTTCATAGAGACAGGAACTAAACAGAGCGTTACTGACAGACTGAAAATAATGAACAAGCATGAAAAACAAAATCAAGACTTTGAAAAGGGGCATAATAGGCCCCTTTAAAAATGAATCCTCTTTTAGGCGTAGTGAGTGTTCTAGTAGTATTTCATTGACTAGGATTTTGAAGCGGTTTCTTAGGTGAAGAACACACACATAGATGAATTGTCAGCATAACAAACTCTCAGCCAAAGAAAAGCCTATAATTGGGGCTTTTATTAGTTATACAACCTTCATCACACCTAGAATTACTGAACCAACAAACACACCCATGTCCTAGAACATAAAACAGCAGATTATGTGTGGTTTGTGATTTCTCTGGTCATAAGGTTTGGGGTCACCATCTGATCCTTCTTGCTTCCATTTTTGGTAACCTAAAGGAGTTTATCAAAACGCTTTATGAAAGATCGTACTGTGTGCTGCTGCACTAGAGGAAAGAACCCAAGAGTTTTAGAGCACAGAAAGCTGGATGAAGGGCAGATCCTGTTCATAATCGTTTGATTAACCCAGTCCAAATTCTTGGGCTTGGATTATTGGAATAAGAATATTTAAAGTTTATTGCATTTATCAAGCCAAGTCTCAATGTATTTAATGAAGTCTTAAGCAAAAAGTACCAAATTCCGATTCTTCCTCACATATTAACTTGGAAAGCTTTTTCTTTCAGAGACCTAAAGAATAGATCAGTGTAGATGTTGAAGGCATAGTGTTAAATGCTTCTCATTGTGACAAGATTTGCATGTATATCTTTGACTGATTTGTTTCCTCATGTCAGATGGATGTTTGTGCGTGTTGCTCCTGTTTTACCCCTGAGGCTTATCATATATATGATGATAGCAAAGGTGTGTGTGATGCTCGGTGTTCCTCATTCCTGTTACAGAAAGATGCAGTGTATTTTAGTACATTAGTGTGTGATATTTGGGCAAGGATCTTGGAAACAGGTTCAAGAAAGCAATAGCAAGTAAAACTTGTTATGAAATAAATGGTTTATAATCCGGTCTAATGGGATGAGACACCTGTGATCAGTTGAGCTTTATAATGCATTTAATTCATGCACATCTACTAATGACCTACAGTTGAACTATGTATCTTGCTAAAAAATTGAAAATTAAATAGCTAATCACACTGGCACAAATTCCCGCTTCAATATGTTCTGATTGTCTGTTATTGTGTCATGCAGGATTAACTATACTGTAAAACACGATAGCCTCTTTAAGTTATTTAAACGTATTAATTCTCTTTAACTCCACAATCGTGACAAGTTATGAATTTTGATTCGGATGTTTATTAGACTGGGTAAACCTAGCCTGATCTGCCGGCGATTTGATTTCGCCCTGCAGCTCAGGCTGGAAACCTGTACATTCATTTCTACTACTTCTGTCACACTTTTGCGGGAACCAATCACAGACTGGCTTATCCACCTGGTGCGCTATTTGCAGATTTAACACGATGACGGATAGAGAAGGATGTATTGATGCCTGTTGATCACGCCTCTTGTGGTCTGATTGGTTGAAGGACTATCTAATTGCGTACAGAGTCATTTGAACTGTGCCCGTTGATCACGCCTCTTGTGCAGTAGAAAATACAGAGCAGACTCCCCAGACCTCCCCAATTTTAAAAGATTGAGCTTGGTCTGGTGATAGCCAGACAAGATGTTTTATAGGTTTTTGAAAATTATACTTAAAATTGACTTGAAGTTGAGTTGAAACAAAGTTGAAACGTTTTTAAGGCAGCAGGTGAACTTTCGTTTATAAGTTTAACCACCTACATTTACATGCACCCTCATCATAATGCAATTATAATGAGATTTAGGCAATATTGTGATTTAAACTTTACCTCATATATATATATATATATATATATATATATAATACAATACTTAAATTGATGTGATTAAGCTCATAATCGTAGTAACCACAATCATAGTAAAATATGTGGCGTATGCCACTATTAACTGCAATAAACAGCATGTAAACACTTTAATTGCATCTATTCCACTATGACCAAAGTGCACATGTGTTTTTGACGAACACGGATGACGTTTTCATGCACAGCTGTAAAGAAGGCATCACATATTTGGGTGCTTAAGAACTGAGTTCATGTTGACAACGTTGCGCAACAAAAATATAATGCAGTGTACTGATGGTCAAAATCCTCGAAATGAAGACCATTTAGGCACGTCACCGAAAAAGTCCATTACGTTCATATAAATGTGTTTTGCATTCAATGCAAGTAGATTAAAACAGTGGCCAGTAGTAACACAACGAATGTATGCCAGTTGATCATTTGTGCTGTGCCATATGTGAAAATGGCGGTAAAAATAACTATAAATCTTAGTGAATAATGAAAATTGCATGTAATTAGGAGTGAAGAGGTTTGCTTGTCATGTTAAAATCTCTCTGTAATTAAGTCTTTACTCGGATCATTGGAATTAATCACATTATTGGTGCACATGTAAACAGACAGTCTGGATGGAAACTGAAATCATGAGTTTATCATGCATTTATCATGCCTAATAACAAATCGTAACTGTTTTCTTCTGGGTTTGCAGCCACCTATCAATGATTTCTGTCCGTCATGGGAAATATTTTGCACATTTCCCACACTAAAGGCCAAACCCACATAATGACCTAATCCTTGCAGATTCCAGCGGGGTTGGTCACAGCGTCGCTCTGATTTAGGGCTCATATTCCACCAGAGTTTCATTCCACATGAGTAAGCAACTACAACAATGACCCTGTTTGTCATTTGTGCACTTTTACTTCTGTTGCTCTTTTTCTACGTAAAGCTTCTTATTGATGTCTTATAGGATTTGTGTTTTGCCGTATTATTGGTCAGGATGTTCCAAATTAAGAAAAGGGAAATATTTTTTAGCAAATAATGAACTAAACTGGAGAGCTTTTTTGTTGAACAGATGCCATTATACATTACAGATGAAAATGTTTTTTCTTTTGCACAGTATATTCAAAAGAAAATAATTGACAGAAATTAAGTGTGCTGACTGACAACAACGTTTAAGATTTCTCTGATGTGACATTGAACATTATTATTAATGCCTTAGATGTTCATTTGGCAGTGGTTGCTCATATTGGAAAGATCAAGAGCCATAAATGTGAATTAACAGCAACGATCCCTACCAACATATTTTCATAAGATTTGGTTTGTCCTCTTGTAAATCGCATGAAAACCTTGACATAATAACCAAACCACATGACTGTCCCAAACATGACCTTTCCAACAATAGGCTCAGTCTAGACCTGACACCTGACTGATAGGAATTCTGTTTTGATTCTGTTTTTTGTATGTCACAGACATGACAAGAATGTATGTGCGTGTGTGTGTTTGAGTGATGATGTCACCGTTTTGTCTTCTGGTACTATGCAACCGTAAGAAGCACCTTATGAATTACATACTGATACTAGCGTTGTCAGATTCAGACTGCGTTCAGAATTTACGTAATTACAAGATGATAAATATGAGACGTACACATTTCATAATGCTAAAATGGGTCATGTGTAGCTTTGTTGATGACAGTATAACACTTAATCACTCTGTTAATATGCCTCTATGTTCTCACCAAATAAGATGTGCATCAGGTTATTGGCTATGATATACAGACAGAAGTATATTGTAGAGGTTGCTCCCTAATTCAAAAAGTTAGTTAACCTGTTAACTGCTATTTTTGAACATTGATCTGAAATTATTGTAGTTCATAAATGCTTTGAATTGGAGACCTAAAGGTTTCTTAAAAGTCAAGGTGAAAAAAAAAAGTTATAGAAGTTTACGTTTACTCTAAAACAAATGTACTGAACTAAAAAAAAAATATTTTATACAAAATGTATATCTTGAAAATCAAAGCCATATGAAAAATTTGTTCCGAATTTTAAAGCAATGTCCAGTTTTCAAGAGTTTTCACAGGATGAATTTTGAGTGTTTAAGTTTTCCAATGATACCTTATTTATGATGATTACTAAAATATGTGATAGAGTAAAAAGGCAATAAATAAAGTGTGCCAAGTGTCCTGCTACTACTGACAGTTAACAGGTTAAAAATCTCACAAAGAAAGGTCATGTTTCACCCCAAAAAACAAAAAGAAGTTGGGGGAAAAGGATATATTATGAAATATTGAAATTTTTCCAGTGAAATATGATCTGAGAAAGCTTAAGTAGATCATACAGACCATTGGTGCCAAATGAAGGGAAATGCATTTTTCATGAGATTCACCAAGATATTTTCAACCGTTGAAGTTCCTGCCATATTGATAGCTTTTTTGTGATGTTAATGGTCAACTTTAACTTTTAAAACTTTAATTTTAACTTGCATAAGAGGAATTAGTAATGGCTAATGGGATCATTTTTTTACCATGATATTTAGTGCACATCCGGATTTAAAACGAACATCATCCATCCAAAGTTTAAAGTGATTTCTACTTAAGGCATTTAAGAAAAGTGGTGCTTTGCTTTTAGAATTAGGTCTTGAGTTGAGTTTCACACAATGTAACCGTCATTAATTTGAGTTGTTCAGTGAGTCATTAACATTCCCTCGTGACTCAGTTAAATGTCTAGTTTCATTCTCAATGCACTTAATTTGCGCAAGCCTCTTCTCTTCAGAAAACTGGGAGTTCTTGCCTAATGAATGATTCATGCAGAAGCTTAGAGACTCTTTCCACAGGCGATCTAGGATGCTGACACAGACATTACTGCAGCTGCTCCAAACAGACCTGCAAAATTAAACCAGCTACATGTGATGCTGATTTCATAATGGCTGCTTTCTGTTAAATGCCTTTCTGAACTCAACTATACTGGTCTTTCAGCCAATCTGTGAAGGCATTGAAGTGAAAGTAGGATTATTGTGATCATGGCCACTCCTGAATGATAAAGTCATCATTAGTCATACCGGATCCCTGAAACACAACACACCACACCAGTGTTGACTTGTGTGTGTGTGTGATTTCACTAATCATGTTGATTTTAAGGTGTTCAGCATCTGCTTTGCCCCGCCCTCAAACACTGTAGCTGTAACTGAGACTGGAAGAGTTTGGTTCGTGTTGTTCATGTGGAGAAGACGCTGTTTTCTGCTGCCAAAGCAAATCCACTTTGATGAGATTGATACGGTAAAACCGACGCCATCGTTACTGTTCGTATCACTGTGTATCAAGAGCTGAGAATCAGATATGATAATAAGCGTTTGGTTTCCGACACGTGCTGTAAGCGGTCGACCAATCAAAGCAGACTGGCCCATATGACCAATCAGAGCAGAGCAGCTCTCGAAAAGGAGTTTAGAAAGACCGAATCCTTTATTGAACCGTTTCAGACGATTATTTTTGGTCAATATTGAAATTACGATTATTGGTAGGCGATATGATCAAAGTCTTATTTCATGATATGAGTCATTTTAAATATCAGTGAAATTTCACAATTATCGATACTTCAAATAAATACAACAGAACGAAAGTAAAAAATAAATAAACAGTGTTTTAAGTTTTTCAGGATGATGTACTAACAGTGGTATTCAGGTAAATAACAGCCTACAACAGAAATTGAATAGTCAAAAGTAAAATAGCACTGCATAGTCTTTCTGTACACATTAAATATAGATGAATCCTTATTAAAGCTACTGAAGTTATTCAGTCAAAATTGGTTTTTCCTTTTTCATTTGTTCATTAATGACAGACTGCAGCAGGTTTATTAGGCTGCTGTCACTTTAAGACCTGCACGGATCCAATATACCGTTACACATGCGTTTTCTTTCTCAGCTGTGTAAGCCATAAGTTAACCCACAGTATTTATGTGAATACTCTCCAAAAAGGCATTCTGACATTCTTGTTTGTACACATCTAGGTGCCCATTTGCTTATCCACGTTCGGAACGCGAGCACAGAAAGCAGCCTTTTTTTGCGGCTTTTAATAACACTGTTTAATATCAAACACGTTCTGCAGTTTTGCAACAGTAGCCTGCATTTTACAACACTCACTTATTCTGCTGACGGAATGCAGCAGCGGGTCAATAATCGTTTGACCTCGATTATATTGTTTTCATAATCATTGGAAGCTGAAATCGAAAATCAATAATGATTAATCGCACAGCCCTATCCTCTGGTCGTCTATATCACACAGTGTTTTTAACATCATATTTTCCATGTAGATAGAAAAACTTGCCATTTGCAACCCATTTTACTTCTGTAATGTGATGTAGTTCAGAGTAAAAAAACAGGAAATTATTGATTTAATTGTGAGCCAGACAGAATACACATTTGCTAAAACAATGCCTAATTTAATAATTGGCTATTGTGTAACATGATCCAGTGACCCACTAGGTCTAAGTACAAATCAGAAAAAAGAAAGTAGTTTTAGAGAAGGTGTATTAGTTTGATGCTCTGATGAATCTTTCCCAGTAACACCAAGCTGCATCTCTACATTTTTCTTAATCCCATTAAAGCACTAAATAAACAAGCTGACTAGTCAACCCAACTTCCCTTCATACATTCACAAACTGATAAATATGAATGCACACATGTAGATCAGCTTTTGTCCGTATGTTTTGCGCTGGGCTTACGACCTGTCATGAGTGCTCATTTGACATGTACAGCAGCACTAAATGTGTTTAATTTTTTGTATAGTTGTATGTATAATGTATGAAAGTTTTTTGTGAATATTATGCTGGGTCCGTCTCTTTGTCTAGTGATGTGTTTGGTTATGATTAGGGCCTAAACTTGGGAGTCTTGGGAGCCTTTACAGATTTTTCCCAGCATGTAGGTTTTGCTTAATGTTTGAGTATGAAACACACATACAGCTCTGACGCCCAGATTTACAACACACACACACAGGATTCCTGTGGGCTTGTTATGTTTGCCATCGTTTCCATCTGCCAACTCCACCCCAGTGAACTCATACTGAGACCCACACGCAGGGTTTATATTGGGCATCCAGCCACTTTATTTCTCTCTAAGCCCCTACAAAGTGACCAAACAATAAATTAAGTGAACATATAAAGTCCAACACTTATATACAGTGACCCCCAAAAGTATTTGTACATTTGAATGTCTGAATATCATTGCATTAGATTGAGTGTTTGCACTAGAATGCTGCAGGATCTTTCCTCTTCACTAACATTGATTTAATCTCAATGTCTGAATCAGCTGATGTTTTGGTGACTTTTAGTGTATGTAAGCCACAAACAAACCCAAATACTGTCTGTCTTCATGTTCAGCACTAGATCTATTATTTGCTCTTTGCGTCATGTTTTGATTTGTGTTTGTGCATCTTTCTACAATAAATTACACTTTTTTTGTTATCTAATGCAGTGACATTTTAGTGCGTCTTTGGAGTCCAAATACATTTTGGGGGCCACTGCAGGGCTGGAAAACAACTGTGCTGTTGGAAAAAAGGTCTCAGGCTGTGTTTGACGTCAGAGCAGATTGCCATCATAAACACACGGACACATTTACACACTGAGAGCTGTGAGGATTAAAACTAAAATACAGCTTAGTGCTGTTATTAATAGTATAGAATTATTATTGTTAGAAAAAAAGCCAGAAGACTTTGATTTTACACCTCAGTCTCAGCCTGTGCAGGTTTTTGTTGTTGTGAGTCAGCTTTAATATATTTATGAATATGTGTACTCTGACTATGAATTGTAATTATTATTCATGAATTAAATTTGAATATACACTACTGTTAAAAGTTTGTGGTCAGTTATGTTCACCAAGGCTGCATTTAAAAAATATAGTAAAAACTGTAAAACTGTGATGTATTATTACAATTTAAAATACCTGTTTTCTATGTGAATATATGTTAAAATGTAATTTATTCCTGTGATCAAAGCTGCATTTATCATCATTACTCCAGTCTTCAGTGTCACATGATCCTTCAGAAATCATTCTAATATAATGATTTGCTGCTCAAGAAACATGTATGATTATTATCAATGTTGAAAACCGTTGTGCTGCTTCATATGTTTGTGAAAACATATGAATGTCTTTACTGACACTTTGATTAATTCAATGCAACCTTGCTGAATAAAAAGTATTAATTTCTTTCAAACAGTTATTTTCCTAATTGTTTGAAAGAAATTAATTTCTTTCAAACTAAAATCTTACTTTTTATTTTGAAGTTATACACTCACCTAAAGGATTATTAGGAACACCTGTTCAATTTCTCATTAATGCCATTATCTAATCATCCAATCACATGGCAGTTGCTTCAATGCATTTAGGGGTGTGGTCCTGGTCAAGACAATCTCCTGAACTCCAAACTGAATGTCAGAATGGGAAAGAAAGGTGATTTAAGCAATTTTGAGCGTGGCATGGTTGTTGGTGCCAGACGGGCCGGTCTGAGTATTTCACAATCTGCTCAGTTACTGGGATTTTCACGCACAACCATTTCTAGAGTTTACAAAGAATGGTGTGAAAAGGGAAAAACATCCAGTATGCGGCAGTCTTGTGGGCGAAAATGCCTTGTTGATGCTAGAGGTCAGAGGAGAATGGGCCGACTGATTCAAGCTGATAGAAGAGCAACTTTGACTGAAATAACCACTCGTTACAACCGAGGTATGCAGCAAAGCATTTTTGAAGCCACAACACGCAAAACCTTGAGGCGGATGGGCTACAACAGCAGAAGACCCCACCGGGTACCACTCATCTCCACTACAAATAGGAAAAAGAGGCTACAATTTGCACGAGCTCACCAAAATTGGACAGTTGAAGACTGGAAAAATGTTGCCTGGTCTGATGAGTCTCGATTTCTGTTGAGACATTCAGATGGTAGAGTCAGAATTTGGCGTAAACAGAATGAGAACATGGATCCATCATGCCTTGTTACCACTGTGCAGGCTGGTGGTGGTGGTGTAATGGTGTGGGGGATGTTTTCTTGGCACACTTTAGGCCCCTTAGTGCCAATTGGGCATCGTTTAAATGCCACGGCCTACCTGAGCATTGTTTCTGACCATGTCCATCCCTTTATGACCGCCATGTACCCATCCTTTGATGGCTACTTCCAGCAGGATAATGCACCATGTCACAACGCTCGAATCATTTCAAATTGGTTTCTTGAACATGACAATGAGTTCACTGCACTAAAATGGCCCCCACAGTCACCAGATCTCAACCCAATAGAGCATCTTTGGGATGTGGTGGAACGGGAGCTTCGTGCCCTGGATGTGCATCCCACAAATCTCCATCAACTGCAAGATGCTATCCTATCAATATGGGCCAACATTTCTAAAGAATGCTTTCAGCACCTTGTTGAATCAATGCCACGTAGAATTAAGGCAGTTCTGAAGGCGAAAGGGGGTCAAACACAGTATTAGTATGGTGTTCCTAATAATCCTTTAGGTGAGTGTATATATCATTTTATATTTATTCATTTAGAATAAAGGCTGTTCTTTTGAATTTTCTAGTCAAAGAAAATATTTAAATTCCTGAAATTCTGTTGCCACAAAAATATGAAGCAGCACAACTGTTTTTAACACTGATAATAACAAAAATAGATGTTTTCTGAGCAGCTAATCATCATATTAGAATTATTTCCGAAGGATCA